>JAJKFI010000009.1:10971713-10999874 GCA_029204185.1 Lerista edwardsae
TTATTATTATTATTATTATTATTATTATTATTATTATTATTATTATTAGCCTGTAAACAGCTTTGTGAACTTTGTGTTGAAAAGTGGTACATAAATACTTTGATTGATTGATTGATTGATTGATTTATCATGCCAAAGCATCAGCATGGCTCCTACATTCATTTTCTTGCCAAGAAACCTTTTTGCAGCCAAGAGCATAATTGCCCTTCTCCTTCCCTGAGCAGAGAGAATATCAAGTCAGCCTCTGCATGATTACTGTCCCATGGCGGACAGAAAACACTGGACACTTCCAGCGTCTTTGTAATGACCTGTTTCTGTATAAATGTACAGGTTGGAAAAGTGGAGCAGCAGCAAGCCCTGCTACTACTTATCCAAAAGCATGGGTCTTTTGCATGGATCTGCTCCAAGTGCCCCATTTCTACCCTGTCAAATTTTTCAGCACATATACCAGATCAAGTTTCACTTCCGTGCAGAGCAAAATTTGGACAGGGTAGGACTCACTTGGAACAAGGTAGGACAGAGAGAATTCTTTAGGTTGATTCTGTGAGCAGGGACCCCTTAAAGCCTGGTCATCAGCCTAACGCATGGTTCTCCAGATTTGGCCCCCGGGAACCCCCAAACAGCTGCCATCCCTCCAGCTAACTGCAGTAAGCCCAGCCTTGCAAAGGAGAGGCTTGCAGAGTTCTCTAAGAACCATTACATGTGGGGCAAGCCCCGCCTCCAGAGATCGAGTTGGGCTGCATGGAGTCTGCATTGCTGGGGAGCGTCCATGCAAACCCAGGACTGTTTGGATCCGGCCATGGGTTAATACGGCCCTGCCTCAAACTAGACGCAAGGATGGGAGAACTAGGATAGGATTGCCTGCATTTTTTTCATATAGGAAGAAGCAGCTGCCTAGGGGTAGGTACAGTAGGAACTGGATTGGTGCTGTGTCAATAAGGAAAGGGACGATTGAATGCTCCCCCTCCATGTTGGCCTGATCTGAAATACCACCCTGCTTAGGGTGCTGTCGAAGTAGTTTGTCCTGAAGGAGAAAACTACACAGTTACCCATTTGGAAAAAAGGCATGCATAAAGGGGGAGTCAATGACCCTTCCTCCCTTCCAGCATGCAGTCCCAATCCAACTCTCACACTCCAACTCCTTGCTGCAGCTGTTTCTCCCTATGGAAGGGAAGGGGAAGACCGAACCATGAATTTTTCATGTTTGCTTATTATTCTCATGCTTTAGCTTCACTTGAGAAGACACCATATTGCTGCATTCCATGGCTGTGGGGTCCCTTTGTTCACAGTTATGATCTCACCTGTAAAGGCAGTAAAAGGAAACCATTGTTCCTGCCTCAGCACTTTAGTTAATTAACTCGGCATAGCCAGGAAAAAAAATGGCTTTATCTATCACTACTGCTGTTGTGATTCATCACTGTATTTTGCATAACGGCCACTGACTGTGCCTCTTCCACCCCATAGTCCTTTGATCCCATAGTCCTTCCCCCCCCCCCCCCGTGTAAAACACACACACAATTAGCTACTCACCTGCCAAATGAGGATAACACTTCATCATTCTGGTTGAACCACCAGTGGTTTGCAAATGTTTTAGCACCAGGACCCTCTTTTTAGAATGACAATTTGTCTGGGGCCCACCAGAAGTTATGTCATGGCTGGAAGTGCCATCATTGTGATGTAATGCCAGAGCTTGCTGCTTTCCTGAGAATGCCGCACTCAGTTGGGTGATTTCTCAGCCTTTCCCCAATAGCAAAGTGAATCAGAAAGAAAAAAAGCCTATTTACACCCTTGACATAAGCAAAACAACCACACAGCCCTCCCCCTTTCCAACATCCCATCTTCCTATTTTTCCAATATCGTTACTCTAGGTGCTTTGCAACCCGTTTGAAATTGGCTCGCAGCCTACTGGTGGTCCCCGCCCCACTGCTCTAGATCATAAAAACTTAGGACAGTCTTGAAGGTTACACATTTCTCCATTGTTGAGAGATCTCTACTGTATCCTTGCCTGAATATCATTTCCAGAATTGCATTCCAGCAGGCTGGACAATCAAACACGTTAGCATAAAATGGCTCTTCACTCAAAATAATGGCTCACTTAATTGACATGAACAGTTCTTTACATTATGTAATCACACTGTGAACAGTAGCTGTTGCCAGGTTGCTAGAGACCCTGGGACAAAGTCCTACATTGGGCCCGCCAAGATGCCCCCCTTCTCCCGGATGATACATAGGTGCTACCACTACCACAAGACCAGTGCTGAAGATTTAGGGATTGGCCTGTCCCATTGATGGACTTGGGCCTCAACCAGTGCCTGACCTGACCAAACTTTTAGGCCAGGGGTATCAAACAAAAGGCCTGGGGGCTGAATGTGGCCCTCAGATGTTCTTTATTTGGCCCTCAAATAAAGATTAGCACCCATATATTTGGCCCTCAAATAAAGAATAGCACCCACCCTCAAATAATTATAACACCCATCAGCTGCTGAGTTGTGCTGAAGTGTCACTGCTGAAAGGGAGGCTCAATGATATTCAAGCTCTCCTATATTTTGAAAATATGATCAAGATTTGTGTATTTTCTTTTCTGTTATTTGCAGCAAATGAGTTTCTAAGTGAGAAATAAGTGCTTATTTCTGGTCATGATCTCCTTAATGACATCACTTCCTGCTTAATGACATCACTTCCAGCCCTCAGCAGGCATCATGAATGCTATTTGACCCATTTATGAAAGGAGTTTGACAGCCCTGTCTCAGGCCATCCCTGTCATCATAAACACAGCCTGACCATCACTGAAGGACATGGGTTATCCACGCCTTTATTTATCTCTTTTAAATCATCTGGACCAAAACAAAAAACAAAACAAAAAACCCCACAAATGCAAGTGTGCAGTGTCTGAAATGCAGTATTTCCAATTTCATATAACGCTCACTAAGATGCATTTTAAACCACACAGTGCTGCCCTTAGAACAGGGCATTAACATCTTATGTGTTCATAGAACTCAGTATGTTCCTCCTTAAACAAAAGAAAGAGGGAAAAGAGTAAATGTTTTCCACTGGACAAATACAAAACACCAAGAACCATTGCAGGATGAATCATTGATGTGTAGGAAGCACCAATGTTATATACAGTAATCGCGGATTCTCAGGAGTAAAGGAATACAAGCTAACAAAACGTGAACATTAAATGACATGAAAAGCAAGCTGTACTGAGATTGATTTTCAAGATACCATTTGCTTTTATTTCATAAAAAAATGATTTGCTTTCTGACCTTGCCATTTAACATTGCAGTTCATGTGATTCAATAATGCCTGTTGAAGAATAATGGGACCTACGCATTCAGACCTAAGAGGCCTGAAAGATAGCCTCAAGGTCTGACTTGGACGGGGCCTCTCCAGAGCTGCTTGAAAAAAATGTGTGTGAGAATGTAGTTGTAGTTATATTCTCACATAAGAACATAAGAAGAGCCTTTCTGGATCAGGCCAAAGGCCCATCTAGTCTAGATTCCTGTATCTCACAGTGGCCCACCAGGTGCCTCAGGTAGCACACAAGACAACAAGATGCCAGCATCCTGTTGCCACTCCCTTGCACCTGGCATTCCAAAGTAGCCTACTACTAATGCAGTGGTTCTTAACCTGAGTTCAGTCGAGGGGTTAGTCAACCTGAGGGGTTCGGTGAGTCAGTCTCAGGGGTTAGGCAGAGATGTGTGTCCATTCCGTTCGCCAGGGTTGCCAGGTGCATTAATATACTTTTGGCATTCACACAATACTTTTATGGCATTTTCAATGTTTCACCATAAGAAACTGAAGGCTATTCTGAAGGCTAAATGGCAGGCGGATGGTGTCTCCTCTCCTGGCTGCCGCTCGGGTTAAAGTGCCCGAGCGGCAGCCAGGGGAGCAATCCTTTTTGAGGATGGTAGACATAAAAATGAAAAGGAACAGACTTTGTTGCGAAAATGATATGAGAGTGGCACTTGCCAAGGTGAAGCCACGCATGTCTGAACTTGTCTCTAAAAGGCAACAGCAAAAGTCACATTGATTTGCAGTAAATATTCACCCGCGGCCATTTCTAATGGGTAGACCTGGGCTCCGGAGCCCAGATCTACCCATGGCTATTTCTAATGGGTAGACCTGGGCTCCGGAGTCCAGATCTACCCGCGGCTGTTCCTAATGGGTAGATCTGGGCTCTGGAGCCAAGGTCTACCCGCGCAATGTTGAGGGGGCCACTGGCACCCCCCTAGACAGCCCCAAGACAGCGCCCAGGGCTCGTGCCCCCCTGCCCCCCTAGATCCGCCACTGCCTACAACTGCCAACCCCCCTTGCCTGGAAGTAATTGCAGTGAGATTCTGTCACCACAATTACTTCCAACATGCAGGATGTACCTTGCTTTTTTCAGTGAAAGAAGCAGTGCATAACTGAGTGGCTGTGAGAGAGGGACAGTTTCGGCCCCCTCACAGTCACTCAGAGCGGCTGACTTTGTCATCGTTCTTCAGAGCAGCTGCCTGCTACCATTTTTTTTTCCCAAAGTGAAAGAGTGCTACTTTTGTGAGATCCAGTTGGGTCTTCTGATCCAGTTGTTTGGAATCAACTTAATACCCTAACAATGTTAATAGAAGTTAATCATAACGCTGTTACGATTGGCTAAAATTGGTCCCTGAGAGTCCTGAATAGTTAAGAGTTAACTATATTAAGAGCTAACTAACTGAATAGTTAAGAGTGCCTTAATAATATGCTTGTTATTTAATAGATGTTGTTCGAACTTGGTTTCATCATCACATGGGTCAGAGTCCAGTTGCTACAGTGAAATTCCACCTCTTTGCCCCTGAGTAAAGCTATAAAAGGCATTGTGCAAGTGCCTTGAAATTAGCAGTAATTAAACCAGCCCACTTCACTGCTCATGCATCTCTGTTCTTAGTCAGCCATCCCACTCATCATCAGGATTCTGGAAAGAAGACTATTTTAATGCTCACTGCAAGGGATCTGCACTCCCTCTCCCCCCTCCCCCAATGCCTTGCCTCCTAGGCATTTCCAAGATCTGGGGGACTGTCATTTTAATTTAGTCTGAAGTCTGTGCAATACATCTAAATGATAAGCACGCTATAGAATGCTATTATTATTAAGCCTAACATTTCCTAGGTGCTGTACAAAAATTAAATACACCACCACACACCACAGTCCTTGCCTGTGGGCTTACACTCAAAGAGACAAGCTACAAAAGGATTCGGGAAGAAGCAAAAGACAAGCACAGTTCATCACAAAAAAGAAAAGCCCATCACAGCTTGCAAGCTGTGTTGGGTATGTGCCACCACCTGATTTTAGAAGTAGGCTACCTCAGAATGCCAGGTACCAAGCAATGGCCACAAGGTGCAGGTGTCTTGTGTGCTCCCCGAGGCATCTGGTGGGCCACCGTGAGATACAGGAAGCTGAACTAGATGGGTCTCTTGTTAAGCACAAATAAGACTGGGATGGAAAAGTGGTCCATATTGTATCCCTGACCAAAGATCTGCAACAGAAACCACTTTCCTTATCAAAGAAAGGCCTTTCCTTATCCATGTGGTGGTGATTCTCCTCACTGTGCATTTAATAAACTTTGGGTGCAATCCCATCCAACTTTCTAGCACCAATGCAGCCACACTGGAGGCCCAAGGTAAGGGAACAAATGTTTCCTGAATGTAAGGAGACCTCAAAAAGGGCATAGTGAAGCTGGAAAAGGTGCAGAAGAGAGCAACAAAAATGATTATGGGGCTGGGGCACCTCCCTTATGAAGAAAGACTGCTGCGTTTGGGGCTCTTCAGCCTAGAAAAAAGGCGCCTGAGGGGGGACATGATTGAGACATACAAAATTATGCACTCTATCCCTTGATAGAGTCGATAGAGGAATGTTCTTTTCCCTCTCTCAAAACACCAGAACCAGGGGGCATCCACTAAAACTGAGGATTGGGAGAGTTAAAACAGATAAAAGGAAGTACTTTTTTACCCAGTGGGTAGTTAATCTGTGGAACTCTTTGCCACAGGAGGTGGTGATGGCATCTGGTCTAGATGCCTTTAAGAGGGGTTTGGACGGATTTCTGGAAGAAAAGTCCATCGTGGGCTATAGGCAACGATGGATTGTGCAACCTCCTTACATTAGTAGTAGGCTACTTCAGAGTACTGGGTGCAAGGGAGTGGCAACAGGATGCAAGCATCTTGTTGTCTCATGCCTCCCTGGGGCACCTGGTGGGCCGCTGTGAGATACAGGAAGCTGAACTAAATGGGACTTTGGCCTGATCCAGCAGGGCTCTTCTTATGTTCTACCACAGGATGAAGTGTATACCCCATTGGCATGAATGCATCAGTGCTGGAAAGCACTGAAAATCAATGACAATTCCCTTGATTAGTCTAACTGGAAATATAACAGGAGCCACTGAGTGCTCACAATTCTATTTTAAACAGAATATGAATAAAAGCAAGATTGCTTGATTCAGGGTCTTAATTCAGTCCATGTCATTTTCATTTAGCATTACAGCAGATCAAAGAGAAATGGAATAAGATTCAATGTTTGGAATAGAGCTTCTTTCTTTAATAGCGCCAGTTGAATTATAGAATCATCAGAGTCTATCAAGGAGAATACAAAACTTACCATCATCACCAATATAGCAGTTTTCTTGATGCTTTACAACAGATGAGAGGACACTAACATAGCAAGGGCAAGGAGCTGAAGGAACTGAGAAAGGGGAATACCAAGGACAATGATTGCCTTCTGGGCAAGGAAGCAGCAATTCAAAAGGATGCAGGAGAAGGGAGGGTGCAAGAAGGGATGAGATTTGGAGTGAGTGGGTGCACTATGTTGAAAAAAGCACAAAAGAATAAGAAAATCTAACAGCCAAAGAGAGGAATACTGACATACAAATTGCATTAAGAACTGTATTAAAAACTGACTGGATTGTAGTCTACAAAAGCTCAGATTCTGAAAAAAAAGGTTGTTCTTTACAATGCTGCAACTACAGATGCATCTTTTCAGCAATTAGTCCATGGCCGGCCTTCTCTGCAACACAGACTATACAAGATGCATTGCCATATTTTTCATACCAAGTGTCCCTCAATCATAGCACTGTGGTGGCAAGCCTATACACTAGTGGTTCTCAAATTTTTAGCACTGGGACCCACTTTTTAGAATGACAATCTGTCCGGGACCCACCGGAAGTGATGTCATCGCCAGAAGTGCCATCATTTGTGATGACATACCCTGCTGCTTTCCTGAGAATGCAGTAATAAGTTGGGTTATTTCTCAGCCATTTTCCAATAGCAAAGTGAACCAGAATTTTTTTTTAACCTATTTACAACCTTGACACAAGCAAAATAACCACACAGCCCTTCCCCTTTCCAGTCTCCCATTTTTCTATATTTTCAATTAGGTGCTATGTGACCTACTTGAAATTGGTTCATGACTCACCTAGTGGGTCTGATCTACAGTTTGAGAAATACTGCTATACACATTTTCCTGTGAGCAAGCCCCACTGAACTCAATGGAACTTACTACTGAGTATACATGCATAGGCTTTGTACTGCAGTTCCATCTCCCCCCGCCCCCCAAGATCATTTATACTGTTGGCTGTTAATACTTCTGGGAGAAATATGTTTCAGTGGTCAATGGCGGTGCTTAAAGCTTTATTTTCCTATTTTCCTTATTTTCACACACACACACACACACACACACACACACACACACACACACACACACAGAGAGAGAGAGAGAGAGAGAGAGAGAGAGAGAGAGAGAGAGATTTCACCCACACACAAAAAGGCAATCGTAACTGAGAAAAAGGCACAGTACATTTTGGTCTTAGTTTTTAACACATTCTAACTGCAATCCTATACATGCTTACCTGGGAGTAAATTGCATTGAACTCAATGGGACTTATTTCTGAATAGGCTTGCTGCTGTGCTGTCATATTATAAAGAATACTTATATAACACTTTTAAAAAAGTTGTTCACACCGTTCAGTGGTTCCCAACCTTTTTTGTACCAGAACCCCCTTTTTAGGTATAACAACCTGTAAGGACCCCCTAAGACCTAGGCTGGAAGTGATGTCATTAAGCAGGAAGTCTTTTTTTTAATAAATCACACTTTTTGAAAGTCAAAAGGACTTCACATCCTTTTTAGACTGTTCTGAATGCTTCATATCTAAGTGACATTTGAGTTCAGTGATTGATTCAGCACTGAGAACAACATTGCACAGAAGGCATTGTGGCTTCTCTATTCCATTGCTGATCATGGTGGTAAAGCCAAATTTTAGATAGTCTTCAGAGTATTTACATTCTTCTTCCCTCACCTAAGCATGCGCATGGAAGGTGTGACATGCCCACTAGGGAAGACGCCCAGGAGAGATTTCATCATACACATATGCACACACCAAGACAAGCCCATAGCAAGGCTAATTTCCCTTCCAGCCCCAACTGTTGAGGAAGTGGCAGTTTAATGGGGCAGCCTCTTCCCTAGCCAAAATGAAGCTTCCAAGATGGTGGTGCCCATCTTGCTGACTGCCCCAAACTCTTTGTGACCCCCTGAAAATCTGTTTACAACACTCTTGGGGTTCACAACCCCCAGGTTGTGAACCACCAACATAGCTAAATAAATGAAGAATTGGCCCCCTTCACAACCAAAAAAGTGATGCAGAAGACGCATCAGCAATATCCACTGGAAAAGACACTATGCTGGGCTGAAGAGGGACAGTTGCTCTCCCATGCTAAATATAAGAGGCCACCCCTTTTAAAAAGGTGCCCCCTTTGCCCAGTTTACAGCACAATCCTACACAGGTCTACTCAGAAGTAACCCCCATTGTGTTATGTTGGGGTTACTCCCAGGAAAGTGTGCATAGGATTGCAGTCTTTATCTTATGATTACATGAAATCCCCTTGCTGTACAGTATATTGATTTCGAATCATTCTTATTTTGCTACTTGTATGTTTCTTTTCCTACTAAAAATGGAATGAAAATAAAATTCTTTTGTACTTTGAAGACACTGAGCCCAGCTACAGTTTTATCCTTACTCAGTTATTTGCCTGCACCTACGCAAACAGCAAGCCAACATTTTTAGAAAGCACTTGAAAGACTAACAAGCATTTTAGATAGTTACTTGACACACTTTTTTTTCCTTTGGTAGCAAAAATATCTCATCCACTGCTCCGTTCCTAAAAAGAAAAAAAAAGAGGGAGGGAGGGAGAGGGAACAGAACCCCTCTTGCTAAATTTAACAGTTGCATTGGTTTCTATTTTGCGGAGTTTGGGGGAAATTATTTCAGTCACAGACAATGGCATTCCCAGGGGGGGAGGCTGAGCGGCATGAGGGAGCCAATCGCTCAGCAGATCTGGGGTGCTTACGGGGCAGCGAGCGCCCTGTAATGCAGTCTCTTCCGGCTGGGGGAAGAAAGGATGAAGCGCTCACATCCCGTCCACCAAAGTCTTGAATGGTGCCAAGGCGTTGATGCAGTTACTTGAAAAGCTCAGCGGGAAACTCCGCCCCCTCGAGAGGAGCCAGTCGCGTCCGCGGCTTGGTCAGAGACGGGGCGGGACTGGCGGGGGCCGTCCTTCGTTGCTGCATTGAGAGAAACGGCAGAATGGGAAGGTGTCTGCTAAGAGGGGAGCGCTCGGAAGTTTGAGAGATGCCTGGAGCGGTCTGAACGTGTCTGGAGAGCCTTCCTGAAGCGTCCTCGTAGAAATTAAGGTATGCACCTTGGCATGTTCTCAGTTTATTTCTCAGCGTCTAGAGTTTCTCAATCGAATGGTTTTAAGATCAGGGGTCATTTTGGTAAATTGAATCTGCTCTATATTTGCTAGCTGAAAGTTCCTTAGCTAATTTAGAGGACGGAAGTTCATGATTTTTCACCCCCACCCTTTTTTGTAGCTTCCTTTTAGCTTTTCAGCCTTCCAGGGTCATAAGCGATCTTTTTTTTTCTTTCCCAAATGTTCTTTAAAGTAAGTTAGAAAGATTTCTTTCTTTTATTTTTTGAATGCTGCTCCTGGCTGGCATTTGAATGGTGCGGAGTATACCTGATTTGTCAAACAGCGCTTTGGGGGTACTTCGGGATGAAAAACTCCGTAGAAGCGCGAGATATCCTGGCATTTCGTCTTCGTAAAGCAGATCGGGTTTTTCGTACCTTTTTAATAAAATAAAATAAAATAAACGGACGGTGTGCATGCGTTTGTGATGCAAATCCGAAGTAATTATGGAAACTGTAAATCGCTAAGCTCAGGAAGAGGTGCAGTAAAGCTGGTTTGGGATTAGTTTGTTGCACTGAAATCCTGACTCTGTGCAGGACAGAGTCGTCTTCCTGAGGCTAAATGATCTCGCCTTCTCTCGGGTACTTTAAGCCTACCCATTGCGCTAAGCACCTTTGCTGCTTCTCCTTGGAAGTGACTTAGTGGCGGCTGCGGATTCAGGTTAACTGGGAAAGCACGCGAAAGTCTTGCCCCAGGGTGACAGGTCCCTTAACTTGCGCTCGACTGTGCTCGGTCTGCCCGCCCGCCTCGCATCACCTCTTCCCACCTGTCTGAGAAGCGTTGCTCGCTGACATCATGGAAACACCCGGGAAAAGCGCGAGCTGCACCGCCCCCTTTCGCGCTGTTCAGGCTGGAGATTCCCTTTGGTCAATGTGAGTGTCGATCAACCGAGACGGTTCTTTGCGTACCCTCAGTGGAACCTCCCTTAGAACCAAAATGGAACGGGCTGAGACGCTCCTCCCCTTTCTTGCTGGCGAAGGGAGTCGCGAGTACCCAGGTAGAGGCGCTTAAAGCCTGCATCTTTGTGTTTGTCGGTGCCTCCCGCCTTGTTGTTGCGGGTGCTTGCTCGGCTCGGCTCGGCTCTCAGTGCTTCTTTGCCTTCTGGCGTGCCTGGTTGCTCAGAGGTGATGACCAAAGGCTTGGGTGTCCCCTTCTCCACAATCGCGATAGGGGCGCGATTGCTTGCAAGGATCCTACAGTGGCATATTGCTGTTTGCAGCCAAGTCAGGTAGGAAACAGGTTTATCCTCCAGAGGGCTTGTTACTTGTTCTGATGGATTTTTGGAGAAGAGAACTTTTTCCACTCCGAAAGGACCTTGAAACCCAGCAACACCCTATTTTCCCCTTTTATCACATTCTCAGCCTCTTAAAACCTTCACTAGTATTTGATTGTTTGAAATACAATGCATGGTGTTTGAGGGTCCACAAGTGGAGCCTCCATGATTAGTGGCAATATAACTGCTGGAGTGCAAGCAAACAGTATGGCTTTTATTATGCAAGCTTTCAACAGATCATAGTTGCCCATGAACTTGAGACAAAATTCAGGACAAAATGGATCTGCTCTCTGATCCAGTGAAGCTATTCTCCAGTGTTGTTTTTGCATTTCCCCCCAATTATTCCAGATCCAGTGGGTGACTGGCTTCCATATTCTGCTGTCCTTGTGAAAGGAATTCTCTTGGCTCCGATTAATTTTTCTTTCTTTCTGAAAAGTCTGCAAAATAGAAACCAATTTAACGGTTACTTAGGATGGGGAATTGAACTGTACCTTTACAAAATGTGAGTGCAACCTGTCTGTTATGCACATGATTTCTCACTGGGTCACTGGAAGGGAAATAGGTTTGTGTATTCTGAAGGAGACTTTTAAAGAGCGTTGTAGCTTGTCTGTGCAATTCAGACAATTTCTGTGGCCTGATAAAAGATATAGCCACTCAATGTCATCCATACTGTCTCTTCCTGGTCTGAGTTATATTAGAAATCTGTGAGAGATTATATAAACTGGGAATTTGCTGTTGTTGGTTCTACCAGAGGGTTCTGTGCAGACACTGAAATCTTGCATATCGTTTCACTGGTGGAAGTGGCTCCATTAGAAGATACCATTTTGCTTATTTCTGTATTTCTTATTTTCTAGGACCAATTCAGAAACCTTATTCTGCCCCATGTCATTGCTACATCAGGGAGAATGTATAACTTCTGAAACTTCCATACAAAGAACTCTGGGAAGAAATGGTTTTCATTGAAGCCATTGGGAATTCATGCTGATTGGATAGTGGGGGGAATAGATGGGGCTTGCTCTTTCAGTCCGGCCTCAACCATCTAAATAGTGCTCTTTCATACTGAGGAGAGTGTGTGTGCGTGTGTGTGTGTGTGTGCGCGCACGCGTGCCTGCAAAAAGCAGGGAACTGTGGTAATCTCCATGTTGACCATAGCCAGCCCAAATAGTATAGTGGAGGCTTGCATTATCTGTGTGAGCACCATAGCCCAAGTAAGGATTATAACATGACTTTCTCATGCTGGTTAAAATTCTTTCTTGGAGTTAATAGTAATCCGTTTCTAACTATTTCTCAAACTGCTGTTTTGGGTACAATCCTGTGCATAGATATGTCCTCTTTTCCCAGAGTTCATTTCTTATAAAATCCAAGTGGTACAGCTATATGGTCCTGTTCGTCTCCCCCCCCCCCCCGGTACTTGGATTGCTAGCTATTAACTGGAGGTAAAATTCATTAGCCTAAATAGGCTGATGCCCTAGTTTACTTGTGTTTTCTAAAACGATTCAGATTTTAAACACAAATGACTAGCCATCTATTAGAAAATCTCTTGCTATCCTTAGTGGTGCTTTTAGAGGGCAGGATTTGATGTTACAGAGTTTATTTTACTTTTCTCAAGAATCTGTCTTCAGTAGCTTGGTGTGCACTGCATTGGAAGATATTAATTGATTTTTTTTTAAATGATCAGAGTTCACTTTGTGCAAAGAAATACATCTGATTCTAGACTGATGCATTAATCAGGTTTCCAACCATGAATCTGGAATCACTTACTAAATCTGGGGGTTGAGAGGTGAATTTCCTGGGAGGCATTCAGCAGGGAATGATGCCGATCTTACCTCTTGCTGTGTGTCTTTAAAATGACAGTTGACAGCCAGCTGGCCCCCGCATGTAACTTCAGAGACTCTGAGAATATCTGCATGCTTCCTGCATGAAGAAATAGCTGGTAGCTTTTTTTGTGTGTTAATGGGAAATGGTTCTGTCTCCTTGCCTGATTGATGCCTATGAGGGGAGGGGGAAAATGCAATTAAATCCAATTACTTTGGCTCCGTTCACAAGCCGGTATAAAGTAATTGCTTGTTAGCTTGGATTTGGAGAAGGCAGCTTGGTGATGATTGCATGGTCAGCCAAGGTGCCCACTACTGCATCTCTCCTTGAAACGATGCAAATCAATTGGTATCATATGGCAAGCAAGTGGCACTACGTCAGTGTGGCACAAAAGGTCAGGATAATGAAGTGAAATGATCAAAACTGTGGTTCCACATGGTGTGGTATCTCTAGCAGCTGTTGTACCACAAACTGGTAGTTCTCAGGATGGTGCCAGAACATTTTTAGTTCTTGCAGTTGTATCCTGCCATTCTTGGTGGTGTGCATGATGGTGTATGTGGAGTTCTGGGTGGCCACCCATCCTGACCCTGACTAGACCTAGGTCTCTTAGCCAGCAAGGAGGCTGCATCCTGTACCTTCACATCATGCCAATTCTCTGTACTATTGGCAGTATTTGGCCCACAGACCAGAAAGCATATTGCTTAGCCCCCTGAATCTGGGTTTCCAGGGTCTACTCATACAAACATTGTGACATGATCAGTGGTGTCATTCAAATGATTTAGGAGCAGGAACTCACTTTTGAATTGAAATTCAAATGTTGGGGAAAAAAACAAACAAACCCGGAAGCAGCCACGGAGCCCGTTGGGATCCAGAACACCCGTTCTGGTCCGTTCCCCCTGAATGACATCACTGGACACGATCCCTGAAAATGGTTAGCCTATGCTTGTCACTGAGTGCAGTGGTTGTGTGGTCCAGAGAAGGCTAGCGCCCTAAGCCCTGCAGCTGCAGAATAGGGCAAGGAATCACCATACCAGTGCCCCATGTATGCATCACTGTATCCATGCAGCAAACTGAAGTCTCAGAGCAGGCAAATGCTTGTGGCATCCACGTAGAGGCATCGCAGCATTGAGAAAGTTGGGTAGACAATCCTTGGAGGGGGCAAGTTCAAGTTCTCTCTCTCTTTCTCAGAGTAGTCAAATGAAGAGCATTGCACTTTTTCCATGAGTGATGGTGTTGCAAACACCCTTTATTTATTGATTCCTGCTGTAAGAGGAAGTGGTTTTTCTCTGTTTAGGGCTTTTTTTTGGGGGGGGACATCCATTGATATTTCACAGACTTCTAGAATGAAGGTCCTGGCCACACTGCGATTCAGCACAGCTTGTAAATCAGCCTCTGTGGTTAACGCATGAACAGCGATTGAGCGTAGTATTAAAGCCTTTGGCAATCATGAACCTATTACCAGTAGCAATGATTTAGTATTGAAATGAAATGCCTTGGCACCCCAGTTATATGAATCTCCTTGTTATTTGGTTTAAACTTTTCGCCTCTCTTGTAGCTCAATAAGACAATGGACGTAATTAAAGAACTTCACTTATTTGGCCAAAGTTCCCTCCCTTTAAAGCTCCGATCATATTTTTGCCCTCAAGGTATGGAAAGCTTCAGTTATGGCAATGGTTCTCAAACTTTTTAGCATGGGCCCCACTTTTTCGAATGACAATCGATCAGGGACCTACCAGAAGTGATGCAATGGCTGGAAATACCGTCATTTTGATGCCAGAACCTTCTGCTTTCCTGAGAAAACAGCAATAAGTTGGGCTGTTTGTCAGACATTTTCCAATAGCAAAGTGAATCAGAAAGGGAAAAACTATTTACAACTTTGACACAATACAAGCAAAACAACCACATGGCCTTTTCCAGCATCCCATCTTGAAATTGGCTCGTGACCCATAGTTTGGGAACCACTGACTTGTTATTGTGCGGTTTCCTTTTGCTTATCCCCATCTTCTTTACCAGGCTCCCTTTATGTGGCTGTTTTCCAAGCATGCACCACCCCAGGTGTTGGGTACCCTGTTCTGTCAAACTGTACCAAAGATAAATGACTGGACACTTGTTGATGGTTAGTAGCTCTTCAACAGAACACCTGCTTTGTACAAAAGAAAGTTCCAGGTTCAGTCCCTGACATCTACAAGGAAGGGCCCCATTTGAAATCCTGGAGAATACATTTAGACCAGTGGTTTCCAACCTGGAGGTCTTGACCCCCTGAGGGGCTCATGAGCTAACTTTTGGGATCGCATAGACCCCATTTACTACCATAGATGCATTTGCACACCATTAAAAAGTTTCATTTTTTGCAACATTTTCAGATAACCTCCAAACAGAGAAATAAGTTTCTGAAAACATTTTCAGAAAAATTTCATTGTTGCATTTGGTAAGGTATGGTAGTCTACATGTTCCTTACCAATACAATGCTGTCACTTCCTGCTTAATGACATCACTTCTGGTCTGGAGGGGGCTATACCTAAAAAGTAGGTGTCCATGCTAAAAAGGTTGTGAACCATTGGTGTAGACAATGGAGAACTACATAGTTTTGGACTATCTGACTTGAAATAAGGCAGCTCCCTATGAAAATGCCTCTTATTGCCTCTTTTATACATCTTATGGTGGTGGATTCTGATTTGGAAGGGAAATAATTTGAAGTTGCTCTTGTTCCACTTTCCAACATGCTTCATTTTAAAAAAAATACCTTAATTGGCTATGACATCTCTTGTAATAGTGGTTTTTGTAGTTGGCTAGTATTCCTCCATGCGTTGGACTTGAGAAATTGCTCAATGAACAACTCTGACTTGCCGCATGAGTTAAGAGGAAGTGCAGATGGGGCTCGTGCAGCTGTGGTGAGCCTAGAAATGGGCTGACCAATCCTTGCAGACTCAAAGCAAAGTGCCGGAAATAATGGGGGATGTTTCAAAAATGAAGCCGATTTCTTAAAACTGCTCATAGGTTTTTGCGTGAGGCCATTTATGAGCAATACAATACCTTGCTCTAAATTTAAAGGTGGGTACTGTTAGCAAATGCTTGAGTGTGTGGCTTTGTGAGGTGTTTTTTTTTTTAATAGTCACCTTGAAACTGCAAGCATGTACAGTATGTGTACAAGAACAACAGAATATTTATCCAGAAGTTCAGTAATGTATTTTTTAAACTTGAATGGATGCTGTTTAGGCTTTGAATGGAAATGTGCTGCTGCTCTGTCAAGTGTAAAATGTTGTTGGTTTAATTTTAATGCATTTCAAATATTTATGTCTTGCCTCGTGGCTTTCGTTTCCAGGGTGGCTCATAACACAGGACTTTAAAAAATCCATACAGGAAATAAAATTGGAGCAGCGGTTAAAAACCAAATGGCAATAAAAAAACAAGAAAAAAGAAAAGAGCAACTGCTACAGAGTCTCATAAAACAGAACAGCGGTGACCACTACTGAAATGCATGGGCTCTAGGGCACAATCCTAACCTGGAAGTTAGGCTGGTACAGTTAGGGCAGCAAAGTTTGGCTGGCACAAAGGACACCGTAAAGTATGTTTGGACCACTCTCGGAGTCAGAGAGACCAGCACTCAGACTTGCACCATCCTCCCTGACTCCGAGAGTGATCCAAACGCACTTCATGGTATCCCTTGTGCTGTCCAAACTTTGCTGGCCTAACTGTGCCAGCCGAACTCTAGGTTAGGATTGCGCCCCTGTAAGACTATCCTAGGTGCCCTTTAAAAGCTTGACTAAAAAGCAAAGTGTTTAGCTGGCACTTAAAGGCTGTCAGAAGATACTGAGCCAACAACACTGCATAATTGAAAGAAGACAGCTGAGAAGACCCTGCCTCTTCCTGCCATCCACCTTGCTTCCAAAAGCTGAGTTCCTCTGTGCAGGATCTCATATGAACGTCTTAAGAATTGGCCAGGTTTGTAAGGGAGTAGGAGGGCCTTCAGACCTCGAGCCATTTAGAATAACCATAACATCCCAAATTGTCCTAAGAGAACTATCTTGGCAGTATTTGCATGCTCTGTTTATTTAATGCATTTTTATCTCACTGTTCAATATAAACAATAAAGTGGCTTACAAAATATTAAAAGGTCAGATCTTCTTGGTTTCTGAGTAAGATTCTTCTTGACTGGGTAATGTCGAATTTGAGCGTAGTAGAAGCTGTTGTTTATGTTTTATCTGCACAAATCTGTTTTACTGTCTGTTCCCTCTACAGTGAGATTTTGATCATACTGAGGGTCATGAAGATTTTGCTTTAGACTTCCAGTGGGACATCTGTATCCTAGTGGGCCTCCAAGGAACTCGGGCATACAATTGGTTATCAGCAATGCATCAGCCCTGTAAGGCTGGCAGGGCAATCCTATTTGCACACACCCTGAGTCGGCACAAGTCCCTCGAGCTGGCTCCCGACTATCGTGAACGTGCCATAAAGCACATTAGCAGCTATTTGGAAGCAGCACATGGATTTGCTCTGGCCCAGCAGTACCATATCAGTACTGGGACAAAATGAGCTTGTGCTGGCCTGCGCAGTCTGGCACAAGGGATTGGAGAAGGCGGTGGGAGGGCAGGTGGTTTGGGGTGGGGGAGGGCAGCCCAGGAAGCGGATTAAGCCTGGGAGAGGCGTGGAACCAGCCTGGGCAACTTAGGCTGGATCCTAACCCCCATCCCTGGCCCAACTGGCATTACATGGGCTGCTTGGATCTGCACCTGCGAAATCATGGGCACAGATCCATGTAGCCCCATAGGGCTGGCAGGCATACAACTTGGGGTAAGGGGAATAAAATTCCAAGTTGAGCCCCAGCCTGCTCCTAACCTGCGCTGAATACAGTGTAGACCAGTCAGCCTGCCTGTTCCAGATTAAGATTGCACCCTGAAAGACTTTATGGTGTGCTTTATGGTTCAGCAGGAAAATTGTACCCAAATCTGATTTGTATCCAGTATACAGCACATGATTTTTCTCCACGTCATTTGCATTGTATATTTGAGTTAACGGAGGAGAGGTGTGAGGATTTTGCTATGGTTCAGAGAATTTGGATAGAGGTAGCTCCCTGTCTGTCTTTCAGCCTTGTGATCTTTCCGTGCTGTAGTGTTGAGTACAACTTCTTGGGTGCCCTTAGCCTGCAGGAAGCCTGCACCCACTTCTTGGGTGCCCTTAGCCTGCACCCACTTCTTGGGTGCCCTTAGCCTAATCCTGGTTCTGCAGGAAGCAGATGCGCTTTTGTCTAATCAACCATGTCCAAAATGGGAGCATACTGCAAATAATCAGTTCCCACATAGCTAGTGCCTGAATCTGAAGGACACCTCAATAATGGATCGAATTGGCATCTTAAACTATTCCTTTTTTCTCCAAAGACCTCTTTTTATCACTGCTTAGTCCTTGCTATTTGTGGTTCTTTCCAGCAGGCACCTGTTCTGGGATTGTGTTAATCAAGGGAAACAGTGGTGCTTTGCTAAATTGCTTTGGAAATCTATCATTTTGAAGTAGGTAAACAGCGGCCTGTGTGATTTGCTTAATATGTGATATTACAGCTCCGTCTGTGGCTCTACCAAGCTAAGAACACCAGCAAATCAATGGAAATTTGATTGGAGTGGACAAAGTCATGCAGTGCCATAGATTTATTCTCCAAGGAGTACAATATCTAAAGCAACAATCTGGTGCCCCTTATTTTGATGCAGTTCTGGTGGCTTTAATTGGGCTGCTGTGTAGGGGGCATGTGGCTTGCATGCCCAAGTCCTATGTGGCTGCTTCTTGTGATAGAAACAAATATTTATGCCGCCACTCTAAGATTCTGTCTAAGATTTAGCGCAGTTGGGCGGAACTGTGCAGTCTCAACTGAGCTTCAAGCTGTGCGTAAGTCAGTTGAGAGGTGCATGGCCACGCAAATTACTGGGAACAGTGCCATCACTGCTACAGTAAGCCAGCACCCTGTGTTAGACAAATGAACCAAAGCCATAAGTCTGGCTTGCTTGACATGAAAAACCTAAAATTGTTCTCTCCTGCAGGACATTCTACATCATTGGTAGACCCTCAACCTACTGGGCCATTGGCTGTGGCTACCCATTAATGCTAAAATACTAATACATTGTATAGTGTGCTGGGTTCTTTGTGAGGATTCCATGGGTCCCTGGGGAGCCATGACTCCCTTGGAACCACTGCCCTACATAGAGAAATGCACTGGATTTTAGGATCATTCTGTTACTATAGTGTCCTTAACTGAATGGAAGGCCACAGCAAAGACCTCAGATGAGTAGCAGCCTAAGGAACTAGATAGGCACGTCTGAACTCTTTCAAATTAAGATGTCTGACAGCACACTCCTATGCACGTTGGCTCAAAAGTAAGCCCCATTGCGTTCAGTGTGGCTTACTCCCAGGAAAATGTGTATAGGATTGCAGCCTTAGTAAGCTTACAGAACTGCAGAGCAGGGATAACTGGAGGTTCTTTGGCTCAATAATTAATGAAGCATGAATTAATGGTGGGTCATGAAACAGCTAATCTGCTTAAAGAGAGCAAGGGGCGAGTTTCATGTTTGAGAACTAAACTGCTGTACCAGAGCATAGCTCTAAAACTCTGGGTTCGTGGCTCACCAGTGTGTCACAACTCAACTTTTGGTGGGTCATGGACCGGCTAATCTGCCTTGTATCAAGGGTTAAGCAACCTGCTCCTTGCAAGGAACACTGCTGCCCTATCATGGTTGTAGCCACAGAGAGTTAAGCAGCTGGTAAAGTGAAACTTTTTTAGGTGAGTCACGATGCTAAAAGGTTTGAGAACCACTGCTCTGGTAGGTTCTCTCCGTCTCTGAGGTTAGTGTGCTTCCAGACAACTCTGAAAAGGAACCACTTCACTGAAAAAAAATGGTATAATTGGGTGTAGTGAATAAGAGGCTCCTTTAGAAAAGGTCTTGTCCCACATAAACCTGCCTGTTTTCTGTGATCTTCATCAGGGGCTCTCTTCCGTGTTCTGTTGCCAGAAGCATGGCTAGCTGGGACAATTGACAGGGGCTTTTCAGTGGCAGCACCTCGGCTATGGAACTCCCCAGGGAAATACGGCTGACTCAGTCATTGCCAGCTTTTAAGCAAGCACTGAAGATTCAGCTTTTTCAGCAGTCATTTTATCAATGTCTCCGCTGTTTGCTTGCTTGCTTTTCTGCTTCTTTTGTTTATTGCATTCTAGGTAATGCTTTTAAACGTTAGTTTTACTGATCGTATTGTAAAACACCTTGATAGTGACTTTGGGGAAGGAAAGGCAGGGGACACATGTTTTAAGTAAATAAAAATAAGTGATCCTGGTATCGGTAGTGAGATATTTGTAGTTTGTTCAGACCTTGTGCAGTGGTCATCTCTTGCTGCAGCTTGAAAAAACCGATCCCTCAGAACCAGACCTCCAGTTTTGTGTTTTCTGGAAATTGCCTTCTGCAAAAGCTTCAAAGAGTTTCTATAAAATAAATATAATGCAACTAGGGAACGCAGAGCTGAAAAGAAGAGCGCCTAACTGTATCTTGCATCTCTGCTCTTCAGAAAGTGGTTTCTGATTTTGAGAAGCAGGTCTCTCTCTGTGTATGTTTTTCCCCGCCTCTAGAGTTTCTTGCAATAAGTATCGGCCTGCCTTACTCAAGTTATTTTGACCTGGTGAGCTTGCTTGTGCTTGCATAAAAGGTTGATGGAGAAGATCATATCAGATGGTGTTAACCAGTTACTGTCTGAAGGCTGATTCGCTGTGCCAACTCATACAGGGGGTTACTATTATTACCATTTGTGGCATGAGAATTGGAGAGGACAGGGGAGTCTTCTTGGATGCAACTGTGCTTTATTTCCTTCCCACTGATTTTAGTAAAAAGAGCATGCTTAATAAATATGCAACTTAATCCTATGTGTGGTAACGAGGAATTAAGGCTGCTAGTGGCATTCCTATTTGGGGGGAATGCAAAGTGTTGTTACAGGAGCCTGAGCTCCTTTATAATATGGCCCCTCCTCCTTGCCTCCAGAGCCAGTCGCAGCTCGGAGAGCAAAGCCTCTGAACCGGCTCTCCGAGCAGCAAATTGCTCTAGAGATGACAGGTAGGGTCCACATTACAAAGGAGCTCCTGAAAGACTTAGCCTTTTGCTCCCCCCATGGGAATGCCATTGAAGGCGGAACTACACATGTAGCAAAATGAGGTGGAAACAAGGTGGATGGATCTCATTTTGTGCTAAATGTCCTGCCTTTGAAAGTCCCTTATGATGACCAAAATGTCTTCTGTTACAGTCCTACATCAGGAAGTTTTAGTTCAGTTTAGTTTAGTTTAGTTATACGTTGGCTGCTGCACTGGTTTCCTATTAGCAGGGAGTTCTCGGGGTAGAGGAGCATTCCTGTGTTTTTCACCTTGTCCCCATCAAAGATGGGTAGCCCAATTCTAAGCTGCCCGACCTCTCAGGAGCACAGCACTAGCCAGGGGGCTGCCTCTGCATCCTGCAGCAGCCAGACAGCCGCGGGAGGCTCCTCAGGGGAAGGGTATGTTTTTGTTGCCAGAGCCTTGGGAATTCCAAGCCCAAAGTGGCAGTTTGAGGAGGCCAAGCATGTCACAAAATGGTGGCTTGAAGAGATGGCACCACTCATGGCATGGCAGCTTGTACAATTATTGATGTACTTGTGTTTTTACACACAAAGCATAGTGGTGCACTATGCTGCCTGATACTCTGCTCATGTGCCAAGCAAGGCTGCGTTGGGACTTGTATGTGGGAACTTGAGAAGGGAAGTGTTCAAACCACTGAGATGGAGGGCGGGGAGAGCAGGAGGTTTGGGAATGTGTTTTTATCACCCTTGGAGTTGTCAGTAGCTCTAGAATTGTTCAACTAGTTCCAGCAAGCAAATTCCTTTCTGCTCCTGTTTTTTTTCCACACAGGTCACCTGACCTCCTCCTTTTGCAGATTTCCTCACTGGGTCTGAGTCACTAAGTGCAATCCTAACCTGCAGTTAGGCTGGCACAGTTAGGACAGCAAAGTTTGGCAGGCACCAGGGCCTCTGTAAAGCGCCTTTGGACCACTCTTGGAATCAGGGAAGATGGCACATATCTGTGTGCTGGCCTCTCTGACTCCGAGAGTGGCCCAAACATACTTTATGGTGTCCCTTATGCCAGCCAAACTTTGCAGGCCTCACTGTGCTAGTCTAACTCCAGGTTAGGATTGCGCCCAAAAAGCAATACTGTGGCCAATGTAATGGGGAGGCAGGTGCTTTAGGGCAATTAAAACCCACATTCTAATCTGGAGGGTGGGTTTTGAAGCCCATGGCACCTCCTGCTGTCTCATCAAAGACTATCTCTTGACATACGTATTGGAAGAGAAGGAACAGGGGTGGTGTTTGGAAGGGATTGTGCACTTGCTAAGAGTTCACCCCCATCAGAGGACCAACCCAGCTTGGGTGAACACCTGAGCCCTCAGTTGTAGTGGCAGCACTCAATGAATCTTCAGGGGTTAGAGGGGATGTCTGTTGGGGCCAGTGCAGGACTCTGGCGCAGGACCTCGGCAATCTGATGCCAGCAGAAGGTGTGAAGACTATCACAAATAATTGATTGGAAGGATCTGTCTTTATTTTAGTCTGCAGATTGTAGGGTAAGTCGTGTTTGCCTCTGAATAAATGTTTTTAAATCGGAACAGTTAATGGCAGTGGTTCTCAAATCTTTTTTGAATGGCAGCCCCCCTTGACCTACTGGGTCATTGGCCATGGTCCCCATTAGGGCTACAATCCTATACATTCAATAGGGTGGCAGGTTTTTTTGCAAGGATTCCATGCCCCCCCCAGCTGATTTCTATGGCTCCCTGGGGAGCCACAACTCACAGTTTAGGAACCACTGATTTAAGGTGTATTAATGTATTCGTCATTTGTTTGCATCGCATCTGGGCGTTTTAAGTTTATGCTGAACATCAGGGCTCGCTTCACTAAATATTGTGACAGTTCAGTTAAACACCTTCTTCCTAAACATCTCAATTTACACATTCTTTAAAAAAATAAATTTGCCAGCAGCCCTCTTTCTCTCAGCCAATGGTTCGTTTGCAATAGGACGGGTGAATGACGATGACGTTTTAAGAGCATAAAAGCTCAGCAGTGCCATAATATTTGCATTCTCAAATCTGCTTGCAAGTTGTGACTTGTAGCAGTGCTGGGGCGTTCAGTGGAGAGATCAGATTTCAGCAACTGGGTATCTGTTCAGCCTAGATTCTGCACAATGAAAAATGCTTGCCGTTTTATCAACTGGGATTTAAGCTCTTTTTTTGTTGTTGATTGTCTTGATAAGCTATAGTAGGAAAAGAAATGGAACCGCTGTAAAATTTGGATGAAGCCTCTTTCCTGGTAGTACTCACTTCTGTTGCTTTTCTTGGTCCTTCCTGGATTAAAAAGAAAGAGAGGTGCGGAAGAGGAAGTGTGGAGGAGAGGGTGGGCTGTGCCTCCTCCTCCTCCTCCTCCTTTTTTTTTTTTTTTGGTTGCTCCATCTCCGTTTCCTTTTTGCAAACCAGGAAGCAGGAGGAGAAGAAGCAACTGGGGGATGGAACTAGGCGTGCATGTGCGCTCACCCCCGTACTGTCTATCCAGCACCAGAGGATGTCTCCTTAACCAGCCTCATGGATGGGCTAGACTGGATTGAGTGAGGGGAGAGGGAGAGAGTGGGATTCATTTGTTAAATAGGTTTCATTATATTTTTGTAGTACATTCGTTTGCTTCCCTGAATGCCTGCAAAGATAGGATAGAATAGTGTTCTTCAACCTTGGGGTCACCAAGTCTAAGTTGTGGGGTTGTGGGAATGAAAAAGGTTGACGACCACTGGACTAGAGCACCATCCGGTAAAGGGGGAGGTATCTGGTGTATGCTTTCAGGTACGAGGGAATTGTATCGCAGTCCTGCTCACATTCTTAGAAATGGTGCTAAAACAACTTTCACTAGTGCCAGGCTTCCGGGTAGTTTTTTCTATTCTCTCTAATAAGAATATTTATTTACAGTCAACGATGCTGGGAACAGGGAGTGGGCAGTGACAGATGTGGGGCTGGGCGGATAGGGTCCTGGGAGGGGGTGGATTCAACAGTGGGGTCCCCAGCCTTATACACTATTAATTTATATTTTGGGGTGGTAGCATGAAAAAGGTTGAAGCTAGAACATACTAGCTGGGCTAGAACATACATCTCTAAACAAACTTCAACCAATAGGCTTAATTGATGTATTCTGGCAGCAAAGTATTACCAACGTTACCTACAGTCTGTAGGTCCACGTTACTTTTTCTCGTTTTTAACCAGTTAAACGTTCCCATATGAACCGGAAAGCCGAAACCTGCCTGTGGGTACAGCCTGTCTGCTGCTGGAGAATTGAGAAAAGAGATAAATTGTGTCTAAGATTTCAGTTGCTAGAGCATTCTATTGATTCCAGTTGCCATCTGTGTAATTTTACCTACCGCCATGATGCTTATTAGTGTTGCATTACCCAGTGCTGATTGTTAAATGAGGTTGCCTTGTTTTCTTGAACATGATCGTTCAAGGAAAGTTGGTTGCTTTCTTTTGCCTCATTGAAACTGCAACATCCTTCTACCTGTTGGAAGCTCATATCTTCTTCCTCCTTGGTAGCTCATCCTTCTACGTATAGTCTTGGAGTGGACACTTGGGCTAGCATGGTTGGAACACTAATTCAGTATAGTCCTCTGTCTCCTGTTTGACCTAGTGAAACTCAGCTGATAGATTTGCATCTGCAGGTCTATTGCTCAACAGTTTAGTGTGTTGCCACTTGGAGATATGAAATATTGTCAGCAGAGAACACTGGGCATACATGGGCAATGGGCTTGGTTAGCGTTGGATGCATTTGGGCAATGAGATTAGCTTTGCAGATTAATGCTTGCTCAACAAGAAACTCAACCCTTGTTCTCTCTTCTCAACCTAGAAACAAGGTTCCCTTCTTGGGGGAAATAACCTACTTGTTTGACTTCTCTAACATTTGTTCTTCCTACACTCTGTGTGTATTGTATAAGACTGGCCATCCTGGGAGTAGAACAATTGTATTTATCTTTGAATCAATATTTTTTTCAGCCAGTCATGATGGTGCCACTGGTCGTTCTTCACTGTATGGCAGATTGTTTTTGGCCCCATTGCCATGGGAATTGCACAACCCTATTGAAAGTGTGAGATGAATAGGGCATCAGAGCATCTGTGACAAGGTGTCTTTGCTGTGGCCTGTAGCTCTTTAGAAAAGGTTGATTGAGAAGGGGGGTGCAGAGGGGAAGAGGCATCAATGGGCAACAGCAAACTGAGAAGCCCCTTCTGTACTGCAGTGGCAACTGTAGGTAAGGCACTCGTTTCTGTGGATGGCAGCTGTCCATGGTGACAGTGGTACTTGGATTTGTGCAAAAAGAGAAGGGGAACATACCTATAAGCGAAAAGTAGAAAATGCTAATTGTCCATTCAGGTACAAATCCACAGACTTGGGAAGCTCACTGATGGCTTTAGGTCAGGCTTAGAAGCTGAAATCTACCTACTAGCAGTCAAGTTATGAATGGCAAAGAACAGTAGAATTGATGCACTGCAATATGTTATAAGCACACAATATGGCTCATTGTACAGACTCTGTAGGAAGCTATCTTGTACCTAGTCAGATTATTGGTCTAACTAGCTCAGGAGTGTTGTTTTGGTAGCGAGTTTCATATGGGAATTTTTCTCAGCTGTACTTGAAGGTGCTGCAAATGGAATCTGGGGCTTTTTGTATGACTTCCTGGGACTTTCTGCAAAACAGTTTTTTGTTTTTTTTTTGCAACCCATTCCCTCTATCCCAGTGTTACTTGATGGTGTGTTTTTGTCAAGGCCTTTTCTTAATGTAAAATGAGCTGAGGCTGAGTCTAGTCTGATGCTGACTTCATCGTTCTCTTCTGAAATTGCCTGCATGCCTGCAGAAATTTAGTACTTTTTATCTTGTGCTTTTCTTTGGAATTGCACCTGGTCTTCCTGTGGATTCTTGCCTCCTCGATCACATTCTGAGCATTCCTGCTTTGTGACAAAAACACCCTAGCTATGAATTCTTGTCCATTCAGCATCTAGGAGGTACTTCGGGGACCAATGAAAAAAGGCTTTGGAACAGGGTAAGTGTAGAATCCCCCAAATTAAAATATAGGCAGGCCCCAGTATCTGCTGGGGTTCCATTCCTGACCCCACCATGCATACCTGAAACCTTGGATACTGGGGATAGGATGCCTTTTTAAAGATAGGGAAACAGTGGTTTTGCTGCAACAAATTAAACAAAGGAGACTTGTTTAATGTTCCCCTATCTTTTTAATAGGCATCCCAGTATCCATGGAATCTGTGGATAACTGAAACGGTGAGTACCAAATCCGGGGGAATACTAGGGCATGCTTATATATCCTTTCTAAATAGTTAGCAAAAGTCTTGCAGGGGGACTGTCCTTCCTCCAGATGTCTCATGGAAGTGATTGATGTCGCTTTCTCACAGCATTGCCAACACTAGAAGCAGGGATCATCCAAAGAACCTGGTGGGAAGGAGAGCGAGGATAGACAAATGGAGGTGGGACTTCACACAGTGTGCAGTTAGCCCTGTGGGAATAATGGTTGCAAGATGCACTGTAGCTGAAATGGCATTAAAAGGAGGATTGGAAAAATTCATGGAGGACAGATCTGCTAGTCATGATGCCTTTTACCAGCAAAAGGGCACTTTTGGAGCCTTGTATACAATCTCTGAGCAGCTATTTCCAACATGTTTCTTCTCCAGGCACATTACCCTCTATGGTCTTCTCTTGCGATGTCATTTCTGGCTTCCAGGAGACTCTTCTGGGCCCTGCTGCTCGGTTTCTGCAGACAGTTGTCCTAGCAACAGTGGGGCAAGAGGGACAGACAATTTGTTACTTACAGGCAGCGTTTTTCAGCAATTGTCAGCTGCTGTGTTCCAAATTCCTGCAGCGCACCTGTGGTCCTTTCATAGCACACCAATGTGCCGTGGCACACTGGTTGAAAATGCTGCTCTGAACGCTAGTTGCCAGGAAGCCTGCTTCCTTTTATTGAGAACAGATCATGGATTAAAATGTATTAAGGATTCAAGATGAATGAGTGCTTGTATCAACATGGTCTTTGAAATGCAGGACAGATTTTAGGGAGCAAAATTTATTTCTCCTAGGTAGACCGGAAGACTTCCTTGTTTTGACCTATATCAGTGGCTATGAAGGAAATTACAAAAGCAGATAAATCGTTCAAAGAATCATTCTTTGAGATCATGGGGTGGGGGGGAGGAAATAAGACGTTTTCGATTTACAGCAGGATTGATGTTTTGACAGAGGGGAGAGCACATGGCTGAGGAGCACATGACTGAAGGGATCATCAGTCAGTCCAACTCAGGACACAACATGATAAAATCAAAGGAGTTGTAAAACTCTAGCTGTGTAGATATCATCTTGCTGTTGATGCAATTCCTCACTGGTTTCAGGCACCCTGGTAGGTTATTTTATTGATCAAACGAAGAGACTTACTAAAAGCAGATATGGATGACAAAGTTCACCGAAATCTCAGTCTGGTTTGAGAAATCTTCCTTTTTCTCCTGGAAGCTTGTTGCATGTCATCGTATTCTACTTTTATAATCCCTCTGTTTGAACTCATTGATTGCATCATGTTTCCTGTTTTTTTGCTTTTATTAAGGAGGAAAGACTCAGACCTGATTCTTCTCCCGCGCTCCATGTTCTCTTAATTGACTCAAGACATGGGGAAGTCAAATCCTTGGTTACCCTTGCCTTCTCAATAGCTGTGAGAGCAAACGCAGGGCTTCAGTGCTAAGGGACCTCTGGCATTGAAATGCACTTGGTTTTCCTTGAAGGCGTCCTATGCTAGTTAAAACATTCACTGTGGTGATGATGATGATGATGATGCAATTTAGAGATGTTTAGGGAGTTAATGTTAGGTTACTTGGCATCTTTGCACATAGGGGGTGGGTTGGTCACCCAGTTTCAGGAGGCCAGATTACTAATTCCTCTGAGCTCAACAGCACCCCTCCTTTCTTAGCACACATTCCACCTACGCATTCCTTCTCTAATCCATGTTTGTTGTGAGTTTCTCTATTGCTGTTTTCATCTCTTTAGATTAGATAAGTTGCTTTTTTAATCTTCGGGAACTTCTTCATCTTGGTGCTCATTTCTCTGCATTCTTTGGCCACAAAAATCCTTTCCTAACCTGAAAGGATTTTTCTTCCATTAAGATATATTGGCTTTATTGCTGCATTGTAAGCTTTAATTGCTTTACCATTGCAGTATTTGTTGCAGTTTCACATCTCACAGTCCAGAACTGGCTGAAACTGGCAT
>JAJKFI010000009.1:10999884-11019609 GCA_029204185.1 Lerista edwardsae
GTCTCCAAGCCCCCAACTCTGCTACTATTTACACAAATACACAACAGTATTGTCTCTTTTCACTATGCGACTCTTTACAGACTGGTTTGGTTTAAATGCAGCTTCTTTTGTCTCTTCGCTGGGCATAAACCAAAGAGCAATTGTTTTGAATTTATATTTAAAATGCTTTTGTTCCTCTGCATGTTTACTCAGAAGGAGGTTTGAAGTTTAATTCAGAAGGATGCTCTGTGTGCTTACTCTCTGGGATGTGGTGCATCAGACTGCAGCCTTAATACTCAACACTCCCTATATGAAATACAAAGTTTGTCCATTTTGGGTTGAGTTCAAAAGTTTTGTCTGCCTGTCTTGAGAAAGGAAAATATACTGAATTTGCTAAAGCAGAGGTTCTCAAACTTTTTAGACCGGGACCCACTTTTTAAAATGGCATCCATGTTGGGACCCACCGGAAGTGTTGTCATGGCTAAAAGTGACATCATCAAGCAGGAAGTGCTGTCATTGTAACATAATAAAATGACAATCTTAAAAGGCAAATTGGCATTCTTGGACTGCAGCAATTGTACAATAATGAAACATCCCTGACAGAAAGCAGGATTAGGACAAAATATTACTTAAAATCACTGAACTAAAAATAACTTTAAAATACACTCCCTCGAATATTCAAACCGTTAACACTCACAAAAAGAATATAGCAAGAGTAAGGTCTGCAGCTTCCAAGATGGCTGGCCCCAGCTCTCCGTGACCCACCTGACATGTCTCAACCCACCACGTGGGTCCTGATCTGTCGACAGTTTGGATAACACTGTGCTAAAGAATTGCTAACTGTTAGGGCTCAGCAGCAATGTATAAATCATGTTAGTGATATATTCCAACTTTGCTCTTTGTCCTGGGTGAAATTTGATCCAATGCAAATAGCCCAAGGATCGAAATTTGGTTGGTCACACCCATGAAATTTGGTTGGTCACACACACACACACCAATTCTTTTAGATTGTGAGCCCTTTTGGGACAGGGAGCCATTTAAATTTAATGTTATTATTTGCCTGTAAACCGCTTTGTGAACTTTGTGTTGAAAAGCGGTATATAAATACTAGTGATTGATTGATTGATTGATTGATTGATGAGCACATGAGATTCCCCTCCCTGTTGAGGGAGGAGAGAGGAGGAAGCAGAGGGCGGGGCTTGAGGGAATTTAAGGGGCCCACGCTCCGCTCTCTCTCTCTTGCATGCAGGATCATATGCTGTGCTTTGATACCCGCCCCCCCTCCTTTAAGCAGTCTGAGTTTTACTGGTCACCTGTTGGGGCTGGATAGAAATTTGTTCACCTGATTGACCTTTGGTGGATAGTTTTTTTGCCTACTGCAGACTGTTGGGCTGGTAGGTTCCTTTTCTTGATCTCATTAATATCTTGGCCACTTTCCTTGGCAGGTAGTGCGGGTTCGAAGGCAGGAACAGGCCCCTTCAGTGTGCACCTCGAGGTCTGCAAGGGTGGGGTAACCCACTTGT
Organism: Lerista edwardsae; assembly: GCA_029204185.1. Lineage (NCBI taxonomy): Eukaryota > Metazoa > Chordata > Lepidosauria > Squamata > Scincidae > Lerista > Lerista edwardsae. The sequence goes on from JAJKFI010000009.1 coordinate 11,001,387, forward strand.
ACTCCTCAGTGGCCCAGCGGCACGAGGGAAAGGCCGGATTGTCCCGTGCCTGGATTGCAGGGGCCGCCTCAAAGGCTCAGTGGCATGGGGTGATCCTACACAGTCCGGCGGCCTTGGCCCTATCGCGGGGTTGACTGAGATAAGCTGTCGTCGCCTGAATAGGGGTGTGGCTTGGACTCAGGTGTTTTGATGCCCAGCCGGGGGCCAGATGTGTCTGGTGCCCCTTGTATGTCCTCGCCACTGCGCTACGCTTGCTTTGCAGCAGTAACAAACTGCAAGAGTTGCAGATCTCAAGTGTCTATTTTTCTTGCTTGTAAATATGTTAATAAAAGTGGCCCATTCTCCCAACTTGGTGTCTCGAGTGCTCTTTGGGGGGATGCACAAACAAAGGTTGTGTGTTACACCTTCTGGGGCCACAGTGCCAACGTGCAGCGTGTTGTCTATTAAAGAGCACTTGATTTGCTACACATTGTTTTGGTTCTTTCCCCCCCCCCCGCCGCAAATACTATATGCACTTTCCCTTCTTTGAACCCCTCCCACCTTTGTGGGGTAAATTGAGGCTGAAATGAGGACTTGTCACAGAATCGCAGACTACCCATTCAGCTCTCATGTAATGTGGTGTTGGAGGGCAGGTGATACTGTTGCATTTTTCAGCCTGCAATCCTATCCTCATTTACCTGGGAGTAAACACCATTGAACATAATAAGACCTGCATAGGATTGGGCTGTAGGTTGTGGAGTCTGGTATGTTGACTGTCTTAAAAATAGCTTTTTGATTTGTTTTACTTTTGAACTTTGAGCTTTGATTGCAAGCAGCCTTGGCTGGCACAGGCAAGGGTGAAAATGAGCAAAGAATGCCCTGTCATGGTTTCGCACTGTGGGAACGAGCCTCCCGCTTGCCTATTGCCTCCTTCTTTTGCAATGTTTGCTTGGTGAATGCCTTATTTGTGGCAGTTTGTAGATCACAATTGCAGGTCAGATATAAGGCTACCTGAGGTCCTACTCTGGATGCTGGTGCCTGTGGAAGTGAATTGGGAAGCGACTAGGTATGCCTTTTTCTGTGGCTGCTCCAGCATCATGGAACTCCCTCCAGTTGGCTCTTGCAATATTATTGGCGTTGGCACTGGCTAAGCATCCTTGCTCTTCGGAGGACTCCCTTGGCCAAGCTGATCCCTGAATCTTCAATACTGGTGGTAATTGAATAGGTGAGTAATAATACTTAGGAACTGATAGTTCCTCGTTATGGATAGGCATAGATGTTGGCAGAGATCAAGCAATCTCAAGCAAATGTGTGCATTTATGATTTGGCCATTTGGAGTAGTGGCAGTGCTTACTATCATGGTGCTTACCATGGTGTATGTGTGTGCGCGCATGTGCCAACCTGCTACAGGTATGTAGTCCTGTTCCCATTCAATCATTTCTTCTCAAATCCTGGGGAAACCACAGTGGGTTTTTTCAGGTTCAGAGAATCGGTATCAGGATTTTGATTTTATTTTATGCCAAGTTCCCACCTACAATCCCGTAGGTTCTGCCACATCCTGTGCCATTCTTCTGGCATCGTGTATCTTAAGTACATATTTGCCTATTCTAACATTCCTAAATAGACTAAGAGTAGAAATGTATGGAAAAAGTCAAGTATTTTGCATGCTTGCACCAGAGTGCGGCAGATATCTTATTGTTATCTGGTTTTATCATTCTTAGAAGCTGGAAATGAGACTGTATTTAAAGAACAAAATGCAGGTAAACTTTTTTTTTTACTATAGGTTCAGTAGTTTACACAGGGCAGATATTCTTATCAGATATCATTGCCACCTAGCTCTCACAATCCATCACTGCTACTTGGAGTAAATCCTGACCTTTTGTCCCTTCTCTTTCTTGTCCATGTATTGATGTTTGTAAGCTCTCTTTGAGTGGAGACCACATTTGTGCATAGTGTCCAGTATACTGGTAGCCTTACAGAAATGTATAGCAGCAGAAAATAAAATGTGGCTTTTGCAGCATTTTAGTAACCAAATAGGAGCTGTAGCCTCTCTTAGGTATGAATTTTCTTGCAACTGCTTCTTCAAGAAGCATTTTGATGTACATCACGTGGCAAAGCCAACTTCTTGGGCTGTAAGCAAAGTTTAAAATATGTACCATGGCTTTAATTTTGGAGGTTTCTGTTTAAAGCAAACCAACCTCCCTCCCGTCATTGAAGCCCCCCTCCCATCATAGTGAAATTTGAGAATAATAGAATCCAGTACCACTGAACCTTAAACCATAAACCATCTTGCCTACAACAGCACAAAGGAATGTGCAATAACTGTTATTGGAAAAGTAATAAATCTTATTGGAAAAGGATCAAAAACTGCATAGGGTGTGATTGCAGCTAATACAGATTTCAGAGGAGGCGTTCTCCTGCAAATCACATTAATATTTTCTCTTGCTATCCACAGGTTCTTGTTGTATCTCAGTGTTCCTATCTGTGTTCCACCTAAATAACCTTTGTCTTGTGTTCCCACGTTCCCATTCTGATTGACAGATCAAAACGGGCTTTCTCTTGTTTCCTCACCCTATGAACATTTTGCAGGAGTGCTATGGAAATTGGCAAATCAGCACGCCTCCTTGTGCGAAATGCTCTGAGAAAATATTAAGCAGAGGCTGGTCTAGTCGTACAGCCCCAAGTTCCTAGGCACATACGTACTTAAGGATAGAAATTTTCAATACTAAATCCTGGTGTGCATGTGTGGACATGTGCGCTGTTGTGCATTAGATTTGGAGACAAAACCACGTGCTGTCTTGGACAACATTGGAGCATTGGCAAACTATTTTGAAACCAGTTGATTCTTCCCTGCCCTGTTCTCCTTCCGCCTAGTTCCCATATCATTTTTTTATCGGAAAATAAACTGCTAATGGAAATGCAGTGCTTGAGCTATGGAGAGCATTGATATGTACTTGTAGCCAGTCCTGTTGCTTACAGTCAAGAAGAAGCAGAAACATATTATATAAGATATTATGTTGTTGTTATTATTATTATTATCTATATATATAAAAGAGTGTGTGTGTGTGTGTGTGTGTGTGTGTGTTCCAGCATAACTCTGGCACGCCTGGAGTGACGTGCACCCGAAGGGGGTGCCATGTAAAAATGATCGAAAACACCCGACATTAGTGTCGAATCCATAGTTTTCAGGGTTGCCGAGTCGAACGGTGACGCCCCCGATGTTCGGCCCCCCTCAGTGTGGGGGGTGAGAAGGAGTGACAAGTGGGTATGTTCCAGCATAACTCTGAAATGCCTGGAGCAATTTACACCAAACTTGGTACACATATGACTTACAATCTGGAACAAAATACTGTGGGGGGTAGGACACCCCTAGCACCCCTAGGGGTGGGAAGGGGGTGACATGTAAAAATAATCAAAAATGACCGACATTAGTGTTGCCCCGGTCAGCATGGGGGGGGGCGTGAGAAGGGGTGACAAGTGTATATGTTCCAGCATAACTCTGGAATGCCTGGAGCAATTTACACGAAACCTGGTACACATATGGCTTACAATCTGGAAAGAAATACTGTGGGGGATAAGACACCCCTAGTGCCCCTAGGGGTAGGGGTGGGAAGGGGGTGACATGTCAAAATAACCAAAAATGACCAATATTAGTGTCAAACCCATAGTTTTTGGGGTTGCTGAGATGAATAGTGACGCTCCCGATGCCGTTTAAGTCCACATTCAGCCCCCATCAGCATGGGGGGTAAGAAGGGGTGAAAAATAAAATGTCCAAAATGATCGACATTAGTATCGAGTCCATAGTTTTTGGGGTCGCTAAGCTGATTGGGGACAGTCCCGATGACATTTAAGCCCAAGTGTAGTCGAATAGAACTCTGTGGAACCTTCTGGAAATTTTTAGAAATCATTATGCCCCGGTCTTGGACTCCAGTCAAATACTTGCCATGTGACCAGGCATACTCACTGAATACAAGACTATCGATACCGTAGTAGATGCCTATGAGTTCATCCATTTCCCATCAGACTTCCTAAACTCACTTGATCCAGCTGGATTGCCACCGCATCGTCTTTTACTTACAGTGGGATCGCCAATTATTTTACTATGGAACCTTGACCTGCCAAAACTTTGCAATGGCACAAGGCTGTGTGTCAAGAAGATGCTGGGTACTGTAATTGAAGCGACTATCTTAACAAGAAAGGGAGCGGGTGAAACAGTTTTTATCCCACGGATAATACTCATTCCAACAGATCTCCCTTTTAACTTTAAGAGATTTAATTGCAATTTCCAGTGAGACTTGCATTCTTGATCACGATCAACAAGTCACAGGGGCAGTCTATTAAGTACTGCGGAGTGGATTTGAGATCGCCATGTTTCTCCCACGGAAAACTTTATGTTGCTTGCTCAAGGGTGGGTTCACCCAAGAATTTATTTATTCTTGCTCCTGGAGGTGAAACTAAAAATGTTGTTTATAATCAAGTTCTGAGTTAAATTAATATTATAATGAATTTGTAAAAGATTTTACTTTATAATTTTAACCTGTACTTATACTTTTAATTTCCTGTACATAAAATTACTTCGATTTTACACTATAGATAGAATTCATTCCTTTTCCTGTCTAATAGAAGCTTGGGATACATGAATACCCGGGAAATGCCGGGTAAGGACAAGCTAGTTAATTATAAATGGGAATCCTCTGACAAATGTAGTGATGTGATTGGGAGAAAAATTGCTGTTTGCTTTGTCTAGCATTAAATGGGAAGTGTCTGTGAGGGAGGCAAGATATAAGCTACTTGATTTCAGAAAGCTTTCTGGTTGACTCCCACTCCTTAAATGTATGAAGAATCTATATCTGAGTTGCATATGATTTGCAAACAGCTGCTTCGGAGACATTTTTGGCTGCAGAATGGTGCATGGGGAAAGAGTTGTTAGGCCTTCTCCACAAATAGTGATTTGCTTCTGGACATCCCTGAAGAAGCTTTTTTAAGAAAGAGAAGCGCTTTCCATTGTGAAGCATGCATTGACATGTTCATCTGTGTTGACTCTGAGTCCCCAAGGCAAAGCAAGTACTGGTAAGCAGGGCCGGCTATAGGAGTGGCAGGGCCCATTCCTGTGGGGCCCCCCTCACTCCTCACAGGGCCCCCCACTCACCAAGAAGAGCACTTGTGGTGCCATATACAAAACGTGGCACCTGAAAATAGTTGGTGGTGACAGGATGATGCCAGTTGCTTCCAAGAGGCCCATTTTGCTGCTGTGCTTCTGCCTCACTGACCTACATACAATCCTAAGAGATCCTGACTGCAGCAGCAAGCAATATGCTCACTGCACTGGTATGGGGCCCCCCAAAGCACGGGGCTCAATGTGATGACATTGGTCACATTGGCTGAAAGCCAGCCCTGCCGGTAAGTATTCTTTTATACAACGCAATAAGGAAAAGAGTTTCACCTTGTAACGAGTCATGACTGCTATGCTTATGATGGATGACCGTGACCTTCTTTTTCGTAGCCTCAATATGTCAGCTTTGGAATTGATGTCTTAATGGCGGTAGCGTTACCACCAAAACTGCTTCTCCTTATTTATGGAAACCGTAGGTACAACTCAGTTATGTCACTTTTTGATGAGGCGGTTGAAAATGTGTGTTGCCAAATCCTTAATCCGATATAATTTGGTTGATATAAAGCACTTCTGGAGCCACCTTGGGTTGCCCGAAGGGGGTTTGGTGGTTTTCTCAGTGCATAATTATGGCAATACTTCTGTGTAGGCGCAAAAGGTGCATATAAGGCAATTGCTTTAAGTCATTCTCCATCTATAGTTCTAGTAAACCTTCTGATTTGCAGAAGGTGTTACAGTCTTGGAAGTTAGAGACACTCCCTTACAGAGCTTTGTTCTGGGTAGAAATTGTAAGATGAACCCTTGCTAAAGTCACTGAGTCATTGATGGAACCTCTTTTTTTTCTTTTTCTTACTTGCATTTATACTCAACAGTCATAACAGGAAGTGCCAGGAGCGTGGGGAGGGAGATAGGAAATGAAAAGTTAGAAAGAGAGAGAACGAACAAGTTGTTTTTTTTTTGGGGGGGGGGGCTTCTGTAGACTGCCTCTTCTTCCTCTCTCTGTTCTGCACTTTAATAGTAAGTTGGAGTGCTCTACCTTGCTATATCTTTTCAGAGCAGAATGCTTCATTCCCAGCGCTACAGGGTTCAAGCAGTTTGGCAGCGCTTGGATTCAGTTAATTTGTTGGCTTGTAATCAAAGAGAGTTAGTCACGACTAAGTCCCGTTGCAGCTAATTACTTGGATACAACCCCCTGCTTCCAGCCGTATACAGTTGCTGTATTAAGGGGGGGGGAGAGAGAGAGAGCGAGAGAGAGAGAGAGAGAGAGCGAACCCAGCTATATATGTGGTCGCGACTGCACCAATGTAAGTTTTTACGCTGGATCTTCCTGAGAATAGTTTCTACTTAAGCCCTCTGCTGTTCAAGCAACATAACTGGGTGCCGGGAAGTAGGGAGCCATCCACCAGGGGCGAAATTAGGCAAGGAGCCTCCAGTTGTCAACCTCCAACATTGCTCCTGTGGTGCCAAATGCTGCCTTGCGTGTAATTGTTCAAGCGATAATAACAGTTAAGAAGCATCTGCGAGCTAATTATGCAGTGTAGTTGCAATTGCCTTCTTTTGCATACCCAAGCTTGTTAACCAATCTCCTTTGAGCAAATTTTCTTTCATCTCCTTAAATACTATTCTTTGGATGGATGTTAGCTAGAATATCAGTTGTGCTTTTTTAAAAAGATGGCTCAAAGTTTTAAAAGGAAAATTGTAAAACCATGGCAGCAAAAATAAATACTGTAGTTGCAAAACATGGTCACTAAAACCCAGGTTGGCTGTTTGTCTAATAATGACTCGTGGTTGCCTGGCTTCACTTTGTGATGTTGTCTAGACAAACGTAGTTAGCACAGTTAGCACAGTTTTGTGTCACTAAATTACACAAAATTAAGTATTTATTCAATCTGCTGTGGAGATGAGCAAGGTTGCGCCTTGTTCTATAAGCATAATTCATTGGAATTTGAGCATGAAAATTCTCTACTACAGTTTTCTTTTTCCTGATTAGGTTTCTTTTTTTTATCAAAGGAGGAGAGAGAGTCCTGAGTCTTGATCAAGAGATAATGTTGGGGTTATATAACAGACAGACACGAATGTATTTGCAGATGTGATGCCTGAGCAGTCAGGATTTATGATTATTGGAAATCTATAGAATTAACCACCACATACAGTTGCTTTTTCTGAAAGCAACAACCACAGCATTACAAATGTGGTTTAGAGGATTGCAAAAATATGAGGGCAGTCAGTTTTATGTTCAGCTGCTGTTGCTGATATTTGTTAAAGCACCATCAAAGCTCATGATATACAGATTGAGAGGGCAGTCCCCTGCCCCAAGGCACTTACAATAGCTAGATGCAAGAGCAAATGGAGGCAGAGATAAGCAATGGAGAAATATGTAATTGATGGTTGCACTTACTTGGTTATAGCCTGTCTTTTCTCCAAGGACATCATCCATGGGATAACCCTCTCCCCATTATCCTCACAACGCCCCTGTGAGATCAGTTGGGATAAGAGTTGGCAACCAATCCCAGATTACTCAGTGAGCTTCATGGCCACAAGGTCATGGCCTGGGTTTCTCATCTTAGTCCAGTACTCGGAAGGGCTGCCAAGTGGACAGGGAGGGTGGTGAATTCATCTCTGAGGGAGAGGATGTTGCCGCCTGCTTTGAAGCGGGCAGTTGTTTGCCCCCTCCTGAAGAAACCCTCCCTGGATCCCACTGATCTAAACAACCTTTGGCTAGTCTCGAATATCCTGTTTCTGGGCCAGGTGATTGAGCGGGTGGTAGCATCCCAGCTTCAGAGGGTCCTGGAAGAAGCGGATTATCTGGACCCATTCCAATCTGGCTTCAGGCCGCTGTTCGAGACCGAGACTGCCTTGGTCGCCTTGGTGGATGACTTACGCCAGGGAATGGACAAGGGGGAGTGTGTCCCTGTTAGTCCTGCTGGACCTCTCAGTGGCTTTCGACACCATGGTGTCCTTTTGGGTCGGTTGGCTGAGTTGGGGCTCGGGGGCACTGTTTTGCAGTGGTTCCGCTCCTTCCTGGCTGACAGATCCCAGGTGGTGGTGCTGGGGGATGCTTGTTCGGCATCCTGACCTCTTAGGTTTGGGGTGCCGCAAGGGTCCATTCTGTCCCCCATGCTATTTAACATCTACATGAAGCCGCTGGGAGAAGTCATCCGGGGGGGGGGGGTTGGGATAGGGTGCCATCAATATGCAGATGACACCCAGCTCTGTCTCTCCTTTGCCCTGGCTCCAAGGAGGCGGTTGAGCCCCTGGATCTTTGTCTGGAAGCAGTTAGAAGCTGGATGTGGGCGAACAAGCTGAAATTAAATCCGGATAAGACAGAGGTGCTCCTGGTCCGGAAATCTACAACTCAAGTATTGGACTCGAGCAGAGCCCTGCTCTGAATGGGGTTGCACTCCCTCTGAAGGAGCAGGTCCGCAGCTTGGGGGTTCTCCTGGACCCGCAGCTGCTCCTGGACTCCTAGGTGGCGGCTGTGGCCAGGGGAGCCTTTGCCCAGCGTCGGCTGATTCGCCAGCTGCAATACAACCATACCTGAGTTGCTCAGACCTGACCCATGCCCTAGTGACATCTAGATTAGATTACTGCAATGCGCTCTACATGGGGCTGCCTCTGAAGACGGTCCAGAGGCTGCAATAAGTGCAGAATGCAGCGGCCCATGTGGTTGCTGGGACTCGTCAATTCAACTCAGTCGGACCGTTGCTTCAGCGAATACACTGGCTGCCTTTCTGGGCCCGATTCAAAGTGCTAGTTTTGACCTTTAAAGCCCTTTACGGCTCGGGTCCGGGGTATTTGAAGGACTGCCTCCTTCCATAGTCCTATCTGTACTCTTAGATCATCTGGGGGAGCCCTTTTGACTGTGACTCCACCAGGAGAGGTAAGGGGGGTGGCGGCCAGGAACAGGGCCTTCTCGGTGGTGGCCCCACGACTGTGGAATACCCTCCCCTTAAAATTAAGAACTGCTCCCTCTTTGGCACCATTTCAGCGGGGCCTGAAGACTTTCTTATTCAAGCGAGAGAATTTTAACTGTTGACATGCTGGCTGGCATTTTAAAAATTTAAGTTTTCTAAATTCTAAACTACAACTATGGGATCCAAGGGGCCTGCTCATTTTAAATTTTAAATTCTTAATATTTTGTCTTGCATTATTTCTTATATTGTTTTAATTGTTATATTTTGCTGTTTTGTTTTAATATAATGTAATTTTATGTTGTAAGCCTTCTTGGGTGCCCATGGTGTAGAAAGGCAGGATATAAATCCAATAAATAAATAAATACTCTTAACTGCTACACCACACTGCCTCTCAGTAGTTCTGCACCTGGGGCCAGAAATAGCTGCTTCTGGGTGAATAGCTTGCTAGGCTCTATTGCCTGATGTACCATGGGGTACTGCAAGAGCAGTCAAAAGCTTTGTGAGCTGGTAAAACACTGTCAATGTGCCCGTGTGATTGTCATAATTGAGTGGCAAGAACAAAGTAAAGAGGAGAGAATGAAGTAGGTCCTTAATTCTTATACCGAAATCATTGTGGGACTTGAGCACATCTCCATATGGTTGATTCATATATTTTTACCCTGGCCTATGGCCTGATGAATACATAGTACTATCACTGCTGCTACTACTTCAGAGCGATTCACATTTATTTCACTAACAGCACAATCCTGCCCTTGACGTAGCGTCTATGCCAGGGGTCAGGGAACTTTTTTACCTTTTACCCCAAAATATATTTGGATACGCCAACGTTCCCCCCCCCCCGAACAAAAGAAAAAAAATTACATATTGGAACCCATTGCTTTTTATTTGATTATTTAATGAGCTTAATTAATGCTATGTAAATATGAAGTTGTAAAGGGCGGAGCAAAACAAACAAAACAAAACAAAGCCAGCCAGCCAGCGATGGAACCGGAATGGGGGTAATGGACGGTCGCGCTGCCAAGACACAGCCGGGCATGCATATAGATTCATATGCATGCCCGGCTGTGTCTCGGCAGCACGACCGTCCATTACCCCCAGGAATTTCATTTTTACCCCATTTGGGGTAATTTACCCCTGTTCCCTGACCACTGGTCTATGCGATGTCATTAGCACCGACACAGGGGCGCCAAGTGTGGAGCTGGTGCGAGGGAGGTTCTGGGAGGGATGAGGGTGGGGAATGGGTGGTTCTAGGTGGGGGGTGGGTGGGCCAGCAGGCATGCTGGCCCAGGGAAGAGTCGGGGCCAGGATGCGGCCGTTAGGGCAGAAGATTTAGCCGAGATGGTTAATGCCTCCGTTTGCGTGAAGATACAGCTGAAGATCTCAAGGTCGTGAGCTCGGGACTGCCGGAAGTCTCTGTGAGCGACAGACCTTGCAACTGCGGCTGATTAGAAGCTGAGCTCCAGCTGCCTCGTGGGAGGAGGAGTGTGCTGAGTATCAGCTGCGTCTCTGGTGAGAGCAGGGAAGCATCAGCCAGCAGAAGACAGACGGGTGGCTAAAGAAAGAAGGCTAAATCCAGAAAGGAAGATCTGAATGTGTGTAGTTCTTGAAAGATAGAACATCCTGTAAATTGTAAAAACCTTCGGGTTTATGAATAAAGTCTGCCCATGTAAACCGCCTTGAGTTACAGTCACTAGAGAAATCTAGTGATCTTAAGAAAGGCGGTATATAAATACATTTATTTATTTATTTATTTATTTATTTATTTATTTATTTATTTATTTATTTATTTGTCGGGAGGCTGCGTGGCCCCGAGTTGGGCTGTGCGGCTTCCTTGGTTCTGCGCCCGCTAAATAGCAGGTGCAGATCCAAGGAAGCCCATGGGTGGCCGGAGCCTCCCCTGGGGCAAGGGGATGACTGTGCTGTTGTCCCGGGGAGGCTCCCCAGCGCACCAAAGGTGCATTGGATTTGGCGCTGACCCGCCAGCCTCACCAATCCAACGCCCCTTAGGACTCTGCTCTAATCTTACAACCACTATCTAAAACTGATGGTATTGTTGGATCTCCTGTTGTTGATGGGTATGGATGGACTGAAAGCCTGTGAGTTCTTGGGCTTCTTAATGACTTTGTATCAGAGGCAAGGTTTGAACCAGGAACTTCTAAATTCCCAGTTCAGTCTTTTATCTGTAACCAGTTGCAAGGCTGCTCTTACTATCATGTAGGATGCCCAGTCTGCATGAGCAGGAAAATGCATCTGCATCCAAAAAAATCTGAAGATACCCTTTTGATGCAGGGTGACCAGATTTCCTCTTTTTCCAGGACATGTCCTACTTTTCAGGCTTCTGTCCTGCATAAATTTAAAAAATGTCCTACATTTCTAGACAGACAGGGTGCGCCAGTGTCAAGAGTGTCAACACAGTGCCTATGTGTTTGTGATGCGCATCTGTCCTTTGTTCCTTCATTCGTTGGATTGCATTAAAGGAGGACAGGAGACCCAAAAAATACGCACGCACGCACGCACGCACGTGTTTTAGCTTTCATTTTGTAATGTCCTACATTTTTCTTGAATCGTTTTGGGATGCTGTGTCTTCCTTTGCAGTTATGACATCTGATCACCCCATTTTGATGCAATCCAAATGGCAAACTACATAATATGCAATATTACATTTTCAAAATGAAAAGCAGTTTTGGGGAGAAGACTAATTTTTGAGCAATGGTGGGAGAAGTTATGCTTTACTATCTACCTGCCATTTTCCCACTCTAAATTACCCATCTGCCTTGCTTTTCCCACCTCCAAGGTGTTCCAGTTGGTTCTCCTCTGCTCAGAATTATCTCCTCCCAGCTGTTATTTGTTTTAAAAATGCACACGTTTTAGTTTGGCATAGAGCTTACCCTTAATAATCAGAAGCTCGTTTATTTGTAGATTGGTCTACTCACTATATTGTCTCTGTCTGTCTGTATTCTGGAATCCAATTAGTTTTGAGAAGCCATGGTACCTAAGCTTTTATGCCTCTCAAACTAATGAGGAATGACAGCAGTCTATAAAATATTCAAAGGCTCGAGCAAAAGAACTGACGGCCACATACTAAATAAAAGAGAGAGCTGATTACTTTGTTCAGGAATAGCAAAGGCTACAAAGTGCTTTCAAATTGATACCCTTTGAGCCTGGGAGAGAGGCATTATTTCTGTTTTGGAGGAAGAACACTTGCTTAAAGAAGACTGGTGTATGAACGCCATCGTAAATATAATGGAGAGGCTTGTTTTACTGGTAAACAACTACTAAGAATGCAGGATCCTGTTCAAGGCTTGTATGGGACAATGTCCCTGTTTTTAATATCTGAAGTGTAAACCCATCAATGTGGCATGTGCTTCATTAGAAGACCCAATAGGAACGAACACACACACACACACACACACACACACACACACACACACACCCCTCTAGTACTTATTAGTGTGTGGGCGTGCGTTGCTGGGAAAGTGTGTGCCTTGTTTAGGGTGTGAGTCAGAAATCGACAAACCACCTTCTTAAAATGTATCTTTGAGTGTTCGTTGGGAGTTCGTTGGGAGTTGGTGAGCAAATCCATAGCTGTTTCTATAGCACATGGGGTCACTTGTGCAAGAAACCTTTCACAGTGTATTTATTTATTTGAAGAATTTATATCCCACCTTTCCCATGCCGAAGACAATGCCCGAGGTGGCTTACATGGGTAGGCTAGTCTAAACCACCAATTTTCATTGGAGTTTTAAAAAATATACAGTATTCTGTGATTCATTGTATCCTCAGTCCCAGGTGTAGCCTCCACTGTGTGGTTCTCTCCTCTGGGTGCATGCCATCAAGCTTCAGCAGACAGTAATAAGTCATGGCCGGGCACATCCTCAAGATCATATTCCTTTCTTTTGCCAGCTGGCCTTCTTGCACACTCCTCCCGCAGCGCTCACTTGCAGTGACTGATCAGGTCAACAGTGGCTCCGTCCTGCCACAACAGGTTCAGCAGTTTATCACAGCCTGACATTTTGTCTTCCATCCAAAAGCAAGACCATGGATTCTTCTGTTTAGCTTCCGGCAGTGCCAGCAGCTCAATCATCAGTACACACCTCCTGCCTATGGTATAAAAGTAAAAAACAGCCAGCATAAAAGCTCTTTTTTCATCAGCTTTCCATATGCACTTAGAAACAGTAAAATCAGATTTGGCAGTACTGTAATTTGAACTGTTAACATTCACAAAAGTAGTAGTAGTAGTAGACTTTATTTGCATAACAATATGTCATTACAATCAGCCAATTTAAGCAGACAGATATTAAAATTTACAATTTAAAATTCAAATAATACCAAGCTGAGTTATACATATTGAGACCTAATCTTCTGTGCTGCATATTGTTATACATATACATATACATAACATATACATATTATACATATTGAGACCTGATCTTCTGTGCTGCATATTGTTATACATATACATAACATATACATATTATACATATTGAGACCTGATCTTCTATTCACATAAGGAATATAACAAGAGTAAGGTCTGCAGTTTCCAAGATGGCTGCTCCCAGCTTTCCGCGACCCACCTGACATCGGGTCGCGACCCACCAAGTGGGTTCCAACCCACAGTTTGAATAATACTGTCTTAAGTATTGTAACAGAGCAGCAGCAGCTCTTCTCAGCAGTAGCTCCTCAACTGTCATATGACCTTAATAACTACCTACTTCACAGGTTGTCGTAATTGACAACAACAAGATTATACAAAGTACTTTGCATATTTGAAAAATGTAATATAGGTGGTGGTAATAATATCCAAATACTAGAAAGGATTTCATCGTACATATTGGCCATTTCCTGGTTGATGTCAAAATTGCCATTTATAAATGACCACATAAATGACCAATAAGTGAGAGATGCCCATAGACATTGGCGGAGACATCCAAGATTTTGACTAGTTCCAGTGCTTCTGTCCAGAAACCACAGGTGCAAGCAAAGGCAGAAATTCCTATTCTGCCTAATTTTGGTCTTATTTCATGTGCAAATACGGATTGTTAATTTGCATCTAATGTGCTCATAGAGACTTGTGGCCAATTTTTAATAGAAAGTCAACTTGTGTACAATATGAATCAAGTTCTCTGTTGATCACTCATACATACTTTATGTATGCACTCCTACTTACATGGGAGCAAGGCCCATGGAATTGAATAGGACTTACTTCTGAGTGTACATTAAGAAATGACAGTTCAGGGTACTCTCAAGGTGATCTCAGCCTCCTTGGGCATTTGCTTTGGCATGGGAAAGGCATTGAAGAAAGGCATTCTTCAAATAAATAATAATAAATACATGCATAGGATCGCACTCTTAGAATCTTATCTAAATGCAGGATTTCAGTTGGTTCCTACTTATATTATGTGTCATCTCCATTGTAACAAAACTGGTTTAGCTCTTGCAAAACCAAGATCAGCCTTAAAGTAAATATAAACACAGGACTGGTCTCCATGGAACAAAGCCTTGTTTTAGATGTCTATCTGTCTTGGATTTATCTCCTGACTGGTATGTTGGGGGAAAGAGCTGATACTAATATAAGGCAACATACCAGTTGGAGTCAAGCTGTACTTGGGTGTATGTTTTTCGTTTGCTTGCTTCCTTGCTTGAATGGTTTAACTTTGTGTAGTGCCATGGCATTTCTGTTGAATTGGGTTAACTCAATTTGGGTGTGTGCGTGCTGCTCAGGTCTTCATGATAGAATCGATATTGTATTTGTCAACCTGTTGAAATCGAGGGATAGGATTGCATATTTTAGCTTTGCCAAGCATCTTCTAGGTGTTGCTGATTGTGAAAGAAAAGGTCTCCCTTGCCTGCATCTTGGCTGTCTTGCATTATTTATTTAATAATGAGTTTTATCCAAAGAATTATTTCTAGGTCTCATTGAAATGAATAGGATTTACATGACTCATAGTGTCTCCTTGAGTTCAACAGTACTTAGTGATGATTCACCTTCTTGGAATGAAATAATATTTTCATCAATGATATTTCCCACCTTTCTACAATGTATTTAAGTGGTCTAACAAAGCTTGAAAAGAGCACAGTTTCTAATAACAATATTCAAACTATAACAATATTCAAACAATAAAAATATAACAGTGAAAATGGTTTGCAGTGCGCACACATACACACAAATCATTCTTTTGATGTGCAGTGGAATCTCACCTCTCTACTTTCTGTTCTGGTGTTGCAATTGTTGTGTATCTAGTGTTGCAAAAATTAATCCTGTTCGAAAACTCAACCCTTGTGTCCCCGTTAAAGCTTCCCATGTGTAGAAGGGCTCTTTTTACAGAAAACAGGCTAGGATCTTGTTGTGCTGGGGGCTTTTCAGTATGCAGCTAGAAATCTGGTTCTTCATCCCTTTTGAGATTTTCCCAGCCAAAATGAAAATGGCAACTTCACTAACTTGGAAAGTGCGCAGGGAGCATCTGAAGGAGCACAGAAGGCGCTGGTGGGAAGGAGCTGTTGATTTAATTGAGTTATAGAAATACTGGTCTTGCTAATAGCTGCAGAGGTGATCAGGCCACTGGCCTTGTGTTGGTAAAGGGCTGGTTGTTGGGAGAAAACACCAAGCACCTGAGGGTACAGAAAACAGTATACAGATAGAGCAAGTTACTGAAACTGCCTACATTTACTCCAGGTCAAAATTAGCTGATCAAGCCAGAGGCAGATCTAAGGGGGGGCAAATCTCTAAGTTTTGCAAGAAGCCTCACCTTGCAGTGGAAAACACTCCTCTCCTGCACTGTTCTAGCCAATCCTCACAGGGAAAAGCAACATCTTGGCGTTGCTTACTGGCTACAGCAGCAAGGGAGAGGAGGGATTTACATGACAGGGTAAGGCTTCTTGCAACACTTAGAGCTTTGCCCTCCCTTAGATCTGCCTCTGGATCAAGCTGTGAATTACATTGTAAAATTCAGTAATTTTAGAAGCTAGCTAGAAGCATTTTTTCTGGAACTGTGCTTCCATATTGTTTACAGGCTCGTTTACAGGTAAGGACAAATCTATTGTCTTTATGTGCAGGACCATCCCCTCTAGGAGGTCAAAAAAGGGTGCCATCTCTGGCAGTGAAGGGGGAGGTGCTCAGCCGCCTCCTCTGGCTCCCTAGATTTGAAAAGTAAGCAGGGACTTGTGCTGGAGAGAGGAGTGGTGAGCTAGAACATCAGGAGCCCTCTAGCCCAGCAGTTCTCAAACTTTTTAGTACTGGCACCCACCTTTTAGAATGACCATCTGTCCAGGACCCACCAGAAGTGATGTCATGGCCAGAAGTGCCATCATTGTGATGCAAGGGCCTGCTGCTTTCCTGATAATGCAGCAATAAGTTGGGCTATTTCTCTGTTATTTTCCAATAGCAAAGTGAATCAGAAAGAAAAAAGCCTATCTACAACCTTGACGCAAGCAAAACAATCACACAGCCCTTCTCCTTTCCAGCGCCCCATTTCCCCATATTTTCAAAATGGCTGCTCTAGGTGCTTCATGACCCACCTGAAATTGGCTCACGACCCACTGGTGAGTCGTTGCTTTGGGAACCACCGCTCCTCTCCTCCACATCCAAGGTGTGGGAAAAGGAAGAGTTGTGAATGTGGTCGGTACACTGGCTGCTAAGGGGAGGTTGCATTTGCAGTGCTGCTTCTGTGTCCTGGGAGGACATGCCCGACAGTGCAGACTTTTGCCTGAGCTACCCAGACTGACCCCTTCCTGCCAGACCCATCCCCACTGAGCTAGCATGTGCTTCTAGATCTGTAACCTACTTGCATGATCTCTGCCATTTCCTCTGTCAAAATGATAGAAAGATGTGTGACTGTGTGGTGCAGAGAAGGCAGATAGTATCGTGGTCTGTGTCCTGCTGCTAAGAGCAATGGTCCTGGGTCGAAATTGCCTGTAGATGTGACAACACCTTTGACAAACATCTCTTAGGCCACAGTTTCAAAAGAACTGGCAGTAGACTCCTCCTCCTCCTCAGTGTTTCCTTTGGAATACATATTTTAAAAGTAGTAAAAGCCCCATGTGAGGTATTTTTTTAAAAACATTTTTATTCTGTTCTTACTCCAAGAGTGGTCATGTTATCCCTCTCTCCACCATTTTATCATCACAATAACCCTGTAAGGTAGATTAAGAGGTTGTGGTTGGTCCAGAGACAGCCAATGATGCTTGGGGCACACTGTAGGGGAGAGAGGGTGGGAGTTCTCCCATCATGCCTAGCTATGGTTGTGGAATAAAATCTTCTAAAAGTTAGCAGTTATAGAACAATCAGCCCAATCCTCACCTGCATTGGGCAGGGTGGCCGGCTGGCCTGCACTTCATCCTACGCAGGCTGGGAGCTGGCTGGAGCTCACCGCCCGGTAAGCCCCAGCCAGGCCTTACGAATGTCCCTTTTCTCCGCAGAGCCTCCCGGGGCTGCCTAGCTGCTGTGTGATGCAGCAGTAACCGCCTTGCTACCACTGCATTCCTGGGTGGTCGGGCAGTTCTGGATTGGGCCCACAGTTGGCATAGAATAACAATCCCATCATTCTTCATCTTTCAGCTTCATAATCTGATTTGTGTGTATGAAAGTACTTCTGTTCTTCACCTTGTCTTGCCTCTTCCGTCAAAACCTTTTCAAATAAACATCTCTATTGGATACAAAAGATCAGATTTTATGGTTGCCCTTGAGCGGCTCACATTGGCAATGCATTGCTGTCCAGGTGCTTAAAAATCTTCCTCTATATATTTAAAAATACTTGTACAGACAATGGCAGAAAATTCTCTCTTTGTGTTCTTTTATGGTATTTAAGGGGGAACTGCATGAGTGATAAAGTAGGTTGTATTTTTAGAGACTCTTTTGAATATTCTAAAAATAAAGTGGGTAGCTACTGGGTTAGAGATTAGCCAGAATTCCGAAAGAGCCCTACAATATGTTAGGCAACAACAGAAAATACAACTGCCCGTACTCCATAGCAACTGCATTGTCAGTTTTCTCCACATAAATTTCTTTCAAGGTAATGCTGGAAATGAAATTGCATGCTTTTTATGTAACAGTAGTTTAACAGATTGTAGAAGAGAAATGTTATGATTGAATTCAAAGGTGTGCAAAATTATTTCTAGTGTCCTGTTTAAAATCCTCCTAAAATATATTGCTTTCAGAAACTTAGGTCCTCAGTCAGTCTCTCTCTCTCTCTCTCTCTCTCTCTCTCTCTCTCTCTCTCTCTCT
>JAJKFI010000009.1:11019619-11061012 GCA_029204185.1 Lerista edwardsae
TCTCTCTCTCTCTCTCTCTCTCTCTCTCTCTCTCTCTCTCTCTCTCTCTCTTATTTTTTTTTTTTTTTTGCCGGTCTCTCAGGTGCACGCTATTTTACTGACATGCTTATTCACCTCTTCATCACGACCCCCAATCACCAGAGAGTCAACAAACCAGAATAAGTGATAGGGATCTTAAGGCAGTGATAGGGAACTTAAGGCAGTGGTTCCAGTGGCGTATCTAGCGTGTTGCATGGGGTGGCAAGAGCCATGGGTGCCATTTGCCAGGGGGCATACATGGCCCTTAGTCCCCCACGGAGCATCCAAAAATACGCCTGAGCCGCACCTGAGGGAAGCTGTGCGCTCGGGTTTTGCCCGAGCGGTGGCCAGGAGACGCCGCGCCCGCCCCGGCTCTGCAAACCGGGGAGGCGCCGGCATCTCCTGGCCGCTGATCAGGCAAAACTGCCCGAGTGGTAGCCAGGACACACTGTGTGCCCCTCAGCTCTGCAAACCGGGGAGGCACATGGCATCTCCCTGGTTGGCAGAGCCGGGGAGGTACACGGCTTCCCTTGGCCGCAGCTTGGGTTTTGCCCAAGCGGTGGCCAGGAGATGCCGTGCCCCCCTGGCTCTGCAAACCAGGGAGAGGCGCCGGCGTCTCCTGGCCAATAATCGGGCAAAACAAGGAGGCGGGGGCTTAGCTTCTTCCTGCCATGTTGCCTGACATGGTGGGCAGAAGCCACACCCTGCAAAGTCATGACGTTGCGTGCCATGGGCGCAGTTTCACCCTGGTACGCCTCTGAGTGGTTCTCTAACTTTTTAGCACTAAGACAAACTTTTTCGAATGACATATGTGTAAGTGATGTCATGACTGGAAGTGATATCATTGTGATGCCAGAGCCTGCTGCTTTCCTGAGAATGCCACCATAAGTTGGTTATTTACAACCTTGACACAAGCAAAACAACCACACAGCCCTCCCACTTTCCAGCATCCCATCTTCCCACATTTTCAAAACCACCAATTTTTTTCAATGGGGTTTTTGCAAATATACTGTATTCTGTGATTCACCAAACCATTGGTTCCAGATGTAGCCTTTACAGTGTGGTTCTCTTCTCTGACTGCACGCCGTCAAGCTTCAGCAGGCAATCATAAGTCAAGCCTGGTCAGGTCCTCAAGGTTGAACCCTGTTCCTTTGCCACCTGGCCTTCTCACACATTCCCACATTGGCTAATCAGCTCCACAGCGACTCCATTCTGCCACAACAGGTACTACAGCTTGGCATTACATCTCCCGTCCAAAAACAAGACCACAGATTCTCCTGCTTATCTTTAGGCAATACCAGCTCAACCAACATTGACTCCAGATTTAATATAATTTTCAATTTTTCATTCCATTCTTTTTAACCCATTTCGTCATTCATCAAAGCTGGGATATTGTCTTTCATTTCAAATTGCCTTGCTCATTGTATAGCAATGCTGTAAGACTGCAACAATGAAAATGTAAATTCTTGACTGGTATTAAAATTAATGTATTCTCAATTGTGTTCCCTCCATTCTTTTAGGAATCTCCTCTGAGCACCAGCAATGTCATTTGGAATGCATTTGGGGAAGCGATGACTTTTGCCATTCTCTTCCATGACTTCTCCTACTTTTGATGGCTTTGTAGTTGAACTGATAGAGAAGATACTCTCTTTCCAAAATCATGACTGAAGAAAAGAACCTTGCTGTGTCTCAGAAAGTCTTGTCACCTTCAAGAAGTACCAGCAGTAGCTCATCTAAGCAGGGAAGTAGACAGGTAAATGTTGGCGTCCTATCTTTGTTAAAACCCATTGGTTATGAGACAGTAGTGTGGATTGGATGTTTCACTTCCTAGCTCTTTGCCATTTATATTCTCCTTCCTCCTGGTTCGTTCTGAATTAGTACTAATTCTTATGGACAGATTATTATTTTGAGATGGGTTTGAGCAGATCTAAGATGAATTGATTCTGTGATGGCTTCACATGGGTCCACCATATGTCCAAAAGACTACCATATATACTAGTTACTAGAGTAAAAGTCAACCTCATGGATAAGTCGAGGGCAAGTTTTAAGCCAAAAAGTATAAAATTTGCTATGATCCATGGATTGGTCAAGAGTAAAACTTAGGGGTGTTTGAAGTTCTTTGAAAATGGCTTACCAGTAATTGTTCCAAGGCAGCAACAGAAAGCAAACGTGAGGAATACAGTATAGCACTTCCATAGCAGCAGCCCTCATAACGACTAGAATTCCCATAAGCACCTTCACTTCTCTTCCTGTTTGAAGAAGGCAAAATAGCTGCCATTTTTTTGCTTGCTGTCTATTGGTGCCTGAGAACAATTACTGGTAAATAAAATTGTTCTGGTTTTTTTTTAAAAAAAAACATGTTTTGCTTCTTGGCCCAGCCCCAGAAACTGCTGTCAGAAACTTATTTACCATATTGACCTATGTATAAGCCAATCCATGTTTTCAGGTTTCAATTTTCAGGCATAAATTTTTCGTCTTATACAAAAGTATATACGGTAGTTTGTTTTTATGAAATGAAATCAAAATGTATTCTTTCAGAGATCTTTCTAGATTAACAATTCACTTAGAAATATATACAGTATGATATTTTTAGCATTAGTATATTCTCCCTCTCTTCCTAATCCATTTCTTTGGCAAACGTACTAACACTTTATACTTGCTTCCATGCAAGCTTAGTGAAATAACTGGTACAAGCAAAGGGTCAAGAGTTCTCCCCAAGTACTGTTCTCATGCCAAAATTAATTATTCTTCAAGATATCTCTTTATTTTTGGCATGTTAATTGGATGTCAGAATTTGTGTAAACTCAGCTAGCTGTCTGTAGGTTTCTACATGGCTGCCTTGCTGTGCTATAATCTTCAAAATACTTCCCAATTCAGATTAGTTTCTCACTGTATTCTCTTGGTATACCTTCTAAAGAGCATAGAGGTCACACATAACCTCCCTTACTTCAGAAGGCCTTCCTCCTGATGCAACCATATGACTCTTCTAGTTGCTCTGAGAAGTATAGATCGACCCTCCTTACCAACATTGGGGACACAATCCTAAACTGAGTTAGGCCGGCATGAACTAAGCCAGCAAAGTTTGGCCAACACCAGGGCCACTGATGTTTGGACCACTCTCGGAGTCAGAGAGGCCAGCACACAGACGTGCGCCAACCTCCCTGACTCCGAGAGTGGTCCAAACATGCTTTATGGTGGCCCTTGTGCTGGCAAAATTTTGCTGACTTAGCTTGTGCCAGGCTAACTCCAGTTTAGGATTGCGCTCTGGGTCAAATCCTCAGGTCCCGAAATCTGTAGATAACAAAGGGCAGATCTGTACCTTATCTCTTTTTGATATATGAAGAGATGTTGAATCGTTCAAAGCTCTATCTCATTCAGAGCACAATCCTAACTTGGAGTTAGGCCGGCACAATCAAGCCAGCAAAGTTTGAGTGACACAAGGGCCACCGTAAAGTGCTTTTTGGACCCCTTTTGGAGCCACAGATGATGGCACACGTCTCTGATTCCAAGAATGGTCCAAACATACTTTACGGTGCCAGTCAAACTTTGCAGGCCTTACTTGTGTGGGCTTAATTCCAGTTTAGGATTTCACCTTCAGTGTTCTCTTTCTAACACAACTAACTAAATGTTCTTAGAAAACTTATAGATAGGGCATGAAGACAAGGCCCTCTTGGGTTGATCTCGGTGGTTGACCTTGTTCAGAGAGTGTGCATCTGGCAAGGAGGTCCCATATGAAAATGAAAGCTGGGATTCTGGGGTGTTTTTTTTGTTTTGTTTTTTTTCTGTTGCCTGCCTTTCTTACCAGTGTTGCTCCTAGTTAGATTCTGCTTTTTTTCTATTACATAGAGTTGTCTGGGAAGATTTTTTCCACATTTTCACTTGAGTCTGTGTTTTTGATCAGATTAAGTAAATCAGATTATGTGAGAGGGGAGACGGTGATAACAGCTTCAAGGGAGGACAGGAAGTAAGCAAACGTCTCTTGTGTGTTCAGAGACATGGGTTTCCAGTGCAAAGTTATGACTTTGCTGCAAGGGCTGCTGGGATGTTGGGTAAAATGGGTTGTGCCTGTAATATCTGTATGATCGGATTGTTTCAGTTTATTGTGATCTGCTCACAAGGCAATCATGTGGCACTAACAAATGCATGTTCATCACGGGAATCTGTGAGGGTAGTAGATTTGAGCAAAAATTCTCAGCTGCAGCTTTTAGTGGTAGGGAGCCCTGCCCGTATTAAACAGTGCTTTAGTAAAGCAAACCTACTTGCTATTATGTACCAATAGGTCTTCGTTATCCACCGAAACCCCCCGGATACCAAAATCCGTGGGTATTCAAAACCGTGGATTTGGGCCATCCCCACCCAGGTGGGACCCTCCCCCACAGGTTCAGAACCTGTGAATTTTGAAATCCATGGATCCCAAATCTGCAGATATAACAGGCCCACCTGTAAAGTTGCTATTGTTTTAATTAAAATCTACAGCCACCAAGTGCAGCTTTCAGTTTGCATTGAATTTGGGGAGTACCCTAACTCAGGAGTGAAGGGCATAACTGACATGCAAAAGACTCCGAAGATCATAAATGCAATCCCTGGCATCTCCCAAGCAGGGCTGAGCTGGCTTGACCAGAGGGTCTGACTATGCATAAGGCAGCTTCACAGGCTCATGGCCTTGCAGTATAACTTCTAATACTGTAGACTGGTTCGCATTGCAGCTAGTAGGTAGGCAGGGCAGATGTTGAATGAGGGAGAAGGGCTTCACGTCAAAGCTGTGATGCTGCTTTTTTTCAAAAGAGCACAGCAGTGCATTCTTCGGGAAGAGGAAAGCTTGCCTTTCCATCTGCTCTCTTGCCCCATGCCAATGCATGCAATGACAAGAGCTGAGTTGTGGAGAAGAAGCATCTCCCTTTTCTTTCCATTTGACACCTAATTCTAACTTTACACCAAAAGATTGCAATGTCCTGGTTCTGTATACATCGGTCTTCTTTGTAAGTGAGGAGGGAATAAGAAGGCTTTTTGTTATTGTAAAAACCCCTCGGGTTTTAGAGAGAAACTATTTGTTGTGAACCTCCTTGAATTCAAGTCCGAGGAGTACTCCAATGACCAAGAAAGGTGGTATATAAATACCACATTCTCATCTGTTCACAGAAAGGAAGACATTTGAATCTAATGACGTTTATAACCACTTTATTTCTATTGAAATAAGAGATGAAGCTGTGTTGCCGGAACGCCCGCGGATGCCACAACCTACGGATAATCAAATCCGCAGGTCAGACACCCTCTTGCCCTCTGAAGATGACTAGAGCTCTGAAGGGCTTTCTGAGGATTGGGGAACCTTTGTGTGGCCTGCCTGACCCCCAGAAGACCTTCTAAGGCCTTCAGATGGTCAAAAATGGTCACTTCCAGTTTTTGGAAAGTCTGGCCAAATCCATGGATAAGGAGGCAGGGTGTGTGTGTGTGTGTGTGTGTGTGTGTGTGTGTGTGTGTGTGTGTGTAGATGTGGGACCCCATTTGTAGTACTCTGAATTGAGATGTCAGTGACTTTGCTAAACCACAATCCAAATGTCATTGGTGCGACCAAGACTATAAAACAAGAGTTCTGCTGGAATAAATAGCAAATGGGAGTTTAGCAACTACAGCATTTGTTACGGTTCATAAAATTGGCACAAATGTTTTTAGTGATGCAAAATCCTGTCATACGCAAGGCAGCTTTCTATTTTAAGCACTTGCAAATATTCGCTACAACTGATTGCATTTTATTCTAGACAAAAGTCTGGCACTGTCATCTGGCATGTTCAAGGAGCTATAAGAACAACTGTGAATCTGAGAGCTATTCTAACCTAGCCCATTGTTCCCTTCCTTCTCCCTAAAATAATATATGGGCTATGGGAGTTTCCAGTACACTGCTTAGTGGGAAACTAGTTACTTCTAATTTATTATAGTTAATATCACTCTAACAGCCCTAGAGATCCAAGAATTTCAACAATATAAGGCCATAATTTTCTAGCTGGATCAATTTAAAGGTCCATCAAGTCCAGTAACCTTGAAATGTGGCTAGTTTAGATACCCATGATAAGGTAACATACATAGAATGAGGGAAGTTATTCTGTGCCAGTCCAACATCTGGCATTCAGAGGTGTACTGCATCTGTGTTGGATGCGTCCATTTTAACTAGAACTTAATAGTCTAGATTGGCCGGGTCCATACCCCAGCCTGTGTGCTTGATCCAGGGTCCATCTAGATCCATCTTCAAGGTGAATGGAACTTTCAGTTCCGCTGTGAGGCCTCTTTGCCATGCCTCCTGAACTTCATGCTGGCCAGCTGCTTCCAGTTCCGGCACCCTAGTAGGCTTTTCACCTGGATTTCCGGGCAGGCATGTCTGGCCAGCGTGATATGTGAGGGTGATTGGAACATGGAGTGGTTCTCAAACAAGTGAGCTGTGATTGGGAGCCACAGAAACCAGCCAGGGACAGAACAGTGCCGGGAGGGAGGGAGGGAGGGAGGGAGGGAGAGTCCTTCTGAATTGGGCCAAAGACCCATCTTGTCTAGCATCCTGTTTTTCACAGTGCAACCAGCAGCCTCTGGGAAGCCCACAAGTAGGAGATGAAGCATACCCTTCTCCTGCCATTGGTCCTTGGTAACTGGTATTACCACATGACAGATCCAAAGGTGCCCTTTTGCTGGCAGAAGGCCTCCTCCACCTGTGGTAGGGTGTTTTGACTTGGCCGAAGAGCATTGAATGAGCAAAGTGACCCCAAATACAGAGGAGTTCTTTTGTTTGTGCTGGACGTTTCTTAGCCTTTTCCTGTGGCTCACTAGCATTTCTGTTCTCAGCCAATATCTTCCTGTAAGGCAGAGGTTCCCAAAGTGTGTATCATGATGCCCTAAGGCAACATGGAACACTCACAGGGGCACTACAGGGTGTCCTTGTGGCCCCTTCTACCAGTTCCCTTAGGTGCCACCATCTTGGATCTCACAAAATCTCGCAAGATTTGGGCACTGTCACCTAGGATCTTTTGAGACTTCTCAAGATCCAAGATGGTGGTGCCTGGCTGAGCTGGGAAGAAGATTCTGCGGGGGCCCTGTGACCCAGATAAGTTTGAGAACCACTGCTGTAAGGCCCCTCTTCAACACTGTGGGGAATCTTCTGCTAGCACTTCCACAAGCGTTCACACAGCAGCAATAAGTTGTTTTTCAATTTCCCCTCATGGTTCTTTGGTTTGAAGGCATTACAATTTAGGTTAGGAATAAGGAGCCAGCTGACATGCAGATTGTCCTAAAATCTAGTTGTCTACTAGAAAGATCTCTATGAGATCTATTAAGCGCAGTGGGAGATTAAGCAGCTTCCAAAGGTCACTTGGTTAGTAACTGAGTTCAAAATATAAAGAAACATTTTGTAGTACATCCATGTTGGCCATTTTAAGAGAATATGTACAGAAGCATATTCATCCCAATAAACAATATTTTAGTGTAACTGTGCCATTTTTTCTACATGTATTCCATTGTTCAATTAATCACAATCTTTAGGCGCCAGCCCCTATTTAATGATCTTTCTAGACATAGACATTTATTTTAGGAATATAGTCTGTTTCAGTTTGTTGATCCCTCCACTACATAAAGGTACTATTTTTGTACAGGCACATTATTTGTTTCTTTTCTCTAAGGCACTGATTAAAAAAAATAGACTGAGCATCAGATTAGAATAGTGCCTGTTTCCTTATCATGCCTAACCGTAAATGCTTGCAAAATTACATATTCTACCCTGTCTCTGTTTCCTTCTCCTCTCTATTTTCTTTGTGTTTATGTAGATTGCAAGTCTTTTAGGGCAGGATCCTGTCCTCGTGTTCAGTGCAAAGCACCATGGTCATTTATTATTCTATATAAATGAATAAAGAAAAAGGTGAACTTAAAAATAAAGATAGTCTAATTCACTAGCATAAATTACCACTTAGCTGGAACTTTAAACCTAGTCATTGGCTTTGGAAGAATTCCCCACAGTAAAGAACTTTGATGGATAGACAATATGGTCACCCTGAGTGGAATTGTGAAGACATTTTTGTTGGGTGGTTGTTGTCTTTGTACAGCCCTCTCAGAGCGCAATCCTAACCTGGAGTTTGGCCTGCGCAGTTAGGCCAGCAAAGTTTGGCTGGCACAAGGGACACCGTAAAGTATGTTTGGACCACTCTCAGAGTCAGAGAGGTCAGCACACAGACATGGGCCATCCTCCCTGACTCCGAGAGATGTCCAAACATACTTTATGGTGGCCCTTGTGCCAGCCAAACTTTGCTGGCCTACCTGTGCTGACCTAACTCCAGTTTAGGATTGCGTCCTCAGTGTCTGTGGTGCTTAACACAGAACCCTACTCTAAGGGGTTTACAATTTGTATAGGCACAAAGGAAGCAACAGAGAACAGGAGGGAAAATAGAGGTATGGATACACAGGGAAGTAATTTGTGATGGTCTGAGTTGCACATATTTACAGTAGGGAAGGAGTGAGTACATTTGGCATGTGTGAGTGTGACTAAGTCCCACAACTAGTTATCATGCCAGAATCTTGTTCATTTTTGGAATTAATTTTTTCAGTTAAGAACTTCCTTGGATTTCTGAAGTGGGGAATCCTTGATGAACTTGTAAAACACTGTTGGCATTAATCAAATGTAGTGGAATTGCCTCTTCCCCAACATTCTTTCGTGCATGTGCGACACAGGGAAGAATAAGCTGGTTACTACTTTCAAATAAAGGACAGATCAATTGTTGAATCACTCCACCTGTGCAGCACACAAACAGTTCACAGGCTTCTGTTCTCTTTTGCCTCTTTGATGACTGATAACACTGGCTCCATGTGATAATGATATCTTTCCCCGCCAGAGAGCTGGTAATACGCCACCTCAGCCCCATTTTAATTAGTTTGTTATTAGTTTAATTAAAGATCTCTTAGGAAATTTGATGAAATGTGAACTTACAGCACTCACAAAGGCCCTAAAGTTGCAATCATTTTTTTACCCTTCTTTCCCCCTACAGCAAAATGTCCCTACAAGGAATGGAACAGTCCACCAATTTGTGCTATGTATTGCTGATTTCCCCTCTGCCTTTTTGTGCTCTGGTGTGGCTATCCTTGTGTCCGTTGAGAATGTTGTGTGCCACTTCGCTCTGCACAAAACATCTATGTGTGTGTGTCACAGATGTGAAACAGGGCACAATACTATCCAACTTTCCAGGACCATGGCAAAGGCAATGCAGCTCCAAGGTAAAAGAACAAACATTCCCTTACCTTGAGGAGGCCTCCATGACTGCCCCCTCAACTGCAGGATGCAGTGCGTGCCCCATTGACACAGCTACGCCAATTCTGGAAAGTTGGTTAGGATTGCGCCCACGGAGTTTTAAATGTACATACACTGTTCTCAGTTAGTCTTGGCCTATGTGTTCCACACTTTGGGGCCTGTGCTAGAAAGTGCAAAATGCAGAAGTGTTCGTGGTGCAAAGATATTCTAGCTCAGCCATTTTCAACCGCTGTGCTGCGGCACATCGATGTGCCCCCAATCCTCAGGTGTGCTGCAGGAATTTGGGAGAAGGTCATTTATTAGTAAAGCCATTGGGGGATGTGAGCCCCCCACCAGCAGCACCATGTGCCTTGTCAATTGTCAAAAAGCTGATGGTATGCCTTGACCATTTTAGTGCTTTGCCAGTGTGCATGTTGAAAACAGCCATCAACTACATATGCCATTACTGGCCGTTACAGAACACATTTTTATTAGACATGGGTGACATCCATCCTCCTTGACGCAGAATGGGCTTGGTTGGTCTGAGTTTTTTTTCTAGAGAACTTTCTGGAAAAAAACTGGAGCTTTTCCCAAGAGGCCCCTCAGTGCTCAGTAAGACATGCTCAGGACCATTCTGGAACTGACAGCCCTTGAGCCAGACTTCCTTCCCAGTTTCTACTTCCTTTTCCTTTTTCCCAATCGTATCTTAGAGAGAGGGATGGAAGCTGGCAGCCAGGAAGGCTCAGAACAATCAAAGGTCCAGTTTGTGATTCTGTCAACACTGTGGAGACTTCTGAGCATGCCCAGAAGCCCTTCATTAGTGTTGGGAATGCTGAAATGCGTAGTGCTAATTTCTCCTGGCTTAATTGATTAAGTTAGAAGTAATTAAAGCCACATGCCCCCAGCATTCCTGATTATGAGAGAGGGCCTCTGAGGGCACAATCCTAACCTGGAGTTACACCGGCACAATTAGGCCAGCAAAGTTTGGCTGGCACACCGTAAAGTATGTTTGGGCCACTCTCAGAGTCAGAGAACCCAGCACACAGCTGTGCACCATCTTCCCTGATTCCAAAAGTGGTCCAAATGCGCTTTATGGTGTCCCTTGTACCAACCAAACTTTGCTGGCCTAACTGTGCCTCCCTAACTCCAGGTTAGGATTGCGCTCTGAGGGACCTCCAAAACATCTGTTGTGTTGCCAGGAGCACAGTAGAATGTTAAAGCTGGGCTTTCTGCAATCTTGAGGCTTCTCAGAGAAGAGTGGTGCATCTGTTGGTTTGGCTTGTAATTTGGTCTGGAGCCTCTCTTTGTTATTTGTGTGTGTGCAGTAGTGTAGCTACAGGGGGGAGGCACGGTAAGTATTACAGGTGCCGCCAACATGCTGTGAAATTGGCCCTTCCCACTTGCCATTGGAGCCATTTTGGGCAACAACTGCAGCTATTGGTGGCACTTGCAATACTTATCCTGCGACCCCTGTAAGCTACGTAACTTCATGTGTGTGTTTTGGGTTTTTTCTTTGAAAGATTGAGTCCTCTAAATAACCTTCTTTCATTTAGTCTGCGATGCAAACTGCTTTGTGTACTTTCTTGGTTGACTTTCGATATATAAATATTTTTTAAAATGAAGGTGGCATATAAAACACTTGAGTTGAGAGAAGCCAGATCCTGGGCCGTGTGTTTTTGTGTTTGGTTTTAAAAGCTGTACTTATTTTTCTTTTAGTTACCTACTGATTTGTGTAGATGTTTGTGTTTTGCATCCTCCTTTTGGAGGTAGACATCCTTCTGTGTGGTAATCAAGTTGCCAACTCTACATTTTTTCACAGCCCAGAGAACACAGATGCACACACCCTTACATGCATACACCTCTTCCACAAGCATATGCGTATTTTCTTTTGCTTGCCTGCACACAGCTGCTCCCATGTTGTTTTAACTAGCCAAAGGAAACCACCCTCAGAGGTGCCCATCTGTAAGAACGTAAGAAGAGCCCTGTTGGATCAGGCCAAAGGCCCCCCTAGTCCAGCTTCCTGTATCCTCAACCGATTCTTCATCCATGGCCCTTCGGAATTGTGCCGGATTGCTCTGGGAAGCTGCTTCCATGGTGGAAGCCACTTCTCAAAGCAATCCGATACAACTCTGAAGCACTTCTCGCCTCTTCTCAATGTCACGGACAGCCCTTCGGAGCCACACCGGGTTGTTCCAGGAAGCGGCTTCGCACTCTTACTCAGTGGCAGGGAGGGGTGGTCAGCTCCCCCCCCCCCGCCCAGTACCCGAGCCATTTCCATCCCTTGCCCCCCCCATGTCTGCCACTGTGCTAAAAGGGTTGAGAAGCACTGACATAGATAATATCATTTGGTCTTCTGAAGTCCTAAGATTCTCTGGCTCTCATGTACACGAAACAAAACATTTTGTATGATTTCATTTTGCAAAAATCCTTTGCAATATTAAATTACTTTTTGGAAAAAAGGGAGGGACAGGTGGCCAGAAGGATTTATCTGCAGCTTGTAGTTTTCAGAATCCATCTCAATTACAAAGCTGGTATCCCTCTTTGCTATGAAAATTGCAGTATGTGCTCTTCTATAATTCAGTGGAATGGGTTTTGCCTCATTTCCAAGATGATTACATCAAATATTCCCTTGTATTTGAATGAAAATCCACGTTTGCCTGAATTGGGTAGGAAAAAGAGTATGTATGTACTTTGTAAAGATGCAGCCGCCTATGTCTGTGCTGTTGTGTGCAATGCTTAAAATAAAAACGTATTGAGCAGTTGCCCACCTCCTTGCTTCATTTCTCTTTCTTTCTCTACAGGGTTTTATAGGATTAAGGGCGCAATCCCAACCTGTGCTGGAACAGGCAGACCAGCTGGCCTCTGCTGTGTATCCAGTGCAGGTTGGGAGCAGGTTGGAGCCTCACAGGACAAGGGCATGTGTGTTCCCTTACCCTGGGGTAGGTGCCAGCCACCCTGATGGGGCTGCTCGGATGTGCGCCTTGCACCTTCTGTTTAATAGGCACAGGTCTGAGCACACCGCAACGACCCTGGGATGAGGGTTTCAATACGGCCCAACTGCAGCATCCGATCTCCCACCTCCCTAGGCCAGTCCCCTTACCCCGAGTTAGGCTGGAACAGTTAGGCCAGCAAAGTTTCGCTGGCACAAGGGACACCATAAAGTGTGTTTGGACCACTCTCAGAGTCAGAGAGGCCAGCACACATCTGATGGCACATCAGAGGTCAGTGTGCCATCCTCCCTGACTCCGAGAGTGGTCCGAACGCGCTTTATTGTGGCCCTTTTACTCACCAAACTTTGCTGGCCTAACAATGCTGGCCTAACTCCAGGTTAAGATTGCACCCCCAGTCACGTACCAGAAGACTTCTACCATTCATCTTTGTCAGCAAGATTGTAAGGTTGTAAGATTAGGGATAGGGGAGGAAATTCCTAGCTTGAAGGAATTGCTGTTCTTTTTGTTTTTAGCAGATTTTGAGTAGCAGGTTCTGGGAACTGGGGAAGATTGACACTGATTGACTTACATAAAGTGTTGGCTTTTCCAGGACTTCAAAAAAATGTTTGTGAGTGGCCTAGCCTGCTGTGGCTATAATAAATACAATTTATGAGACGTTGTGTTGGAGGCAGTGTACCATTTCTTCGTCACTTCTCTGAAAGCACACTTAAGTTTCTCTAATTGTTATTGATGTACTTTTCGCTTCAAGTGGACCCCTTAAGCCCTATAAAGAATGGGTTGTTTTTTTTAAAAATGCAACTTCCTATAGCAATAAACTTGTTCTTGACCCACTTGGACAAAAGTGACTCAGTTGAAGTCTGGAGCCCAGTGGGGCTGTCAGCTTAAATTCAGGGGCTTCAAGTTACCTGGTTAGAGATCAAGGCTGTTTACAGCACAATTTTTAAAGGCATACTCCTTTCTGAGCCTGCCCCTTCCCCACTGATTTCTGGACTTTATTTCCGAACAGGACAGCTGGGAAATTGTCGAAGGACTACGGGGAGTCATGAATTACACGCAGGAACCACAGAAACAGGAAGGCTACCTGCTGAAAAAGAGGAAATGGCCCCTGAAAGGCTGGCACAAGGTGAGAAATGAGCATTCATCACAACTGTGTGATGCCATTAAAGTCAAATTACTTGGTCTGGTGTCATTGTCCAAGCACAGTACTGCAGAGTTTTTGCGTGTGTTAAATCTAATGCATTGTGTAGCAGTTTACGCTTCGTTACTAAAGGAGTTCTTCTCTCTTTGTTGTAGAGATGCTTCTTTTTGGACAAAGGCATTCTAAAGTATGCGAAAAATCCCATTGATGTAAGTACCTAGAAGACCTATCACTTGCATATGGCTTTATTTGATGGCTGCTTATATTTTTGTGATGGGAATGGCTTCTTTAGTTTCTAAGCTAAGCAAAAGGGAGACAAGGAATCCTGAAAATGTCCATCTTTTGCTGCCCTGATTTGAAATCTTAATCATTCCCTGAATTGAAATCATTTGGTTTTTAAATATCTCTTGGCAGATAGAGAGAGGAAAACTACATGGCTGTATCGATGTTGGGCTTTCGGTGATGTCTGTGAAGAAATCCACAAAATGTATCGATTTAGATACAGAAGAACATATTTATCATTTGAAGGTAGGTGTGTGTGTGCGCGCACGTGCGTGTGCGCGTGCATGCTCTGCAGATGACATTCAGTTGCAATAGCTCTGGGTATATACTCAAATCCTGGGAAATCTACCATATACAGTTGACTTTGCTTAGACTGCAGTCTTGTGCATGCTTACTTGGGCATAAGTTCCACTGAACCCAATGGGGCTTACTTCTGATTGAACTTGGATAGGATTGCAGCATTAGCTGCTTAATAAAGTGCTGTCCCCCATTATTTATTTAGCAGATACTGTCCAACATTGTGTTCTAAACAAAAGCAAATCTAGTACCTGCTTGATTTGGAGTCAAAGTGTTAGTTTGGCTTAGCCGGAGTTCTCTTGCATAAGGAAACGGAGTAGTGTAGTGAACCAATTAATATGTACAGGTGTGTCCCAGTAGCCACTGATGCTATATCCACAGTTTCAGTTATCCATGGATACTGAGACACCTATTAAAAAGATAGGAGAACATTAATCAAATCTTTTTTTTTAAATCTTGTTGAAGTAAAACCGCTGATGTTCCTCTATTTTTAAAAAAACCCAGTGGATACTGGGGCATGCCTGTATATTATGTTTCAGTTGCTTGTAATATAGAATTAATGTCATAGATGTATTATTGAAGGACTAAATAAAATTTAGATATAGATCTAGATCTAGATATATATTCGTGGGAAACATTTTGATTTTCCGTATACTCCTCCTGCCATAGATGAATAGACACTGGTGTAGCATTTCAGAAAATCAGAGCTGTGGAAGACCTGCTTTTTAGCTTCTTGGAGGAATAATTGTACAAAAGAAAGCGTGTTGCCCCTCAGGGGTTTGTCTAGGTCAGATAAATCAAACTTCTACCACTGATGCTTTGGTTCTGTGGCCCTCAGAAGTCTGCTTTCTAAGAGAGATAGCATCAAAGCTTGACGGTAAGTGCTCAGTTCAAGGCTTTGCTGTTCGTTTTGTAAGGCTTCTCATTGGGGTAGCTCTTGAGGATAGAATTTAAACTTTTCCTTTAGTGTGATCATGGATTGAGGTTTTGAAGCAGTGGTTCTCCACATTGGTATTTAGTTGTGGCTGCAGGTGAAGTCGCAGAACATCCGTCGTGGCTGCAAGGGGGAGCCACAGCGGAGCCCCACTCCGTATAAGACGGTATCTCCATAGCCATGTCAAAAGTTGCTGCTGGCTGCATGCTGCTATTGCGACTGCACTGGAGAAGCTTATGCCTTAGGGCACTATTGAGATTTGGGAATCTGACCAATGATGTCAGAGTCCAAATTTATGTCGAGAAAATGTGTGTTTAATCAGACTTTTAGTTGCATATATAAATTACCTTATTAAGATGCGCAAAAGCAGTTGCTGAGAATTCGGGCACAATCCTAACCTGGAGTTAGGCCAGCACAATTAGGCCAGCAAAGTTTATCTGGCACAAAATACACCATAAAGTATATTTGGACCACTCTCGGAGTCAGAGAGGCCAGCACTCAGACATGTACCATCCTCCCTGACTTAGAGAGCAGTCCAAATGCGCTTTATGGTGGCCCTTGGGCCGGCCAAACTTTGCTGGCCTAACTGTGCTGGCCTAACTCCAGGTAAGAGTTGCCCTCTTAGTCAGTCACTACTTGTAGCCATGCTTTGCTGGCTCAGAGCACAGGTTCAGTGGTGTCATCTAAATGATTTAAGAACAGGTACTCACTTTTGATTGGCACGTGTCGGGACCCGCCCACCGGAAGTGACGTCATAAGCCAGAAGTGATGTCGTGGCAGGAAGTGACATGAAAAAAGCCCTTTTTGAGGCCTCAGATGATTTTAAACTGACCCAACAGTTGCAACAGTATTCCACAGCACCCCCAGAACATGTTAAGGAGGCCTGGCATCATGTTAAAACCCCAGAGCAACTCATTTTTCAGTGGCAAGGAAAGGAAAGGCTCCGCTCGCTGCCTGCCTGCCTGGCTGGCTCTGAGAACATGCAGGCAACTCAAACATGCAGGAAATTCAAACGTTGCAGGGGGCAGAGTCGACGAGTGGGCGGGCGAATGGGCGGGGCCAGCTGTAATCCTAGAAACCGGTACTCGCGTACTCCCGCGTACCCCCTGCATGACATCACTGCACAGGTTCATTTGCTACCTACGATAATTCTAAAAGCCTTCTGCAAAGCAATGGGTCTCTGCATCACTTCTGGCTCTCCAGGCCTTAAACTGGGCGCCATTGGACATATCTGCCCCTTTGTGCCAGATATTTGTTGGACATGGCATGCCCAAACTTCCCTCCGTCGCCTGCTTCTCCTAAGAACAGGTTGCCAAGGCGTCATGAGACATCCCATGATGGATCCCACCATCTGTTACAAAAGTGCTGTTGGTCTCTATAGTAGTATGCAGTCCTAGGGAGTGCTATTTTGACATACCTAGTGGAAAAGTATGCATATAGTGAAGTTTGGAAGCTTTCAGAATCAAACAGTGGGGTCCAAAGTGATAGTTTAAGACCTCAGTGTCGGAATGCTTCTTATTTCACACTTGAATTCAGTATCTTGAATTCATGCCCTTTGATTCCTCAGTATATTTATGGATGCACACAGGATTCTCGTGTTGATTTTGGAAATTTTGCTTGGCTTTTCAAAGATGGCAAGTGTTCTGCTATATCTGTATGTTTGATAATTTTAATTCAGAAGATACCAAACATATTTATGAATTTGAAGGATATGATATGCGTCTGAATCATTGCTGACATTTTGATTACTTCATTTTTCATTGTCCCTGAGCAAGAGCCATTAGCTTGAAAGAGCCATTAGGCATGTGAATATTTTCACTGAGTATTTTACAATTTGAATAGTATTTTCAGTACCTTAGGGTTTTTCCCCACCCCTTTTGTTCCTATTGAGGAGAAATAAATGAAATGTATAGCTCAGTTATGCTGAGTTCTGATAACTGAGGAGCTTGGGTAACATCTTGTTTTTATATTTTTCTTTTAGGCAAAATCTCAGGAAGTCTTTGATGAATGGGTAACCAAACTGCGCCACCACAGAATGTACCGTCAAAATGAAATTTCCATGTTTCCACATGACATCAACAACCATTTCTTCCCAGCATCCTCTACTACAGACTCTGTATCTGGCCTTTTTGACTCCACAGCAAGCAGAAAGGTAAAACTATGAATTATAGATGATGGTTTTCCCTCAGGGATTTTTTTCCCTCATCTCTGTGTATGGGGAGTGCAGCAGAGCGTGATTTAGCTGAAGTTTGATGTAGTTCTGTGACTGGTCGTGTAAAATACCATTCCCAAAAACATTGTGGCTGTGTGCTTTTTGTGAAGAAGCTGATGTAAAAGGATGTTAAAAAAAGTTGTGGCTTTGCAGATTCTACTGAGCTCTCAAAGAATTCTGGCTCTAAAACACTATTTAAAATGGTCTGTTGGAAATGGTGTCTAATGATGAGTGCTAAGCAGAACTCATTTCCATCCGCAGAACACAGAGTCCTTCTTACTTATACTTTCATATGCCAGTTGTGGGTTAACAAACATTACTGCAACGTTTTATTGGGTGCAGAGTGTACTACAGTTCTTATTCTGTTCATAGGCAAAGCCATTGGTGATCTTCCTGGTGAAGCATGGATTTGGAGAAACTGGGTATCCATTGCCCAGACTTTATGAGGGCTCCCTACTGATCTGTCGCCCCCTCCCATGCCCGGACGCCCCCTGGGGGAAAGAGGGGGCTTACCAGCGGGGAGATCGGGGGCTGCAGGGAGTCTCCTCCTGGTCGCGGGGGGCATCCCAAGGTGCCGCAGCCACCGATCGGGCATCCACTGCAGCGGGGAGCGGCGGAGTGCCCCACCACGCGGCAGGGAGACTCACCGCGGCCTTGCCGCCAGCCCAGCCTCCAGAATGAAGCCGGGAAGGCTGCGGCAGGCTGGGATGGGGAGGCGAGGCCTCCCAGCAGGCCCGAACTCTCAGGGAGCGAGATCTCGTGAGATCTCGCTCTCCCGGCCAACCCAGAAGGGGCAGACCCCTTCCGAGCGGCGGATGGACTCATAAGGAGTCTGGGAGGGCTGGAGGGAGGTCATGCCTCCCTCCAGCTCGATCGACTGGGAGGGCAGAGCACTCCCTGGAGCAGCGCCAGCTCCGCCCCGTGGACCGCGCTCCCACAGGGGGGTTATTGGGTTATCCCCGGGCCTTGGGAGAGGGAGCTGTGGCAGAGCAAGGCTGGGGAGGGCGCAGCCGGACCCTACAGTGCCCTGATTGCGGCAGCCCACTGGGAGCAGAGGAACGACCCCTGGGAGCTGGGGGGGGTACCTCCAATCCCCTATACCACGCGGCAGCAACCACAGAAGACCCTCTGCGCCGGCGCAACCAAGCCGGAGGAGCTACTATCCCGGGGGAGGATACCCGGGGGGCCCCGGAGAGATCATCAGGAGCACCCCTGGGGCCGGACCTGCCTGAGCCCGACGACCCCCGCCGAGACCTCGGTAGAGGCAGACGACAGTCCTGCTAAAAGACTCAGGGAAGGAGGGAGGGTAAGGAAAGGGAAAAAGGGGGGAAAGGGTGCCCATGACGTAACGTGGCACTCATGAATGTCAAAGCATTGACTAAATTAAACAGGCTCGCCAAGACTCCTTCGCTAGTCTCTCGTCTTTCCGTTGTCCGCCTGGCCCTAGCGGCGCGGAGATCCCGCTCTACAACCCCTCCGGTTACTGACCAACAGGGCAGCGCCGCCACATGATCTTAGACTAACCCAGTGGTGCATGGTGAAGTAGTAGGATATAATTTGTATTTTGGGCATGTAGAAATAAATAGTATATTGGTCTTCTTTGATGAGTAGCCTATAAGAATTGAGATCACTAACTAAAGCAGAGAGTTAACAACTACCTGACTTGGTACAAGTCTGGTATGTTGGGTGTAGGTGATTGTTCAGTCAACCTACAGTGTAATGGGTAGCCCAATCCAGAACTGCCTGGTACAGGTAGCCAAAAAGCAACCTCTGCATCCAGTGGCAGCAAGGGAAAGCCCCATCACCTGCAGTGGGGCTCCTCAGATCAGCGCTGGCTAAATAGAATCAAACAGCACCATGTCAGGCTGCCCAAGCCACCACCAGAGATAAGATCCAGCAGCAGAAGCCACCGCCAGAGCCCACCCCCTTGCGGCCAGCTCCTCCCCTCCCCACCCAGTTCCTCTCCCCTCTTTGTCTACTCCCTTGGCTTGCGGGCACTGCTGGATCGCCAGCTGATCACCCGCTCACGTTGTGGCTTAGGACTGAGTGAGCACTACCCCAGCGCGAGCAATAACGTTTCCCAAACATGCTTTACAGCACGTTTGCGACACTTTTAGCCAGCGGTACAGCCTTCAGGATTGGGCGCTCAATTACAAATGGTCTTCAGTGCAAGCAGTTTTATACATTGGGAGCTAGGAAAGGAACAACTTTTGCTACCTGCATGCAGGCCTCTGTACCTGACTTTGACATGCACACTGCTCATAACTACCTGGGCAACACATTTGTTTCTGCACTGGAGTCTTATTGATGATGCAGTCTTGTTTCCATGAAACAGAGAGGCAGCATGACGCAACAAAATTCAATGCAGACTGGAAGTAGTTTATCATTCTCCTGTTCAAATGAGTCAAGGATTCCACCTTGGTTGCAGTCTTCTGACGATATGGAAAGATGCTCGAAAGGTAACTTAAATTGAAATTCTCCTTGTTTTTCATGGAATGTTCTTGTGCGGTTCCCTCTGATGTCGTTGTTCTCACACTTTCTCCACTATATAACTTTATAATTTAAACCAAACTTCAAGTATCCATGTTATTGCGCCAGAGCCATACCTGGCTTGCAGTGCACCATGGGTGGGGTGATGTCACCGTGCCCCTAGAGCCACCATCTGGCCACCCACACCCATGCTTGGAATTGCTCCATTTAGGAGCCTTCCAGACATGATGGAGGGAGGATGTGCCAAAAACCATGCCACTTTTTTTCCTGCCCACTGCGTCCTGCAGCAAATAGCACCTGCTGCGCATGCCCTCTCCTCATGGCACCCTTTCTACGCCTCTGTATTGGGCCAGTTTAGATGTAACAGGAAACTATCATTTCCCACTAGGAGAAGAAGCCTTTGTGAGCTGCAGGCTTGTGAATTTACTCCTCCCCCTTTGAGGAGAAGAGGGAGAACCTCTTACTTCCACTGTGAAGTAAACCACAGTTCTGCATTATGTCTGAATTTGGGGACCATTATTTACTTGGTGGCGCAGCGAGTTAATCCGCTGTTGCTGGGCTTTCAACCGCAAGGTTGGGAGTTCAAGACCGCGTGACGGAGTGAGCTCCCGTTGCTTGTCCCAGCTCCTGCCAACCTAGCAGTTTGAAAGCACCTCAATGCAAGTAGATAAATAGGGACCACTTTGGTGGGAAGGTAATGACATTCCGTGTGCTGCGGCGTAGAGTCATGCTGGCCACATGACCACGGAAGCTTGTCCTCGGACAAAACGCCGGCTCTACAGGCTTTGAAACGGAGATGAGCACCGCCCCCTACAGTCGGTCACGACTAGACCATTCGGTCGTGGGGAAACCTTTACCTTTACCTTTTTATTTACTTCAAACCACAGTTAAGGAACAAGCCAGGATACTGAGAAGTGTTTCTTTGTTCCGCACAGAGCTCTCCCACTGTCATACCTATCTCTTGGAGATGAGCCAGCTGTTGCAAAGCATGGAAGTTCTCCATAGGACCTACTCAGCTCCTGCCATCAATGCCATGCAGGTTAGTTGTCGAAATGGCTGCTACGGGTGGCGCATGCTGCTAGCTCAGGAGAGAGCGTTCTTCCTAGATTTGTTATGTGTGGTGCTCTTTTCTTTATTGGTGCTGTTCCTAAAGGGCATCCCTTTCGAAAGTCCTAAGAAGGAAAAAAGAACACACAGAAGGTGGCGATCCCGGGCGATCAGTAAAGATGCTAAAGCAATGTTGCAGGTAACCGACTTCCTTTTCTCTGTGCCTCTGCCTAAAGTACAGTATGAATAGCTGGTGAAAACTGCTTTCCTCCAGTAGGAATAGAATTGATAGCCCAAGTAATTGCTACCTACGACAGATGGTTATTTACATCTGCTGCTATAAGCAGCACGTGGTCTGAGCAGAGGGTATTTTATTAACAAACCTATTGAGCCAGTGCAGTTTGGATAACCTAATAAATAACATTTATATTCAGAGTTCGATCTATCTGTTTGGAGAGCTTACATTGATTTGGTTTGCTGAGGTTAAATGGGCAGCATAAATCCAGAAAGAAGCAGGACTGAGAAGGTGACTGCCTAGTGATATAGAACACTGTATGCATGCAGAAGGTTTGGGCCAGTTCCCGGCATCTCCAATTACTGGATATGGGTTAGCAAGGCTGAGAAAAACCTTCTTCCTGAAGCCTTGGAAAGCCAGTTCCATTTGGGGCATTGGGCACTAGACTGTTGGCCTGCCTCAGTTTAAGGTACAGCTTTATACTGAAAGATTGGGGCACTGGACAATGGATTGGTCGAGTAAGATGGACAATGGATTGGTATAAGTTGGACAATGGATTGGTATAAGTTGACTGCTTATAACTTGCCTGTAGTCTGCTACTCCATATAGTTAAGCCATGTGTCTTTGTTTGATGCATCATGGTTCCATTTGCTAGCAATGGCAAAGGTGAGAATTCCTTGCTCTCCTGCCTTGTAAAAATCCAGATTGTAAAGACACATAGGTTGTAAAGACCCCTAACTCTAAGAACAAGTGCTGCCTTACCCAGCAGTTCTCCCCAATTTACATGACCCAGGTTCTCCCACTGGCCATGTGCTGTTTAACTGTAGTCATTTTTGAGCCAGGAGATGGGTTCAGGAAAGATGCTTTGAGCAAAGACATGCAAGCAGTCCTCAGAGAGACAGTGGTCTGGGGTTGCCAGCTAGCCAAAAGCTTACCTTTTTAAAGTGGATTTTCAGAGAATGCAAATGCAGACTGTGTGGCTCCATACAGCTCCATCCCTTCAAAGAAGAAAAAAATGGAGGTGGCTGGTACTGTTTTACAGAGGAGATTTAATGTGTGCAAATCTTGTTTTTCCCGGATGAGCGTAGACAAGCCAGGAAGTCCAGCTGAGAGTTTAAACCTCTTGCGCGCAGTCACGTACGTGCTTGCTTTCTCATCCCAGGCAACCTCTTAGACTAGTGGTTCTCAAACGTTTTAGCTCCAGGACCCACTTTTTAAAATGATATCTGTCTGAGACCCACTGGATGTGATGACATGGCTGGAGGTGCCATCATAGCGATGCCAGATCCTGCTGCTTTCCTGAGAATGCAGCAATAAGTTGGATTGTTCCTCAGTCATTTTCAATAGGAAAGTGAATCAGAAAGGAAAAAAGCCTATTTACAACCTTGAAACAAGCAAAACAACCAATAGCCCTCTCCGTTTCCAGCATTCCAACTGCCCATGTTTTCAACATGTCTGCCCTAGGTTCTTCATGACCTACCTGAAATTGGCTCACAACCCACTGGTGGGTTCTGACCCACAGTTTGGGAACCTCTGCCTTAGACAGTGAAGCAGTGGATTCACTGCTCCTTTGGGCTGGCAGACTAAAAGTGAGATTCTGGACCTCAGATTCCAGACTTCAGGAAAGACATGCCACACATGCTCAGAGGTATTCTGACCTATGTGCCTGAAGGTGCAATCCTAACTCAGAGTTAGGCCAGCACAGGATACTTGGAGCACAATCCCAATTTGGAGTTAGGCAGACACGGTTAGGTCAGTAAAGGTTGGCTGGCACAAGGGCCACTGTAAAGTGTGTTTGGACCACTCACTGAGTCAGGGAGGATGGCGCAGGTCTGTGTGCTGACCTCCCTGACTTCAAGAGTGCTCCAAACCTACTTCATGGTGTCCCTTGTACCTGCCAAACTTTGCTGGCCTAACTGTGCCGGCCTAACTCCAGGTTAGGATTGTTCTCTGGATGTTTTATAAAGGAAGATCATAAATGTCCAGGAGTGAAGACTACCACTGAGTCATTTGAAGGTTTCAGAGAGAGGCTGAAGTCCTCTAGTCATCTCCACAATTAGCACAATTCTCTGTTTTTTGTTATGGCTTAAAAAAATTAAGATTTGACAATATTTGATCAGTCAGTTGACCAAATGATGTTGTGTTTCTTTTTTTTGTTGTTGTTGACCAATCAAATGCCCACCCCAACATACTGTCCAATATGCTTTTGCTGTGACTGTGCTCCAGCCTAGCAATCCTGCCCCTTACCTTCTCTTTCCCCGCCCCTCCCACCCCCTGGATTCCGCAAAACAGTTAATGAGGAGCTGGAGCGCAACTTTGCAGGTGAGTAACTGTTCTTGCAGCAAGAGGGGGAATGGCACCGGTCCACAGCTAAGTCATGCCATCTCCATGTTAAACGTGCAGTAATCAATCATGGCTGCTAAAGACTTTGCAGCTGACCACTGTTGCAAAAGACTTGAGTCATGGTCAGCATGTTCTGATGCGTCCCCCAGCAGCCCTCTTGGGTGATTTTTCTGCTCTTAGTACGCTAAAGGTACGTTACAGAATGCAGAAGTGATAGAGATCTACCCCCAAAGGCTTGCAGTCCTCATTGGGCCTGCTGGAAGATTTATTGCCTCTGTATCCCGTCTCTCTTCCGCCTTGGCAGCATGCCTGGGGCTCACAGGCAGTCTGTCATCAAGTCACTGACCAGACATCGGTGCATCTGGCCAGTGACTTAGCTTCAGCATGGTGTTGTGCTTGTCAGAACGCTGCCTGAAAATAGGCAGAAATGGGTCAAGGATTTGGCAAATGTAGATAAGATGGGTCAGTCCGGTGATAGTTCAGCTGAAGATGCATGAGGCTGGGCCCATTTCAGAACGGATTTTGCATAAGAGTGGTAGTTTTGAGTGTGAGCGGTGGAGGGAGAAGCAACTTGGGCTGCCATCTTATTCACATTTATTTATTATCATTTAATGAATTTTTACCCTGCCTTTCTTCCCCAAGGATACCCAAGGCGTCCTACAATCTTAAAATTATAAACATTAAAATCAGATAAAACAATAACAGCTAAAACAATAACATTAAAACAAATAACACTTAAAAATGAACAGGCCCCCATGGATCCCATAGTTGCAATTAAAAATGCCAGCCAGCATGTCAGCAGCTAAAAGCTTTTTAAAACAAAAAAGTCTTAAGACCTTGCCGAAAGATTCTGAGGGGAGGGTATTCCACAACTGTGGGGCCACCACTGAGAAGGCCCTATTCCTGGCTGCCATCCCTCTCATTTGGTGGCGGCACAGTCAGAAGGGCCTTCTCTGACCTGAGAGTACGGGTAGGATTGTGTGGAGGGAGGCGGTCCCTCAAATAATGGGACTTACTCCCAGGTGAACTGAACAGGACTAACTTCTGAGTAGTAAAGCATAGGATTGCATCCTAACGTTCTAGTGAGGAAGGACAGATGACCACTGCCAGGTTACCAGAGGCTGGGGGGGGCAAAGTTCGGTACTGCCCACCCACCCCCCAGCTTAGTGGTGATGGCAGCAGTGATGACTCCTCCCACCTTTCCATCAGCAAATGGAGGGCATTTGAGGCAGCTACTGGTACTGGGTGCTCAGTGGATTATCTTGGCTGGCTGGATCTTCTGATGACACCCCTACTGTTAGTAAATGCCCTCTCCTGCTCTGTACAAGTTAAGGAAGTCCAGTTAAGGACAGCGTTTTGGAACGTTTTCAGCCGAAAGATTAGAATCTTGTGGTTGTTCTAGAAGAGGGTACCAGATCAGAAACTTGAGGGTAGTGGCACTGCCTTCATGGAAAAGAGCTACCTTAGCCTAGGTTTTCTGAACAATCTGAAGTGGGTAATAAAACCAGAAATTTAAAGCCAGCAAGAAAGGAAACTCTAGGAGATAGAACAACACCATTTGAAAAACACTTGAACATCGAAATGCAGAACTTCCATGAATGTATTGAATATACAGTGTGCCAAATCTAAAGCGTATGAGTTATTTGCCTTTCAAGTGTAATAGAGCATTGCAGATCAGCCTCTTTTCCTCCTATGCTTAAATCTCCTTTGTTGACAAGCACTGGAACCTTTTTTATATTTATACTGGATGCTGTTCTTTGTTCTTTTAGGTACCGACTGTTCTTTCAGCTCCATTGAGATTGCATGCTTCCAATCCTAATTTATCCTCATTAGACTTTGCGGAAGAGAAAATTTATTCTAATGGTTCCGAAACAACATCAGAGTTTTCTAAAATGCAAGAGGACTTGTGTCACATAGCACACAAAGGTAGGTAGGATTTTGGTTGTTGTGCAAAATCAGGGGTCTCTAGGGGACACATCCAGTGACGTCATTCACTGGCGCCAGCAACCAGAATGCTGCTGGCGCTAGGATCCGGAACGCCGCAGGGACGGCCAGGTGAGCTGTAGCTCTCCGCCCCCTTGCAGCGCCCGGCAACACCTCCCTGCGCCCGGAAGAGCTCTCTTACAGAGTGATCCAGGAGCAGGGGTGGGTGGGCAGGCAAAAACAGCGCGTGGAGTCTGCTACGCGCTGCTGCTCTGTTCCCGCTCTCCCCGGAACTACCGGAACGGGGTACCGCCCCGTTCCAGTAGGATGATGCCTCTGGACACATCCAAAGATTTTATCTAGTCTGCAGCAACTTGGTTTTTCCCTGTAAACTGTAAGAATGTTCGGCCTTTTTTCTCATTATATATCATTTCTCAGTATAAGCACGGCATTATTTCTTTGTAATAGTCACATTTCTCTTTTGTTCTGAATCATGTCGTACTGATTACAGAAAAGATGCAAGTAAGATTTATTCATTCCTTTAAATTTCATTCATTTATAAAATTAATTTTTGACCCGCAAAACTGTATAAAAATATGATGTGGCCCTCATACCAAAAGGTTTGGAGACCCCTGCACTAAATGAAGATAATGAAAGTGGATTTTTTTGAAAAGTCAAGCTATAGCAATGGGGTACAGTTGCTTGACCTTTTTGTAAACCTATATCTGTCTTTCAAATGCCTCTCTCCCACCTTCCCAAAGATGGAACAGTTTTCAAAATGTGGCTTTCTGACTTGAGCTTTGAACCTTTGAAAATGGGCTAACTGGTCTGATTCAAGCGATCTTACCATAATGGCATTATCTGAATGTTTACTTCTATGTCCGCTGCAGTCGTATTAAACTAATCATCTAGAAGAGAACATTAAGGTATATCTTATATTCTGCACATGCATCCTACTTCCCTGGATCTGGCCTTCATTTTTTTTGAACAACAAAGCCTAGAAATTATTGTGGCAAGCCAAACCAATCTGCAGGGTCTTTTTTAGTATCTGAATGGAAGTTTGAGATCTTCTAACTGAAGATATTTACTAAACAGGGCTGGCCTTAAGCCATTGTGACCAATGTCATCACATTGGGCCCCACACTTTAGGGGGCCCTACACTAGTGGACTGGGCTTATCATTGCAGAATCAGCTAGGATCTCTCTGGGATGTAGGTCAGTGGGGT
This sequence comes from Lerista edwardsae, assembly GCA_029204185.1. Classification (NCBI taxonomy): domain Eukaryota; kingdom Metazoa; phylum Chordata; class Lepidosauria; order Squamata; family Scincidae; genus Lerista; species Lerista edwardsae. The sequence goes on from JAJKFI010000009.1 coordinate 11,045,965, forward strand.
TAGCAGAGCAGCTTTACCTTGGACCCATGTACCTGACCCTGCGTCCGAACGGCCCAAAACGGGCCTCCTGGAACTGGAAATAGTTGGCGGTGATGTCATCATGTCACCACCAACTATTTTCAGGTGCACCACAAGCACTGACAGATTCTTGGTGGGGGGCGGGAGAGGGCCTTACGGGAATGTTCCATGTTGGGCCTCACCATTCCTGGACCCAGCCCTGTTGCTAAAAATCCATTTAAAAAAAAAAAGCAGCTGTATATAGTATCTGGTAGATGTGTACACATGCTTCAAGGAGCTTGCTGAATTTCAAAGTGGGCATTTGTGATGTAAGGGGGTTGCTATGGTAGTAACCTATTTTTAGTGAATGCAGAAGAGAGAATTTTCATTTTCAGGAGCCAGAGGGCCAGCTCAAGCTGGCAGTCGTCAGCCTTTTGCAAAAATAAACAAACACAAAAATCAGGGCTTATACTTTTGCTAGCATGAATGATGAATCTTCTGCCCATCTGTATTCATTTTTGGCACTGTTCTGGAAATGAAGCAGTTGAAGCCTTTTATAAACAACTTTTTAATATAAGCAGGAAATATTGTTGAAAGCATTCCATTAAACATAGAGAATATTTGGTGCTTTTTATCTCAATAAGCTTTTATCTACAGACAAAAAACCCCAAACAAACCTGACTTTTCAGATTTTCCTTTTGAAGTTGCATATTATTCAGTATGATTAATCCCATGATTTAGCTATTTTTCTCAGCCTTGATTCACACAAGCATTTTTGGCCGTGGGACTGCATTGATGCCGCTTCCATCTCCCAAGTCTAATGACCGTTTCGTTTTGTATCTAGAGGAGCAGGCATTTCTTCTGCTCAGACCTGGCCCCTGAGAATTGGTTAGGTGACTCACTCCATAGATTTCTTGCCTCTTTTTTTTTTTTTTTTGAAGGATGCAGTTAGGCCACATTCTCAGGAAAGATCCAGTTGGTTATAGTTAGCAGGTTCCACATCACACATTAGCAGGTTAGGATTGCACTGTTATGTGAAGTGCTTTGTATATTGACAGCACTATCCAAATGCTGAGTAGTAGTAATATTTATTACTCGGTAGTATTCCTGATGTAGTCCTCAGCAGAAGATGCCTGTGTGATGAGATTAGCCTTAAGTGAATGGCTCGTTATGTCATTTAAAACCCATCATTAGCTGGTGTTGCTCTTTTCATGGCATTCCACAATGACAGCATGTCAAGTTAGTTGCCCCCCTGAAATGATTATGTACATGACACAAATGCAATTAGCCTAATTGTTAGCTTTGGTTTCCTTGCTTTCCGTTGGCTTGTATTTCACCATTTAGATTTTCAACCTTTTCCATCTCACGGCACACTGCCAAGGCGCTAAAATTGTCAAGGCACATCATCAGGTTTTTGACAATTGACAGAGCAGATTTTGTAAGTAGCAGGAGGCTCACACACATATACCCATTGGCCCTACTAAAAAAATGAACCTTTCCAAACTCCCGCAGCACTGTGATTGAAAATAGCTGGTTTAGGGCACAATCCTAAACTGTGCTGGAGCAGTACAGTTTGGCAGGCCTGCACATTTGTGCCCTTGCCCCTATGGGCTACTCGGATCTGCGCCCACTATATAGTGGGTGCAGATTTAAGTTCCCCACCTGGCCTGGGGATGAGAGTTTGGATGCGTTAGGACAATAGTAAGTACAATAACAGCAAGTAAGTACATACAATAGTACAAAGTACAATAGCAGTACTGGTGTGATGCGTTAGGTCTCAGTTTTCTGCTTAATGAAGCATCCATGTTTTAAAGCTATAGCCCGGTTTCAAGTTTATACTCTCTACCTTTTTGTCACTTTGTGTTTTGTTTCCATTTTACTGGATTGTTGTACATCTTGCCCTTTGGTTTGTGTCCTTCCCATGACCAGGACAATTTCTAATTTACCCTTTTTATTTTATATATACATAGTGTACTTTACCTTGAAGTCGGCTTTTAGTACAATATCAACAGAACGAGAGAAGCTGAAGCAGATGTTTGAACATGATTCAGCCTCGTCTCCATCTGCTCATATAGTTGGACTGAAGAATGCCTTATCGTCTGTAAGTTGCGCATCTTGTTTGTCTGGAGGTCCTGAGATGTGCTAATACATTGCTTGTTATCTCTGTTTGATGTCTGCCTGTATTTAAAGCTTACCAAATGAGAACCAAAGAATGCTGTTGAAAGTACGATGTTGGAGAGCCTTTGTATTGCTGAACTGCTGATGTGTGCACCCATTATAATGGACAAGTTGTGTTTGCGGAGGGACATCCCGAATGTTGCAGGCACCCCTTGGAGAGGGATCAGTTGTTTCTTTGTGCTGTGTCAGTAGTTAGATATGCACGTTATCTCTGTTGTATTGGGCAGGTCATCCAGTTTACTCCCCATGGCGGTAGTGTTGGCATGGTTGCACTGTGTGGTCCACACTGTTGCACTGTGTGGCCTCTTCCCTGCTAAATGGTAGTGTAATTAATCGGTGAACACCTTGCCACATGATGTGGTGATAACATCTGGCCTAGGTGCCTTTTTAAAAGGGGGTTGGGTGGATTTATGGAGGAAAATCCATCACAGGCTCCAAGCCATGATGACTGTATGCAGCCTCTGGGTTTTAGAGGCAACCTAACTCTGAATGCCAAATGCAAGAGAGTGGCAATAGAATAAAGGTGTCTTGAGTGCTCCCTGAGGCATCTGGTAGGGCCACTGTGAGATTTAGGAAACGGGACTAGATGGGCCCTTGGCTTGATCTAGCAGGGCTCTTTGTATGTTCTTATGTACTCATTCAGGGTCCAATCCTATGTGGCCCAGCGCTGGCGGTAAGCCCTTACCGCTGGTGTTGCAAAAGTGCCATATGGCGCTTCTACTGCTGGTGGTAAGAGCTTACCACCGATGCTGGCCCAGCCTCGGGCCCCATCCCCAAGAGGACCAGACACAGAGCTACCCAGAGGTAAGTCTCACCACTGCTGGTGGTGAGCTGTCCTGGGGCGTGCGGGAGGGCATGAGGAGGATGGAACTGGGGGCGGGATGGGACTAGAGGTATCCTCCACTGCTGGATCCTATCCTCTGTGTCAGGCCATGCGGCCCAACATATAAACCCTTGTGTCTGCACCGACAAAACAGCTGGAGTAGACTTGAGGCCCATTAGCAGCTCAGTGCCCTTACCCAGGGGAAGGGTACAAATGACCCCTTCTCCTGAGGTGTCTGCTACGGCTGCCACTTTGTCACCGCTTCTTTTATGGGGCCCAGCACCATAGAATTGGGCTGCCAGTTATTTCTGAGAAAGTCAAAGGGGTGCCTTTGTTGACTGAGATCTGGTGTTGCATAGCAGCTTAGAGTCTGAGCTGTAAATCTGGATTTCGCTAGTTTAATTTTTCCCTCTGCCATGAATTCCCAAGGTGGCCTTAGACAAGTCTCTCCTACTCTCCATTCCCATAATGGGTTTGTCATACACTACTTTTCCCAGAATTGTTTGAAGATAACACCTGTGAAATGTGTGATGTTGGCACGTGATGCAGATACCTTGTTGCTGTTTCTTTGAGGATACTACATCAGCATTCCTGAGGGAAGAGTCAAGTGCCCAGGGTGACTCCTCCCCAATAAGCCATATTTAGTTTCATATCGAGGGTGATGTGCGTTCCCATGCCACCTGAATCCCCACCAAATGCTGCCTCTTCATGCTTGTGTGCACACCCCTCCATGGACGAAGGCGGAGAGTGGGTGGATGAACAAGTAGGAGCCTCCTGTTGCCCCTTCCTTTTGCTTACGAAGAGCCTGGCACACAGCCTCCATGCTTGGCACTGCTTCTGTTTGGGGTGAACAGGAGCAGGGGATGCTGGGGGCTTAACATCCACGGCCCCTGCTCATTGAAAACAGAAGTGGCACAGAGCAGGGAAGCTGCACACTCTTCTTCAATAAAGGGATGGTGGCAGTGATGTCATTCAGGGGGAACAGACCAGAACAGGCGTTCTGGATCCTAACGGGCTCCGTGGCTGGTTCCGGGTTCCCGACAAGTGCCAATCAAAAGTGAGTTCCTGTTCCTAAATCATTTGAATGACACCACTGGACGGTGGGCTCCAAATCACCTCTCTCTGCACCAAGGGGGCTGCTGTGCTGCTTGCCTGATTTGCTCCCAGACCCGGAGCCTAAAGGCTGTAGAGGGTGGTGGCCAGGTGAACTGGGGTCGTCTTAATTCCCTGTCTTGATATGCCATATAAGTATTTCAGGCTACTGCATGGATAGGCAAGGCAAGGCCAGGCCAGGCCAGCACTGATTATGGTCATGCTAGGGTGTGACGGAATCAACCGGTCATGGCACTAGTGGTTAGAATTAACCAGTCATGGCACATGATCTGGTGGTTAGAACATTGGATGAAGACCAGGGAGATCTGGGTTCAGAGTTGGCCATGAAGCTCATTAATTTTGGGCCAGTCTCCAAGTCTCATTGTAACCTATCCCAAAGTGTAGTTGGAATGCGGGGCAGAAATGTGGTGGGAGGAACATTTGTGCAGCTTTGAGCTCTTTGGAGGAACACTGGGATTAAAAAAAAAATAGCCGAAGCAGGCAAAGAGCTTGAGAATCAGCTTGTATTTATTTATCGCAGCCCAACTGACACTAGCAAAATTTGGTGGTAGTCCCACAATCTGTCAAATTGGTTGTGGAAATCGTGAGGAATTAGTCGGCAACAGGGAAATTGCAAGGCAGTCACAAAGTGTTGTGTGACAAATTGAAATGTCAGAGCTGAGTATATCTAGCTAACTTTTAAAGGGCCAATTTTATCCTGAAGGCTAAAGAAAAAAGCAACTGGGAAATCTAGCATGTGCCTTGACCACAGAGCTCTCAGTTTCAGGGTGGGCAGAGTATGCACGTCACTTTCCCTTTGTGATGATAGAAATGTCTGGGACTCAATCACGGATTCTGCTGGAATTTAACTGAATTAGGAGCTCTGCTTTCTTGGATGCTTGACGACGCTTCGGTATTAACCTTCTCTGTTCTCCAACAAGCCAATGACGACATTCAGATGTTGGTTTTTAAAGTGCAGCTTCTTTGCTGGCCCCAGCCTGAGTGGAATGCACTATGAAATTGGCTTTTTGGAATATCGGCTGCTAAAGCTGTCGGTGATCTCAGTCATCAGGCTAACAGCAGTGAGCTTTAACAGGGAGAAGAAGTGTGCCTGCTGCTCTCATAGGTTAGAACATATGGCTCCAATGGTTGAAAGTAGAGGTAAATCAGGGCTGGTTAACAATGTATCCACATCACTGGAGGAAACACAGAGTGACAGCTACTGCTTGTTTGATAGAGTCTGTTTTTGAGCGCTGTTTGAATGTTACAAGCATGTTGCTTTATTCTAACTCTGAGACCTGGTCTCCACATGCAACCGGATAAAAGTGTTAGACTCCTGAGCTGGTAGAATGGACTGTACCACTTCAATCTCCTTCTGGAAGAGTGGACTGTACCACTTTTGACTGTACCACCACAGTCTTTTGCACCTGGGAAAAACTGAAACCCTGGAGAGCTGCTGCCAGTCTGTGCAGAAAAAAATGAGTTAAATAGACCAGCAATCTAATGTGATAAGATATCCCTTCACAGATATCCCTATGAGAAATCCCCGAGAGTCCCCAGAAAAAGCAGGCGATACTGGGCATGTTGGTCTCTAAGGAAAGGGTTTCTACCACAGCAATAATAACTAGAATAGCAATAATAATCCTTAGGCCAATTTCTGCTTCTGCCCCACCTCCATTTCCATTATTTAATAATCCCTGTAAAAGGGCTTAGCTGTTTTAGAAGACAGATAAATACAGTGATTCAGTATCCATGTTTCAATTATCCACGGATACCATGGATACTGGGATGCCTACTAAAAAGATACTGGAACATTAAACAAATCTCCTTTTTTACCTTGTTGCAGCAAAACCACCGATGTTCCCCTATCTTTAAAAAGGTGTGTCCAATATTTCACTTTCAGGAATCCATGGTGGGGTCTGGAATGGAACCCCATGGGATACCAGGGCATGCCTGTACAGTACTCTCTTCTTTAAAAGCCTGAGGCCTCCTGGAATCTGCACAAAGAGCCTGCAGGGTGACTTGTACAAGTTAGGCATCAAGCTGTTTTACTAACGCAGAGCATTCCATCAACCTGAGTTTTGGCACAGACACTGGCCAAATCAGAGTAATGTGTTGTTGTTGTTGTTGTTGTTGTTGTTGTTTTTCTAATTAGACCTTTTGGGAAACACTTTCACTAGCAAAGTTAATGAGCAAGGTTAACTTCCACAATTTTGCTCAACTCTGCTGGCAAGCAGGGATGAGTTCCGGCCTTTCTTCCAAACTCGAAGCCAGAGAAGTGGATGGGGATTGTCCCAACAGTTGACGGCAATCCCTGTTCCTGGGTTGAGAAGAAGGCTGGTGATTGGCTGCTGGGTTGCCAAGGTGCCCCTACAGAGCGCCTTAGCTATGTAATGCCAAACAAGCAAGTCCTAAGTGTCAGGTCAGCTGAGCAATGGCCAAGTGGACACATGCCTCGCCTCCCTTTCCTGTTGTTGATAGGATCCTACTGATACCCAGGGAAGGGGATCAGGATGGGGGGGTGTCTTTGGCCTGCAACCATAATTTTGGCTTGGAAACAGAATCTGAACTGAAACGATGGACTACTGGTTAGCGCTCTGTGGGTTCTCCCAAAAAGAGATCTCAATATTGTTGAACTAGAAGTGTTCTGCACTGTCACAAATAGCATAAATTGGATATATTGCTTGGTTTTTGTGAAAGGCAATCTTCTCTGTAAAAACTGAGCTTCTAAGGCTTCAGATGTCATAGACAGCCTTGGTTTGGCCATCTGGGCCATATCTTGCTTTTGAATTGCTTCTGTCTTCCATGTGCTCTGATTCTCTCCCTCATTTTCTTGTTCATGGTAACTATTATTGTGTCCAAATTAGCTGCTATCAACCATATTTTGCCTCCAAACCAGAATTGTCAACCAATTTTAACTGGGTTTCCAGCTCTGGTTTGTGCCCAGTCTTGGCCTCCTGAAAGGGCCCACAAGGCAAGGTCATTGGAGTTCCATCACCTGAAGAATGCTAAGGGAGAAACTTGATCCAACCGAATCCCAGCTCTAACCAAATTATTTTCTGTCTCCTTGCCTGGACTTCCACCACTGCTGCAGGGTGAGGACTCTCCTGCTTCTCAGTCACCCCTTGCCTGACCTGTTCAATGTGTTGGCAAGCAGGCAGAAAAGGGCGACAGGTTCCTAGAATTTCAGGAACTGGCTCAGACATAATGGAGCCATGTCTTATGGGTTGAGGTCAGGTTCCTAAGGTTATTCAATGCCTGATCTGTTCTGCATCTCAGCAGCTGGTATCAACTCCTCTTCCAAGTCTGTGTCCTCATCACGTAGGGTTGAGGCAGTGGTGTTACCAGCATGGGTGTCACCCAGGGCAGGTGTCATCCTCCCGCACTGTATGACTCCCCCTACTCACCCAAACAAGCGACATGCGGCACCTGGAAGTGGTTTAGTAACAACACGATGATGTCATTGCATCATCTTGCTGCCACTTAAAGTGCTTCCGCAGATGCCATTTCTTGCTGTTTGAACCCTTGGGGAGGCAGGAAGGCCTATCAGCCCCCAGCCATGGCATGGGCATCTGTTCAGTGGGGGATCAGGTGGCATACCCAGCACCCCCAGGGCATGTCATCCAGGGTGAGCCCCCCCTCTAGAATACTTAGAATGCCTTAGAATACTGAATTCATCACAGCTTTCTCATGTGTGTGCATGCCCCAATTCTGTATATATGTGAAATACAAATTGACTTGCTTGAGATGGATAAGATGCTGTGGAATACTTTGTGCTGCTATTCATTTGTGTGTGTATGTCTGGCGCCAAACAGCACTTTATCCTATGGTCATTGCAAAGAATTAGGCTGACATCTCAGTGTATTCCTGGAAGAAATATTGAACGCAGCTAAGTATCTCCAGGAAATCCTAGAGGAAGAGTTGGCAAGGAAGGTGTAAAGACAGATGATCCTGCCAAGTTTGTCCTCAGAATGAGAGGAAATGATATAGTTCAAACACAGTTACAGAAAGTGTCCCTCTGGCTGTATTCCCAGCAGATACTCTTCTTGGTAGCAGTTTGATGTTCCATGAGAAATGTTTGGTGTGCATCAAACTATTTCTCTGATGAAATACTAGATAAAGAGGCCACAAACACTGGCTCCTGATCAACTGTCAATAGTATATTTTTTAAAAGCTTATTTTGTTTGGGAATTAGTGCCTTGTTTTTGAAGGAAGGCTTTCAGCATTGTTTCTACTACCATCCTAGTTTGATTCAACACGTGTGTCATATTGGACCCAGAGCCGCTACAAACCTAATAGTAACCTTTCCCACCTGTCTGCCTGGAGGGGGAGGGGAGTAAGAGGAACAGGGTAATTTTTGGCAAACTAGCAACCTCTTCTGCAGCTGGATAGATCTTAAGCCACACAATGGCCCATTTAGGCAGCCAATTCCTAAGCTGTTCAGTTGCAGTCACCAGATGATTTTGTAGCTCCAGCTGTCCCAAAGGAACTTGTCATCCTTCCACCGACATCTAGATCAATGTATTTTGAAGTGCAAGGAATTGTCATGCTAGAAATGACTCAGACTTCTGAGCAGTTTGTTAATTAGCTGGTTTTTGCTGCATCCAATTTTAGCAAGATGGGAAATATCTAGAGATTGGGAAGGTAAATATTTTTTCAGATAATCTGCCTTCAAGAGGGAGGCGTTCTTCAACCCTAGTTCTGAAGCATTTTCCCATGTTGGTTATTCCAGAAAGAAATTGCAATCTTGTGTAATTCATTTTGTTCCGAGTACAAATGCAAAGCTTCGACATTTGCCCTGCCACTTTGGAAAGGTACTTTGGTCTTCATCTCTGCATATATTGCACTTCGTCCTGCTTAAATACCAGTACGGAATCTTCCTCTCTCTTTAGACATTTCCATTACCATGTTGCATCCAGACGTAGCGTTTCTGACACTCCCGAACAAAAAGTCCTCTTGTTTGTTTCACCCAAAGACATGCCTGACTGCTTTTCACTGCTGGGGGAGGGGGATAATTAACCAACGTAAATGCCCAAATGATTAGTCATCTTTGCACTAAGAATCATATTCCTTTGGAGGAAAGCAACTCCCACTTGCTTGAAGAGGCTTGTTTGATCTTGCCCCGATTACTCATACACAGTCTAATGATGGTTGGCTATTACCGTATGAGAGAGCCTTTCCTGCCTTTCGCGCATGCTGTAATGGAACTGGCTAGATGCCACTTTGCTATCATTCCTCTCCTGCAGGCATGGGGCTAGTTGTATATATGGCAGAACTTTGGTTTTCCTCTACCTTTTAAGAAGAGGGGCTTGAGTGATAGAGCCTAGTGCCTTTCAGGCAGAAGATTTCAGGTTCAGTCCCCAGTATCTCGACTTAGGGCTCAGAAAGATTCCAGTCTGCCTGAAATCTGGGGAGTGGCTGCCAGCCTGTGTTGACAATACTTAGCTAGACGAACCAATGACCTGACTCTGTATGGCAGCTTTTCTTTTTATCTAACTTGAAAATTGGGGTGGGGAGACAGGAAGTCACTGCAGGATGAATTTCCTCCAGACTAGTGGGCTCCAAACTCCAGCCCGTGGGCCGGACCCACCTTCTCCTTCCCCAGCATGAACGACACTTTCCATTCTGCCAGGGACGCTGCAAAAGACCCCAACTGCATCCCCCAGGGTTTCTCACAGCCAGTCTCATCTGTGCGGGACACCGGCTGCGAGCCTTGCTGGGGCGGCAGACCTCAAACGCGGCTGGCCGCAAAGGCCCCTGGGGGATTCAGTTGGGGTCTTTCTCAGCATCCTCAGCTATTCATGCCAGGGATGCTTTTCCTGGCTGCAATAGTCTCCAGTTTGGAGACGGCTGCCCTACACAATTCTCATGGGCTTTCTACCTAATGCAGTGTGAGGCTGATTGGTTGAAGGTGCGAACACATATTCACACTTATTTGGCAGTCTATAACAGAGCTGTGGTCCATGGGGTTGGACGCGAAGAGTCGGACACGACTTAGCGACTGAACAACAACAGAACACTCTCTTTAGACAGTTTACATATTTTAAGTTCCAAGTGATTAGTCATCCTTGCACAAAAAATCTTCTTTCATTTTGAGGTAACCCAGGGGCTCTAAAGGCTTCTGAGGAAATAGTTGTAGCCATTGTTGAGACAAAAATTAGAGGCTGGAGAAAGAAATGGAGAACTGTGGCCCATAAAAATGTCTATCTATGTCCTAAGGTTGTACAGAAGGCCTTGTTTGACTTCATTTCTATGTCTTCCACCATTGTATGTTTCTAGGATTTATCAGACCCAGGCTACACCTGATGCAGAGTGAGAGGGTAGAACCATAGATTATTCCCTTTCATATTGCACATGGTCATATTTTTGAGGTCTCCCTCATGCAAAAGCCATGTGCATGTGCCAGCCAGCAAGTCAAGGCAAGGCAAGAGATGTTCCATAGTGCGCTTTATTACCTGCAGTGAGATTTTTTTTTTAAAAAAAAAAATTTGCATGGGGACGCATCCTAAAATGACTTCCCCCTTTGCAGCCCAAAATTCTACCACTTCAGCTGACTATGGTGTGGACTTGAGCGCCTGAAGCCATATAGTTGCCCCTTCAAGGCTTATAGCATGGAGCCTGTTAACCACACAGAAAGACAATTGTCCATTGCTATTAACTGCAGGTAAACCCCTCAGCTTCAGGAGTGAGTTTTGTGTTAGATGCTATGCAGTTAACTTTAAAGCCATGACCGTAACTCCCTGTCATTTGTCAAAATCCACCCCTTCCTTTAGTGAAAAGGAAGACCTGTCTGCCTTATTTAGCATACAGGATGACTAGTATCAAGTAAAAAATTTTGGAAGATATTCTTGGAACCATCTAATTATGTGGTTTGTTCCAAAAAGGCAACTATATAAGATTAGCTGAGACACCTTAATAGCCCAAATGTACTTTTTTTGTCTCAAATATTCCAGGCCATAGCACAAAATACAGATCTTAAAGACCGGTTACGCAGAATACATGCCGAATCTATGCTCCTTGATTCAGCAGCTAAAGCAAAATCCAGTCCTGATTTGGCCAAGGTGGGTATAGCTTTCTATCTTTCTGCAAAGCTGCTTGTTCCATCTCCCTTCCTCCCACCCTGCTACTACACCTGTAATCTGTTGTATGGCGCCATCTGCTTCTGTGTCCACTCACCCCCACATTCAGCTGCTCCTTCCCTCATGTTTATGACTCATCGGATGTCATCCTATGGCTTGAATTGAGAATCTCTCCCTTGGATGACAGTTCTACACTTCCAAGCATGTTTTTTGCTGATGAGTGACTTGCTGTCCTTCTATTTCCCCTGCAGTCTGCATATGAGAGAAGCCTTCCTGTTTTTCTGTTCGGTGTTGCTTATTTGTTCATATGCCCAGAACCAGCTCACAAAGACTAACTAGTTGCAACTATTCCCTTTGCTGCAGCTTTTGCACCAAAATCCATATAATATTGTGAGATTTTTCAAGGGCTCTTCTTCTTTTTGTAATCATTTATTCCAAAGCAGAATTGCTCACCTAATACAGTAGCCTAAAAAAATGCATTTCACAAAAGCTGCCAAGATGATCACAACAACAGGCCAATCTGCCACGGGCACACCTTATTCTTTCAAATAAAAGAATAAGATGTAAGGGCACAATGTAGCTTGAGTTTCCTTGTCAGCAGCCAGGCTTCCCTATTTGAAACAGAATTGTGTGAAATGTGTTTGTCGCTACCAACTGAGACTTCCTCGCAGCAGAATGAATTTGAAAGGGCGTGTTTGTAGATCATAGTAGGTGGGAAAGCCGGAAATGTTAATGAAGGAAGCAGGTGCTGTGTTCCTTACAATGGAGTCTCGAAATGTCAAATAGTGTAATGCTTTCTCCTGGACGTGTATGATTTTTGAGAAGCATAAGGAGGTTAATAATTGCACTGCTGACTTTCATCTACCAAATGACGTTTCATTCATTAAACATGTGTGCCACAGAACTCCCAGTGATAAATTTGAGGAGCATATTATGCTATGATCTGAAAGATGGAAGGCCCCAAAGTTAGTATGTGCTCGGTGGTTTGCATCCAGGAATTGCAACCAGGGCCAATCCTTGTGTATCTCTCCAAGGTGAATAAATGAATATAAGAAGAGCCTTACTGGATCAGGCCAAAGGCCCATCTGGTCCAACTTCCTGTATCTCCACCAGTGGTCCACCAGATGCCTCAGGGAGCACACGAGACAACAAGATGCCTGCATCCTGTTGCCACTCCCTTGCACCTGGCATTCTAAAGTAGTCTCCTACTAACGTAAGGAGGATGCACAACCCATCATGGCCTATAGCCCACGGTGGATTTTTCCTCCAGAAACCTGTCCAATCCCCTTTCAAAGGCAGCTAGGCCAGATGCCATCACCGCATCCTGTGGCAAGGAGTTCCATAGATTAATTACCCACTGGGTAAAATAGTATTTCCTTTTATCCCTTCCCGCTCTCCCAATACTCAATTTTAGTGGATGATCCCTGGTTCTGGTGTTGTGAGAAAGGGAAAAAACATCCCTCTATCCATCCCATGCATAAAAGTGGGGAAACTTTCATCCATGAAAGTGTGGGAGGGTTATAAACACTTGTATTGATTTGTTCTGTGGTTTAACAAGGCCTGATACATTGGTAGGAGTGCCACATAATGCCAGGGTCAACTGTTTCAGTGCAGCTCCCTTCCAGTTTCACAAATGCTTTGATCCATCTTAGCATGCATACGGATGGTGAACTTTTCTCATGTACTGCAAAAAAAAAATTAATAATCCAAATAATTGGCTTGGGAGCCCATGGAAATGTGTCCATTTGGCAATCAGAGTGACACAGGCAAGGCTCATGGAGAAAAGCGTTGCGAGTGTAATTCGCTTAATGAGTTATTTTAATCATGTGTTTAAGCGCAGAGCACTGACACATCGAATAGCGTTTTGATGGTTAAGTGACCGAATTATCAGAACAAGGCTGTCAGGCAGAAAGTGTGCTTGTAAATGCCTTTAATAGAAAAATTGTTACAGAGAAGCTTTCAGATAACGGAGGGGTGTCAATTTAAATTAGGCAAGCGTGCTGTTTTTTATTCTTGGATCAAAGACAGTGCAAATGCATTGCACAGAATTGGCAATTGCCACCCATATGTCTGAAGAAGTTCTCCAGATTTTTGCTCCTTCAAAAGTCTGTGTGAAATAACACTGCAAAAGCATATGCAATAAGGGAGCCTACTTTCTGGCTTTCTTCCGGCTCTTCCTTTCTATAGGTAGTCTGTAGCTATTGGATTTGTTCCTTTGCCAGTGCATTCGTACATAACAGTTCTTTATTTTATTTTAATTTTGAAGAATTTATACCCCACCTTTCCCATGCCGAAGCAAATGCCCAAGGCAGCTTACATGGGCAGGCTAGTGTAAACCACCATGTTTCAATGGGGTTTTTACAAATATACAGTATTTTGCGATTCACCAAATCCTCAGTCCCAGATGTAGCCTTCACAGTATGGTTTGGGTGTTCGTCCTGCACTCTTGCACAGAAGAAGCTGCAGGATGCACAATCAACATATGTATGTTTTTGAGCAAATTGACACAATATTCCAAACCTCTGGAGTGAAAAGCGCCGGGGGGCGGGGGGAGATAATACCTGGGTGAATCTGTTATGAGTCTTATGTCAAACCAACCTAGTAGTCTGCTCCAGTGTGCATTGGTTGTTCATAGTCCCTGCATGAATCAAAATGGGGAGACAGCAAATAACTGTGTTGTGCATGTAGTGCTTAGCTTTACCTCGCATTTCTTCCCCATTTCTTCTGTGCTTTGCTTCTTGTGGCCCTTCTGACAGGCATGCTACTCACAGTGCTGTTTACTGCATATCTGGTGTAGTTGTGTAAGCGTCCTGTACCTTTTTGTTAGAGCGGCCTATCGGATCTACCGTGATTATCTCCATATAGCCTATACTAGAGTTTCCACCTCTTCCCTTATGTGATCAGTGTGTTGTAATGAGTAGACCTGGAACTCCTACTCGGCCATGAGGCTCATGGGATGACCATATAGGCTAATGCTATCCCTAACCTGCCTTATATGGTTGTTGTGAGAATAAGTTGGGAAAAACGTTCTACACCACCCTGAGCAACTTGGAAGATGAGTGGTATAAAAATAACAGTTGTCACCACGTTTTTTTCTCTGCTGCTTGTATAGACATTTCTGTTTCTACACTGCCAGAATAAAGTTGGGGACTAATAGTAGAGAAGATTCAGGGGCATTGTCTTTACAAATGATCCATATTTGGATATATATAAGTAGCAATGGAAGATGTTCCTTGGCTGATTTTGCTTCTTTCAAACATTAAGTAGAAGCAATCCGATATACAGTGGTCACTCCTTATCTATGGGCTCAGCATCTGCGGATACTGAGCCTGCAGCTGGAGGAGCTCAGAAAAGCCTCTAACATGCAACCAGAAGGCACTTCTGGTTCCCCCAGGCAACTTCTGATCTCACCTGGCAGTGTTCTGAGATGCAGGGAGGCCATGTGCAACCTCTGGAGGGCCGGGTGCAGCTCCCAGATAGGTAATTGCAAAGTCACGCCAGGCTCCCCAGTGGATTCGGTTATCCACAGAATTTGGTATCTGTGGGGGATCCTGGAATGGATTCCCCATGGATACCAATGACCCACTGTGTAACTCTGTATGTACTACAGAATCTAGATGCTTGAGGTCTCCATACTAACCAACTTTCCAGCCACGGCGTAAGGGCATTGCAGCTCCAAGTTCCCTAACCTTGAGGAGGCCTTCATGATTGTCCCCCAACTGTAGGATGCAGCACATGCCCCATTGGCACCGCTGTGTCAGTGCAGGAAAGTTGGTTAGGATTATGCCCTTAATCAATCCTCTTGATATTGGTACAGGATTCTACAGGTCACCATAATCCTAACCAACTAGCAGTGCTTTTGAACAGAGGGAAGAAATC
>JAJKFI010000009.1:11061022-11078864 GCA_029204185.1 Lerista edwardsae
TGAACAGATCGCTATAACTATTCAAGCTTATAGCGATGCACAGGCAGGCTGCCAGAAACCTGAATGCTTGAAAAGATTAGATTTACATTAACAGGAAGCAAGGCCTTGACTCAGATCAAGTCTTTTCCAGCATGCAGGCTGCCTGCATGTTGCTATAGGATTGAATGCTTTATAGCAACCAGTCTGAGGAAGAACATTTTCACCCCAGTAAGTATCTAAACTATGTTAATGGGTGCACAGGGGCTGTGGAGACAGAGTTTCCGTGTCCGTTGGGGGAGCCTGGAATGGATCCCCTGCAGATAGGGGATCTGCAGCATCTGGCCTTCTCTTCCTATCCCCAAGTTACTTTACCCACATGTCTTAAAGGCTTTTAACTTTGTTCTGGTTCTTTTCTGTGTGTCATTCTTACCCCGTTCCTATTACTCAAGGCCCTTGTCCCACTCCTCTTTTACAGGAAGATTTGGAAGACGAAAACAGGAGTCTCGTTCACCAGCTCTCCAACGAAAGTAGACTCTCCATAACGGATTCTCTCACGGAGTTTTTTGACGCGCAGGAAGTCCTGCTGTCTGCCAGCTCTTCAGAAAATGAGGTCTGGGCTTTAGTGCGAGAAACATCAGCCTCCTGTCACTTGTTTTGGAGTCGCTTGACCTTTTGCTGTCTCTTTGTGTACTTAATTGTGGCCCCAGAGCAGCCAGTAGCATGTCAAGTACCATTTCAAAGTACACAGTTAATTGCTACTAATTTTTGAAGAGGTGAAAAATGGCAGGGAGAGGAATGCAGGAAATGCTGTTTGGCTATTACCAGATGTAAAAAAAAAAAATGAAAATCTTAAGTAACACATGTTAGAGTATCATTTGACCTGCGTCATTCTGAGAGAAGTTACAGGGGTTGTTTTTTTGAAGCAGACATATATATTTAGGCTCTTTTTCTTAGATTTTTTTTCCTTTTTGTTCTCAGCACATCTAGGTCATGTCTCTAACACCTGCTACAGTAGCATTCTGTTATTTGTTTCAAACTTCATGACTTATTTTTTCAACACTTTGTGTTTCGCAGGAATGCTGTGTTGATTTACTTTTATGAAATGTTTTTTTCCTTGAATCAGAAAGTAAGCCTATTTCCTTCCTCCTTAGGTCTCTGATGATGATTCATACGCCAGTGATGTCAGTGATAACATATCCGAAGACAACCTAAGTAATGACATCGAGAATGAAAGGCAGACTCTGGGTAGGAGTGATGGATTTTTGATGTTCTGCTCTTTCTCTCCAGAAATTGGTAATACAGAAATGAGGAGGAGGAGACGATTCAGAATTCAATTTCCTTTTTAAAGTTTTGGGTTTGATTGTTTGTATGTTTGGGAAGCATTGACATTTTGGACTCCTGCGTGTGGTGTTTTTTTCCCCTGTGCATGGAAAGAATAGTATAAAACTCGGGGCGCAATCCTAACCTGGAGTTAGGCCGGCACAGTTAGGCCAGCAAAGTTTGGCTGGCACAAGGGACACGTAAAGTGTGATCGGAACATCTTGGGGTCAGAGAGGCCAGGACACAGACATGGGCCACCTTCCTTGACTCCGAGAGTGGTCCAAACGCACTTTTTGGTGGCCATTGTGCCGGCCAAACTTTGCTGACCTAATCCTGTTAAGTATTGCAACCCTCAACAGAGTTCTACCCACTTAACCCCCTCCCCATGGGACCTAAATAGCTTGCACACAGGTGAGAAGGTCTGCTTGGGAGATGTACACAGACCTGCCAGTTCCCAGTATTGGCTTGACACCTGGCAGGACACATATGGTAGCCTAGGGCGCAGGGAGGGGAACAGGGTTCTTATGGGAGTCCTATGGGAGGCAGGCAGCCCAAGGTGTTCCTGCACCTGAGGCAGGGCACCAAATACTATTGCTTCCCACGATAATGGGGTCAGCTCCTCCTGCATCCACTAGATTTGAAAAAGGAACCAGAAAATGGAGCTAAAGAATGAATGCAGAGGGGAGCAGCATGGTGGGCTAGACTGGAGATAGGCAACGTGGGGCTCGTGAGCTACCGGCAGTTCACAGGGTGGTTACCAGCAGCTGGTGGCCCTTTTTGACTCCGAGCTGCTGCAGCAGCTGCTGAGCAGCCAGAACGAACGGGGCGAGAGCACAGAGCTGGTCAGCCCCACCCTTCCCAGCTGCCACCCTGGAACTTGCAAGGTCTTGGCCAGCATGTGCTCTTGGGCGGTGGCTGCTCGGAGCGGGACTGGTGACTGTGGCCAGATGGGGTGGCGGGAGAAGCAACTTCTCCACATGGTGAAAGGCGAATCAAGCAAACCACGGAGGGAAAAGAAGGGAAGTGAAAGATGGCTCCTTCTCCTCCCCAGAGCTACATGGGTGAGGAACTTCCTTAGAAGTTCTCCCACCTTCCAAAACATGGCCTGGTGACCTGCCCTGCTCCATTGCTTTGGAGATTTTTTTTTCTACAGTTAAATATTGGGGGTGGGAGAGAGAAACCGAGACCAGAGGGTTGTATTTATTAAATGCTAGGTACGTGTTGTTGGAAGGACCCCCTGCCCTGCTGCCTTGCTCTGGCGATTTTTTTTCTATAGTTAAATAGCAGGGATCACCAGTAGCTCTTCTCCAGTTAGTCACTTTGTTAAGTGGCTCATGTGCATCCAATGGTTGCCGACCTCTGGGCTAGCCCATTTCCTGGAAGACAATGTAGCCTACCCCCTGTGCGTCCTACACACTTCCAATTTCCCCGCTGCCGCCGTAGAAAGCATAGGAGATGTGACAGCAGCAGAGGTGAACGATGCTGGTGCTCAACACCACCCCAGGCCATCTGCCGTTTGGGGCAACCAATTGAGTCCATGGGCCGATCCTATGCTATTCTTTCCATATGTGGGTTCCTGTTCCAATTGCGTTACTGGATCATTTCCCAAGTTCTTAGCCTAATGAATGTGCAGTGTTTGCCCATTTTGTTCCACATAGTCTACATGTCTTCCCCTAGGCAGAGCTCTCAAAAGCGAGAGCTTTTGCCCTAGAATAAACTCACTGTCCAAAGATGCAGCAGATTTAAAAGAACAAAACAAAGGGAGAAAAAAAATGTTAAAACATTCTGTGCACGGCTCCTTTGGGATTCTTCTCTGTGTGTTTTTGTATGGCAATTAGTGCAACGGTCTTGATTGTTTGTAGTCCCATGTTCTGCATTTCCAGTGCTGGAATCTGAAATATAATTTTGGAAAAGAGAAACCCAGAGATAGAATTAAATGCTTGCATCCACTGTGGAACAATTAATGTTCACAAAGAGTTATTTTCAGGGATGGCATGTTTGTATTTTACAATGTGGTGCATGGGCTAAGTAGTTCGTTTGTTTGATTTATATACCGCTTTTCTAAAATTCAAAGCAGTTTACATTTTTTTCTTTTTAAAAAAAACCCATTAAAATAACATATTGAAATTGAACAAATTAAAACCATTAAATTGACATAGCCAAGAAGAAACAACCATGAAAAGAGCGGAACTGCCTAGAAGCAAAAAACCCAAAGTTCAAGTTCCTGAACAGCTATGGAACTTGCTAATTGGCTTGGTATAAGTTACTGTTTCTCAGCCAAACCTCCCTCTGAGGCCAAAATTACTGGTCTGAGTTCTTTGGTGGAAATGTTGATATAAAGGCAACATTTGAACTCATATAAACATGCTTTCTACAGAAGCAGCCTATTGGTTCGCTAGATCAGTATTTCTGAACTGATGGGCAGTAGCTTTCCAAACTTTCAGAAAGGAAATGATGCCTAGATCCTTTCCTGATGTGGGTGCCAAGTTTAAACTTGAGATCGCCTACATTCAATGCATGTGCTTTTGTACTGAGTTACAGCCCTAGTCCCCATTTGCATTGGAGCCCATGTGATTGTAGTGGTTAGTGTTGGGTTAGGACTCGAAAGCCCAACATTCAAATCCCCATTCAGCTAGTAAGCTCACTGTGGGCACAATCCTAAACTGGAGTTAGGCTGTCTTAATTAGGCCAGCAAAGTTTGGACAGCACAAGGGAACGTAGTAAAGCATGTTCAGACCACTCTCAGAGTCAGGGAGGATGGCACGTCTGTATACTGGCCTCTCTGCCTCCATGAGTGATCCAAGCATACTTTAAAGCATGCCTTGTGCCTGCCAAACTTTACAAACAATATGCTATTGATAGAATCCTGTGCAGTACAATGGCTTAACAAAAATGTTGTGCCTTGATCATGCACTTACATGAGAGTAAGCCCCATTGAACTCCATGAGATTTACTTCCAGAATTAGTACAGATACTTCCCTATCTTGATTTGAGATTTGTATGTGTGAAGTTTCATGTGTTTATAATTTTAAAAATGCTCAGTTCTAACTCTTACTGTGGTTGGGTTGCTGCACTAATGAAAGTCACAGCTTGACAAGCGTACTCTTGGGCTTCTCTCTTCTAGACAGCGTTCCTGATGGTAGCACGGAAAGCCATTCCAAACGTAGGACCTGCCTACCAGCTCCATGCCCCAACACGAGTAACATCAGCCTCTGGAACATTCTGCGGAACAACATAGGGAAAGATCTGTCCAAAGTGGCGATGCCCGTTGAGCTGAATGAACCCCTCAACACCCTGCAGCGCCTCTGCGAGGAACTGGAATACAGCGAACTGCTGGACAAAGCGGCACAAACACCAAATCTCTTTGAAAGGATGGTAAGAGAAAACTGCTCTCCCTGGAAGTTCCTTTAAGAGTGTATGAGAGAGAGAGAGAGAGAGAGAGAGAGAAATGGGAAAGCAGTGGCTGGTACCTTTTTATTATGGAGACAAGCCACTATGAAGAAGTCCATCATGATAGATTTCCAGTTTGTAGAACTCTGAAGCATTTGAGCCTGTTTGGAAGAATGTCCACCTGTGGGCGAACTCAGGAAGGTAGTGGGGACAGGGAGGCCTGGCGTGCTGTGGTCCATGGGGTCGCGAAGAGTCGGACACAACTTAGCGACTGAACAACCACCACCTGTGATGCACATCCTTGGCTTTCCTTGCTGCGCCGAAGGAGCCAACTGACCAGCAGTAGGAGAAAAAGGAATTATTGGTCCTCCTTGTACCACAAAGCAGCTGGTTCATGGACCGTGTAAACCACAGAAGAGGAGGGGAAAGGCAGTGGCGCACTCAGGGAGCTTACAGCAGTTGCTGGATACACCCCAGGACAGGAGAAGTCTGTCCACCTGGCACAGCTCATTAAATGCAGCACATGCTGCGAAATGAAAGTGCCTTTCAGCTGACATGCAACTCAGGGTGCAATCTTAACTTGCGCTGGAGCAGGCAGGCCAGCATGCCAGCACTGTGTCCAGTGCAAGTTGGGAGCTGCCTGGAGCCTCCATGTTCGTGTCCTTACCCTGGGGTAGGCGCCAGCTGCCCTGATGGGCTACTTGGATCGGCACCTGCAATTTAGCAGGCACAGATCCAAGCAAGCGGCGCGGCCCGAATCAGGGCCTATGCGGCCTGGGGACAGGAGCTTGGACGTGGCCTAACGGCTGCATCCCAACTCCACTGCCCTCCCCGGGCCATCATGCCCACCCACTGCCTCTTCCGCCCTCCCTCCTGCCCAAAATAACCCTTCTCACCCCAAACGCCAGCCAAACAAGCAAGCTGCTTGTATCAACGCTGCAGCAGCAGCACTGGCGCACATGTGCTTTACGGCACGTGCACAACAACACAGGGTAACAAACGCGACGCAGAATGCTTGCATCAGCCCAAGGGTGAGGGTTGAATTGCACTGTCATTTGGAAACAAGCCCTGCAGACCTGGCTGGTTCCTTCCTGCCCATGTCATAGCTTGTTTCTGGCAGCCTTGCTAAAGTGTCTCAGTGATGGTTTATCTGATCCTTTTTCCTGATACAGAGCTTAATCTCATCAGGAAAGCTGTATCCCCAGATAAGGTGTGAAGGGCAGTGAGAGTTTCTCTTTGGTTGCTAATATATTTTTATATTCTCTTCTTTACATTGGATCCATGGGGCTTGCTGGCTTGCTGTTTTTTAATTTTAAATGTTTTAAAGATTGTTTTTAACATTGTTTTTAATTGTTAACATTGTGATTTATTGTATTTTTAATGTTGTAAGCCGCCTTGGGTGCCCATGGGGCAGAAAGGCGGAATAGAAATTAAATAAATAAATAAATAATACACAAACTAGGGAGCCAATACAAGTGGCAGTCTGAAAAGACACCAAAGCCCATTTCTTTTGTTCTGGTTTACACCTATAACAAAACTAATCTGTGTGTATTGGATAAAGTTTGCCGTATTGCAGACTGGCCCTCATTCTGTTACTGGTTATGAGAAAAGTACCCACTTCGTTCTGCTGCTTTATGATTGTACTATGCTGGGGTCCCCCTAAATGTAACACTAAACAGTGCTCAGCATGAAATAAATGTGCCGGCTGTACTCCCAACGCTTGTGTCCTGGCCGTTCCATCAGCCTCGGATCGAGCTCTGGCTGCTTGTTAGTGGAACCTTCGTCGTTTATTATTCATTCATTTTTTAAAATGATTAGATTGCAAAAGATATGTACTGTAATGAATTTTTAAACTGATTTCCTCCCGTATGTTTTTTCATTTGCAGTGGTGGTGGTGGTGTTTTTCCCGAAACACACTATTAATAGGCAAACTGAGCCTTAGAATGTTTGGTTTCTTCAAACAATCTGCTGTTTTTATGTACCAGGATCTGAAACGAACCAGTTGCAAAATTGTGGAACTTCCCCTTTACAAATCTGGGTGTGTAAAGCAGCTGGAGCTCTTTCAGAAAACATTAAAATTCTGCTAATCAGCTGTTTGGTGAAGGAAAGCTGGGACTAAATCCAGCCCCCTTGTTTCCTTCTCCTCCTGAACAAGGGCAAGCCCAATCCTTTCCTGTGCTGGATCAGGTCGGCAGACTGGCCTGTGCTGTATCCAGTGCAGTATAGGAGGGGGCTGGAGTTCACCTTGGGGTAAGGGGATATTTTCCCCTTTACTTACCCTGGTGTCAGCCCCAGCCAGCCAGAAATTTGCTTCCACATGTCTTTTGTCCCCTGAAATATGCACTTAGGGTGAGCGAAGGCTAATGCCAGCCATTATCAGTTTCTGTAGATCAGGACTCTGTAAGCCTATGGCATGTTTTCCTAACAGACCATTATAATAGGAAAGCCCCGTATTTTATGTGTTTGGAAATACGCTATGTGTCAGTACCTATTCTGTCTCCATTATACATTTCCTGACTTTTATTCTTTAAACCATCTTTCATGATTTTGAACATCCCTTTACTTTTAAGAGAAGTTTTTGAGTCATGTTCCAGTGAGTCATGTTCTCACTGCTGAGTCATGTTCCAGTGCTCAAAAAGAGCACACTCCTGACTTGCAGGAGGCATGGATGCAAGTGTTGAAAGGGAGAGGGATTAATTTGGACATCAAGGGTTGGTTTTTTTGCCTCTGGATTTTTCTTAAAGTTGCAAGATATAACATGCATATATACCTCTCAAGTCATTCACGGCACACTCCGTTTATTCTGTTCTTAGGTATACGTGGCTGCTTTTGCTGTATCTGCCTATGCATCCAGTTACTACAGAGCTGGAAGTAAGCCATTTAATCCTATACTTGGCGAAACCTATGAATGTGTCCGTGAAGATAAGGGCTTCCAGTTTTTTTCTGAACAGGTACTGCAATGCTGCTGCAGTTTGATCAGTTTGATGAGCACATTAATGCTGATTACTTGGTAGGAGTCTCTAGGACTGTTTGTATGGAATATCCTGTCATTTGCCACTGCATGCTCATGCCCAGATTCAGACTTATAAAAACATAAGAAGGTAAAGGTTTCCCCACGACCGAATGGTCTAGTCGTGACTGACTGTAGGTGCTCATCTCCGTTTCTAAGCCTGTAGAGCCAGCGGTTGTCCAAGGACAAGCTTCCGTGGTCATGTAGCCGGCATGACTCTACGCTGTAGCGCACGGAATGCCGTTACCTTCCCACCAAAGTGGTCCCTATTTATCTACTTGCATTTTTAGGTGCTTTCGAACTGCTAGGTTGGCAGGAGCTGGGACAAGCAACAGGCACTCACTCTGTCACGTGGTCTCGAACTGCCAACTCGTTGAGAGTAATTAAAAGTCATGGAATTAATTCTAATTAAGAAAAGTCAGGGCAGGTGCAGCACATCAGAACATTTAGGAGCACAACCAAAATAAGCTCATCAATATCCTAAGTAGAACGTTTTTGCAGTAGTCCAGCTCAAATCTTTTGTTTAAATCATGATATTAAATTGATGGTAACTGATCTTTCCTGCCAACCTAGCAGTTCGGAAGCACCTAAAAATGCAAGTAGACAAATAGTGGGAAGGTAATGGCATTCCGTGCGCTTTGGCGTATAGTCATGCCAGCCACATGACCACGGAAGCTTGTCCTCGGACAAAATGCCGGCTCTACAGGCTTAGAAACGGAGATGAGCACTGCCCCCTACAGTCAGTCACGACTAGACCATTCGGTCATGGGGAAACCTTTACCTTAACTGATCTTTTAGATTTGTGGTAAGCTGATGTAAGCCTCATTGCAGAAAGTGGCCCAGAAATAAAGGCAATCAATCAAAGCGCAAAGCAGGGTTGCCAAATCAGCAAAGTTCTATGCTGCACTGTAAAATATCTTGGGTGTTCTTGTTCAGAGTCCATGGGCTGTAACTGATGTCCTTGTGCTGGAGCAGACTTTCAACAAGGCTGGCAGTATGGTATTGGGAAGGGGGTGAGACCTTTAGTCTGATTGCACAGCATACTGGTGTTCAGAGACTGCTAGGATGAAAGGAATAGACTTGAGAGAGCTGGTGAAGCGTAAAGGCTAAAAGACCTATCTGCAAATGGAGCTTCCTGGTTTGAATTTCACCACTGCCTTGATCTTGGTCTCAGCCCCCCAGCATCTATAAGGAGGAACTAGTACGTGCCTTTCCGTGTTATACGGACTAGGAGAAGATAACTGTGCACTGTGAACACGTGTACTACGGGAGTACTAGCACGTGAAGTACAATATGTGAAGTGCTTTGGATACTAGGATAGTACTATAGAAACGTTAATAATCTGCCCAGTTATAATATAATGCTCATTTCAATATTAGTAAAGCTTGGCAGATTTGTTATTTAGGAATTTTTCTCCCACCTTTTTGGAGGGCCCTCCCAAGGTACCTTGCAATAAAAATAGGAACATATCATTCCAAAAAAAACCACCCTAAAGCAATAAAAGCAATTAAAAGCCAACCATAAGAAATGATGGCAGAGGGGAGAAGATATGTGCTGGCACAAACATGCACTGATAAATTTCCTGAGATGGGAGTAACATGGCACCAAGATTACAACAATATTAACCTTTGGCAGTCGTAAATATACTTGGAAGCATAAATAGTAATGTTTCAACTTTTCCCAGAACAAATATTTTGGCAAATGCCTTTTTTTATTTCCCCATAGGGATATTATTTGGCTGTTATATGGTGGGAGCTGTATGTGTGTAAAGAAATTATATCTCATCTTCTCATTTGAGAAGCCTAGTACAGCATACAATGATAAAAATATATATATAATATAGTACTGTAATATAATATACTGTAATATAATATAGTAATAAAATCAATAACTGAATCAAACATCAAAACTAACAGTCACATTGCAAGCAACACAAAGAAAACTAAACTGAAAAACTAGGAAGCACCATCTCAGTTGGGCTGAAACAGAGAAGTGTTCAACTACACAACCACCTACAAAACCACCCAAAAGGAAAGCTGCTCCAATATCAAGATACAGATCGATTCCATAGGCTGGGTTCCATCGCTCTATCATAGGCTTATCATCAGGGCGAAAAATGAGACGAGGGATTTGCCTGGATAAACATCTATGAACACGGAGTAGCAGTACAACCAGGGGACAGAAAAAATCCAGCTGCTAAAAAAAAATGTTAGACTGTCCGATGTTAAGGTAGAGAGGAGCTTCAAAAAAGCACACACCGGCCCTCTGCAGGAAATAAACTGCCATATTCTGCATTGGTTAATGGTCTTTGGAATTGTGTGATTTGAATCTAATTAGAAACCAAAGTGAAGCTTTGCTCCATCTTTTTGCCACCACCAGCCCCATCCGTCGTTTCCATGCAGCATGCCTTTTATCTACTTTTGGGTTTTTTTTCTTTCACAGTTCAGTTTCTTCAAAGCAGTCTTAAATATTTATCACACAGCAGATAGTAAAGAAATATTTTCAGCAAAAGATGTTCAGTCTTTCTGCTGTACCTCTCCCCACCACCATCCCAGCCACCTCCAGTTTCAGCTCCTTTGAATGTAATGCAGCTTGTGGATGTTCCACTTATTTATTTATTTATTTATTTGATTTGTATCCCGCCTTTCCGCCACAAGGCCCTCAAGGCGGCATTTACAAGGTTAAAAACACAGTAAAAACAATTAAAAACAGTATTAAAAGACAATAAAAACAATATTAAAAATACAACATACAACAAATTAATCCCTAGGATCATAAAATATATAAAAAGAATGCAAAAAAAAAGCCAGCCAGCCAGCCTGTCAGCAACTAAAAGCCTGCTGAAATAAAAAGGTCTTCAGCCCCCGCCGAAATACCGCCAAGGAGGGAGCAGTTCTTAACTCCAAGGGGAGGGTATTCCAAAGTTGGGGTGCCACCGCCGAGAAGGCTCTCCTACTGGCCGCCACCCCTCTCACCTCTCCTGGTGGCGGCACCGTCAAGAGAGCCCCCCCAGATGACCTCAGAGTACGGGTCGGATTATATATATACTTAAAAAGAAAACGTCACAATTTCTCCTTTGTATGACTTTTCCATAGATGATGTTCTGGTCTTTTGTTTCCAGAAGGTGTTTCCTCCCAGTGTTCTTCAATACTCCATAGCATCCAGAGCTTGAATTTAATTTCTTTATGCAAAACAAAATACAAGCCAATACGAACAAACATAATGGGACTTCACAAATCCCTTCCTTGGCTTTATTTTATTTTATTTTTTAGCAGTTTTTCTTTAGGCATCGTTTGTTCATCATTGATTTTTTTTTACCTTACAAGCTCCCTCTTGTGGCCACATTTATGCAAAAAGGAAAATAAAACTGAAAAAAATTCTTGAAAAAAATCCATCGAAAACAGGATCATAAATATAGTTGTAACCATTTTCTTGTCTTTTCCTATTAGGTCAGTCACCACCCACCTATATCTGCATGTCATGCTGAATCTGATAACTTTGTGTTTTGGCAAGGTAACTCTTTAATTTATTATTTCCAACACCCCTTTTCAGGAAAAGAACCTGTGAGGTCAAAGAAAACAGATGTTAGAGCAGCTTCAGATAAGTGTTTACCATATCATAGCATGTGCATTTAAAAGCACTATGAGAAAATGCAGGCACCGGCATAGTAAATCTGTGTCCAAAATCATTCTGAAATAATTGCAGAATATCTCCAAACAGATTTTAGGACACAATCCTAACCTACAGTTAGGCTGGCACAGTTAGGTCAGCAAAATTTGGCCAGTTCGAGGGACACCATAAAGTATGTTTGGACCACTCTTGGAGTCAGAGAGGCCAGCACACAGATGTGCGCCATCCCCTCTGACTCTGAGAGTGGTTCAAACGTGCTTTACAGTATCCCTTGTGCCAGCCAAATTTTGCTGGCCTAACTGTTCCAGCCTAACTCCAGGTTAGGATTGCGCTCTCAATCTAGTATTGCTTTTGTGATTGTGACATTATCTTTGCCAGGTGTGGGCTCATGTTTTCCTCCCTCCTTTCCTCCTTCATGTTCAAAAGGAAGAGAGGGAAAACTGCTACATCCACAGGAGTAAACCATAGGTTTGCATTATATTCAGACTTGGGAACTATGATTTACTTGAAATGACGATTAGGAAAAGCTGGACCAGAATCCAATCACGGTTTCAGATTCGTGTTTGGCTCCTGGGACTCAGTCATGTTATAAACCAGTGGTTCCCAACCTGGGGATTGTGACCCCCAAAGGGGGGGGGGTTGAACTGATTTTCAGGGGGTTGAGAAGAGCTTTGGACAGTCACCTTAAAAAGCTGGGCACCACTATCTTGGAAGCTTCATTTTGGCTGGGAAAGAGGCTTCCCCATATCCTCAATGCTTGTGGCTGAGAGGGAAATTAGCCTTGCTCATCTGAGTTCATCTTGGTGTATGCCTAGGTGAATCTAAGCACATGGGAAGGAGGAACATAAACTCTGAAGACTAACTAAAATTTGGCTTTACCACCTTGATCAGCAATGGCATAGAGAAGCCACAGTATTTTCTGTTGTTCTCAGTGCTGAATCAATCACTGAACTCAAATGTCACTTTGAGTGCTATCCTAACCTGGAGTTAGGCTGGCACAGTTAGGCCAGCAAAGTTTGGCTGGCAAAAGGGACACCGTAAAGTATGTTTGGACCACCCTCCAAGTCAGAGAGGCCAGCACACAGACAGGTACCATCTTCCATGACTCAGAGAGTAGCCTAACTCCATTTTAAGATTGCACACTTAGATGCATATTCAGAACATTGGAATGCTTTCCAATGTGGAGTTCTTTCGACTTTCAAAAAGTGTGATTTATTAAAAACAATGACTTTACTTCCTGCTTAAGAACATCACTTCCAGCCCTAGGTCTTGGTGGGTGGGGTCTTGATAAGTTGTCATACATAAAAAGGGGTTCCAGTGCAAAAAAAAGGTTGGGAACTACTGTTATAAACCATAACAAGATGCCCACATTTGCAGATAGGAATGTACTTAGCTTTGTTTTGTTTGTTTTCAATTTCAGATATTAGATGGAAGAACAAATTCTGGGGAAAATCCATGGAAATTGTGCCAGTTGGTACAACACATGTAATTTTGCCTGCGTAAGTTCTGCAATAGCATGTAGAAAAGGTCTCAAAACGCTTTGGTTATAAAACTCCTAACTTTTCCTTTGGTCCCAGACCCTAACTATGCACAGAGTTGTAATTATGACATGCATACGAAGTGGCCAAAGGACCAGTAAGCACAAATGTACATTCAGCAAATGCCTGTGCGTCTCCCTTAAACGTTTTGCTTTTGTTAAAAGTAGCATGTGCAGGGGCATGCAGTTTGGAGCAAAACCATGGAGCTTCAGTGCTTTTGTTCTGCTGTGATTCTGATCTGATTCCCTCTCCTGATACCATTTACAGCAGTGGGAAAGTTTCCATTGGCTTTCCATGGAAATCTAGCTCAGTTCTTTCTATTACCCTAACAGGCTTCAGGGGCACTTCTCCAAGGGCTTCAGAACGGGTCTTTTTCAGACCCCCACCTGAGATCTTTGATGTCGGGCATTGAACTTGTTACCTTCTCCATCTGACGCAAATGCCCTGCCGCAGATATGTGGTCCCTTTCCTTTGTGAAGTACTTGTAAAAAGCTGCTATTTTTGAAGAGCATCAATTCTGCTCTTTTTATTGTGAACTGCCACAGTTCTTTCTGCATGAAGCATTTTCTCAATATGTGCGTTATTCTTCCCTTGAGTCAAAATGGGGCATTCTGAGTGTTTCAGCTGGACACTTCAAGCAAATCCTTTCACGGTTTTATCAGTCAACTTGTTGATTGCGGTGTTTCATTCTTGTTTCAGTTATAAGGACCATTATGAGTGGAATAAGGTAACATCTTGCATTCATAATATCTTAAGTGGGCAGCGATGGATAGAACACTATGGAGAGATCATCATCAAGAATTTGAATGACCACACCTGTCACTGCAAACTGACTTTTGTAAAGGTACAATTCTTAGTAGCATCAAAACAGTCTTGGAGACAAGGTATTAATGAAGAATTTAGGGAGGTGGCTGGGGCTGAAATCCTATGCACACTTACCTGGGAATGTGCCCCACTGAACTCTATGGAAATTACTTCTGAGTAACTCTGCATTGGATTGCATGTAAGAGAAATTCCTGGGCCACCAAGATGAGGAATAGAATCCTGCAGTTGGGAGTTTGTACAGTCCTCTTTTGACACAGAAGTTTCCATGGGATGATTTTTCTTCTTTCCATGTTTATGCTGCCTTAAGAAGGTGACCTTGCATGGCCAAATTGTTCCTGTGTGCCATAAACACTGTTTTTAAGATGTTCAAAATGCTGTGGAAGCTAACATCTGCAACGTAACATCTGAAATGTCGAGCTTGCCTTCACAAAAAAGCTTAAGCAGGAAAGAATAACAGGGAAAGTGCTCTGCATTGACGTACTTGCTTGATAGTTGTGTAAGGTGGAGTGTGTGTGTGTGTGTGTGTGTGAGAGAGAGAGAGAGAGAGAGAGAGAGAGAGAGAAAACTTTAAAAAGTAGTGTTTCCCCTGAAATGTACTGCAACCTGACCTAAATGCAGTTTCTCAAACACCGTAAGAATGCATTAGAGAGGGAGTGATATGACACTCTGTGCTTGTAAGGCACAGCGGCATGGAGCCCAGTGACCTGGAAGTGACATAACACTTCCGAGTTGCAAACAGGGCCTCTAAATGCATCCAAAGAGCATCTCTGGTCATGTAAGGGAGCTCAGAGAAGGGTCAGCCTCCCCTGACTGCATGTCCCTGCAGAGGGGGGGAAGAGACTTGCAAGGCCATGGATCCGAGAAGGAGTTGTTGGTTGTTAGTTTGAGGTGGAGGAACTTGCGCACAATGGCCTTTAGGATATCTGGTGAAGGCACAAAGGGGGGAGAGAGGCCATGAACCTGTAGGGTCAAAAGGAATAGATTGGGAGTGATAAAAGGAAGGAAGCCAAGAGACAGAGAATATAGAGGAAGAAAAAGTAAGTTTGGGGTTTATCAGGCAACAGGATGGGTTAGAAGTTTTCTCCCTGATTTCTGTATGTAGGAATGTCAGAAATTGTATTCCTTACCCATCATCCAAAGTGGTACAGATTCATATGAATATAGAAAGCTGATCTATAGTGAGTTAGGCTATTCATCTATCTAGGCCAGTTTTGTCTGCAAGGATTGACAGAAGCTTTCCAGGGTTTCAGGCAGGGATCCTTCCTATTCCTATCTGAAGGTGCCAGAGATTAAACTTGAAACTTTCTGCATAGACGGTATGTGTTGCACCTCTGAGTTCTGGTCACTCCCCACTCCTCTGCCACCTCAATCTGCATTATGTGTAGAGCCCGCCTAGCTTAAATTACTGCATAAACACTACATCTAAAATATTTAAAATATAAACATTCAAAATAAAACATACAGTATATCTAATTTACTGTACCACTGCGGTGGGAAGGTAACGGCGTTCCGTGCACTACGGCATATAGTCATGCAGGCCACAGGACCATGGAAGCTTGTCCTCGGACAAAACGCCGGCTCTACAGGCTTTGAAACGGAGATGAGCACCGCCCCCTACAGTCGGTCATGACTAGACCGTTCGGTTGTGGGGAAACCTTTATATTACCTTTATAACTGATTTCCAGTTTTTACTTACCTTTTTGGAATGACCTTCGTTTTGCTAATTTTATTTCCAGGCAAAGTACTGGAATCACAATGTTCATGAGATTGAAGGCAGTGTGTTTGACCAAAATGGAAAAGTTGTACATCGGCTTTTTGGGAAATGGCATGAGAATATGTATTGTGGAACGCCGTCTTCACCGAACTGCATCTGGAGAGCAAGTTAGTGCCCAGCCAGCCATAAACACACTGTTGTTTTTACACATTCATTACCCATTTGCATTCTCTATTACAACCTTGACGTTAAAAAAAAATTAATGTGCCCACCAAGAATTCCCCTTGTGTTCTTTAAAAGACTACGGGTGCAATCCCAACCTGGAATTAGGCTGGCACAAGTCCCTTGTGCCTTCCCGGGACTGTCGCAAGCACACCGTAAAGTCTGTTTGCACCACTCTTGGAATCAGGGAGGCCAGCACACCTGATGTGCACCGTCTTCCCTAATTCCGAGAGTGGTCCAAATGCACTTTATGGTATACTTCCAACACTCCTGGTTAGGATTGTGCCCTTACTAGTGGTAGAATATGGGAAGTGGCTTTCTTCCTCCTTTTAGGAGAGGCAATTCAGGAGAGCGTTCAACAAATGCTGGAAGCCTCTCTTCCATGTATTAAAAAAATCCTCAAGGTAGTTTACTAAGCAAAATGTTATAGATTTTATATTTTATAGGTTGTTTTGAGAGTAAGAAAATGAACCGTCGTTTCTTTACAGATCCAATGCCTAAAGATTTTGAACAGTGGTATGGTTTCACACAGTTTGCATTAGAATTGAATGAACTGGACTTGCTCACAAGACCGCTGCTACCATCTACCGACACCCGGTTTAGACCAGACCAAAGGTACTTTTATACATTCTTTCATATAGCTGAATTCATGCAGAGGCAATTTTTTTTTCATCCATCGGAGACAGGAAATATGTGTGTGTGTGTGTGTGCGTGCACACACCTCAACAAGACAGTCCTCTTCGGCCATTTCTACTTGCCAAAAAGGCCAGCAGCTGCTGTTCAGACACTCCTGTGTTTCTAAAATAATTTTGTTCCTCTCAAATTGCCATATCCAGTCTGCCACCTTGTGGCCAAGGTAGGATCAGTATAGGCTGTTAATGAATGCTATAGCCAATGCAACATGGCTTGTACGTGAGAAAATCCAAAAAACAGAACATAGCAGTATTTTCAACTATTGTGCCATAGCACATTGGTGTACCGCAGATGCTCTGCAGGTGTGCTACGGGAGTTTGGGGGAGGCTTATTTTTTAGTAGGGCCATTGAGGGATGTCAGCCCCATGACAGCAGCATGGGGTGCCTTGTCAACTGTTAAAAATCTGATGGGGTGCCTTGACAATTTTGTCAGCTTGTCAGTGTGCCATGAGTTGACAAAGGTTGAAAACTGCTGGAATATAGCAGTAATGCTTTGTTTTGTATGGCAGGTTTCTAGAGGAAGGCAATATTGAAGGCGCAGAAGAACAAAAGCAGAGGATTGAACAGCTACAGAGGGAACGGCGGAAGGTTCTGGAAGAAAACAACATGGAACATCAACCTAGATTTTTCAGGTACAGTATATTGTGGCAGCTTAGCAATTATGATTTTAATCTGCTAAGTAGTGCACGGCATATGTGACACAGCTAATCAAAAAGAGCCTATTTCTTAGTTTCTCATATAGCTCAAGATAGCTACTTTATTTCTATGTTACATTTGAAAGGCTGACTTAGGAAAGAAAAACTAAACACTAGGAAATGCTTTATGTTTTCTAGCTGCGGATTAGCTGCAGGCTAATTTTTTCATATGCTGGGAGGCACAATAAGCCAAGAAATATGTGGAAAATTCAATCTTTCTGCAGGAAAGATCCATGCATATAGAGCTGCGGTTCTCAAACTGTGGATCAGTAGCCCAACGGGGTCACACACCCAGTTTTTGGCAGTTGGTGGAACAGTCAGGTTAGATTAGGTGATGTGCATCAAGGGTTAAACAGCCTGCTACTTGCGGGGAGGTACTGCTGCCCAGTCACCATTATAGTCACAGAGGTTTGAGCAGTTGGTAGGTGGGTCCTAATGCTAAAATGTTTGGGAGCCACTGGTATAGTGTCTAGTGTATCCTTGCTTACATTTGCAAGAATGCAAGTCTGCTTCCAGTACCATCCGCCATGATGACCTTCTTGGGTTGTCCTGCTTGGTTGGGAATTGGGGACGCGGCACTGCTGTGATTCTGCTTCTGACTATTCAGTATGTCTCAGAAGCTGAGTTGGGGCAGCTGCTACTCTGCCATCCTATCGCATGCCACAACCTTCAGTGTTGCCCTGTATTCAAATGTTTTATGTGAATCCCCTGAGACATGCTCTTCAGCAGTGGTCTTCAACCTTTTTCATGCCGTGATCCCAATACAAGCAGAATATTTGACACACACACACACACACACACACACACACACACACACACACACACA
>JAJKFI010000009.1:11082616-11280129 GCA_029204185.1 Lerista edwardsae
AATAATAATAATAATAATAATAATAATAATAATAATAATAATAATAAAGCTAAATAATGCAGCACTGCTATCATTCAACATATCCACCTGTAGTAGCCTTACTAGCCTCAGAAAAAAACTTTTCATCATATTCCCCTCTTTAATGAAATGTGTTTGTCTTCTGAATGTTCTGCATTTTTTACTTTCTCATTGCAATCACTTAGCTCAGTGGTTCCCACCAGTGGGTCATGAGCCAATTTCAGGCGGGTCACAAAGCATCTAGTGCAGCCATATTGAAAATATGGGAAGATGGGATGCTGGAAAAGGGAATGGATGTGTCATGGTTTTGCTTGTGTCAAAGTTGAAAATAGGCTTTTATTTCCTTCTGATCCACTTTGCTGTTTGGAAAATAGCAGAGAAATAACCCAACTTTTTGCTGCATTCTCAGGAAAGCAGCAGGTTCTGGCAAAACAATGACAGCACTACCAACCATGACATCATTTCTGGTGGGTCTTGGACAGATTGTCATTCTAAAAAGTGGGTCCCAGTGCTAAAAAGTCTGGGAACCACTAGCTTAGCATGTTACGTTTAGTAACAGTACCCCAAGTTGGAATCAGCTGTCCTCTCGACCTCTGATTATCTTACAGTGATTGTGTTTGCACCAACTGAGATGCCCTGCTATTTCCTGCAGCTTTCATTGGGACCGTTCCTTTTGAATAATTTAATATTATTACCACGGGTTTCTTGGTAGATTTATTTTTCCAAAGCAAAAACGCTCCAAAAGCCTTCAGTGTTTGGATAGGTCCACCGCATATATATGTTGCTACTCACATTTCGACATCTTCCCCAGCGTAAATCATTTCCACGCTGAGAGTTGGTTAAACCTGATCACTGAGGTTTGCCTTGTACCTTCCGAAACATCACTGATTTTGACGCTTGGCTGATACTCTCCTTGGAAACATTATCGTTTCCATTTGTCTTTTGCTGCTTTGTTCAGTGTGTATTCCAAACGTAGTTTAAATGTTTAATGTAGCTTTTAAAAAAGATCAGTCCTTGTTTATGAGCCAGGAACTTACCATAATACAGGAATTAAATCAGCTGGATCCTGGGATAGAAACTTAGTCCCCATGATTTTGCTTATGGGAATTTCTTGGGTTGCTTTTTTAAAGACCCAAGTACTCAAGATTCACAGCGCAATCCTATACACACCCCTTAATGCTGGCGCTACGCTCTTGCGCCGCCAGCCGAACGCTGTCGCAAATGTGCTGTAAAGCGCGTCTGCGTCGGCTCTATGGCGCTTGGCCAGCGCAAGCGGCAGCGCCAGCATTCGGGCGCTGGTGCGACTGTCGGCAGCACAGGCCATGCGCCAGTCAAGCACCGGCGTTGCTCGTTTGGCGCAGGGCTTCTGCGACAGTGTTCCAGAGGCGTTCCGGGGGTGTAACTGGGCGGCGCAGCAGGCAGAGACGGCATTTATGACGCAGTAGTGACACTGGACTGCCGTAGTGCCATATCCTAACGCCGGTTCCTGGCCATGGCGGTCCTGATTCGGGCCACTCCCATGCACGTTCCTCTGCGCCTGCTATTTTGCCGGCTCAGATACGAGCAGGCCCATAGGGGTGACTGGGGCTTACGTGGGTGCAAAGGGAAAACCTCCCCTTGTCCTGCACGTTGCTGTATGCTGCTGCTGCCTCTGAATGGGCTGTTGGATATAGCCCTTCTATGTCGGCCTTACTAGGCCAGCATAAGGTAGGATTGCGCTCTCAGTGTTTGCCACTGCATTCATTTGATTGTTTGACTTCTCATGCCCAGAACAAGGAACTGGGAGGATGATGTAGTTGGCCAATTCACTGTAACTGTTGCATCATAGAAACATATAAAGTTGCCTTACATAGAATCAGTCCATTGACCCATCTAGTTCATAGTATTGTCTACACTGACTGGCATTGGCACTCCAGGAATTCAGACAAAGCTCTTTCCCAACCCAATTTGAGATGCCAGGAATTGGACTTGGGACTTTCTGCATGCAAAGCATAGGCAGTTTCCCATTCCCATTGTATCATGTGCCGAAGAGCACAGTATGTTTTCGCATATCGAAGGATCGTATGATTTGACCCTTGTACTATTAATGCATAGCCTTAATGTAACCATTAACTCAGTCCTGTCCAAAACATAGGTATTTTCATTTTCAAAGGTGGCAGGATTGCATGTGTTCAGATATAAACTCAAGGGTTTGTTCACACATTTTATAATCATTTCAGGTCTTTCTGAATAATAGGTTGTTCAATTATTCATAACAAAGTCCCATTTATA
This sequence comes from Lerista edwardsae, assembly GCA_029204185.1. Lineage (NCBI taxonomy): Eukaryota > Metazoa > Chordata > Lepidosauria > Squamata > Scincidae > Lerista > Lerista edwardsae. Next base: position 11,084,906 of record JAJKFI010000009.1, read on the forward strand.
AGTCCCATGAAAAATGTCCTTGCTAACTAAAGGATATTGTAACCTTAGGATACAATGTAATAATTCCAACCTGATATGTATCCAGAAAATTACCTCCTATGAGGATTACTGGTACATATGGTTGGAGCAATAGTTGGCAGCTTGATGTACACCACCATGGTAACTCTGAATGGTAGGCAGCCTCATGTTGTACTATTATGGAAATGAGTGTGCTAGTGTATTGTGCAAGAACACACAACCCTCTTGATGCTGCTTTGCTTAGCTCTTAGGAGCTGATTGTTTGCAGGCATTGCATAGACACATTCGCACAATTGGACTGGTCCTGCTCCAATTATCTAACTAGTAGTGAAAATTTTGATGATAAATTGATCATCTCCCTTAATACATAAGTAGCTCTAACTCACTCCAAGACTGTGATGAAGAGTCAACATGAATAATTTGGGTGGCACCAAGAGAATAGGAAATGCTTTGCACTGAGAACCACTGTGCATGTATACCAACTCATCTCACTTTAAGTATCGGACATCATTTTGAGGGTACTTCCAGATGGATGGGCTTCTTGAATCTAGTATCTGATAACCCCAATACTGCACTGTTCACTGTTGTGTCCACCAATACAACACTTCCCTCACTGTTCAGTGCTACTTCACATAGACTAGCAGGATCAGTGCATGAGGAATAGCAACTTGTGACACCAACCCAGTGGTAGAACTGTCAAATTCCATCCCTTTCTAGTGCTTGCTTCTTTTTTATGAGTTACAGTCTGTTTTGACACCACAAATGCCATCTGGACGTTTCTGTCTCTTAAAACTACACGTAGTTTTGACAGCAGGAAAGCAATTAACCTTCTGTGCTGCTTCTTTTCTTGTTTCCAGACACATTCTCTATCCATAACTTATGACAAACTGTTTGCTTTTAATTGGTATCTGAATGAAGGTTCCAGTGAATCAGTTAGTGCCAATCCCCCTCCCCCACAAAAAACTATAGTATAAATCCAGAGTGAGAGGGTTTTTTTAAATAAAAAAATTCCAATATGAACATATTGTTATTTTTTTGACCCAATATGCTAAAAAACATTTTGTCTAAACAGCTGCATCCTTTCTAACATGTAATTTTGTAAAAGCATGGGAATGAAAGGCAATTATTATTATCTTTCCTGAATGAGGAAAGGAGGGGGGCAAAGATGAAGAGAATACCGAGTTAAAGCATTGGAGAGTATGGTGAGCAAAAGCTGGTGCAGCATCAGGTCAGGAGGGGCAGCATTCTGTAGGCCATCTGAGGCAACAGGGGGTCTTGAGACCTGGTTACATCCCAGACTATATTGACCTGATATCTTGGAAAGTGCAGGATTTGTGTCTTTCTTATTTTCTGTTTACAGTTTTGAGTTTGCTATTGCACAAATACAAATGCAGTCCCAGGCGCAATTCTGTGTATATTTTCTTGGGACTAAGCTCCATTGAACATAAAGGGACTTTCTTTTGAGTAGACATGCATAAAAGTGCGCAGTCAATTTGGTTGGCGTTTTCAATGGAATTAACGTAGAATTTATGTAATTCAATGCAATTGCACATTTTCATTCATACACTTTCTGTATGCACATTTCTCACTAAGCTTAGGAATGTAGTGACAAGGGTGGAATAGAATCTCCCACCATGTGTAAAACCATCTCAAATCATAAAGAAAGGCCAGTGTCAATTGGCTTTTTCTGGAAAATGTAGTCAATAGATCACATTCAGTATTATACCTTTTTTGCTTGCAGCATTGTCTTTTTACACCTCCTAATTCTAAAAGCAATACATCTCTTGGGTTGGATCCTAAGTGTAGCTAGGTTTGGCTATCTCCCATTTAAATCAGAGGGATTTAATTATGATCAAATAAATCTTAGATATAACCTAGTCTTATTTTTCTCCTCTCTTGTAAGGAGTTGCCATATTAATAATCTTTTACACACGTCTCCATCTTATTCTATGGAATTCCACAGCATCATGTTTCATTTAGATTATTTTCTTAATTGTGGCTCCTCTATAACTCCGATCTTACATCTGCCCCAATTAAATGGTTCGGAATGTGTTTGATATTGGAGTTATCCTTCCAGAATCAGATCATTTTGCCTTTTGATTTTCAAGTTATATTTTAGCTTATGCACCTCCCTTGCATAAGCATGCTGGGTCTGCTAGAAATATACAACTGCTCAAATGAAAATCTCACCATTCTTACTGGGGAAGGTATTGAACTGAACATCTTGCTATTGATATCCTCTTGCAACGGCTGTGTTTTGAGACTGTTTTCATAGTTGCAATATTCTTGTCTTCCACTCTTTGTGTTTTTTCCCCTTTAATGCAATGTAGTCACTGTAAAAGTTCTGGCTCATCTTCCTATGTAAAGTATGGCATACTTTATCCCTGTAACCCAGTTAGCTAGAACTTAATAAAATATTACATCCCAAACCACCCGCTGCATCCTGATTTTTTGTTTTGTTTGTGTGTTTAATTTTACTCTTGATGGCTCCTTTGAATACTCATTCCACATGAGCAGGACCGTTGGAAGCCTGATGCATTCTATTTACCTTCGCCTGAGGATATTTCTAATCGTACATTTTGCCAAACGAAGATGCTCAACTGTTCGCTGTAACATCTGCCCACTCACCAGACTAATGAAGCGAGGGGAAGAACACGCTGTAGAAATCCCATGCCACAACACAGAGTGAAAAGCTACAGATTCCACTAGTACAAGATTGCACACAAGCCTTGGGGGCTTGCAGGCAGGCTTAATTAAGTTGGACTGAGGCCCGAAATATGAATCAAAACAGTTGTTTTTACTCAGACTATGGGCCACAATAAGCATGTGCTAGTCTAGATGCCTTTAAAAAGCAGAGGTTATAGAAGAGTTAAACTATTACAGGAAAAGACACAATTAGTAATGTGGCTTTCCTCACTGCTCAATGATTCCAAAACACAGAGGACTGGGTTGATCCCTCAGTTCCAGATGGTTGGTCTTTATGATTGATGGGGAGCAGCTGCACAGTCCATATATCTGGTTCTCCACACTGAGTGCACAGATATACCTGTCTTTTTGAAGGCCATTTTCTGAGTGTCCCATTGTATGCTCTGCTTCCCAGAATGCCTGGCTGTGCCTTTAAGGGCATAATCCTAACAAGGAGTTAGGATCACTGTGCCACTATCAGTAGGGTTACCAGATACAAACTGGGACATAGTGCCTATAACTGTTGTATAAAAGAGGAATTTTGGCAGGTGCAGCTTTTGAAACCCTTCCGTTATGAGCTGCACCTACCCAAATCCCCTCTTCTGTACAACAGTTAAAGGTATAGGCACTCTGTCCCAGTTTGTATCTGGTAACCCTAACTATCAGGTACACCCCACCCCATACCCAGCGTTGTCATTCAGCCGGAACGCTGGGTGGGACGAGCGGGTGAGTGGCAGCCCGCCATATGCGTTCTGGTCCGTTTCGCCGTCTTCCTTGCCCCCACGGGGAAGTTTGGGCAAGGAAGACGGCGAAACGGACCGGAACGCAACAGGCGGGCTGCCGCTCACTCGTTCCTCCTGCCCAGCGTTCCGGCTGAATGACAACGCTGCCCTTACCCCAGTCTCCACTCTCACCAAGACATACTGCAGTCTTGTTGTGGGACAAGTCAAGTGTCTATTTTTGGAACCTGTCTTGTATGAGCTTCTGAAGCTAAAAGCTTTAAGCAAAAGCTTTAAGCAAGAACACCAAACTTGCAGTGCCCTTGCAGCACCCTTGCTTGCTTAAAAGCTTTAAGCAAGAACACCAAACTTGCAGTGTAGCACAGTAACCAGCAAACAATAGAGGTTCTGGCAGCTCTTGGTGAGAAAACACTTTTTGGCTAAAGTCAAAAAGTTAAGAGCCTCCTTAACATGGCTCTGTACCCCATTGTGGTTATTTTGGCCTATAAGTAATACTTGTGATTGATATGCTCATGATGGTCAGATGGAGGTGTAACCAGATGCACATAATACAGGACCTGGAAAGATGAAGGGGTAAGACCAGGATATGATGGAACAGGTATGGACCCCATTGAGGAGAGGGCAGTGCTAAGAACTGTTGTCTATTTTGAGAGTTTATAGCAGAGTTGGGGGCTTGTGGACCCATTCAGCGCTTGCCTAGCGCGATCGGAGCGGAGGAACGAAGTGATCGCTACATTTCAACATCAAAGTCTTTTATTGGTTTCAGTAGCGACAGGTAGAAGGTGAGAAGTTCTATTTGCCGGTCAGCGATAGCCGGCGAAGGCTTGCCGCGTACGAGCGGCGTTTCAGCGCATGTTATTATAGTATAGGCGCGCACACAGTAAAGTACAGATATATGGGAACAAAGGGGTGTAGCCAGAGCTTATCTGGTAGGTGGATACCTGAAGACCCTTGTGCCCCATGTCGACCAATGGGGTGACCCTCTGAACACCATGGTCTCATGAGAAAGTGGGTGTTTGCTAGTCAGCGCTTCTCGTGAGAGATATTGCCTGCTTATGTTACGCTATCTAAAGGGAGTTCAGCTACTGTGGAGCAGGTTGCACTAACAAGCTGGGAAGCTGACCACCTCAAGGACACGCAGGTGCTCTATCTGATCTGGAGACGGAGAGACGGAATGCCAGTTTCCACCAGTTCTGGAGTGTGTGGTGTGAAACTGCAACAAGAACACCCTCTCTTTCCCTTAAACGTGTACAGGTCTGACTCAATTTTGGATTTCATCCTGAGAGTTCTGAGCTGCTATCCTGCAAAGAGGAGGTCACAGAGGTGATCCTCAGGAGATAGCACAAGATAATGCAGACCATTAAGAATTGGTGCCAAGGGACATTTGAATGTCTCCCTTCCCTCAGGGTCTTGTAATACAAATCTGGATATCTGAAAAGAGCGTAGTAAGGACAACTTCTGCCTAACTCTATTCTAATCTGCCCAGGAGCTAAAGTAACCTGGAAAGTCTTTTTTGGACTAAGCCAAAAGGTTTCCCCACCAAAGTTTAAAGCAGCAACAAAAAAGGCTGGAGCATTAGATTAGAGTAATTTTATAAAAGAAACAAAATGTTATAAAGCAGTCTGAAAAGGAATAAGGTTTTAGCTGGATAGAAAGAAATAGTGCTTTCCCAGCAGAAGGAGAAAAGGGGGGAAGTGTTGAAAAAGATTATACCTGCCTTTATCCATTGCCAATCTTATCACCACTACTGTACTATTCAAATGCAGACTCCCTTCCCCCACTCCAGAATAGCCTTTTATTAAGATGATTAGGTCAAGTGGGGAGGGGAAAATTCTAACTCTTAAAGTTTGCATCTTCCTGTGTAAGTACTTACCACATTGATAACTGTTGTATCAAGCAATCAAATGTGTGGCTAAATGTGCTACTTGTGGCTAAATGTGCCAACCCTATTGTAATCTTGTCTTAATATTGGTGCCATTGTTGCTGCTAAATGTATTTGACCACCCTTTGTAATCACTTCTCCTTCCCCTTCCCCTTCCCTGACCCTTGGTTGGGGTCACACTGGAGGGGAGGGGGAGCAGCAGCAAAGAAGGACCACCAATCAGATGTCTCACATAACCAAAACTGCCAATAGCAGGTTGCCAATGTTATTATTTGTTGTTACCAATTCCACATTTGCATGTTCAACTGTATAACTGACCAAACCCAGATGTACAAATTGCACAAGTTCTGTAGTCTCCTTGGAGGCGTATTGCATTTGTGCCCATTTTACTGATGTCCTACACATAGGTAAAATGTATTTCTCTTTCTGCAACATCATAGTCCAGCTGGCATTCTTTTCATCGACGTTAAACTTGGTAAGCTATAGCAGAGATCCCGTAAAGCAGGGATCAGTGGTCTTGGAGGTTTTGCGAGTCTCAGCAGGAATGGGGAATGCACACGGGGAAAGATGGACCTCTCAATCTTTGGGAGCCTGATCTCACCATTTAAAGAGACAGGGACTTAGAGAAATTACCTCCTAGGCTTGATTTCCTCCCACTTCAGTCCCAACATCCAAGTAGGACTTTGGGAACCACTGAACTATATAAATAGTAAATGGCTTCTGTGGCAAAATTGAAATGGCTCCTGGCCTAGTTCTCTCACCGGGCCTTCTAATCCTGTGATCTTCTGGGCTTGCTTCTTAAACAGGCCGTACGCCACAACTGGAGATTTCATTTGCCTCCTGCCTGGTCTGTGTGACTCCATTTAAACAAGTACAGTATTCCTTTTGTGTGTGTCTGTATGTGGCCACTAGATGTCACCAGAACTCTCATAAAGAATGCTGTTTTTATGTGTGGTGGTCGTGGTGAGAAGACTTCTCAAAAAATAAATGGAGACTACTTAAGATGAGAATGGAGTACTGTATATCATATGCATAGGGTCATCAGATTCAAACTGGGATAGAGTGCCTATACCTTTAACCGTTGCATAGAAGAGGGAATTTGGGCAGGTGCAGCTCATCATGGAAGGGTTTCAAAAGCTACACCTGTCCCAGTTTGAATCTGGTCACCCTACATATCCAGCACTAACTGGGAAAATGGGGCAGCCTTTGATACGTTGTGAAGTAGGCCCTAAACTATTGCAATCGCCAGTTAGCTGATGTCTACTTGAATTGTAAGTACTTCTGGGAATTGAGATGTTGCACAACGCTCAGTGATTTCCAAAATGTGGGCAGAGGCCCACACATTCCTGAGCTTAGAAAAGGCCTTCAGAAATTTGGTCCATGTTGAATATGGACAGGCTCAGGGCCAGCCTTAGCCAATACGACCAATGTCATCACATTTAGCCGCCGCCCCCAGCACTGAGCATATCACCTGCTGCTGAAGCCTGGGTCTCAGGGAGCTACCAAAGCAGCTTTACCTTGGGTCTTCCCACCTGCCCATGCCTCCAAATGGCCAAAACTGGGCTTCCTGGAGGCAGTAATGTCCATCATGTCATCAACTATTTCCAGGTGCCATTCTTTGTGCATGACACCACAAGCACTCTTCTTAGTGAGTGCAGGGAGGGTCAGGGCCCCACAGGAAAGCCCTGCATTGGGCCCCACTGCTCCTAAAGCCAGCCCTGGTTCCACCCACCTAGGGAGTGCATATATGCTGCCCCATATATGGGCAAGCCATCATCCCTAGGAAGAAAGGACATGCACTGGAATTGTCAGTGCAGCCCATGCCACAGCTGACAAGAAGAGCAGGGAAATCCAACAAGCCAAACCCAAGAGGTACAGTAAAATTCCTGACTATGTTGAGCAAAGGAGACAGTGGGCTGTAACAAGACATTAGGAACTGGGTTATTCCACAGTAGCACAAAGAGTGATTGAACATTGTTCTGGGAGTTGAAGTGTGTGTCCCATTGTAATCTAGGGGAAAGGGCTAACAACCCTGGGCTCTGGATATTGAACACTTGGGAAATTCTGCCTTGGAAGTTCTGCTGCTTTCACTTTGAGCGTTTCCCATCCGGCATATGGTGGAGCCAATATGCAAAATGTCAAAGCAGTGGTGTAGTTAAGGGGGTGCAGGGGGGAACTGCACCAGGCAATAAACTTTAGGGGGGCAACAAGCTGATTTGGCCAAAATTGTGAAAACCTTTGTAAAGTACTAGCAAGAACATAAGAAGAGCCCTGCTGGATCAGGCCAAAGGCCCATCTAGTCCAGCTTCCTGTATCTTACAGTGCCCCACCAGGTGCCTCAGGGAGCACATGAAACAACAAGTTGCTTGCATCCTGTTGCCACTCCCTTGCACCTGGCGTTCTGAAGTAGCCTACTACTAACATAAGGACAACCCATCATGGCCTATAGCCTGCAATGGACTTTTCCTCCATTATACTTACTAATAGTTAATATTAATACTTAATAATACATGTTATATGTCATTGGAAAGGTAATTTAATGCAGAATGCAATGAAACAACCCATGCTGGAATATATGTATATTATCAAAGTTATGGCCAATCAACCAGAAAACCTTTTATTTACCTAATGAAATTTAATTTCATCATGGTGGGGCGTATAAAATCTTATTTACCCCGGGTAGCAGATGCCTTAGCTATGGCACTTTGTCAAAGCAGGACTGAGGAGAAACTTGGGTTCAATTCCCAGGCAGCCATGAATTTGACAAGGGGAACTAGGGCTGGTCATCATTTCTCAATCTATCCTGCCTAGTTTGAACAAAATGAATAGGCGAGGGAAAGGGTGAATCACATATAGTGCCGACATTTCTTGGAGGAAGGGGGCTTGGTATATAAAGACAAAGCTCCTAAGGTGAGAGTCCGCAGTTACACATAAACCATACCATAATGTATTCCTATGAAGTGCCAGGCAGCCTCTCAAAGATGTTCTAGAGGCAAGACCTGAGGGTTAACTGTTAATTAACAAGTGTGTGTCTTTTTAAAGTGAAATATAGTGTAGAACCTCTACCTTGTAAAATGGTATTGAACAAGGTTTTTTTTAAAAAAAAGAATGATGAAATCAAACACAGGCCTGTATGACATTCCCTGTAATTCAAAACAAATATGTATATCTGCAAGAAAAGTTGCACAATGTACACAAATAAATAGTTATTTAAATAAAGTTGCACAGTGTCTTCAGTTTGGCTTTTTAAAAAAATTTCATTTATGTCCAAGATCTATGGGTGGAGGTTCTTAAACAGTAAAGAAGCCAGATGGTTCTTCATGAAGGATGAATGAGGCCAGATGGTCCTTAACAAAGTACTGAATATATTCAGCTCCAGCAAATGTTGTAAGACATAGCACCCCATAAGGTACCCCATATAGTCTAAATACAAAGACGTTAATTTGCATCCTCAGGCAGTATGTACAATCCAGCCTTTTTTTCTTCAGAGAAGTGGGCTTACAGTCCAGGTTAGGTTTGTCTGGTCCAGCATCCCTCCTTCCTGTTAACTGGGCAAAGACTCGAGGCACCTTTCAAAGAGGTGCCCCTCCTCTCAATCCTGTGTGTGTGTGTGTGTGTGTGTGTGTGTGTGTGTGTGTTTAAAGATGGAACACCCCTTTTGAGTCAGGGAACCATCTCATTCCTCAATAAACCATTTTAGGAATTTGTGTATTAAAAAGTGATAAATAACAAAACTCAGCACATTTATTGTTTACTACCTAAAATAATAATATTCCTGCAGTATAGGAAGAACAAGAGTTTGCTACAGTTTGATTTACAAAAGTGATTCATACAGACTCCAACTCTCCTTTGACATACAATAGGCGCCTATTTAAGCTGTGCACCTTGTGGGGTGTGCTAAATGTACCTTTTTAGGTTCCTGATAGCCTAACGGCCCACAAATCACTTTTTAAAAAGAGCCACGCTTCTTGTAGACAGATACAAAAGTTTAGTCATTGTAAAGGTTAAAAATTATGGCCCTTCATCCCAGAGCCAAAACTATCTGGCCTTTTGGACTCTGACACCTGGTGGCTGAACTGCATTACTGCTATAAAGATTTATAGCAACAATTATATTTATTGTTGGATTTATTGTGCAACAATTGTGTGTGTATCTTGGCCCTCACTCGCTCTCTACCAACTGTCATCTCTAGTTATGTAGACTATTGACGTGATATCTTTATAGAAGAAATATGTTTGGAATGCTGATAAGTTTTGTTGGATGCTGTCTGAGGCGATGGTGCCAATTAGATAGTACCTCTGAGATGCAGCACATGAAACAAAGTGTAGCTCAGCCTCATTTGGGATTATGTTCCCAGTGGATTTATTATATCTTAAAAAATATTATTCCCTCATATTGTAGGAGCGTTACAACCATTCTCTTAGATAATCTTGATATATCAGATCATGGGAACCATGACTGATGGATCGTGGCTTACAACAAGCTTACAATTCAGGCTGCAATCCTATGCACTTTCCTGGGAATAAGCCCAGTGATGTCATGCAGGGGGTACGCGGGGGTACGTGAGTACCGGTTTCTAGGATTATGGCTGGCCCCGCCCATTTGCCTGCCCACTTGTCGACTCCGCCCCCTGCAGCATTTGAATTTCCTGCACATTTGAGTTGCCTGCACGTTCTCAGAGCCAGGCAGGCAGGCAGCGAGCGGAGCCTTGCCTTGCCACTGAAAAATGAGCTGCTCTGGGGTTTTGGAACTGTTGGGTCACTTTAACATGATGCCAGGCCTCCTTAACGTGTTCTGGGGGTGCTGTGGAATACTGTTGCAACTGTTGGGTCAGTTTAAAACTGTCTGAGGCCTCAAAAAGGGCTTTTTTCATGTCACTTCCTGCCACGACATCACTTCCGGCTTATGTCGTCACTTCCGGTGGGCGGACCCTGACAAGTGCCAATCAAAAGTGAGTACCTGTTTCTAAATCATTTGAATGACACCACTGAATAAGCCTCACTGAATTCAATGGGACTTACTTCTGAGAAGACATGCATAGGATTGGACTGTGGGTCTTAAGTACAGTAGTGGCGACTGCTCACGCATTAACAGCAAGATGTAGGGTTGCCAGATACAAACTGGGACAGAGTGCCTATACTTTTAACCATTGTATAGAAGCAGGATATTTGGCGTGTGCGGCTCAGTGTGGAAGGGATTAAACAGCTGCACCACTCCAAATTCCCTCTTCTATATGCAACATCACAGCTACAGACCTGCCTCGCTACACGTGATCCTCATGATCCTGTGTATCCTCAAGAGACACACAGATTTTCATGGACTCCTTCTTCTGCTTGCGTTGGCAGGCAGCCACGTTGAAATGCAGCACTGTAAAACATACCCTCCATATCCTTCACACTGCAAAAGGTTGTTGATGTTGTTCAGTCGCTAAGTCATGTCCGACTCTTCACAACCCCATGGACCACAGCACACCAGGCCTCTCTGTCCTCCACTAGCTTCCAGAGTTCGCCCAATTTCATGTTCATCGCTTCGGTGACACTATCTAACCATCTCATCCTCTGCCGCCCCCTTCTCCTTTTGCCTTCAATCTTTCCCAGCATGAGGGTCTTTTCTAAAGAGTCCTCTCTTCTCATGAGGTGGCCAAAGTATTGGAGCTTCAGGATTTGTCCTTCCAGGGAGCAATCAGGCTTGACTTCCTGGAGGATTGACCGATTGGATCTCCTTGCAGTCCAGGGGACTCTCAAGAGTCTTCTCCAACACCATAATTGAAAAGCATCTATTCTTCGGCGCTCTGCCTTCCTTATGGTCCAGCTCTCACAGCCATACATGACTACTGGGAAAACCATAGCTTTGACTATGCGAACCTTTGTTGGCAGGGTGATATCTCGGCTTTTTATTAAGTTGTCTAGGTTCGCCATAGCTTTCCTCCCAAGAAGTAAACGTCTTTTAATTTCATGGCTGCAGTCACCATCTGCGGTGATCTTGGAGCCCCGGAAAATAAAGTCTGTCATTGCTGCAGAAGATAGAGCCAGACAAATTGCCCCTTCTCACACACACACAAACACACACAAACCCAACCCCAACGCAACCCAGCAAAGGAAAGCAGGCGCACATCGAAGCGCAGATCCACTCGTGCTCCTCTCCGTTGCCACGAGGCCGCGTTCTATTCCGCTTTCAGTCGTCTAAACAATGCAATTCCCAACTCAGTGACGCCGGAAAACTCGGTCGCGTGCGTGACTCTGCGCTATTTTTAGTTCTACGTTCGGAGCCCCCTCCCTGCCAGTCACGAGCTTGTAGAGTTGCAGGGAGGAGAAAGACCTGGGGAAGGCGGGGTCACAGCACTGGGGCGTAGCTGCCGGGAGTGATAGATAGCCGGGCACAAGAGGCTATAGTATAGTCCCGCTGCTGTGGGGAGGCTGCGGGAAGACGCCGCGCTCAGGAAGGGAGGCGCACAGCTCGGCACAGCGACCCTGTGAGTAAAGGGAGGTGCGAACGGTGCTCCGGTTGGAGGGCTCCAAAGCCTGCCCTGCCCTTCCGACGCCGAGCTTTCTTCTTCTTCTTCTGCTTGCCTTCCAAAGTTCCTTTTTCCTTTCGCGGGTGCAGCGCTGCACGGCTCGTAGCATCTCACAGCCTCGCTGTGGGCGCGCCAAAACCTCGCCCTTCCGAAGACACAAAGACAGACGCCCTCCCCCCGAGCGCGCGCGCGCGCCTCCTCCCGCCCATTCAGTACGCGGTGCGACTCCGCAAGCAGTTCCATGCTTGCCTTCTGCTCCCTTCAGCTCTGTCGCTGGCTCTGTCTCATCCAACATCCTCTTTCCGACAGTCGCCTATATCAGGGGATGCCGAGAAGCCCACGAGCAGGCGCCGGAGGAGCTTTTTCTTTGATTGGTATTCAAGCGCAGACGGAGCCCCTCAGTCAATTGAGCCATATCGGGTCTTATTCTCCGTGAATTGGCCTAACCCCCTTTTATAGAATCCAAGGCAGGGGCCATTGTCGTAGAGAGGTGAACGCTGCAGGGCCTGAAGAAGTCCTTTCGAACCCCCCCCTCCCCGGCTGCTTCGCCAGCTAAGCCGCCGTGGGCATTTGCTTTTATATTAAGGAAAGCAGGCTATAAACAGCTTTAGACGATACAATAGGCCAGTTCTAGGGCCAGTTCAGACGATACACCTCCTCCCGGCTTCACATTTACCACAGTGTGCATTCATGCAATGTCATCACTCCCAGTACTTTTCCTCCTGTTGGGGTGCATTTGGGCCAGTTTCCTTAATTAAATCGTGTGAGGGGCAGTTTAAAGTAAGTTTATCAGCTCACTGGAGGAGCTGTTCAGAAAACTCCCCCTCCTGCCATTAAACTCGCCCAAATTCACCCCTATGACAGGACATGCATGAGCATGTGTGTATTTAAATGCATAGATCATCAGCCGGAGTGAGAAAGTGTAGTCCTGACTAGCCCCTTGGAATGTGGGGCACTGGGCTGACCTTAGGAGCTGCTGTGCCTAATTGGAAACATTTTTTGGCAGGGCCCCAAGTTCACAGCCAAGGTGTGCAGAATCTTAGAGATAGACTAAAAATTTATTATAGTCTTTGTATCTCTATGGTTGAATGGGAAGCAGCAAACAAAATATGTACTTAAAGTGCATGCGATTTAATGGATCTAAGCACATTTCATTATACAATTGCATACAAAATTAGAATAGATCAATGTTTCTCAAACTGTGGGTTGCAACCAGGGGGAACGGACCAGAACGGGCGTTGCGGATCCTAACGGGCTCTGTGGCTGGTTCCGGGTTCCCGACAAGTGCCAATCAAAAGTGAGTTCCTGTTCCTAAATCATTTGAATGACACCACTGGTTGCAACCAGATATCGCGTGAACTGTGGAAAGCTGGGAGCAGCCATCTTGGCGGCAGCAGACCTTACTCTTGTTATATTCCTTTTGTGAGTTTTAAGAGTTTGAATTTTCAAGTGAGGTTTTTAAAAATTTTGTAATATTTTGTCCTAATCTTGCTTTCTGTCAGGGATGTTTCATGGTTGTTCAATTGCTGCTGCCCATGAATACCAGTTTGCATTCTAGGAGAGTCATTTATTACATCACAAATGATGGCACTTCCTGCTGGATGATGTCACTTCTGGCCATGACATCACTCCCAGGTTAATGTCAGCACTTCCCAACACAAGTGTAATTCTAAAAAGTGGGTCCTGGTCTTTTGTGGTTTGAGAACCACTAGATTACCCTAACATGGGCTCCCCTTAAGGCACAGGCCCCAATTGGGAGCAATTACTCCAATTGGCTTAAGCCAGCCCTGATGGGGCACTTTCATCAGTGTGCTGCTAACTTCTCAAACCAACAGTTTAATCTTGCTTCATGTGTGAACCAGTTCTGTTTCAGCTGTTGTACGTATACAACAATCTCACAGCACAGTATTGTAGCTGCTTCTGTTGCCATAACTATAAAATATATTAGTCCAAAATTAGTTGCTTTCTCTTTTTATGCACATGCATGCCCCCATATGTAGAAAGATGCTGTTGCAGAAAACTTCACAGATGCTTCCCTCCTCCAACCCACATAATTCATAGTAAAATGCATTTTAATGCATATTCTCTGTACTCAGCTACATAACGTTTTTAGACATAGTTTGCAGCCATGTACTAACTTCAGCCTCTTCTGCACACATACCCATTTAGATGTGTGCACTACTGACAAAATAATTGCCCCGTAATATACATTTGGCTTTCTTTTCCCATTCCGTTCAACCCCTCCTTTTGCCACCCCTCCATGTGTGTCCACAGTGCATTTAAAATTAAGTGGTCATTTGTATATTTGACTAAATTGAACAGTGCACACGTTTCAGATGTTTATAATTGTGTCCCGATGAAATAGGGGTAATTAGCAATATTTTTGCATTATTAGAACCTGTTATGTATTTCTTACACTGTCCGGTTTATTAGGTTATATCCTTTTTTTTTTAATCTGGTACATGGCTGGCTAGTTGTACAAACTATGGTATTTTATATTTATAGCTGCCCATTTTTGAGTCAGTTCATAGGTTTCTTTTTTTTCAAAGTAGCGAAACTCATGTAGTGCCTTGTTCACCTTATTTTCCATTTTTCAGAATTTTCATTCGAAAATAAGAAGCTATGTGTATAAAGGAACCTTTGTGCAAAGTTGTCATGTTTTTAAAAGCTATTTCTCAAAGACCAACTGCTTTTGATGTTCTTTTTCTTAGTTTTTCATCTGGGACTGTTTTACACAAATAGCTCTGTGTGAAAATGAGGTTGGTGGCTAACCATGCAAAGTCTTTGCAGCTTCAAGAAGACTTGTGTGAATCAATTGCTTGTTTGAGAGTGGGAGGAAAATCCAGCATCAAATACTGCCATTACATTCTCTGGGATATTATTGACTTAGTGGGGAAAAAACAAAAATTGCAAGGTCTTGAAACGAAAAGCCCAATGTTTTATGGTTATGGTATATGCTTAACTCAGGACGCAATCCTAACTAGTGTTAGGCCAGTATAAGTCACTTGTGCCCAGGAATTTCACAAATGCACTCACTTTAAAGCATGTTTGGACCACTCTCAGAGCGCAGTCCTAAACTGGAGTTATATTAAAGGTAAAGCTTTCCCCATGACCGAATGGTCTAGTTGTGACTGACTGTAGGGGGCGGTGCTCATCTCTGTTTCAAAGCCTGTAGAGCCGGCGTTTTGTCCGAGGACAAGCTTCCATGGTCATCTGGCCGGCATGACTCTATGCCATAGCGCACGGAACGCCATTCCCTTCCCACCGAAGTGGTCCCTATTTATCTACTTGCATTTAGGTGCTTTCGAACTGCTAGGTTGGCAGGAGCTGGGACAAGCAACGGGAGCTCACTCCATCGCGCAGTCTTGTGGTCGAAAGCCCAGCAATAGCGGATTAACTCGCGGCGCCACCACGTCCCCTTGATACACATAGCCTAATCTGCCCTATTGGTTTTGTAAACGACAAAAAATTGGGTCACGACCCACCGGTGGGTCCTGGACTCGCAGTTTGGGAACCTCTGGCATAGTGGTTCAGGCAGCTGTCAATTGGGACTTCTGTTAGGAGATGATAGGAGAGAGCTGGGCATCACACAGTGTGATGGTGTTAATATAAACCTATCTATGTATGCAGTACTGCCGCTCTGCAAAGGAAGATAGATCCCTGCCCTGAGGGGCTTACAACCTTGACATTGCCTAGCCAAGGGAGACTAAAGGGGAAATGGAGGTAGGAATAAAAAGAGGAAGAACGTATGACTAGATTCAGATTCAGAATACCGTTATTGGCATACAATAGGGAGGTACAACATATTTACATAACATACAAGAACAATGCACACAAGACATCATTTACAAGCAAATTAGCTCTCCGGAGTAGACTCACGACTAATGTTAGTCTGCGCAATGATATTTAGAAAGCTTTAACAGTTCCGGGTCTGACGTTGCCAGGATAATTTTTATCCACTCCCCTTCCGCTAACTGTTGCCTCCTCGATAGAATTGGGGCTATTAGGTTATTCCTGGCCTCAGCGTGAAGAGGGCAGTGGAAGAGGAGGTGGGCCACAGATTCAATCATCCCCAAAGAGCAAGGACAGGTCCTTTCAGTGTATGGTATCCCTCTGAACCTGCCCCACAAGACTGCAGATGGTATAATATTGCAACGGGCGAGCGAAAAAGCTCTTCTTTCATTCGGTTCAGTTAGCAAGGACAAGTAATTTGGGATTTTCCCTACTACAATGGGGATTTGCCAGTTCAAAGGCGAGCAGGCTCTATTAGCCGAGCTCAAAAGCTCTTGGGATTGGATATCTAGGAACCTTCGCTTAATGATGCGAAAGGCCTCTAGTTGGGGCACTGCACCCAATAGGTCCAATCCAATACCAATCTGTTTGATTTTGGATTCCCAAACACCGCCAGAGGAGGTATCCTTCCAAAACTGATGGAGAAGACTGTTCAAATCAATATTAAAATAAACTTTCAGCCACAATTTGGTTGCTCTTAGCCAGGCTAGAGTTTCAATCTTAGATTGGCCTGACTCAAGGCATAGGACCGAGTAGGGCACGCAGTTTGGTAGGGCCAAAATTTTTCTTAAAAAGGCGGCTTGTATCTGTTCGATAGAATAATTAAATGAGTTTATCCAAAGCGGTATCCCGTAGAGAATTTGTGAAATAGATTTTGTATGAAACACTTTAAGAGCAGCTGGAACAAATGAACCTCCTTTATTGTAAAAAAAATCTGGTAATAGCGGCCATTGACTATATTATTGTTAAAAGCAGTTGACTTTGGCTGGACTCGAATCTTTTTTAAAAAATAAAATATTTTAAATAAACATTTTTGTATACTTAGGAAGGTGTATTTTTAATAAGACCTGGGTTTTCAGTGGTTTGAGAGGGTGTGTGAGAATGATGTCAATCTTCATTACAATTTCCCCCTTCTCCCCAAGGCTATGATCTAGAGACACAGCAGCTTGCACATGCATTCCTGTACACAAGGAATGCTCCAGCAGCCAGATGGCTGGCACTGCAAACTTTGGCAGTGCTGATCAGACATTTGTATGGGGGTGTATTTGGAATTAGACAATTGACGCACAGCACTAACCATCTGGTGCATGAGCCTCTTTATGGCCACTAGAGGCGCTGTGTATACAGCTTCTGGTCTGTAGATGCCCCTTTCCCTCCTCCCAGCTCATTCTTGTGCACATCTACTCTAGAAACCTGATCTGTATCCTGAAGCCTCTCTCTTACCTGACATATAGCCATATATTTCTATTTAAATATTTTTTTAAAAAGATTGAATTGGCTTCAAAGTTTGATTTCAGCTAGCAATAAATCTTAGATGCTACAATTTATAATAGGTGGTCCATGCTGCATTGGGATACACGGGGGAGGTCTTCTCTCTTATGAATTAAAAAGCATGCTATTAACTCTTGGCTAATAATGTGCCATGCTTTTTATTAAGTTTTGGTTGTCAGCTGGAACTTTGTTTAGCAGCCAATATGTTGTCACTTTGTAGTAACGTTCCGAAAGATTAGTAGCCTCGCTGATACATTTGTGGATTTGGAAAAAAGAAAGTTGTTCTGTGAACCCAAATGATCAATAATGTGCTCCTGATTTTTTTTAATTTCTTGTAATCTACTTCCTAACCAAAATCTAAATGTTTTAAAACAGTGAATGGCAAGTGAGTGGCAACAGGCTTGTCAGAAGAGGTATTCTGCTCTCACACAGAAGGGAATGCCTCTTCATGCATGTTTACCTCACAGTGGTGTAGCTAGAGGGGGGAAACAGTACTGCAGGCGCAGCAATGCAGCATATAAGTGGCCTCTCTTACTCGCTATCGGAGCCATTCTGGGCAGTGACAACAATGTGCAGGCGCTGCCTGTGCTTTCCTGTCACTGCCTGGAATGAGTTCCATGGCAAGTGGTAGGGGCTGCTTACATGGCACATTGCAACACATGCAGTACTTACCATTTTGATCCCCTCTAGCTATGCTGTTGGCGCCTCAGGTTTCAAACAAAGAACTCTAATCTGGGATTAATAAATAATCCTCATTAATGAAACGGTTTTTAAGCCAAGTATTGTAGCCCATCCAATTTGCATTTGCTGCAAAAACTGCAACTGCCTTAAGAACACAGAAAACTGCTTTTGCATGAAGTGTGTCTGAAAGCCATGCATGGTGGCTTATTGTTCAGTAATCAAAAAAGGCATTTTACTAATGCTCAGAGACCATAAATTTATATGCAGTAAACAAAAGGTTGGTTTGAGCTTTCACAAACCTTTAGATCTGTTGTTGCATTCCTATGCAGTTGATAAGTCAGTTGATTAAAACTGTTAAGATTAATCTAGTGTGAGTCCTGCTATGTCAAGCTCACTCCACATAAATAAAGTAAATACAAGGCGCTCTTATCTACTCTAAAGACAAAGAACGCAGTTGTGGAGCACTGATAACCCACTGACTTGGAGCCTTAGGCTCAAGCTAGATTTGATTATAGTATTTGTATTGGTTTTAATTACATCTGCTATTTCTTCACATAAGGCAAGGGGTGATGAGTTGTGTGTTTTCCACGTAGCACCTAGGACAGCCATCACTGAAAATATGGAAAGATGGAACACTGAAAATGGGGAGGACTGTGTGGTTATTTTGCATGTGTCAAGGTTGCAAATAGGCTTTTTTTCCTTTCTGATTTACTTTGCTGTTGGAAAATGAGAAATAACCCAATGTATTGCTGCATTCTCATGAAAGCAGCAGGCTCTGGCATCACAATGATGGCACTTCTGGTCATGACAGCATTTCCGATGGTCCCAGTTAGACTGCCATTCTAAAAGTGGATTCTGGTGCTTAAAAGTTTGAGAATTTCTGATCTATTTTAAAGGTGTATCTGCCCTCTTAGAAGAAGTATTAATGAATTGTGATGAGGGAGAAGGTTCTACATGCTTCATCACAGCTGTGGGTAAAAATAAAAAATACGTCTGTCACCATCCTATTCAGTTTGACTGCTACTGAGGCTTTAAATCTCTGTTTGGGATGTACCTCTTGAGTACAGCAGGGCTTGCATGGCTGTATGCTTTTCCAACCAACCTTCTCTCCACATAGGGATTGTCAGGGATCTAAGCTAGATTCTTGCTCTCCAACACCTAGTTATTCATTCTCACAAATATTACTGTGAGAATGAGCATTCAGTCATGTGGACCCCATACCAGCAGAATGAAAGTGGTACAGTCCATACATAGGTGTACCACTTCATTAAGAGGCTTGAGTTGTTACCTTGAATTCCTGGGTCTTGATCACTGTCAAAAGGACACAAACAGCAGAACTCTTTGCAAAGCAAAGCAGGACTCTAGAACAGAAGTGAGAGCTCAAACAGCACTAAGTTGAATGGGTCCAGTGGATTTTGTTTTAATTTTAAATATGTTATGCATCACAGGGTTTGAGTCATCTCCCGGTCCCCTGGGGTCAATTTCTAGTTGCTAGTGGTGACTACATGTTAATATGGCAATATGCCATTGCCTTGTGTAATCTACTGTACAGTACTGTCTTCCCTGCTCCTGGGCAATATCTAGAGAGGAATTCCCAAATTAAATAGTTTGTATATGAGCCAAACCTGATGTCGTTTCTAATATAAGAAAAACTGAATGATCGATAATTGGGTAATGTTCCTGGTTCTGCAGAAATACTGAAAGCTGTCTCTAATCTTCCTTCCCCCTCTCCCAAACTCTGCATATCTAGTATTGCCAATCCGTAAAACTATGGAACAGATGAATCGGTCGTCCAGCTTTGTGAAGGTCTGCTGCTTGTATTTGCATCTCATTGTTCTTTCCTCATAAAGACAAACATCTTGTCTCTTTGGCATCAGTATTTACTAGAATTTTTTTAATGGTAAAAACTGTTGTGTTTTCCCACCTGGAAAAAACCAATAAGTTCCACTTTAAGGCTTCAGTGTTTCCTATTTTAAGCCTGTTCTCCCAATACATACTGCCTTGTAGGTTCATCTTTAGATGCATGTTCAGACTATAGTTGTATAAAATAATCCCATTAAATTCAGGTTTGTGCATATATAAAAATAACATTGGCAGAAATGTCATTATACATTACTATGTATTATATGGATTAATTTAGAACATATCTGTATATATACACAGCCCTTGCAATCTGCCTTTTTTGTATATATTTTTGTTTGATTTTTCAGAAAATGATTTTAGATTTGTCTTTATTAATGATTTACTACATTTTAATTCTGCCCTTTCTCCAAAGAGCTCAGGGTGGCATACAAGGTAATCCTTGTATCTTTGCATCATCCCTGTGGGGTAGATGAGTTTGAGAGATAGCGACTGATCCAAGGTCAGTCAATCAAGCTTCAAGGCTGAGTCAGGATATGAATCTGTTTCCCAAGTCAGAGTCCACTGTGCTAGTTGTCAAAGTGGTTATGAGTATTAAGCAGTAAAGTGCAGTATTACAGTATTTCTGCTGTTATGATGTGTATTTGCAAGTGCTTACCAATATCTGTTACTCTGTATCTGTTCATTCCACTGCACTTTGAAAAATCTTTCTGTATGTGACTAGCATTCCCTTACCATGTCAGTTTTCTTTGGTGCGCACACTGCTTTCTGCATCTAAAATGTACCCCATTCAAATACATGCAGAGTGCATTCTTTGCACAGAGATTTTAAAGGGGAGTGCAGTGATTAATACTGTATATAGATGTACATTTTTACTGACACAACTGTTGCATTCAAATGTAACACTAAAACATGGTTTGAGCATTGCAGTCACAACCTCCAGTGAGAGTTGGACTTGTGTACACCTTCCCCCATTTTATGTGCGGGGGGGGGGAGGTGTCAGTTAGGAGCATCTGCTTCTAATTTGCAGCAAACCATAGTTTGCAACTCATCCAGATGTGTTTCTTAAATCATAGTTTTTTGTAGATTTTGTGAACTAGATGTGGACATTCTAATCTATTTCCTTCTCATTCAAAGGGGAGACCCTTGCTCCCCTGCTAACCATGGCTTGCCATAGCATGGCCACTATGTCAGAGACAGCTGAGTGCAAAGCATTTCCTGCAAAGCAGCCCTGTTCCTTAGGAACTACTCTAGGAAGGTGATGGTTGCTATCATTTTTCCCAGATGTTTTTGCCCAAAGTTGTTTTTTCTCCAGGAAATTGCCAACCTTGCTCTTAGCCATTTATATTTCTTCTCTGCATTCCTGCATGTTTATTAAAGTCACAAGTATGCAAAGCGAAATGGGGCATACTCTAACCATCTACCAGCTGGTAGAAGTTGCTTGTGGTTTTGGTCATGTAGAAATCCACATGTGTTCATGTAAGACAGCAAAGGAATTTCCCCTGACAATGTGGCACAGCTTCATATGTAAGTTTTTAGGTGTAAACATAAGGGCCACAGTAATATGTGAAGGAGTGTTCCAACAATCCCACCCCTCAACGGATACAGGTCCAGCAGATGCAGTCTTGCTTGTGGGGTCTAAATAATTTGAAATGGTCTTATGGAGCAGCTTACACTTCTCTGATGTGAGTTTGGAAACATACTACTGATATAGCCTGCTTCGAAAGTAATGGCATAGCCCAGTGCCTTAGAGCGAAATCCTGAGGGCACAATGGGTCAGTGCAAATCCCTTGTGCCAGCTCAGGAGTGTCATGAGAGTTCCATAAAGCACATTTGTGCCTCCTTCTTAGTAGGCTAGGCTGGCTTGAGGATGCAAATCAGTCTCTCTGTGCCATATCTCGACTGGGAGAGGGCAGGTTCTTGCCCATGAACTGAGGCCGGCGCAGGGAGTCGGAGCGGGTTGTGGGAGGGCGAATTGGAGGAAGGAAAGGGGCATTCTGAGTAGAGGGAGGGCAGGCCAGGAGGTGGGAGTGAGGTGGGACTGGCTGATGCACCTTATGCTACTGGAATCAGTGGTTCCCAAACTGTGGGTCAGGACTCACCCTTGGGTCATGAAGCCAATTTCAAGTGGGTTGCAAAGCACCTAGAATAGCCAAATTGGAGAATATGGGAAGATGGAAAGGGGGAAGGCTAAAGAAATTTTCAGGGATATGATTTATTATGTTTAACTTGTTATAATTTGTAGGATGTCTACATTCTTTATGATGTTTATCTGTGTGGGTTTTTTCTGTTCTTTTATGCTGGTCTAAGAACGTAAATAAATGTCTGTCTATCTGGGCTGCTGTTCACAATATTTGCATTTATCAGATGTTGGTTTTGTTTCCTTAGGTTCTGAGGGGGAAAAAATCTTCACAGGATGTTTGCCAAAGCCACAAAAAATTTTGTTCGCGAGATTGACTCTGGAGGAGACTTGATCCCTGTATCCAGCCTGAATGACTTGGATAAATTGCAGTTCCTGAACTTGGTGACAAAGAAGAAGAAGACCTGGTGCTGGCAGAAGCCAAAGTACCATCTCTTGTCAGTCACGTTGAATGATGTGCTAGCTGAAGGCAGACCCATAAAACCTGGTAAAATAACAGCATTGCTGGAGATAAGGAAAGAGGCAAAGTGCAGCCATCATTTACATTTTTTTAATCAGACTACTGCAGATTTGTCAGCTTTCCTATTAACTTCAGCTTTTGAGAACTTCGAAATATTCAAATCTTCTTTTGAAAGTCAGATGCTGCCATATTGTTGTGTTTAACTTGTTTACTTTTAAAATGTTTATGGTTGTTTAAACTACAACATGGTTTCTCCAGTGCAAGGGATGCTGATGTTTCTGAATCACACTGTTCTTGGCAAGCCATTCCCTGTTATGTATTGGCAGTGTACGGTATTTGCCTATTGTAATTTTAGAGCTCTGATCTACTGAGAGATGGGAACTGAAACATGACGGGCCATTGCTTTTTTTCCGGTACTTGGGAGACAACTGTGTACAAGAAGGAGTGTGAGACTGATACTGACTTCCAGTGGCGTTCCTATGGAGGGGCAAAGTATTGCAGGAGCTCCTGTGTAACTTGGCCCCACATCCTTGCCTCCAGAGCCATTCACAGCTCAGAGATCAAAGCCTCTGAGTTGGCTCTCCAAGCAGCGAATGGCTCTGGAGGGGGGAGGGGCCATGTTACAAAGGAGCTCAGGCTCCTGCAACACTTAGCGTTTTGCCCCACCCCTAGTAGGAATGCCATTGCTTATTTCCTGAGGCAGCTCACTGAGTCTTTGATTGAGGAGGGATTTTCACCCATTGTCACAAACTGGAGAATCATGTACATAAATAAGATGCCATAATGGCTAAAATGTCCACTCCCCACACTCCTTCTTGTGTACTCATAAGGCTTTAGCCTAGATCTTTGCTCCCTTTATTCCCTGGGTCACAAAACCTCAGAAAAGCAGGAACAGCATGGAATAAAATCAGTGAAGTGTTGTAAATGAGTAATCTCTTCCATTTGGATTATTGGCCATTCCTCTTACACTGTTTTGAACAGCAGTTCCCACTTGCGCCTCCTGTTTAATTTTCTGAAGTCTAATCCTCTATTTTGTTTTTTGTTGTTGTAAGTCATTGTGGAGTCTGACTTTGTGAAGTATGAGGGGAAGTTTGAAGACTATGTCAAGGGAAGCATTGAAACATCCTTCGGAAAGATCAGTCTCGGAACTGGAGGAAGAGGTCTGGTGGAAAGTCAGTCTTCCTTTGGAAATCTAAAAAAAGAAGAGGCTGACCAACAGACGCTTCTGAAGGATGTCAAGGGAAGGTAGGTAGGTGTAGGCTCCAGGAGCCGCTGTCTTTGTGAAAGCGTTAACAGAATTTCAGAATCAACTTGAGAAATTTGATTTCTCTATCTTATGCAGTTATCTTAACTGCTATCTTATGCAGTTGTGTAAAAAGGGAATTCTCTTTACATTAAGGCAGTGGTCGCCAAACCTGCAACCGCTATGCAGCAGAAAAGCCTTCCCTGACCAAAACGGTGCAGATTGTTCCGTCACGCTGCCGCTCCAGTTTCCAGCCGATTGGCTGGGCATTTGTGCCTGGGTGTCCCAGAAGGTTGTGCAGCAGGATGCTGGGAATAGACTGTAATGCCCAGAGCGTCCCAGCCAGCCGATCAGCTGGAAAATAGAGCGGACGTGTGACAGAATGATCCACACCACTCACGATTGGGAAGTCTTTCCCCATAGGCCAGATCTGGCCCGCAGGTTGTAGTTTGGAGGCCCCTGCATTAAGGCAACAAAGGATGTGGGAGCACCTCCATACAGTGTTTTCAGAAGTTACTTTCAAACACTGTGTATAATTTTGGACCGGAATGTCTTCAGATACAAGTGTGAATTTAGTAGATCCACATTTCTCTGTGTATATATACTTTTTAAGCAGCAGTGTTCTTGTGTTTAAGGTTTGTCCCATAGTGTACTGCTAAAACTGCCCAGAGATGAGGTAGAGTAATTTGAGAGGCTCTGAATTCTTGCCCAATCTGCTCTCGGCTCTTTCTGATCAGTTCTACTGACAGTCTGGGGAAAAAAGCAGGTGTAGATGTTGAAATAGGTTTACACTTCCACAGTCTTTGTACTCTTTCCTGCCCTGAATTCTTTTCAGAATTCTAGTTGGCATGATCACCAAGAAATGTTTTTTCCAACAAGTCACAGGAGAGATGTATGAGCTTTCCTATTTGAGGGATACTGAACATGTGCAGGTTGCAAGCATAAGACTTGAGTTTGAATGTCATCAAATGCATGTTGAACTGTGCAGTGATACCTCGTGTCTGAGATCAACAGGTAAGCTGCAACCAACCAGGAAACTTATGCAAGTTCACCTGAAGTTTGCTTTTTTTCCCCCATTGAGATGGAGAATGAAGTACATTCATAGCCTGGGAAGCTTTTGAGTCAAGCTACAAAGATTTATAGTAGGACTTGTGCTTTCTGGCATGTCTGAAATTAAGCCACTGGAAAGCTTTATTTTGAATTGGATTAATAGGAGAACTTACATGGGACTGTGCTTGGTGGAATGTGACAGAGGATTAGATCAGTCCTCGCTGGTCTAGTTAGTTCCCTTCCAAGGGGACAAAGGTTGTGCCAGAATTGGCATTGTAGCCTTCAACAGCTCTTTGAGTAGAGGAAATTGGGCAGCTATTTATTGCTCCAGTACCTTGCAAGGAAGCCAAGAGATGAGATTTGGAGTTCACTCTGCTGCAGATTCATTACTAGGAAGATCCGTCATGGGGATATTAACACCAATCCTGGAACTTCCTTGATGATTTAAGAACTTTTTTCTTTTTACTGTATACTTGCACTAGCCGTGGTCCCAGCCCCCTTTGCATAGAATGGGATTTGTTATGGAACATGGATAGCATTACTGAAAGGGAAAAGCCTGGTTGTAGATGGAAAATGCATCCTGTTAGCATGTTAACACCTGCTGCATATAATTCTAGGGTGACACCATATAGTCTTATGTGTTCAATAGACTTGCATATGCAGCATCTCATATGATTTTTGTGGCTGATGCAGTAATTCTTAGCACTGGCCACTGAATAACTAATGGAGCAATCCAAATTATGCCCTGGGCTGACATGTGTCACTTGTGTCGGACCAGTGTGGTTGCAAACATACAGTAGGGCACGTCTGCACCAAGAAATTGGGCACTGGGCCAATACAGGCAGCAGCATAGTCCCATGGACAGAAGCGGAGAGCCCTGATAAGATATCCCCGCACTGGCCGAATTTAGCCAGCGAGGGAGCTTCAGAGATTTGGGGGAAGGCAGGAGGGAAGTGGAGCGTGCGTGGAGGGAGGTTGGCTCCATGGGTCAGCCAGCCCAGGGGAGAGGGGAAGAGTCGGATCTGACCTTTCAGCCAGATCTTAACCACTGTCCCTAGGCCACTCGGACCTGCACCAGCCCAAAGGGCTGCCTGGGGCTTACCCCGGGGTAGAGGAATAAATGTTCCCTTGCCCTGCAGTGAGCCGCAGCTGCCTCCTACCCTGCATAGGATGCTGGCACAGCCAGCCTACTGGCCTGTTAGTTACTACTTCATTGCTAGTAACTTTTTGCAGAAAGTGCTCTTGGACGTACCTGGTAAACAAACTATTTCCTCAGTCACAGTTTTTTTTTACCTCTTTCAATTCTCTTCTTCAGGATAATAAATCTAAACCACACATTGCTGCAACAAGTACTTGAAAGGAAACATGAAGTTCTTTGTATCATGACCCAAAGAATAGTTACGACTCAGAAATGTTTAATATCGGAGTATGTTGAAACAGAGGAGAAAATTGCTGGTATTGTGGGGCTGAGTACAAAAATTATTAAGGTAAGGACACAGAAAGCAGATGACTGCTCTTTGTAGATAATGCATCTTTGTGTGATTTGTGATGATCCATTAATGTTCAACAGTGTTTTGTTTCTGTGGGGTTTTGTTTCTCTAGATTTCCTAATACCAAACACGCCTCTGTAAGTATACAGTGTTTTTTGTTTAATCCACACTGCCATTTTGCTGGCGCAGAATCTGGCCTGCGGGCTGGGATTTGTTAACTGCTGCTGTACCTAAAACTTCAACTTTTTAGGCTGCTCTCTGAAAATATAAGCTCTGTGCAATCAAGAGTTGTTTTGTCATGTTAATGGTCTTAACTGCATTCTTGGTGTAGTAGTGGAAGGTGTGCCTCGCCTTTGTAATGTAAAAATTGCAGATGCAAGAAGTACAAGAGTCTTGTGCCTTGGATTCAGATTGAGGTCACAAGGACATTGCTGGATCAAACCAAAACCTGTTGACTTCTGTTTTCTATACATCAGCAATAGGAAGGCTCAGCAGCCATGTGCCTTGGGCCATTTGTCTTTGGCATTTGGTACTTTGAAGCTAATATAGTGCCTTCTTAAGTGGAAGTTCCATTTGCTGCTCTTGGGGATAATGCCTAAGAGTAGGCCTGAATGTTATGCTTGCCTAATGCTTTAACAGCCCAATCCTAAACTGAGCTGGAGCTGGCAGGCCTGTGTAAGGCCAACCAGGCTGGGAATGGAGGTTAGGATCTGGCATAAGCCCTGAATCCTGTCTCCACCACCCCCTTTCTGTCTCCTCCACCCCACCTACAGGTCATCTCTCTGCTACCCCTGTGCCAGCCTAACTTGGTTGGCCTTAACGGGCTGAGTTTCTACAGGGAAATAATGCAGGCCATCGTGGCTTGTCCTTGCACCGGCTTAGCCCGAATGAGAGTGGTGCAAACCCATTTTGTGGCATGTTTGCAAAATAGTGCAGAGGACATGTAATGGGCTGGCCTAACATGTAGTTAGGATTGTGCCTTAAAATAGCCATGCAAGTAAGTAGCCCTGGCCAACCTTGAGGACATGAACTTCTGTAAGTTAGCTATATATCGAGTGAAGAAAATACTTCTTAAACTTTTGTTTTACTCCCTAAGAGCACAATCCTAACCTGGAGTTAGGCCAGTAAAGTTTGGTCGGCACAAGGACCTCAGTAAAGTACGTTTGGACCACTCTTGGAGCCAGTGAGGCCAGCACACAGACATGCACCATTCTCCCTGACTCCGAGAGTAGTCCAAACAGTGGCCCTTGTGCCAGCCAAACTTTGCTGGCCTGAGTCTGCCTAACTACAAGTTAGGATTGCGCTCTAAGTATCCTTTTGCATATGTTTAACACATGAAGTAAGGGAACATAACTTGTTTGAGCTCTGGATCTTAATATAAGCACTGGCTTTAAAAAAAGTGTTTCTATTCTTGTTCTGCCAGTTTGCACCACTAGCTTAGAAATGACTGAAAGTCTGAGTTTACTTTGTAGCGCTACCAAACTGAGCGTTTTCTTGCCTTGACATTAATTTTGTGTGTAAATTGGTCCAGCATTGGATTAAGTGAGGATAAATTAAAGATTAGATTAATATCTCCCTCAGGTATCAGTGAGTGAAAACGGAAGCGTGATAAAGAATTCTAATGTGATCTTGGAGATTCCTGCTCCCACAGCTATTGCTTATGGTGTAATAGAGCTGTATATAAAGCGTGATGGTCAATTTGGTAAGTAATGTATCCATTTGCACCAACCCCCTTCCCCTGAGCAGCATTACCAAGCATGTTACCCAGTGAGTGATGCCTTTTTTAGCAGGGCTAGAACATGATGCAGTGAAACGTGTTCTTCACTGTCTGATAACTTTTGAATTAAGTTACAAAAAAGGCTTTGCCAGCGTAGGTGGCTGCTTAACATTATCCCTGGTTTTGCTGAACTGTCAAATGCACCTCTGTGTTTAATAGTGACTCTAAAGCCCTGTGTGTGTGAGAATAATCTCTGTATCAGAAATGAACAAGCGTATTAGTGACACATGAGCCTGTCTCCCAGTTTTTCCATCTGCCAGAATCGGTTTAGTTGTTTACTAATTCATTCAGTGGCTATAATCCATTGCTGCTCATCAACCATCTGCTTTCGCCCTGGAGTTTCTCAAGGTTTTCTTTTCTAGAATTCCCCTCCCACTGGAGTTTTAAAATACTTTTCAAATAGTTTTAGCAGTTTGGAGAATGAATGCAAAGCTGCCACGAGGAAAACTTCCTTGCAGGCGCACTCTTTCCTTGGGGGGCAGACTGCTATTGGGGCAGGTGAAAGCCGTGGCGTAGCTAGAGAGTGTGAAACCGTAATATAAGTCCTTTTACAGCTCCCAACTGAGCCGTGTAAGCAGCTCCTCCACCTTGCCGCAGGAGCCAGTTGGGGTGAGAAAACCACAGAGTTCTCCTTCATGTTGTTTTCGCTTCCCCAGCTGGCTCATTGCAGCAAAAGGGAGGGGCTGCTTACACGGCTCGGTGGGGAGCCATATGAGACGTACTGTGTAGCATTCCTCTAGCTATACCACTGTGAGAAGGACTGGTGGGGAGCAGCCTGCACCCTCCTGCCACAATGAGCTTTTCAGCCTGTCCAGCCCATCTTACTGCTGCCTTTTGCACTGGCTCTTCTGCAAGACCTTTTTTAAAGCAAGCGTGTGGGGAAAGAGACTATAAGGGTGATGTAGAGCAGCTCCTGAGAACCACTCCAGACCACTACACTATTCTCTCTCCACACACTTCCTGTTTTTTAAACATGGTTCTAGAAAGAAGAGGATTAGGAAGAGGCTTGGAGGAACTCGTCTTCTTTTTTCATCAGAGTTCATGCTTTGTGGGTGTCTGTGTCTGTTAAGCCAGCTTGCCTGTTTGCTGCAATGACCAGCTGCCTGACAACAACTCTCAATTGCACTCCAGCTCTTACCTGCCTGTCAAGATGTAGGCATGAGCTTTTCCACAATGTGATGCCTGGCTTCTCCCTCTTCTAGAAGAGATGCACCTGCACAGTACCAAGTCGAACTGTGCCATTGATCTCTTTCATGGTTTTGATTCTTTTGCATTGTTGGGGCTGATCCTTTTCTCCTTGTGTATCAAATGAATTTGCCTGGAACAGTATATAAGCAAGAGAGGAATAGGACTGTTCAGGGTCAGCAATCCAAAGTGACATAGCCATGAATAACACACAGTGTAGCTGAGTAAAATACAGCCCTTTGAGCATTTCATTTTGTTGTGGCTGTGGTTGAGATGTGATAGAGAAAATTCAGCTTTTTCTGGTGACTCTCTATGGGAGTTTATCCTGCTGAAAGTAAAGAGGGAGCATAGATAGTGTTTATAGCTGCCACGATGGCCTGCATTATTTCCCTGTAGAAACTTGGCTAAAAATTACCTTTTTTCAAAGTATAATTTGATTAAATGCACTCCATAAATCTAGGAGTGCAAATTTAAAAGTGCATAGATGCAAGCATTAGCACAAATCGTTAAATTTTCAAACTATAACTTCTTTCTGTTGGAATGCCTGGTTTGATGTAGATAATAAGTGCAGCCCTAAGTTTATTAACCTTTACTGTCTTTTAGGTGTTTTCTTTCTGCCTTGCCCAGTTTAATGTTTGTCTATTTTATCTCTCAAGCCTCATAAAAGACTCATTCGTTTAAAGCTATCTCAGTGTACCCCTCCTTGGTGCTATAATGGGAAAGTGGGTGGGGGAAACTAATGTGGCCTGCTGCAATCCACAAACCCAACACTTGTAAATGATTTGCAGATGGGGTATGTCACCAAGTCAGCCAATTTCCCCCCACTATCCAGGGTTTCAACCCTCCACTCAGGAAGTAAACACAAGTCGGCTTGAATTTATGATGTTGGAATCATGATGATTGCACTGTACAGTCAGTACTTGCTGAAGAGGAGGGGCATTCCTGAGCTCTAGCATTTGTCTCCTTTGATGTACAAGAGTTTGTGTCTGAAATAACTGATCTTACATTGTGCTTGTAAATTTTATTGATTTCTGCCATAATGTGTTATGATAGCAGATCACAAGGGATTATGCAGTTTTCCAAACCTTATTGGGGTTTTCCTTATTCAGCTATTTTCATCTTCCTTTTCAATTAACAAGGATGCAATCCTAACCTGGAGTTAGACCTGCTTGTGCCAGCCTAGGAATGTTGCAAATTCATCATAAAGCACATTTGCTCTGAATGTTTATTTGGACTTGCGTCATCCTCACTGAATTCCAAGTGTGTCCAAATGTGCTTAATGGTGCATTTGTGACACTCCTAGGTCGGCACAAGAGACTTGTGTCAGCCTACCTCCAAGTTAGGATTGTGCCCTAAAAAAGCCAAATCTGAGTTATGGATTAATGTTACCTGTGCCATACTGTATCCTCTCCAGCTTGATAATGTTACAGTTGCTATTTTGAATATCACAACCATCTCCATTTCTGCATTTTTAGATTGTGCCCTTTTGGGACAGGGAGCCATTTAACTTTATTATTATTTGCATGTAAACCGCTTTGGGAACTTCATGTTGAAAAGCGGTATATAAGGTATATAAATACTTTTTGATTGATTGATTGAAATCAGTTTACAGGCAAATAATAATAAAAAAAATGCAGAGCACCACCAGCAACAGCCACTAGAAAAGACACTGTGCAGGGATGAAGAGGGACAATCACTCTCCCCCTGCTAAAAATATGGGAACCACACTTGAAAAAGTGCCTCTTGCCCAGTTAGCAGGGGTATGGCCATAATATACATGGAAAATGCCTCTGACAACCCAGTTTTCAACCCCTGTACCACAACACATTGGTAGGCTGTGAATGGTCCACAGGTATCCCACAGCAGCTTGATATGAGGGTCATTTATTAGTAGGGCCATTGGGGCATGTGAACCTTCCACCGGTGTGCCTTGTCAATTATAAAAAAACACGATGGCATGCCTTCAGAATTTTATCTCTTTGTCAGTGTGCTATAAGATGAACAAGGTTGAAAATAGTTGCTCTAAGCGGTTTTGATATGCTAATAGCTCCATGAACAATTGCTTTTTTCCTTCTCACTCTATAGCACCAGAGTTGAGAAGCCTCCCCTTCCCTTTTACATATGCTCTCAATTCAACGAGATGTGAATGTGGAAAGGTTATATTTAAATTCTGAACATGATTGTGAACATTATGCTTGATTGTTAACAACCTTTCATTCCCTCTCACTTTTATTCTTGAGTAATCGGCTATTCTTTCTTCTTCCTGGGTGGATTTCATTTCAGTTTTGCAAGTGTGCTACGTGCAGCGTTCAAGGAAGGACTGAACTCTCCCATTTGAGAGTTCATTATTTAATATCTTTTCTCCTGTATAACTTGAGCACAGGACTGTGGCAGTTATAAACAGCAATGCTGTAACTCTGGTGCTAATGACAACCTCTCTGTTTTCTAAAGGCAAAGCATCTAATTTTTATTCAAATTGTTCCTTCTATCAAATGAGACTGCCACAACCTGACAGCTGTTAATGGTTCTCAAAAACTCATAAAGCACAGATTGAATTGATGATGGTATTAAGTGAGCCCCGTTTTAAAGTGCCCCTAGAGATACTTAAGATTTTTCTCCACTTCTGTAAAGAAAGGGTTGCTTGCCTCTCTGTTTCAAATCTCCCACTTCTAAAGTTCAAGAAAAGGTTGCTGAAAGTTGAAGGAAAAGCTCTTGATGGGACCAAGGAGATCATAGCGGATTTCTGTCATCAGATCTTCTGTCTCAAGTTTTGCCAAAAGCAACCATAGTAGGCAATGGAGAGGCTGTGTGGGTATAATCTACATTACAGTTGACCCTCCTGATGTACAGTTTTGCTATGCACGCCAGTTGTATCCAGGAGGTCCTTGAGGCCCTCTCCACATATTCCAAAATCCATAGAAACTGGTGTCCGCAGACGGTCTGGGAACAAAGGCTGTTTGTATTTCTTTCCTAATGAAAATCTCCCCAATAGGGAAAATTGGGCAGATAAAAGCATTGGAGGGGAATCGTCATTGAGAAAATAGCATGGTAGGGGTGTGTCTACTCCTCTCACTTTATGCCATGGTAGAAATCTAAATCTGACTCCCCCATAATTGTGGTGGGTTTTTTTTTTCAAAAATTTTAAGCAGGCTCCCTTGTCTCATTTTTCCCAAGCTGAGCCACAACTGTGTCACAGTCTTGCTGTTACACAAACATCAAACCTGTAAACTCAGTGTGAATGATCAAGTAACCTAACCTGTAGACACTTTAGCTGTCGAACAGGGCCGCATGTGGCATTTTAATTCCATTATCTTTTCACAGATATAGGTCTAAATAAAAAGGTATGATAACTTGCACAGAAGCTAGCTGTGACTACAGCTTCCTTGCAAGCAGTGTATGCCTTAGGTCAGTGATGGCGAACCTATGACACATGTCAAAGGTGACACACCACAATGTTTGTGGTGACACACCAGCGTTCACCAACACCTGACAAAAACTGAGGGCGCAATCCTAAACTGAGTTAGGCCAGCATAAACTAAGCCTGCCAAGTTTGGCCAGCACAAGGAACACCAAGTATGTTTGGATCACTCTTGGAGTCAGAGAGGCCAGCACACAGACATGAGCCATCCTCCCTGACTCCGAGAGTAGTCCAAATACGCTTTACGGTGTCCCTTGTGCTGGCCAAACTTTGTTGGCTTAGTTTATGCCGACCTAACTCTGGTTTAGGATTGCACTCTGAATTTGTTTTACTCATTTTTCATTTTTGTAATTATTTGGTGTTTCTTTATATACTACAAAGCACCACACATGATTGCATTGTAGTTTTGTTTAAATAAATGACTATAAAGAATTGTTTGTCTTTTGTTGGGGGTGGGTTGACACACCAGCAGAGTCAAGTCAAACATTTCTAATGTTTGACCAGCAGAGTCAAGTCAAACATTTCTAATGTTTTGACACACCGAGCCCAAAAGGTTTGCCATCACCGCCTTAGGTAGTAGTTTGGGATAGATTCTCATTGTGTGAGTCTATGGAAGCGCTACTGCAATACCATGAAAGATTGGCAGTAGATGGAAAGTGGTTGAAGGGTTAATACTCAATTTTATAGCCCATCCTTCCACTCAAAGTTTAAATATAAATGTATATTTGGAAGCAATTTATACCAAAACATGTTCTTGTTTTTGTTTTTATTTTCCAGAGATGCACATAGTGAGAGATGGGCGGGTGGGAGGGAGAGAGGCTATATGTCTTCAGCCCATTTGTTCATTGATTTCAGAGTCTTTCTGCCAAACTGATTCTCCTTGACAGACTTCTGCCTGCTCCACGAGCAACAAGGCGGTTTTGAACGAGAGAGCACAGAAGGGCCTTCCTATCACTCCTTAGCCACCAGAGATGCCTTGTTCCTCCAGCTGGATTCTGTGGATCATGAGAACCAATCTGACCCTGACAGCCCTATACCCAGTGATGCTTCATTAAGCATTTTGAGAAAAGGTACTGATAAAAAAGTGAATAAAATATTTTGTTCTACAACGTCATAAAATTAGAATATAACTCAGTTTCCCCTTTAATATCTACTTGAAAACCCTTAGAAACTAGAATATGCATTGGAGCTGGTATAGAATGTGCCACAGGGATTTTCCCTCTTCTGTATATAAATACGTGGGGGGGGGGGTTATAAGCAAACCCCGTAAAAGTAATATTTTCACATTTTTATACCACCTTTCCTCCAAGGGTAAATCAAGGTGATGTACATGGTTCCTTTTGTCCTTACAACAACCCTGTGAAGTAGGTGAGACTGAGAGATGGTGACTGGACCAAGGTCCATGAAGAAAGCTTCATGGCTGAGCGGGGATTTGAACCTGGATCTTCCAGATCTAACTCCCAAACCACTACACCATCCTGGCTCTCAGTTGGACTTAATGTCCACCATCATTATACTTTACCATCGCTTTTGCTTCTTCCTAGACTTCTAAGGGCCCAATCCTATCCAACCTTTCAGCTCTAATGCAGCCCCAAGGTAAGGGAACAAGTATTCCCTTATCTTGGGGAGGCCTCTGTGACAGCCCATCCTCCACTGCAGGACACAGCGCATGCTCTATTGGCTTGGCTGCATCAGCACTGGAAAGTCAGATAGGATTGGGCCCTAAGTATGTTTGCAGAACTTAGTGTTGACTTTGAGTTTCCTAAAATTCAGCAGAGGGAGGTAAACTATGTATCCTCCCCATTTCTCCACTCCTCCGGTCCCTTCATATGATTTTTGTCCATATTTTTTGGCATGTTTGCCTATGTACTGCGGCTCCTCTGTAGGAGTGGCTGCTGTTCGCATGGCACACCACTGATCTGGAGAACAGCTCCTTGTCACTGAAAAAACTCATGTAAGTGCTTCACAACAAAGTACATGTATTACAGCAGCATTGCCTCTTTGTTTTGCATGGAGGGTACATTGTCCCTTGCCATGATTATGACCGATTTCAGTTTCTGTATCCTTGCCAAACTGCTCCGAATTAATAACATTTTAGGACACATGCCTGGACTAGCAATTCTTGAGAGCATTTGTTTCACAGCATGAAAACGTTTTCTTAATTAAATTCCTCCGCAGAGGCTTACTTAGCATCATGACCCTACAAGATCTTAATTTTTCATTCGTGTGCACTGCCTAATGAAGCTGTGGATGACGGTCTTGTTGAGAGACCACCTTTGAGCGTGGTGAAAACTGTGTGCTGTTACGACAAGTAGCTACTTGCATTTCACTTAAGGTCTAGATGGGCAAAATTGTGATGAGAAAAATGGTGGTTTGAAGAAGTGGAGGAAGCAGGAAAGCAGCTTCCTAGGATAGAACCCTTTTGGTTGCTTTTTCTGTTGTGGATAAGCCTCTCAAATTTCCCAATTGTTTCTAATTGGCCATAGTTATTGACCAGCACAACCTCTTTGTGGTAACTGGGATCAAATTGAACTTTCTCTGGAATAGAGAAATGGTTGAATTAAATAAATACATCCCTTTGTATGTCTCAAATAGGAGTGTTTTTGTTGAAAGTGCCATGTGATTGTATTTCCTTGGCTCACCCACTGTGTGTGACTTTTTTAAAGGCTTGTGACTCTGGCTCTTTATTAGCCTACTGTAGCCTTTCAAGCAGTGTTCTGCCATCTTTGTAATTGAATTGTGTAGCAATTGAACCAAACTGTGTGTGTCAGTTTTTAACCCCAAGTTGTTCTGTTCAGCTGTGTACATTACTAGTGCTTGAACTTCCTTTGGATTTTTTTAATGGTTTAAATTGAGTATGCCCAGACAACTTGTCCTGCATTTCCTATATATAAAAGCTTCATCTTTTGGGAATTGCAGAGCATGTTCCTTAATTTGTTTTCAGATTAAGTACTGAGTTTATAAAATTGCTCCCCTGTCTCCAATAAATTCATGTTAGGGTGCCATAAAGTACCTAGATTTTGCTGAAAAAAATTGGTGAGTGGTTTATCAATAAAGATGAGGTAAATTTTTAAAGTAAAAATAATTGCATTAGTGATAGAGAAACAGCAAGGCAATAACTGGGAACTGATGTATCCTGAGGCTTCTACTTAAGTAGTTTGCAGGAGACATACCTCTTTAACACAGTACAAATTTTCTGCAAAAAGCCCAGAAGTGAAGCTCTAAATGGGAACTATAAAATAATTCGCACCACACCGAGATCTGCTTTCCAGCAAAGTTTGCAACTTTAGTATTCTGCCTTGACATGAACTTCAGTAATGCCCCCAAATGGTCCATGAATAGATCACATGAATTCTTACTGATTGGCTATAAAGGATGTTAAAGGGTTGATCAAGCAGTATATGGTTAATATATCACCTTTCTTTTTTTCAGATGCCTTGCAATTAGAGACCCAATTCCAACCTTTCAAGATGCTCCCTGAAGAGAGGCAAGGAGCTTTATACCGCCTGTTCCAAGAACTGCTGCTACATGAAGACATGGTGATTCAGCTGGAGGATGTGGTAACTAATCGTTTCCTAAACACACACGCTATGCTCTCTTCAAACCTGGCTTAACAACACTGCCTTAACATTTAGCATTCCATTAATACTGTGTCCGGGTTTTGTTTTTGTTTTTGGTCTGCAGATGGACAACATTTGCTCAGAAGCCAGTCGAGAACTCTTGGTAATGACAGAGTTGGAGCCACCGGAACAGCAAAATCTCGAGAGGTTCTTGCGGCTTGTAGGAATCAGCTTACATGAACGGGTGATACAGAAGGACCATCTCCACAATCAGGAGCTTCTTGTAGCTGCTCACTTCCTTCTCAGTGCTGTGGCAGGTACAGAAAGGAAACTAAGAGTTTCCTTGCAAAGCAGGATCTGCCCTTGCATACAATGTTGTTTTGGTTCTTTTGGGTTGATTGTAATGAGTGGGCGACAGCAGTACATTGGAAGCTGCTGGACACAGAGTCTGAGCCTTGGTCCATCTAGCTTATCACCTTCACTGACTTGGCAGCATCTCCAGGGTTTCAGACAGGGTCTCTTCCCTGGAGATGCTGGGGATCAAACCTGAGAACTTCTGCATGCAAAGCATGTGGTTGATCACTGAGTTATGGCCCCTTTCAATCCATCAACGATCAACAGTATTTATATACCGCTTTTCAACATGAAGTTCACAAAGCGGTTTACAGGCTAATAATAATAAAGTCAAATGGCTCCAGTTTCACTTCCATGCTGCCTGGGTGGATAGACCATTGAGCAGTTCACGAAGCTGGCTGGGACTTCCAAACAGGCACAAGCCATGACATCCTTTACGGGGCATTGCTCTAGAAATTGCCTGACTTGCACTGAACACAGGCCTTTTCATTCACATTTACAAGGTGAAATGTACTATTCTCAAGGTATAGTATGCCAAACTCAATCATAGATACTAGCAGGAAGGCGCAGGCTTTCATAAAAATGCTGGTTGCGACCATTTCCAGCATCAGAGTGCAAATAGCATTTTTAAAAAGTGAATGTGACATGATAGCATTGAAATTAGAGGGTCACTAAGGTGGACGTCAGCCTGAAAATAGCAATCTGCATACTAAAGGACCCTTACTTACAGACAGGGTAGGTCCTGCTAGGTAGGTCATGGGCCTGCTAACTAGCTATATTGCCCACTTCTTCACATCTTATTTTACCCTAGGTCAAATAATTAACTGAATGCAATTTTTTAAAAATTGTCACCCATGTACCGACCTTCCTTTCTCTTCCCTTTTCCAATGACAGATTTTAGATTGTACACTTCAAGGGCATACACCAGGTGTATATATAATAGCAATAAAAGATGTTAAAAATAGTAATGATATAGTAATAAAAAGGGTTTCTCATTGTGGTCTATTCTTTTCTTCTACTTAGCAGGTGAGGGGGAACCACTGCTGCAGGTGTAGCATGAGTTTAGGTCTTAACCTGTGCTGCAGTTTTGTTGTCAATTGCATACGTGGTGCCATGCTTACAGTGCAATACAAGCTTCCTTTGCAAACCAATGGAGGCTTTTAAAAACTATTGTGCAAGGGGTGTGCATTTGGCATAGGAACCACTGCAGGCTGTAAGAACTAAAGCCCCCACACAAATGCTTCATGGTGTGTTGCAAGTTCTCCCATGTACTACCTAACCAAAAAGAAAAAAAAAAGCTTTGTGCATTCTTCACAATGTCAAGTTTGGTCCTTGAGATGATGTAAAAAAGATTGACAGAAGATGCTCCCTTTCCTGGGTATTTTAATTTTGGATGAGGCTGATGCCTTAAGAACAGTAGAGTCTGTTCTTCGTTAAGGTTTGATTTAAATGGCCTTTGAGAACCTGTACTGTACTCCAAGAGCTCACATCATTGGGCTTTCCAGACATGGCTTGGCTTCAGGGCTTGATTAGAAATGGTCGCATTTAGACTTCTGAAGGTTTGCTGTCATTTTATTTCTCTTCCTCAGAACTGCCAGATTATGCACTTGTCCTGCTGCGTGCCTGCTGTGAGCTCCAGATTGTCTCTTCCTTATGTTGCTTGGTAAGTCATGCCAGTGTTAGAAGGAGAAGTCCCGAGTACGGCAAGGTTAAATAATTAAATAATTGGCAGCTGCCTTCACCCCAGTCAAACCATTCCTTTATTTTCAGTACTGCCTACGCCGGCAGCAGCTAGCCCTGGTTTAAGGCTGGTATTTCCCAGGCCTCCCTGGGAATGTCCTGTATGCAGAGCAGGCACACTCCACTACGGAGCTATAGCATCCTCAAAGCTTAAGTTTCTTCAGGCAGTAGCAACTACTCTCTCACAGGATGCAGAGATAGCATCTGTCCAAGGTGCCTTCAAAAAGGGATTAGACAGATTCCTGGAAGAAAAGTCCATCAAAGGTTACAAGCCTGTGTATGTGCAACCTCTTGGTTTTAGAAGTGGGCCACCTAAGAATGCCAGGTGCAAGGGAATTACCACAGGATGCTGGTATCTTGTGTGCTCCCTGAGGCATCTGGTGGGCCACTGTGCGATACAGGAAGCTGGACTAGATGGGCCTTTGCCCTGATCCGGCAGGGCTCTTCTGGCCCCAGCTGTCACTGCAGTGTCCTTTGTTCCACTTAGGGAGCAGTACTGTACCAAATGAAGAAATATTTTGCATGATGGTTAGTGAGGGCCGGTTTTATTATCTATAAGCAAGCTAAAATGTTTACTTTTTCATATGGTCTTTGAGGAAGACACATGAACAAGAATTTCATGGAGGGCTACTGATCTCGGCGGTCCCTTGTTCAGTAGCAGTATGCCTCTGAATACTAGTTGGAGAAGAGCAGTGGCGGGAGTGGAATCTGCCTGCCTTGCCTACTGGGGTGGAAGGGCTGCTTTTCAACAAAAACGTTGAATTGGTTTGCACAGTCAAAGAAATGGAAAGGTGGGCTCCTTGCCCGCAAAGGACTAGCAATCTGCAAAAAAGGAGACACCAGCAAACTGCCGCTGGAAAAGATGCAATGCTTTGTGAAGAGGGACAATTAATCTCACCCTTAAAATTTTAAGTGTAGAAGCTCCAGTTTAAATACTGTCTCTGCCCATAAGCAAGGATTCATAGTACCACTGTGCCTGCTTTTTCATTAGTGTTAATGGAAAGGTAAAGGTTTCCCCACGACCAAATGGTCTAGTCGTGACTGACTATAGGGGGGCGGTCAGAAAGCCCAGCAGCAGCGGTTTAATCCGCAGCGCCACCACGTCCCTCAGTGTTAATGGAACATGCTGCAATTATGTTCTTATACTGGTTTTACAATAGTCTGTATTTTGATGAAAACCTTTGTAGGGCATTTAATAGGAAGATTTTTTTTAAAAAAATATACCTGGAAGTTCAGCCTCACTTTGGAAAGGGTGCCCCTAAAAGTCACTGTTTATGACCATTCTTTGTTTTTTTCTGAACAGCCTACTATGACCTCCACTGATGGCATGTTGACCCTTACTGATCCAGTACTGGCTTCACTCGCTGACACAGGAAAGTTTCAGATAGTGCAAAGGCTGTTTGCTTTATCAAACATTAACCTTGAAATGACAGAGTCTTCTGTAAGAGCTGTAACCATGAAGAACCCCAGATTTTTCCCAATAATTCTCTATATAGCATTGAATGGACTTGGTGCATTAGGCTGTAAAACAGCTCAAGCTTGAAGTAGCAGCCTGGGTAGCTTAATAGATTTGACTCCATTATTTCATGGCAGTCTTAAAATAAGACTTGAATTGAGCTGATTTGCATCAATGAAATTGGAGCATCAGCAAATAGGGTATGTCAGTGAAGCATGAGAGTTGAAATTGTATATATAAATGTACAAATATTTTTCAAAGTGCAATATAAGAATACTGCATTGCTAATAGGTGGGCTTTTAACACTGGTTCCAGCAAAAACAAAAACCACTTATGGCACAATTTTATCTGGCCTTGTGGTCAGGTCAAGTGCACAGGTCACAAACATGCCATAAGGCATGTTGTGGCAGTGTGGACAATTGTGGCACAAGCATGACGGCCTGTGCCTGCTGGTGCACATAGGCTCTCTGCAGGCTGGAGGAGGGTGGATCGTTCCCAGGAGGGGCATTAGAACTGTGGCAGTGGCTATTGCCATATCCTAGCCCCCTTCTTAGTGTCTGATTTCCTAATGCAGGGATGCTTTGAATGGCACCAGTGATTTCACTGGCCCAAGCACCCCCCAGCAGTTATAAAAATGTTATGATCCACTTTTGGTTTCATGATCACATTTTTACAACGTTGTGAGGCTTGGGGAGCCCTGTGGGGGTGTCCACAGGGCTCCCCATCCCCTCTCTCCAGTACTGCAACCCTTTGGTCAGGCAGCTGCAAGATCCTGGGTACTGCTTTGCTACCTTATCCGTCTTGATTCATGGTAGAAGAGCTGCTAGAAGCAGCTTCCTGCTGTCACTGTGTAATGACGTATCAGTCTCTTCTGCTCAAGTCAAGAGGGAGGACAAGGATGAACTATGCCGTAAGCTCCAAATGACCTTCTGAGCACAAATGATGGGCGGAAGAATGGCTCAGCCTCCACTGAAGTGTCATTTCCATCAAGGACTTGGCCCTATACTGATCCTGTGCAATGCAACAAGGATGTTTATCTAATGTCCGTTTTTAGGATTTTGGAGAGAATACTACAGCTGATATATAAGATAATTACTGTTTGTTGTGTAAGGAGGCCTTTTAACTATATGCAATTCTCCAAACAAGTCTAAAGGTACCATTGTAGCAGTGCTACATAAAGGGTGGTAAAAGCAGCAATAAGGAAAGCCTCCCTCACCATGCTTTAATGGGGCACAAATAAAACAGTCATAGGGTAGGAGAGTTATTTTACTGATGTCCCTCTTTACAAAGGACATGCCTGCGTTGAACTATGCTCAGGTTCAGTGTGTAGCCTGTTGGCAATAGTCCATGCAATAGAAAGGCATTTCCAACCTTTGTGCTCTCTGATCCTCATATAGGTTACTGACTACCTTTAGATTTTTGCGTTCCTCCCAGAAAGCTCTGCTGATTGGTAAAATGTGGGCCTGAACATTTCATCACAGCAGTTCAGGCAGGTAACAGCAATTTTTTTTCCAATATTAAATTTATTTCATATATACAAAAATACTTTGAGTTAACAGGAATTCAGATTTGTACATTAATTACACAGAATATGAACATAGAATGAAAAGATGAAGGGGACATAAAAAATTAAAATTGGTTTACCCAGTAACTTTTCTGTGGTCCTTCATTAGATTTCACTCATCTGAACTGATCAATATGGCAGATGGACTTTCCTGCAATGTCCTTTGCACTATACTAAA
Organism: Lerista edwardsae; assembly: GCA_029204185.1. Taxonomy (NCBI): domain Eukaryota; kingdom Metazoa; phylum Chordata; class Lepidosauria; order Squamata; family Scincidae; genus Lerista; species Lerista edwardsae. The sequence continues at coordinate 11,126,183 of JAJKFI010000009.1, forward strand.
GAGAAGGAATACAGCAGGGGTGGCCAAACTGCACGTGGCTCTTTGAACATATAATAAATCAGCTCACAGAAAAGTTTGCTAAGCTCCTTTTTGCTTCACAATATAAAAAGGTAAACAATTTTCAAGCTTTATACTTTACCAGGTATAAATGCAGTCCACTGGATTAAAAAGCGAGTTTAATGTTCATGGTGAGTAAATATTTAAGAATTTCAATGCTTCTTAAATATTGCAGCTCTCAAACACCTAATCATGTGGCTTTTAGGTTAAGCATGTTTGGTCACCCCGGTTCGTGTATCAACATCTAAGTCCAATATGTTACTATTTATTTCAAATGTCAACATTTGGCACATTAGTGCCATTCAATGTTAGTGTACATGTAGAAACAAAGGATGGACAGATGGTTACATGTAATTCAAGTTCAAGCAATAAATTGAGTTGGGATAACTTTAACAGAACTTAGACTCTTTCCAGTGTCACTTCTGGTATATTGTATACATATGTTTTATACAGTATAGGATGTGAACCATTTCACATGCATTCAAAAAAAGATGCCTTATTAGTGGCATCCGATACACTACGTATCAATTTGAATATAGATGCCAGGACAAAGCTGGACAGGCCCTCTGTATCTGTGGAGGATCCATTCCCAGACGCACATACCCTCTGGATATCAAAATCCACAGATATTGAAATCTGTGAAGGGGCCCTCACAAGAATTCCAGCTGCAACTGGAAGTAGCTTCCAGTTGCGTTCTGGAGGTGTTCCAAGATGCGGGGCAGCCATGTGGTGCCTCTCCATGTCTCGGAAGGCCTGCTGAATGCCTCCGAGGCACACGTCCTATTTTCAAAAACAGAAGTGCCTCTCAGAAGCTACTCTGGTCATGTCCGAAAGTAAAGCAAGGCCCTCCAGATGCACAAGATGGGACTTGTGTTGAGTCAAATCCACAGATCCCAAACCCAGACACATAAGGAGGGCCCACCTGTACTAAATGGCACCACCCAGTGCCATTCAACACAATGTAAGGTTGCCATCCTGTACACACTTGCTTGGGAACGTATTTTAAGTAGATAAGCATAGGATTGTACCAAATTTTCTACATGACTGTATAATTTAATGTTAGATAAGCTTTAAACAGACATCCTTAAACTGAAAGCTATAGCTAGAAATACTCATTCATAGAAGACTTACCATGGTTCTTTGCCACATTTCTGCAAAATTTAAACGGTTAAGTTGGAAGTAGTTCACTTGCTCAAGAGCAGTTAATGCTCTTAGCCACAAGAGGTTATCAATACATTTGTCTACTATTTAGATCGCTATGAGAAGTTTATATAATCTGCCAAGTAAAATGCATTTGAAGCACGGTCTTTTAAACAAGAGAGACAATTAATTTGGATCTTTAAGTACCACATAAAAGGATCTATACTGTATTAAAGTTTGAAATCAGAATACCTAGAAGTCTCATAGCTTCATTATGGACTACTGCTCCCAATTTTCTTAATTAATTTTCCCAATTAATTAAGTATAATTTTCCCAATTAATTAAGTATAATTTACTAGCCTTTAAGAAATCTTTCTGTGAAAAAGGGACAAAATGCACAGGTCTACATCTCACTTTTATTTCCACAGCAGCTACAGTCGCACTGGAATTTTAACAGAACAGAAACAAAAGTTTATAGCAAACACAAGAGCTGCATATTTAAAATGGCAAGTCTTTTTGGGTAGATATTTTCAAAACTGCGTAAGGAAAACTTTTTCTACACCAGACTGGAGAAAGCTTTGCAACTGATGTGGCTGTACCTTGCTTTCAGATTAAGCACACTAAGCTGTTACACTAAGTATTCCTTCTGTGATATGTTTTTAGTAATTTTACAACTGTTGTCTACAGTCATCATTCACAGGCTCTACACACATTTCCAAACCTTTCTGTGTAGTCCTTGGGGTCAGAAATTTTTTAAGAAAAATGGCTCATAGGTACCTAACCCTTGAGCTTCTGTAGGACTGAAGCAAGGCCATCCTATTCTTCTAATGCTAAATTGCTATGAAAGAAGTTTAAAAGCATTTATTGCATTTTTTAAAGCTTCATTCCAGGTATAGGAAAATCAACAAGCAGAAAAGTATAGCAAACCTTTAGCAAGGAGTCTTGGGCTTTTGGCATAAGCATATACCAAGTCCATAGCCTGTATATAGACAGGTCACCCAAGGCCATAATCACATGTGCTCTGAAACAAGTGGGGCATGACTCCAAGATCATAAATCCTAGTCATAGTTTGTGTCCAGTTGCTACAGCACTAGTTTCACCTCTGTAGGTTTTTAATTCTGTTCATAATGTAAAATGCCCTGATCTTTTAGCATAGTATACTATATGCTATTTTTCATACATCCTTTATCTTTATCATGGTCATCCTTTATCTTTATCATATACTACTGACAGAGAAAAGAAACTTAACAAGGAAACCTTTTAACTCTCAGTGTGGTAAATTAAAATTTCCATATTCTATTTTGAGAGAAAAGTAAATGCACATTTAAGTCTCAAACATTATCTAGAATTTAACACTGTTTATAAACACCTGGCTAGAAAGCTTTAAGATGGAATGAGATCAGTTCCTTGCCAATTCTTTAAAGACCCAAATTAACTTCATTCTATGGAGGACCATGATTCAAAAAGCAAAACTCACCAAACATAATACTTGGGAAACATTTGTATATACACGCAGACAGATAATCCCACCTTTCTATTATTTAATCCTATTTGAAAGGGAGCCTTGAAGAGCCCACAGCATTGTAAGTCTTCGTGCTAATTCTGAAGTTCTTTTAAGCATTCCTCATCTTGATTATTTAATGTATTTGTATATTAAAACAATTCTCAAAGCAGTTTACAAAAGGAGACAGCTGCCTGTCCTAAAGCATTGTGTTGAACAAATTGCATGGCCATGGTCCAAGCAGAAGAATCTGAATTTTTTTCCCTCCTTATGATGGCCAGGCAGAAAAATACATGGGCCCTTGTAGAGTTAAATTCTGCAAAAGCTGAATTAGTGGCACTATGGTATGAAAAGTAAAATCACTTTTTGAATCTATTAATTAGGGAGGAGCTAGCTCAACCCTCCTTTGGCATCACAGTTCAAAAAGTTAGTTCTGCCACCTAGTGAAAAGGCGTTTCATGATCACAGTTATTCCTATGTATAGCATGGATTGGTTTCCTGTTAGGTAATTGCAACACCATAAATGGTTTAAAGACATGTACAAACTTTAGTATCAAGATTATAGTCAAGAGAATCCAGTGCTGGTTTGGCTATTGCTGCTAAGGATATTGCTGTTCAATCTGTTCTTCAGAGATCAGCAACATGGAACTGCATGTCCCAAGAGGACACCACTAATCAAGGTGATCAGTGCACACGCTTCAGACCAATACTGAGTGTTTCCTATAACTACCTTCTTTCTAACCTTCCCTAAGCAGCAATGAGAAATGCCTGGAATATAGTCCTGCCTATGAAATTTATGACTATAATAAAAAGGAATTCATAATTAAAAGGAACTCTGGTCTAAAACCTATTTGCCATTAACTCCTCCTGCTTCCTGAACCAAAACATGCCATCATTATCTGTAGTGCTAAGAAAGAACACAGGATACCAAAAGGTTAGAGTAGCTTCTGCCAAGTTATTGAATCTTTGAACTCTTTTCCCTCAAGATAACTCAGTGGGAATCTGAGCAATCTCTAATTCAGGCCAATGATATTCAGCTTAAGCATTAACTTCAAATTAGCCAAAAGCTGTAGCACCAAACCTATTGGAATGCTGCCCAATGAGGTACTGGAAAACAGGAACAGGGATTGATTAAGATTTCAGGCTAGGGTTTACAAGACTCTGGCACCCGAGAGATCTTTAAGTCTCCATGTCAAACAAACATTTGTCTAATAGCAGTAGTCTCCATTAAATTATATCTCTAGTCCTACAATGGTACCAAGACTGTAAACAGCAAGTTTTTAAAATGCTACTTTGGGTACCACACATAAAAATCACCTTTTAACAGGCTCAGCTGCATATATTTTTCAAATGCTTAAGATGTACATATAGACTTTAACATAAGTCAGTAAATTTATTTAAAAATATTTTGTTAAAAGCTAAAATCTAAGTACCAACAGCCATTAAGACAAAGATACGCAATAATTTGCATAACATTAAAAATATACTTAAGTCTTTAAAAAAATACCTTGAAAGAATTTTCATCTATACCACCTTTTGGTGTCTCATTTGCGTAAAAACTATCCAACCCTGTTTTCTTGTGCACATTTTTTAACTCAAAGGGTTAATAATTTGTTTACATTTTTTCAGCCTTTTCCAAGAATTCTTTGTTGGCATTTTGTGTATGATACTTTGGTGTCAAAAAGAAATTCTGAAGCCAAAGTGCCTGTCCTCAGATGGAAAAATGAAATGGGCAGATGACAACTAATTCAGGCATCTAGCATGTTCGTGATGAAAAATGAGTATTTACAACAGCAAGCATAATATATCGTCACCAGATTAGTTTGTCTTAGTGACAATCTGCATTTATATTCATTAAACAGAATATACATCAGCAAAAATGTTTAAGTGATAAATCAGCACAAACTTAGATATAATACAAATTAATTCAATGAGTCTACCAAAAGGGAAGAGTTACCAAATAACCTTAAAAATTATAATAAAACCAGAAATAAACCCACTTATAAATAACATTGATTTTTAGCATCTGACAATAACTTTAGTTTCACAAGCTATTTGGTGAATAAAGCAGTTAACACAAGGTAACGAATAGCTCAAAAGTCCCATCACATCACATTTTATAAGACACATAATCACTCATAAATATTCCTGTGAAAAATAAAAGCCCATCACAGAACAATATACAAATACAGAGCAAAGTCATTGTAAAACAGCAGGTTTTGTTCTTTTAAGCAATGAACATCCATCCTACGTACATAGCCTTTCAGTAAGGCTCAGCATTATAAGGCTCTCTGACTATCTCACCATTGTCCCAAACGCAAATTGTTATGTAACTCAGATAATACTCTAATCAATACAAGTGTCGGCTCATAAGAGTAGCCTCGTAGGTAAAGTTCAAGGTATTGCTTTACTTTTTGTAAAAAAGATTAATGTATACAGGGAAGTCTACAGTACATCTGTCTAAAACAAGACAACTGCAAAACATGTATAAACACTTAGCAAAAAGGTGTCAGTTAAGATGGCTCAGTGCTGGGCGCTGCTTAAGTACAGAAAGTTCTGCTCACATCAAGATGACTAACATGTTCATTAGGATAAAGACTGGTGTCTTCTCCTAAACAAGAAAGACTGGCCAGATGAAACACTTGATTTAAACCAGAGAGGTTGTACAAAATTTCAAGTATTATTTTTCCTTATCACAGTGAAAATGTAAGAACAAATGTGTAAGTGAATGACTGGAAAGGTTTTACATGAATAAAGGCAAAGTAGTAAAATCAAAACATTTATAAAAATGCTTTAACACATTTCCTTCATGTGATATGAATAGAAAGGTTATTTGTAAAAAGTTAGAAAAATTAAAATAAATTACATATTTAAGTACACTTTCCCTTCAACATTTTGTATAAAAACTTGGAATAGCATACCATCATCTGAATATACAGTACACAATAAAAATACACTGGGTGCTGCAAGTGTCTGGCACCTCTGTACAATGTTTTCTAGGGATAATGTTTGTTGTTGGCAGCTAGCTTTGTTTGGTGCTCACACCCACTTTCAAGAGACCTGTCAGTATACCCAGCTAATTGGGACCCACTGTGGTTCTGTCCTCAGTTTCTCTGTAGCAGTTTGTAGTTTTTCAAAGGCTTTGTCTAGATTGTCATTCACGATTACCAGATCAAAATAGTGGCTGTAAGCTCTCTGGATCCGTGCACTCTCATCAACTGTCTTCTTTAAATCAGTGTCCTGTTAAGATTGAGACACAAGCAAAAAGCTATTATGAACAGAAGAAAAACATTACAGGTTGGCATTCCTTATTGGAAGTGCTTGGAACCAGAAACTTATTTTTCTGTGTTTTGGAATACTTGCATATACACATAATGAAAGATCTTGGGGATAGGCCTCAAGTCTAAACACAGCACTTATGTTTCATATATCTCTTATATATGATATATATCCTGAATATATATAGATACATAGCCTGAAGTTAATTTTACACAATATTTTAAATATTTTTTGCTTGAAACAGTTTGTGATTTTCTTTAGACAAAAAAGTAAAAAAAAATCATGTTGGTGCTCAAAAACATACAGAATATTCCTAAATACAGTATTTCAAAATTCAAGATAACCTATATCATAAATTGGAATTTTAGAACTTCAGTTTTACCACTGGCAACCATGTCTTAAAACAACCAAAGTCATTTTGCTTTCTAACAAAACACACTTAAGATTCTGGTCTGAGTTAAGGTCCAAAACCTCATAATGCAAGTAATTATGCTTGCATAATTTAAAACAGATCCATAGCACTACACAAAACAGAAGTCCCAATTCATAAATTAGACAGCACAACTGCCTACCTGTCCATCTATCAAGGAAGGAACCTGGAGAAGGGATACTGACCAAGGGAAATAGTGCCTAGTGGTACACATACCTCTTCCTGCTTTCTATTGAACCAGCAGCTGAGTAGAAGAGAACCTTGGTAATTTTTAACTGCAGCCACGATCCCAGACTAGAGACCAGGCTGTCAGATGATAGAAACCAGACTACAGACAGAGCTGTTCTGGGAACCCACTCACCCCATAAAGGTATTGAACCCAGGGTTTCTCATCAGAAATAAAGTTCATAAGAACAACTTTGACAGTAAAGGGCCCCAACAAGCCACCAAAGTACCCATGAACATGAATTAAAAGCAGGAAAAGTCTCAAAAGGGACATGGCGGTGCAGCGGGTTAAACTGCTGAGCTTGTTGACAGGAGGGTTGGCAGTTTGAGACCATGCAACGGAGTGAGCTCCTGTTGCTTGTCCCAGCTCCTGCAAACCTATACTAGCAGTTCGAAAGCACGTAAAAAATGTGAGTAGATAAATAGGTACTACTGCAGTGGAAAGGTAACGGCATTCCGTACGCCTTGGCGTATAGTCATGCTGGCAACATGACCACAGAAACTTGGCCTCAGACAAACACCAGCTTAGAAACGGAGATGAGCACCACCCCCTACAGTCAGTCACAAGTAGATTATTCGGTCGTGGGGAAACCTTTACCTAAAGTCTCAAAATGTAAATGGTTTATTAAAAGTTCAAAAGAATTAAATAAAATGAGGGGAAAGGTGGGTAAAAAAAAAGTACAAGCAAACTGATGGAAAATGCCTGAACTTGGCTGGAAAGTTCAAGCAGAACCACATGCATGCAGTAATGCTCAACCCCCACAGATGGAGCTGGAATGCTACTCAGGAACAGAGCCTGCAAATCACTCCCCACGTGTCTCTAAGCTGGTGAGGTTCTCAAGTAGCTAACAGTCTAGCAGAAATATGGTCCCTACCCTAGCTACTCGCTTTGCTGGGGGATGTTTAATTGAAATTCTGTTGTTGTTTGTCTGGGTCTTATACTTCAGAGCAATTGAAAATAAATCCACCTACTCTACATGACAGGCTCTTCTTCAATAAAATAAAGCTGCTCATTTCCTTCAAAGTTTCCTCATAGGATACGGTTTCCTCATAGGCTATGGACCTTGAGAGTGGCTCCCTCAAGGTCACTCTCCTCTGAACGTCCTCCAGTTTGTCAATATACCAACACACTATACTTGTGATTCTGGCCAGGGTCTATATACCCCCTCAGGCTTGTAGTAGTCAAGCAGTATAGGATCTTGCTGATTTGATAACTCGAATGGAAAACATACATCCAGATTCCTTACTTATTGTATTAGGGAACTTCAATAGGGCAGATTTGACTCATGTATTGCCCAGATACAGACAGTGTGTTAGCTGCCCCACTAGGGGCAAGAATATATTAGATCATTGTTACACCACAACAAAAGGTATATGTACCACAATAAAATTTCATATATGGCCAATAAAAATTCTTTGTCTTTCTTTCTAGTGTTGATGCAGCCTAGAATTGTATTCACCTTCTTTTTTCACCCCCCACCCCCTGCTTAATGGAAGGGATGTTCTTTTCCCTCTCTCAAAACACCAGAACCAGGGGGCATCCGCTAAAACTGAGGGTTGGGAGAGTTAAAACAGATAAAAGGAAGTACTCTTTTACCCAGCGGGTAGTTAATCTGTGGAACTCTTTGCCACAGGAGGTGGTGATGGCATCTGGTCTGGATGCCTTTAAGAGGGGACTGGACGGATTTCTGGAGGAAAGGTCCATCGTGGGCTATAGGCAATGATGGATTGTTGAACCGCCTTACATTGGTGGTGGGCTACTTCACTGGTGGTAGGCTACTTCAGAGTACCAGGCACAAGGAAGTGGCAATGGGATCCAAGCATCTTGTTGTCTCATGCCTCCCTGGGGCACCTGGTGGGCCGCTGTAAGATACAGGAAGCTGGACTAGATGGGCCTTTGGCCTGATCCAGCAGGGCTCTTCTTATGTTCTTACGTTTTTTGCTGTGTCACAAATACATGTAGCAAGTAGTGATTAAGACTAACACATCAGGGGGATTTATTCATACCATTATAACTAAGTTTTAGTTAAGGAAGTGTGCCATATGCGAGTACACTCAACATCTCAGGTGGGGTCTCAGGTCTTAAATCCAAAAGAAGGACCCCGTACTTATGACTAATAAGTGTATGGAGCATACAGATGAGCAAGGGGAGAACATCAAGGTCTGAACAGGACTACTACTGTGTAAGGTACAACTTTCAATACAAAAGACAACGAGTCAATGGGTCCAATTTGTTCATATACATTTGTAAAGGATAGGTTTTCCTTACTGTCAAAAGTTTGGTTGTAATTCCTGCTTCCACCACAGCTTTGTGCATGGCACGCAATGTCTCCAGCTCTGGAGCTGCAATAAACACTACATACGGCATAAACTCTGATGTCCGCAATATTTTCAATGCCTGAGGAACAGAAAATAAGCCAGATCACAAAGCAGCCTGAACCTTACACAGTAAACCATATTAGCATAACCCTTTATCCACTAACCATGCCACCCTATACATGTTTACCTAGGAGTCCCACGTTCAATGGGTCTTACTCTCAAGTGTGTATGAGTGCAGTTTAAGAAGCACTTTGTGCACTATACCATTATATGAAACTGCTACCTTCTTAATTTTCCCATCAAACAATATTACAATTCATTCTTACATGGCTCGTATGGAATGCACCCTGAGGTATCTGGGGCTACTGTGGGATACAGGAGGCTGGACTAGATGGGCCTTTGGCCTGATCTAGAAGGGCTCTTTTTATATTCTTATGGAATCACAGAACTCAGAGACCCACAAGATTATCAAATCCAACCCCCTGCGCCAATACAGGTAGTCCACAACTGCAACATCTTTGATAGATGGCTATCCAGCTCTGTTTAAAGACCACCAACAATAGAGAGCCTACCATTTTCCACTGCCAAACAGTTCTACTATCAGGATGTTCTTCCTAATGTTTAATTGGAATTTTCTTTGAGTTTTAACCTCATAGCCTGGGTTACTCCAAAAAAATTGAAAACAAATCCACCCACCCAACACAACAGGCTCCTCTCCAAATTTTCCTCGGAGGATATGGTCTCTGGCCCCCGCACTGTCCTAGTCACTCTCCACTGAACACTGCTCCAGTTTGTCAGTATTCAAGGTGGGGTCTGACTAAAGCAGAATACAGCAGTACCAGTCTTGTAATCTGAATACTATACTTTTACTGATGCAGTCTAGAACTGTATTCACGTTCTTTGTTGCTGTGTCACAAATAGGAATGGCAAATAGTGCATAAGACTAATGTCAGGGGATATGTTATGATGGCAGAAGACATCCCATCCCCAAAACCCCACATCTGTTCCTGGGATTACATGCCATTGGGATACTTCAAAAGAACATTCCTTCTACTGGGATAGAACACTAGCATACCTGTGGATTCACATCTAAGATGCATGTCCTTCCAGTCTGAACCACTTCAAGGATGGAATCTATTTTGGTGCCATAGAGGTTGCCTTCATACTCCCCATGTTCTAAGTATCTGCCAGCTTTAATATCCAACTCCATTTCAGCTCGTAACACAAACCTGTACGCTTGCCCATCTTTCTCATCATCCCTTGGCTTCCGTGACGTAACTAAACAAATACAATAAAAGCAAACCAGGCAAGTTGTATGCATATTTATATAACAGCTTCTTACAGAAATACATTATTTTTCCTCCTGCAACGTTTGTACTTTCAGATTAAGATTCCAACCGTCTTGTTTGCCAAGAACTGCAGGAGCACTTTGGGATGGTTCTGAATGGTTCTTTAGTTTTCAAGTGTCAATAAAACTGATTTTATCCGTTCATCACTAAATTGTCCCAGTTATCTCATTCCTTACAACCATATTTTTGTCAGCAATTCTAATCCTTGAATTACATCAGAGACAAAAGAGCACAAACTCAGAAAGACTATGAATAATATACTGTTCCACGAGCAGGAAAAGGAAAACGAGGGGCCGACAGATGAACTGAAGAAAACCAAAAAGGTTCCTTAAACTGACAAACACTAAGAATATTTTTAGAAGTTACTAATACATATTATTTTACAGTGGAAAATTCAGTGTTTCCCAAACTGTGGGTGGGTATCACCAGTGGGTTCTGACCTGATTGTTGGTGGGACCTGAATCTGACAAGCAGATAGCTGACAATGAAAATGTACTGAGCCCTATGGAAACTGAGCTGCATGTGTGTGCTTACTCATGTGTAGGTGAACGTGCCCCACTTTGAAGGGAAAGCCAAAAGGATTGCAGTGCCACCAGAATGGTGCCAATCTAACGAACACTTGAGAAGAAAGTGCCCCACCCTAAGCTGGCAAGGAAAAATGCATTGAGCTCTATGAAAATTGAAACTGAGCCACACAAGTGTGTTAAATCATAAGTAGAGACGTGTGCTTTGGCTCTTATCAAAAGCCAGGTGAAGGGGAACACAAAGCCACCAGAATGGTCCTGATCCGATGGATGTGAAGCTCATTAAATGCTCCAGACAACAATCTCCCCACACCACCACAGTAAAAAGCATAAAAACAGAAGCTAGCAGCTGGTAAAATGACACTTTCACCTTATAAAGCTAGGTGGATCTCAGTATCTTAGTAAAAAGTGGATCCTGGTGCTAAAAGGTTTCGGAACCACTGGTTGAAAGAGCTTTTTTCACATCAAAAGTATTCTGAAGTGTAAAAAAAAATTAACAGGAGTACCAGCTACCCATTATTAAAATTCACAAGCAATCTTGGAAACAGGTGTTTCTAAATCTAATCCTTACAAAGTGCACAGCCCCATCCTATACATGTTTGCTCGGAAGTGTGTCTACTGAATTAGACAGGTCTTACTCCACCTAAGACTGCCTAGAACTGCAGCCACCTGCTTGCTGACACGCATTACCAAGTTTACCGAAAACTATCCCCTTTACACTAGAAGCGTCATCTGGTTATGGAATATCAGGGAAGCTTGAGTTCAGCTTGCATCACACCATGAAGTACCTACCCTAGCCTCACACTACCAGAGAGAAGAAAGGGAAAAATCACAATGAAGAAATTCAATTTTAATGAATTAAATGTACACCTCTGCAATTGCAAGGTGCCATAAAGTGTAAAATGGCAACTGACATGGCACTGTAGTTCCAAACTTCGTGGGATTCAGTACAATAAATCTGTTTTTCAAACTTCTTCGACCCACTCCCTGGGCTCCAATTAACACCAACGTTTTTCTTTGAAACGGAGGCATTTTCGCTACTTCTTCATATATCTGAATTTCATGACGGTCAAATTCTAGGCACAAGAGGGTATTACATATTAAAAGCAAATCAGTATAATAAAAAAGAGACAGATCATATAAAAGACGAGACAGATTTCTTCTATGATAACTTCCTTTTGACCGTATGCTGTTTTGTAACTATTATTTCAATGTTTACTGGGCATTTGGAGATCTGACTTTATTTTTCTGTTCCTAATGCACATTAACAATGGATTAGTTAGGCTGTGGGACGTGGTGGCGCAGCGAGTTAATCCGCTGTTGCTGGGCTTTCGACCGCAAGGTTGGGAGTTCGAGACTGCGTGACGGAGTGAGCTCCCATTGCTTGTCCCAGTTCCTGCCAACCTAGCAGTTCGAAAGCACCTAAAATGCAAGTAGATAAATAGGGACCACTTCGGTGGGAAGGTAACGGTGTTCCGTGCGCTACGGCATAGAGTCATGCTGGCCACATGATTGGACAAAAACGCCGGCTCTACAGGCTTTGAAACGGAGATGAGCACCGCCCCCTGTAGTCGGTCACGACTAGACCATTCGGTCGTGGGGAAACCTTTACCTTTACTTTAGTTAGGCCCACAAGTAGGTTGTACATATATCTCCTTGGATCCAGTATCTGTGGAACTGCAGTCCCCTCCCCTCATGCACCCAGTGCAGTACAGTAGCATAGTATTTCTTGATTTCCTTGATGAACTGAAGATTGTGAAATTAAAATACCTGCATTTCTAGTTGTAAGATACATCATCTTTTTCTTCTTTTTACTACTTATTGTTCCACAAAATGGGCCTGAAGAGAGAGATAAACATTTAGAACTTAAATACTAAAAGTCTTAGAGAAGTTTCTCATTAAGAATTATTAAATGTTGGTTTCATATGATGATTCATAATGTTTTTATTCATGCCATGAAAGAGTGAAATCTTTAAAAACTTTAAAAGCAAAAGCTAGGATATCACTTAAAATGTACTACTAAATTTGATTTATACAGCTATTACAGGCACTTAAGAATGATCTAACTTTATTACATATTAGATACACATTAGGACAAAAGCAAAATTGAATGGACTACACTGGAATTCATTTTCCCTTCAATATTGCCTACTTACCAGCAGGTGGCAGAAAGGGCTCAGTCATGTGCAAAACTAGGCATTTTGCTTCTTATTTTAATTATTTCAAATCAACACTACTGAACGTCTCTGTGCAGTCTCTGTGCACTCCCACACTGCTGTGCTCTTTACCTGAATTGTCCCAATCTCGTCTAACAAATGCTTTTCTCTTTTCTTCTAGGAACTGGCTTGGAATAAGTCCTGCACTTCCTCCTTCTTTGACATGGCTAGCCTGTAATCAAATTAAACATATTAAATGTGGTGCCAATCCACATGAATGTAGCCAACACCTTATTGACACAAGATGCCATTTCATATCTGGTCCATCTTCCTCAGCACTGACTGGCAGCAACTCTCCAGGCTTTCAAAAATAAATTTCTCTCTGCCTTACATGGTGAATCAGTAGTTTGGTGGGAACAAACATTTTCCAAGATATTTAGGTGTAATCACGTAATGCAGAAAATATGGGTTATTTTTTCACTTATTCTTAATATCAATAAAATCTGCTACCCCCTAAGGCAGCAGTTTTCAAACTCTCATGGAGAGTTTGCACTGCTCTAAGAGTTTGCGGAGGCAGGGCAAAAGGCAGTGATGCAATCCCCAGGAATGACAGGGGATGCCTTGAGTGACAGGGGATGCAAGTGCCTTACCTGTCCCTGCGTTGGCTCCCAGGGGTGCTGGGAGCCCTGCAGAGGCCTCTGCAGGGCTCCCCAAACATCAGCAGCAGTGAAAAAGCTACCACGGCCCAAGTCTGGGCTGGAATCGCAGTGCTGCCTTTGCCCTTAAAGGTAGAGGGGCAGAGGCTTTCAAGTTGGGGCATTGTGATGCTCCAGTCTGAAAACCTCTGCCCTAAGTTAAAGCTGAATACTAAACTAATACACGTATGCCTACACTAGATTTTCTGTACTTTTTTTTTCTTCCTGTGTTTACCTGGAGGCAGTAGCAGTCAACTCTCAAAAACGTCCAAGAGTCCTGAAAATTTCAAAAGTTCTCATTGCTCCTATTTAACCATTTTCTTGATTTGGAGCATAGGAAGCTGCCTTAAACACAGTCAAATCATTGATAATCTAGGTATAGTATTGCTTACACTGACTCCAGGTTATTTGCCTTATTTGGAGTTGTCAGGGATTGAGCCTGGAATCTTCTGCATGCAAAACATGTGTTCTACACCACTGAGCTATAATCCATAAAGTTCCCTGTGGCTATTTGGGCCCAATTTGATCCAGGATTTGATTTACTGATTTGATCCAGGATAGCAATTTGGTTTATGTAATACTTCTGAAAACTTGGGAATGAATGTACAAGAAAAATAGCTGCCTACAACTGAAGCTTGAAAATAATCCCTTGTGACATCCAGACATAGCCAGATCAGTCTTTGAAAATACCATACTATATATCTGAGTATGAAGACTTTGTACAGAAAGAAAATATTTAATAAATTAAGAAGTGGAATGTATGTCAAATCGAAACAATTTCTAACACTTCTAGAGAAGGCTGGTTTAATACCACATAGATTTACATAACATTTTACATTTTCTAACCTGCCACCAATTTGGGTCTTCTCGATTTACAATCTGAAGAATTTCTCCCTTGGAAAACTTGAGACCTGCTTCTTTGCATGGAATCAGGTTGTCATTATATGGATTATAATCAAAGTGACACTTCACAAATACCTGAAATAGATGATAAATTTTAATAGCTTAAGACACTAGGATTCCAACAGTATTAAAAACGCTTAGCAAGTTCACAAATTGCTAATAACGTAATCTTTTGACTTTAAGAGAATAAAGACCATAGGGAACAGTTTTAAAAAACATTAACTTCTAGCAGAAGTGAAAACAGTGAGCAATATCAGGCATATGTTAGTAATTTTTTAGCATTGCTAAACTTGAGCACTACTGGAATACAACCATAAACTAAGTCACAATCATCACTCGAAAAAGGGGGTGGGTGGGCTCAAAATGCTGTCAGAGTAAGTGGGAACAATGTTTAATTTGCAACTAAGAGTGCCATGACTCAGTTTTGTTGAGGAACCCACGTTGCTTATCCGAGAAAGAAATTCTTAATTTGTAGGGAAAATTTGCAGTTGATAGTAGCAAGAAGAATGACAGTCTGGACAAGAGTCCAGAATTCTTTCTATAACATCTTGAACCCCATTCAGTGGGGAAAAAGACAGGATATATATTATCTAATCTAAATAAATAAAAATGAAGGGGGGCAAGGGGGAGGCAGCAGAGTCTGACATGAACAACTTCTGCTAGTACCACTTCCCTCCAAAAAAATTTATAAATAGTGTGCAAATTACTGCACACCCAGCCACAACTGGCTTGAAGAGAGAGGGAGCCAAGCCTGGCATAAATTCCCCATCCACCCACAGGTGGCAAGTGAGGCAAATAGAGCCAAGTCACCTCCTTTCCCCTTCTCTTACCTACAACTTTGGCTGTCCTGGACACAGCCCCCTCGCTTACCTAGTCCTATTTAAATTGCTGGTCATGCTTGAACTCCTTTGGGTCACTGTAAATACCACCTGTGGGAGCAAGGATGCTGCATCCAAGGCAGCCAGAAGTATACAGAAGAGAAAGGGGTGGGAGGCTCAGTCTCTCAATTAAATCACCTGTTTTACTTGACTGCTCTCAGCCAAGTGATAAGGAGACAGATGGCTACAATTGGTTTCCCCCTTCTTCCTAGAGAAGGAATGGGGCTGCCACTACCCAGATCCTCTTCCCATTCACTTTGAGCAAGGGAAAGGGGAATCAAAGGGCCAACTGTGCAGCGTCTCCGTCTGCAGCAGAATGGAGGCAGTAACAAAAAAAACACAGCATGTGGAGTTCCTCCTCTCTCGTCTCCTTGAACTCACTGCTGCATACAAGGGCTTCAGGTTGTGTAATCAGTGGCACCTGCTTTGGCACCACCTGCTATAAACAGCCAAAGCAGTGAATGGCATGGTAATCCCAAGCATTTTGATTTTAGGACAAGGTACAAGACAGTCGTAATCTTATGTGAACTCATGTTAATGTTCCAACAGTGTGTTTTGAAATGCAATTTTGTCTTCCTTTTTTGGTAGGCTAGCACAACATATACAGGTCCCATGTCAGTGTTTTATAAATCTAAGTCAAAGGACTTTTTGGAGCAGCTATCAGAAAAAAAAATGCTGTCAGAAACATTGCCCCAAGAATTGTGAACACTTCAAAATGTCTGACAGCCCACATTTGATATGAAATTATTTTAGCACTTTCCAAACATGTCATGTTTACTCTTATGTGATTCAAAGAAAAATTTTTCCTTCCAATATACACTTCCCAACCCATTTTTTCCAGCAGTCCTCTTTCTAATCTAGAAAATACTTTTAGGGACTGACATTTCTTCTCTACAACCGGACTGACAACGCAATCCGACAACCAGACTATAATTAATCACATAGGAGTGGCTTCTAACCTTTTGTTAGTATCACCTAGACTTCAAATAATTTTCTACATTTTAGGCTTATAAAGCAGAGATAAAAATGTAATTCCATCACAAACTAAGAATTTAGAGATGAAAAATTCACATGCTCCAAAATCACATTTTTCCAACTATGAAATGTACATAGTTATTAGCCAGTAACTGCAATGCAACTGCTCCTTAATGAGGACTTGGAAGAAGACCATCAATGAACTTAATAAATGAAGGCTTCTTGTAGATGATAAAGTTCAACAACTGTATGAATTTTTTACTCTGTATGAATATGGGAGTACACAGGAGTAAAAAGCCCTGTGTGCAATCTTGGCAAGTTACAACTCACACAGGAAAACCTATGCTGAATAACATGCCAAATTGATGTAGATAAACTGTTACTATCTGTATACTTGAAGCCAATTCATTTCGTTAAAATGAGAGAGAATATAGGTGGGGGCCTTTTTATCCATGAGGGTTCCATTCCCAAATAGCCATTTAGGCTGGGGGGAAAAAAACACACACACAACTTCCAGTTTAGCAAAAAAAACCTAGTAGTTGCCATTTTAATGCCTTATAAGGCATTAAAAATGCAGCTTTTGGGTTTTTTTTTCCCCAAACAAAAAGCAAAACTTCTGATTTTTCACCTGTGCTCCTGTCAGCCTTGGAGGTTTCAGGATGAGCCAAATTCATGGATAATTGGGCTCAACCTGCATTATGATTGAAAAGATGGTCTGGATTGTCTATTCAAATTATTGAATTCCACCAAAATCTGAGCATTTTTTCTGTACATAGGTTACAGTGAAATACAGTATTACTGACCTGTTGGGGAATAATATTATCTCTGTAGCTGGGAAGAATCTTCAGAGTGACACTACCACTAATATTCTTCAGAAGTTCTTGCAACTCTTTTGGATTGTTCCCAACTTCATGACCGTTAACCTCTTTAATGATATCGCCCACATGCAGAAGACCTTGCCGATCTATCATTCCTCCATGAAGAATTCTTGCAATTACCAAATCATTATTCTCAACCCTAAATGTAACACCCTAAATGAACATTTGAAATGCATCATTAAACATAAGAATTAATCTCAGAAACATTCAGTCCATTTAAAAAACTTATAACACCATGAATTCTTCTTCTAATCAGCAGTTAATGCTCACTCTCTTACACAGGTAGTCCCCAATTTAAGGGCATTTAACTTACAAATATCACAACAAAGACAGCCACATTGCACCATCACACAAGCATAGTCTCTCCATTCTAATGTTTTCATGCAGGTGCATTAGTGCTGGTTTGTGAGAGTCCCGCTGCATTTTGGAGGTGGTGGGTAAAGGAGAGGTAATACAGTACATACTAGAACTGTACTCATGTTTCTCCCCAATATCAATGCAAACTGTAACCTGTTGTAAAATATAAACTGCAATATGTAAAATGCAACTAATACAAATGCAGCTCCCCAACAAAGATGCTCTAAGGCCCATATTGAACATTACAAAACAAAATAGCAGAAATACCACAGAATGTACATTCACTAGAGGTGAACTGATCTACTATTTCTTATATACATAAATGTTTCAATTTCAGTACATACCTCCTAACCTACACCTTAAGAGGATTGCCTGTACATATATATCCTGAAATCCAAAATTAAGTACTTCAAAGAAACTGACAGAACCCACAAGGCACAGTGATTTCAGTTATTCCTGAGATGTTTAACGTATTTTGACTACATCATTCTATCTTACAATCCAGCTACAGATATGAAAAATTAAATACAGTTTTTAAAATTAAAAATATTTTTCCTGTATCTTTCAGAACTTGACTAGTTTCATATATTCAGTTATCACACATAAATAAGGTCAGAAGTTATCTAGTCTCCTGTGATACATTAACAATTCTTTTTAGCAAGCGACATCTTCCAAGACCTCTCTGCCCTCTCCTCTTTTAAAAAAAAAAAAAGCATTCCCCCCAAAAGGCTTACATTCCTGTGGATGGCTAAGGTATTAAAACCAATGAGTTCCAAGCAGGTTTTCCTTCTCTCAACTTCACAGTTAGATTGTTATACTTACTAGTGGCTCCCCTGCTCTTTTGTGAATGCCAAGTATGCGAATAGCATCTACTGGTACAATTTGATTGTTCACTGAAGAGTTGTTCATTTCTGGACTAGAGGGTGGAGATTCATAACACTTTGATGCCACAATATCATGCGCTTCCAAGAGTGACTGAAAAAGAGATGCAGAATGAGCGAAAATATGAGAAAATACAGAAAAGGATTGCTGTGCTTCCCCCAGCAACTAAGTGTGGCTTCTCCAAACCCAGTCAACTCTGAATGTTTCTATGATATAAGAGGAGAATGCAACATTTCACATGATATATTCACATGTTAATGTTTGCTAATCTTTACTGGTTTGCATTGTGAGCTTTTTTTTCTTCAGCCAAAACAAAAAAATGTATGTAGGCCCCAATTCAGAGCAAGACAGTAACGCTTATATCCTATTGAAATCAAGAAAACAAGTTAATCATAACTAGGGGTGGTTTTGTTGCTGTTGAAAACTTTTAGGTATTAACAACCGCCTCTTGGAGGTTAAAATATCTGAATAAAGACACAACACACTGCATTTTGGTGTTTAACATATTTTTGATAAATTAAAATAGACTACTTTTCCAATTAGAAATAATACTGTGGCTGCATCTGCTGACATTACATCATTTGTATCATTTACCTAGTACAACTTCAAAGCCTTGAAAATTAATAAAAATGGGAACTTGGATTGAGATTGTAGAATAAAAATACATCATACCACAACTTGCTATTTTAATCAATATATTTTGGGGGGGGGGGGGAAATAAAAAACCTATACCTGTAATCATAACTAAGTGAAACGCTACCGAATTTGTCAGGTTTATATATAGCCAACCTGAGAATTGGGGCCACAATGCTTTAACGCTTGCTAGATGAACATTTGACTGATGCTTATATATACTGCAATAATATAAGCTTTTTGGGGTGTGTGCTTTTAATTGTTAAAAAGGGAACATCTTACCAGAAAATGTGGCTCCTTCAGTATACCCACCAATTCTGCAATGTTTTCATCTTTGTTTATTAGTGGACTGATGTCTTCAAGAATCTCATTTACCAATTCCAAATTGTTGTCACTTACAGCCTCAAGTTTAGAATCTTCCAATCTCTCATGAGCCTATAAGAATTACAGAACAACATTTTAAAAAAAAGAACAGTCCCTTTGAGTCACCATTTACATTATGAAACCTTTACTTCTCAACATTTCAACAACTCTACTTTGCCCATTGTATTGTTTCTGCTAAAAATTGTTCTTTCAGAAAACAGCAAGGATTTGCATGCCAAGACACAACATACTTTGAAGTGATAGTTAACAAGCATCCTTAAACATGAATATTAAACAAAAGACACAAGTGTGCTTCCTGAACAGCGATTTCGCTACCTCTAGCAGTAATAGTCGCTATCTATGGTCAGCACAGAATGACACACACAGAATGCGACACATCTGTGCTACAGAAACTGGTTTAACCATTTCCTCAACCAAGACAACAGTAGGAACTGTAATTCTGTGATGGTTGTTAGTGATCTCCAACACAGAATATTCAAGAATATTCAAACAGTTCCCAAGACCATGAAACCAAATAAGGATTCAAAAGAATCTTGACCGTCCCTATGATTGGGCCCATACCAGTAAAATGAAGTTCAGGGTCAAATGTAAAATCCTTCATGTACGGCTAGAAAGATTAGAGGCCTAGTACAGGATTGGGTGTGGGGGAAGGGCACCTGGCTTGGCAGGAGCATTTGTAAAAAAAAAAAAAATCTGGAAGTCTCAATGGAACACAAACAAAACATTAGGTGCATCATTAGCCGCATTGTTAGGTGCTGCAAAAAAACAAAACAAAACTGGGCTGCACTGACTGAGGCACAGAGTCCAAATCATAAGAAGTAGTGGTCCCACTCCATTCTGCACTAGTCAGACCTTACCGTTAAAATTGCATTCAGTTTTGGATGCATATTTTATGAATGACATCGGTAGCCTGGAGCGTGTTCAAAGAAGGACAATTAAGATGGTGAGGGGTCTGGAAACCACGTCCTATGACGAATGATTAAAAAAAGCTTGGATGTTTAGTCTGGACAAGATGAAGGTGAGATCTGGCAGTTGCCTTCAAGTATCTGAAGGACTGTCATGAAGGAAAAGAAAAAGGAACTACTTTCTGCAATTGCTTAGGCCAGGGCCAGAATCAGTGAGTTAAAACTACAGGGAAGTAGATTTAGGCTGGACAGGAGGAAAACATTTTTAACTCTAACACTGAAACATTTGCCTTGTGTAATTGTGGACTCTCATTTAAGTTTTTCAAACAGAGGCTAGACAGCCACCTGTTAAGGATGCTGCAATAAACTGCCCAGAGAAGGAGGTCAGTCTAGAGCAGTGATGGTGAACCCCTGACACGTGTGTCAAAGCTGGCACGCAAAGGCAGTTTAACTGACACGCCAAGCCGAGGAAGTGAAGGGGCATGCGTGCAGGCTAGCAATCAGCCGCAGCCCCGCTGGAGCTGCCGGCACTTAAGACTTGCCTCCCTGAGCCGCTGCTGGTGGAGACAGAAGACTGCAAGCCACCGCCACCCCTCTCCCAGACAATCTCGGGCTGCCCTCAGCCCAAAAATGTGTGTGGGGACGGGAGTGCGTAGGCTAGCCAGCACATAGCTTTCTTTTCAGAGGGGGGAAAAGGCACAGAGGAGGGAGCCGGAGGGGAGATTTTTGCAGGAGCAGAGGAGGAAAGGATGGAGCAGTTGTCAGCAGAGGCAGGCATGGGGGGGGGGCTCTGGTGAGCGGCTGAAGTGTGTGTGTGTGTGTGTGTGTGTGTTGGGAGGACTTCTGTGGATGTTCCTGTGCGGCTCTCTGCTTCTGAGCAGCTAGGGCTCTCCCTGGGTTTGCCTTGTCTTGCTGTCCCCAGGAATGGGACGGGCGAGCAAGTGGGGGGAGGGCTGGGGTGCCTGCGCAGGGAGTCAGGGACACAAAGAGAGGTGGGAGGTACACGAGGCAAGGCGAACAGCAGAAAACAAAAACAAAATCAGAACTGCTGTTGCTGGCCTTGTGTGTGTGTGTGTGTGTGTGTGTGTGTGTGTGTGAGAGAGAGAGAGAGAGACACACACACACACAGCCAGCCAGCCCCAATCTGAATTCACTGTAGAGAGAGATTTCTCCAAGCACCTAAACCTGCTGTCAAAAAGGTGAGCTAGTTGTATCCCAGAAGGGTTGAATTCTATTATCTCCAGGTCTGCAGTACAGGTGTACCCAAACTCTTTACAACTTCATATTTACATAGCATTAATTAAGCTCATTAAATAATCAAATAAAAAGCAATGTGTTCCAATATGTCAAAAAATTTTCTTTTGTTCTGGCGGGGGGTGGGGGGTGACACACCAGCAGAGCTGAGTTACGAATTTTCCAAATTTCTGACTCACCAAGCCCAAAAGGTTCGCCATCACTAGTCTAGAGTCTTGTAGGACTCTGAAGGCTAACCAATTTATTTCAGCACAAGTTTTAATAAACTTGTTCTAAGACTTTATTTCATAAGCAACAATCCACTTATCTTCTCATAATTCAATCATTTCAACAGCTACAAGTTCGAAAAAAAACAAATCAATGTCCCTGATTGAAATTTTGAAGTACAAAATACTGCAAGTGTATCCTGTTATTACACAGTCATTTGCCCAAGACAGATGATAAAATCTTAGATCTAGAGTTGCTATGGTTCCTGGATTTTGGAACCATTTTTGGTACTAAGTTAAAATGATCAAAAAAAGTGCTAAAGTAGTGGGACTAAAAGTTGACAACACTGTGTATGCAGAAGCCTCTGCTGACGTGAGTCACACCCTGCCCAACTCTCTTCACCCAGAGTCATGCTAAAGGTTTATGCAAGGAAGCACAATTCATACTGGGAAGGGAGACCTCTAGCTCTCACTGCACATGGCTCCATGAAGTCCATCAGTAGCACAAATGGTCTAGAGCAGTGTCCTCCACTGCTTGGGGTCAGGACCCCAATGGGATTGCAAACCCTCAATTGTGGGGTTGCCAGCAACATATGGACATGAAAAAGGTTAAGGATCACCAAATTAGAGCACCACCAGATAAAGGGGAAGGCATCTGGTGTAGCTCTTCAGGTACCAGGAGACTGTGTCTCAGTACTGCTTAGGTTCTTATAAATTGTGCTAAAACAGGGAAAGCCCCAACGACAACTCTCAAGCGTCACCAGGGCCAGGCACTTTCGGGTTCCGCTGCCTCAGCATGCTTCGTACCTGAAGTTCTGGGCAGACATGTCAATTCTTAGTTGCCGTAGGGGGCTTTACAGCGCTGCCCCGATGGAACAGTAAGCGCTTACTGCGCTAAGGAACCTTTTTAACTGCGGCAGCGGTCTACAGTTTGGAGACTGCTGGACTAGAGCAGCAATATTCAGCCACTGCGCTCTGGCATATTGGTGTGTCATAATTCATTAATGGTCTGCAGATGTGTCGCGGGAGTTGGGGGAGGGTCATTGGGGGATGTGAACCCCTGGCTGGCAGTGCGACTTGTCAACTGACAAACAACCGATGACGTGCCTTGACAATTTCAGGACCTTCTCAGTGTTCCATGAGATGAAAATGATTCATTCATTCATTGGTTTAGATGCTTCAGTCATAAACCAATCCTCCATGTGCTAAGCAGGTCCAAAGCCAAACTTTATGCTACATTCTGGAGTTAATATTCTTTAACACATAGTGTCTGTTACCTTAGCAAGCGATCTTACAATAGGATTCTCCATAATTCCTTTTAAGAAAATAAGGTCTATTTCTTCAGCTCCTGCTGATGGTGGTAAGTCAGTAAGGTTATCCAGAACTTGCTGCATTTCTGTTTAAAGGAAAAAAACCTATGAGAAACACAGGAGAACAGGTGGCTTGATCTTATCAAGTTTGAGGGAAATGCCTATGTTCCTTAAAATTCAAAATTACTTATTCAAAATGAATAAGTATTTTCAGACTTACATAATTTGAGTCAGTTTTTCCAAGGTATTTCAAAATTTGAAACAGTTTTTAGGCACAAGTACATTACAGTACACACCAATAACACACAACTGAAGGACACTTTTTACTGTATGTTTGGGTAAACGCAACTATGAAATGATCAAAATATAGAAAACATATGTGTAAGAGACCAGACCAGGCAGCAGTGAACATAGATGGAGCTTATTTCCTTCCTCCCATTGTCTATCCCCTTTAATATTTTGAAATACTAGGAACACTTAATTCTAACCATAACCAAAATCGCAGTGCCATTAAACTCAAGGGAAATACATGAGATCGAGAAGGAAAGATTCAGCGGAGGATTCATTCTGCAGTGTTCAGAATTAAGTCCATTAGAACGGTCCAAGGACATCAAGAACTATTTTAAAAATGTTTTACAGTTGCAGTAACCATACCTTGCAATAAATGTGCCTTCATTTCCTTTTACTAAACAAGTTCTCCTTGAAAGCATATGTAGGAGCATATGTAGGAGGCAAATGACAGTCACATTATGCTTTCAGAGACTGACAGCAGTATTCTTTTCTTGAGTGGATAGGCAAAAGACAAGCACACAAACCCTCAAACACTTGTGCCGTGGAAAACAGAGACCATGAGAACAATGGGAGAGACACCAAAAATTCAAGTTATAAGCATTCAGAAATAAAAAATCACAGAAAAGACCTAAAGAAATCCCAGGCACCAAAGCTGCTCTTAGCACCTACAAAAAAAAAAAAAAATCTTTCACCTAGAAATTTAAAATATTTTTTCAGCTTTCTCATGTCAAGAAATCATGACAACCGGAATATACTGCCACAATGTTTAAGGACATGGATCTTTAAAAAAGTTTCACATTTAATTGTTTGCTTGAAAATTTGGGATGTCACAATCTTCACCACAGCTTTCTGAAGCAACAAATGTTTACGCAGAATCCCAAAGTTAACTATACTGGATACAAAATACTGCAAGTCTAGAACAAAAGCTCTTCATGATCAAAATATGCTTTTAGTTTACAATAAGTAGACATGTTATTCACTTGTACAAAGTTTCAGTCTCTTTTTATGTTAAATTCAATCAATTAGGGCCAAATCCTATCCAATTTTCCAGCCCTGAAGTAGCCATCCCAATGAGTTGTGTGCTGCATTCTGTGGTGGAGGGGGAAATCAGGGAGGTCTCCTTAAGATAATGGAACATTTATTTGTAGCTGCATCAGCACGTTGGATAGGATTGGGCCCTGAATTTAATACACACAGTTAAGACTCCAACATGCAAAATACATGCAAAATATCTGAAAAATTCATCTTCTTGAAAGATATTCCAAAATTCAAAATGAGACTTCACCTAGCACTTGTCCCTTCTGCCACAAGTTATCTGAACACGTTAGCAAAACACCATATACAATTGTCCACGAAGAATGTGCAGCAGCATCCCACTTATACTATTTCCCACTGTAAACTTACTTCCTAGCCCAATCTTCTTATAGTGAATGTTCAATATTGGTTGCATCTCAGATTTCCTCCTTTTCCAAAACTATTTTCAAAAGATAACTTTAATATCTTCCTGCCTGAGGAATGACTCCCAGCTAATAAATCCCATCTTTGTATCTGCTTACACCAGTTAGTATACATGGACAGGTTAGCATACATTACCACATAGCAAAAGATGACAGCAGAGCACTATGGTGGTCAACCACTGTTAGTATATGCAACTAGAAAGCCAGAGGCTCAGGACCACTAGTAAGGTGCCTGATGGATATGATTTTTGAGCTAAACAGGGATGGACTCCAAAATGTAGAGCTGTGACCAGAAGTGCCTTCACCCAGCTCCAGTTAGTGCACCAACTATCCCCCTTCCCAGACTTCCCATAACTTTTAACACTCTAAAGGCTCTAAGGCCACAGTACCTAAAGAATAGTCTCTCTCCAAATAAATCTGCTCATTCCCCAAGATCATCTGCTGAGGCTCTCTCACGTGTTCCACTGCCTAAAGAAGTCAAAGATGGAGTAAAACATAAGCACCCTTCCTGTAGAATGCCCTGTCCTGAAAGGAGAAATTGTCCTTTTCCCATGTTCCATTGGCACATAAACATTCATCTTCTAGGCAGGTGATTTAATTTTGGAATTGCTCTTAGGCTCAGTAGTGCTAGCCGCTATTCATCACTTGATCTATACCAGAATTGTATGTGAAATTTGTGCTCATCCATACATGTCCTAGCCCAGTTCATAATCTATGTTTCGTTAATGTCCCTGAAAGTATTAGGTCTACAAGAGAAATAAAAGCTACACATTTCTCAACCCTAAGCAGACAATTTACAGGAGAATTACCAGTGAAAGAATCCCAGGAAAGGAAAATTATAAAATTTATAATGGATGGGTGGGAATTTGTTTTCAAGGTATGGCATGTGGGGTTCTTTGCTACAAAGCTGATTCTCTGACTTTCAGCCCAATCCTACTGCCCAGCTCCCATAGGAGCAGTGGTGATAAAACGGCTACCACTGCATCCAACGGCAGCTGCAGCAGCCATTGCAGGCTCTTCAGGGAAAGAGGATGTTTGTCCCCTTCCTCAGGTAAGGGCCTCGGCCCCGCAATGGACTTCCTCAAGTCTGTGCCAGATCATCTGTGCACCCCATCAGTGCATAGTTCAAAATTCCTATTTGACTTTACTGCATGCTTTTCAATCTTCTGAACCATGTACATGAAATAATGGTTCTTACACTGTAACTGAAGCTCATGTGATATACTGTTTCCGGTTGAGTCTGAGTACTCAAAAATAAATAACAGTTAAATTTTGACCTTTGTCCAGAAGAGCATAAGCTCCTTTTGTTAGACAAGACCAGAATTTGGTTGCCAGGATTAAACTAGTAGATTTTTAAGTGTTTCCACTCATCCAGAATAATCAAAATACTATTTTACATATAGGTAAATGGACTACATTTATATTCAAAGAGGCACGTCTCATTTCAGCATTCCTGCCAAAATTCCATATTGTTTTTTAATTAATAATTTCTAGTCATGTTTACTGTAATTGCATAGTTAAGCCCATATAAAACAAAAAAGTTACAACTAGAACTAGGATTTGAATTATCTGGGCACACACTCCTTGGGATTTTTTGAATCTATAATTTCTTATTTAGCAGTGGTCTTATCACCCAAACATTAACAATATTCCTGCTTACATTGTCTGTGCATTCAGGGAACATATCTAAGTTCTGAAGGAGAAAGCTTCAAGCAACTTATAGGCATTTCGCTGCCAGCTCTGTGGTCAACAGTCCATACAGTTATTAACTTTCAATTACAGATTCAAGTGCTATACCACTAAGTGGCTAAACTTCAGGATTCACCTTTATCAGCAGCCATTACCCTTGGTTACAGCAGAGGGAACAAGTGAGAAAGCACTGCTCCCTCCCCACACCAAAGTGGTACCCGAACTGACTTGTTTCCCTTAATCCTTCCCCGTTTACCTCTGTGCTACATCTATTTAATCAATGGTTCTCAAAACTTTTAATTCAAGGACCCACTTTTTAATATACTATTGGGACCTGCCTAGCTTTATGAGACTTAAGAAAGGTGATCTAGATAGAAAGAATATTTTTATTTACTTATAAGCAATATTTTAGTTCACTTGCAAAAAAGGGGGGAGATTTGAGCTTACCTGTGAATCCCCCATCTCAGTGGCTTCATGGCAGGGTCAGTCCTTGTCATATGGGAAGCGCCTCCCTCTCAGGCAGGCAGGTCAGGTTGAAAGTCTTCCTGAGGGGAGGGGCTCCCTGCGCATCCCAATTTGACCTTGCCTCTTGGCAATCAGGTTGGGTCTTCAGCTAGCTCTTGCTAACTGAGACGAAGATAGAAAACAAAGGCTTTACTATGAAGGCTTTTCAACCCACAATTGAAGTTGTGAGTGCTCGGAAGAGGATGGAACAACCAGTTTGAGACCAGAGTGTGCTATGAGGCTTCCTCAGCCCTCTGCTTGTCAGAGCAAGTGTGGACATCTGCACTGCTGGCTAGCCCTCCCTTCAACTGAGGGGACAGACAGCTGTGAGTTCAATGTGAAGAGCCTCAATCTGCCCCCAATCTCCTTCCCTCACGATGGGGGATCCACAGATACCATGGATACTGGGAGTCCTATTAAAAAGATAGGGCAACAATCAACAAATTTTTTTGCCTTGTTGCATCAGAACCACTTATATTATCTTTAAAAAGGTGTCCCCAGTATCCACGGTTTCGGATATCCATGGGGGAGGGGATTTCTAAACGGAACCCCAGTGGATACCAGGCATGCCTGTATTCTCAAGTTTGAATCCCTCTTCAACCAAGTTCACTGAACTGCTCTGAATAAATCAGCCTCACAAAGGCCACTGGTATGTGAGAAGCAAGGTACAATATAAGGATCTGGGAGAAAGACTAATTCCAGCAATAGCTACAGCCAAGGCCACACTGTGTCACCCAACATGAACAGACATTTCTGCCAAATCCCAGCCTACAAAAGATGATGATATTGCATCAGGTGACAAGTGTTGACAAAGCAACCATGGACAGATAATTAGCAGCATCAGTTTGGTGTTCATTCACAATCTTAAATATTTTCATATTTTCTAATTACATTTCCTTACTAATTGCAAAGCCATTTAAGATTTATGTTCAGACCTGAAAGTTCCACTGCAACAGTGAGACTTAATCTTCAGGGTTCAAGCCATTAAAACAAAGTCATTTGATACAACTGAGCATTTGGTTGCTTTCCTATTTTCTTCCCAGTTCTGTCCCAGGGCTTTCTGTCTTCACTTTAGAAATTATTCCACTTATTTGAAAAGCAGATATTTTCTAGCAATTGCTATCTTATTTATAGACCAGGGTACTTCAAACTATAAAAATACAGTACATACATACATACATAGCCCTGTTGTGCCTCAAGATGATTTTGCCTCTTGTATTCCTAGCAGCAAGGCACACAGCAGCATAGTGCAAGCCTGTGCTGCGGGCCCTCCTAGCTAGGCAAGCTATAAAAGCCCTGAATCAATTGAGCTGACGATTAGCCACTCAAGATCCAAACTACATGGATTAACTGGGAGAACAGACAGGAGAAATAAGGCACCCATGTATAGAAGATCCTGCCTTCAGGTAGGTTTTATATCCAATTACCTTCTGGTCATATTGCATGGACTTCAGATAGGAGGAAAGAGCGATGTTGGCAAGAAAGAGATAGGCAAATACCTGTAATAGAATGTAAGGAATTAGACACATAGGAACAAAAGGAAGTTTTAAATTACTTTAACCAGCAAAATATTTGGCTATAGATACTGAAAGTCCTCAATTGCTTAATAAAACAAGGAACAAAGTAAGTCACAGCTGAACTGAGATGGATCATCGTAATAAGGTTTATGTTTCTAGTTTTAATAAGGACCAAGGATTTCAATCACTAACTGACCGAATTAATCGACCCAGGCCTGCTTGGAGGAAGTTACCTATTACCACTAAGCATCATACTCATGATTAATAAGCATCATACTCATCCTGTACTCTTTAAAACTTATCACAAGATTATGCTTTGTACCCGCTACTTCATTTTTTGTTCACATACACGCACACAGATCTGCCTACTGATGGTGACACTCATTTGATAAAACGTATTTGTGGACTACAATTCACTTATCAGATATATAAAGTGAATTGTAGTCCACAAATATGTTTTTGCCTTTTGCGTAGTCTTTAAGAGACAATGTGATTTTGTAGTTTCTGCTAGGGGCCAACACAATCACTCGCAACTGAATAAAATGTTAATATAAGTGAATCAGAGAAGCAACAGAGAACTTAACAGGGCAATTCAGACTCCTTGATTACATGGCAACTCAGGCCATGATAAGGCTACAAATTATGAAGTCAACTCAAGACAGAGGTATCTCAAGGAGTACACCAAGGGTCTGGCAAGATGGCCAAGTCTAATCCTAACTGTGTTTATTTACGAATACTTCAATTGTACCATACTTGCTTCTAAGCGAGCATACTTGGGATTGTAATTTAAGTCTCCTAGCAACAATAATAATACTATTTAGCGCAACGTGTTCGTGGGCAGGTTATCAGTCATTTTATTTCAAAAGGGAATGGTACAGACAGCAAGAGAACTGGCTAAAAGGAAACTAAACAGATATAGTTGACAGTCAAGTAACTGCAGGCAGTAGGGGCTCTACTGAAATATGCTATGAAAAATTGATATAGAACATATGGATCCAATCATACGCACCCACTCTAACCCAATCCCACACAGATGCAACCTTCCACTAAGTAAAGAAAGAGCCTGAAAAGCGCTTACTGGGAAGCGATTCCTGAATCAGGGCAAGATTCAGAACAAGATGTCAGATCGCTTCCTGAATCAGCAGCCATGGGCATATCCCCATCTTGGTGCAACTAGTAATGCTTACATTCCTTTAAAGTACAAATCACAGCAAATGGGGAAGCAGAAGAGTACAATTCTGGCAAATTAAAGAACCGCCAATAGAGAATAAGACCAGATACAGTAGTAACACAATTCAGAAAGCTGAATAAGGGTTAAGGCAAGAAGGTCACAACAACAGCACCCAAGGAAGTTACACCATCCCCTATTTAACATACTATTTACTGGACATTTTGCATTGAGATGCTGCTGGGTGTACAAAGTAATTGCGAAGACAAAACACACATTTAGGTCTAAGACTGGACACATACTGAAACTTCCTAACCTTGCCCACAGAAGATCATACCCTAAATCAGTGGTTCCCAATCTGTGGGTCTGGGCCCACTAGTGTGTCATGAGCCAATTTCAGGTGGGTCACAAAGCACTTAGAGCAGCCATAGTGAATATATGGGAAGATGGGATGCTGGAAAGGGGGAAGGCTCTGTGGTTGATTGGCTTGTGTCAAAGTTGTAAATAGGTTTTTTTTCTTTCTGATTCACTTCACTATTGGAAAATAGATGAAAAATAACCCAACATTGCTGCATTCTCAGGAAAGCTGCAAGCTCTAGCGTCAAAATGACAGAACTTTTGGCCATGACATCACTTCCAGTGGGTCCCAGATAAATTGTCATTTTAAAAAGTGGGTCCGGGTGCAAAAAGGTTTGAGAAGCACTGCCCTAAATACTACTTCTGAAGGGCAAGGGAGCCTCCAGAGCAGGCCTCAACATGGTGAGAAGGAAAAGCTGGCAAACCCCTATCATATCAAAAAACACTTTCTTTGTTTACATAGAATTGTCTTTTTTTATGTTTGCTGATGTACAAAGTCATTCAAAGTCTGCAAAGTAAGCAAATATATGCTAAGGGGGGAACTGATTTTTTTCAACCAATGTAAAGTACAGCAATACCCACTCATCATACCCACTTCTCCAATAGTTTTTCAGTGTCAACAATCTCTGTAATCAGTCCCAGGTAGTCAAGAACCTCTAGTAAAAGTAACCCAACACATTTTATTATTCTGAAGACAGTTCTTGGCAAACCTTTATTCTAAAAGGTTTGTCTGTGGCCCTAGTCACTAAATAAAATTGAGCTCCTGCACCAACTTTATTGCCAGCCATTATAGAAAAGTCTTGTCCAGATGAACAGCTGCTTGTTACCATTTCAAGTACCAAATCTACAAAACAGTTCCCTGCAGAGCAACTAGCCATTATTCAACATTCATTGTTTACTTTCATACCTACATTATCTGACTTAGCTATATCTAAGTCAGACATGATTTTATGTAAAGCAGGTCTATTACCTGCTGTCTTACAGCCAAGCTAGATGTGGACTTAAATGTGCTAGTTGGAAAGGCATGTGCTTACAATTAGAATTGCAATAGGGCAAAGTGCTTAAGGTGTTCTATCCTTGCTGCTGTATCATCTTGTTTTAGGAGCCCATCCTATCAGTACTGTAAACATAAAAAGAAGGAAGTTTGGCCTAGGACATTTCTAACACATTTAAGTGTGCATCTAGTTTGGCTCTCGCCTTCAGTTAGCCAGTCTGAGCTGACTGAATATTCTTAACAATCTCCAATGCCCAGCAGGTAGATAGCCAATGTACTGTAACCAGATCAACACTAACAGGTAGCAGTTAACTTCTTGCTTCTATTCCTGTTAACTTTGATCTAGTCCTTTCAAGCATTCACACTGCCAGCAGCCAGCTTCAACATTGCTATAAGCTATATTATTGCTATAAACTAAAATATATTTACATTATATAGCTATAAGCTACACACACACACACACACACACACACACACATATATATATATATATATATATATATATATATATATATATATACACACACACACACACACACACACATATACATACAAGGAAGATAATTTTTGCCCCAGTAATGTTCTAAACTACATTAATTGGTGCAGGGTGGTGTGGGGGCAGCAGAGACTAGGTTCCCCTGTATCCATGGGGTAGGAGCCTATAATGGGTCCCTGCAGAAGCTGGGGCCCACCTGAAATCAGAAATACAGATTATACACCTATAAAAAAGTAACAAAGTGATGCAATGTTTATAATAGGAGAGGCAGTAAAACTCAGAATTATTGCAGTTCAGAATCCATTTCTGGGCGTTTGTTGATTCTAATTTAACCCAGACTACACTGGGCTATATTATATATAAAATACATCTAAACTACTGGATCTGTGATTTGCAGATACTGAATTTGCGGATACCAGATCGACAGGTAACTGTGCCCAGTTGTACTTCTTATTGAAGTAAAAACTGAATTCTAGTCACGGTGGATTCTAAATAAAACAACTGTCCCATGACGTTACAAATCAAGCTACTACAGTAAAACAGAACATGATGCAGGAAAGGAATTCAGCATCAAGAACTGGAATACCTTCAATTCACATCAAACAAGCTATAACTCTGGGACTGCCTAAAACAGGGGTGTCAAACTCATTTCATACAGCGGGCTGAATAGCATTCGTGATGTCTTCCATTGGCCTGAAATGATGTCATGGTCATGACCAGAAGTAAGCATTTTTCTTCTCAAGAATTTGACTGCAAATTAGAGAAGAGAAAATATACAAATCTTGAGCATATTTTCAAGGTATGGGAGAGCCCAATTATCATGTGGGCTGCGCTTTCAGGAGTAATGCTTCAGCTCAACTCAGAAGCTGAAAACAGAGGATAATGGCATTAGGAGTGCCTAAGGGCTGGACAAAGAGATTGGAGGGGCTGCACCCAGCCCACAGGCCTGATGTTCGACACCCATGGCTTAACATATTAACTGGTTTCAAGTGAATGAACAATTGAAGAATGAACAATCCCTCAGCAGTAGTGTAATTTGGGACTAGGCTTACTGATAAAGTTTCAGATCACAAAGCGAACTAGTATAAGTACTTCTGGGTTCTGAGCACTGTGGAGGATGTCATGGCTGAGATTAGTTTGGGAACTACTATCATACCCTGTAGACCTGACACTTGACAGTTAAAATTGGTGAAGTTATATACCATTAATATTGCAAATCATATACAATATGTGATTCTTTAAAGGACACAGTGTATTGGAAAGGGCAGGAAATACCCCAAGGAGATAGGGAATGGTATCAGCAATGGCCCCTTGTCCAAATAAACCAGGGATTACAGGGTTAACCCCCAAGGTCTTGGCAAGCCTCCGGAGCACAGCTGTTAGCTGATGAGGCCCCTGGCAATGAAGGGAGGTTAGCACAGGTGCAGATGGGTGTGGCTGATGAATTAAAGCCTGCCCACTGATTGGCTGGCCTCAGTATAAAGTTGGAGGCAGAAGCTGTAGGAGAGGGACCTTGGAAGGTGCTGGATGGATGGATTACTGGATGGACTGCCTGCCCAAAGGACTGGAGAAGGTAAGGTTATTGTTTTGGAATAACCATTGGGAATTGTTGTATGGCTGCCACGCCCCTGGAGCCACCAAGTGGGGGAGGCAGTTGTGGCTTAGGCAAGCTGATTGCCTATTGTTTGTTGGTGGGGTTTGTTGGTGCTAGATTTAGAGTTAAGCCAGTGATGAGGGCAGTCTGGAGGAGGCTGGCCAGCCAGTGATCCCGAACAAAGCTGCTGGAAGAGAGGAGGCCCAGTGGGTGAATGAACCCCCTCCCTCTTGGCGCTCTATGGGGAAACTAGTTAGCCTAGTGTGGGCATTGGGGCCCTTGGGGAGGCCCAGCAGGGAATTAGGCAGAACACACAGAGAGGCTAACTTTTAACAACACCCACATCCCTTAAACAGCATTGTCCTACCATCATTAACTACCCTTTCAAAGTCAAATAAATTAGCATTAACAAGGGGCAACAATTCTGGGAGAGTGACATTTTAATTCTCACTGCAACTTGTTATTGCCACATGCCATTTTACCAATATCCCATTTGTCCGTGTAGAACCATGTTTAGAAGTCACTCAGAGTAATACTGTATTCAAGTAAATCTGTTTTCTCACAACAGAAATACATTTAACACCTTTCCAAAGGAGCCGGAGAGCCCAATCCTATCCAACTTTCCAGCACTGATGCACCGTGCCAACAGGGTGTGCGTTGCATCCGGGGGGGGCAGTCAAAGAAACCTTGAGGTAGGGGAACATTTGTTCCCTTACCTAAGGGCTATATTATCCCTAGGTAATATATCCTAGGGGCTGCATTGACACTGGAAGGTTGGATAGGATTGAGCCTCAAGACTGACACAGTCAGCAAGCTAGACTTTGGGCTTCTTGGGTCTTGTTTATTTATTCACCGCATGATTCAAAATCTATATTCTCATCCTCGGCAACCAATTCTTCCATACATCCATCAACCTCCTTTGACCTTTTATAACTGTCAACAGCTGCATACTAAGTCATGTTCTTCTGATATAATTTTAATCATATCCAGATGCACTGTACCTACCTGAACACAGACTGAACTCTATCACAAGAAATACACTTTCCAAATACAACTTGCTTTTAAATGCAAGTGACCAAATATTACATTTAGACATGCATCATTTCATTGAAAACAACTGCTTCCCATTCTCAGAGGTTCTTTGCAAGTTACTTTCAAGCAGCTTTCCAACGAACTAACAATTAAAGTTCCAATTATTGATAATGATAAAACTTTATTGGCATTAAACCACATACAATCAACAAACAAGTGACACAACAGTAAAACATACATACAGCAACCAAAGAAGTTGCAATTATTGTATATTTTAAGCTGTTAGCAAAACTGTTTGGCTTCCAACACACCTGCTTAGACATTTTCTGGTCAGGATTTTAGGTTAACATACAAGATATCAGTTTTCTTCCACACAACCATTCCTTATAACAAAAGGGAATACAAAAATTAAATACATGAGGCTAATTTATTGTTGTCTATAAGGACAGCAGCACTGTTTACTGTACACTACTGTACAAATTTTTGCATGAATTTTTGCAGCTACTTTCATAAGGATGTTTGGCATGTAAAATCTGTCCATGTAACAAATACAGAGGCCATAGTCACTCCTTCAGAGTTCTGCCAATCTCCCATATTAAATTCTTGACAGTATAAACAGCACATCAATGATCCCTGAGCCAATTTTCAGATAAGACAATCAAGCTTCACTTATGTTCAGTAAAATATTGCTATATTAAAACAGTAAGAGAAATCACAGCTGTTGAAGAGAACATTTGACAAAATAAACTGAAGTGCATATCCAAATATTATACCCATTATCATTCAGGGCACAATGCCCTGCTGCTGTAAACATCATGCATAAATTGATAATTTCAGGTAGTTTATGAGCTGTAACCAAATTCCAAGGAGAAAAAAATACACAGATGGTACAGAAATGAACATTCCAGAATTATGTGTTTCAGTTCATAGACCAAATTAAAGATAATATAATCAGAATTGATGAATTAGCAGTCAGTCACTCCCAACTATGATAACACTAGATTCCATATACAAGGTTCTTTTTCAAGCACAAAACTGATGAACATTAGCTAATCCTTTCAAACCACTTCTATGCATATGCACGCACACCATACAACAGAAATCATTAGCCATAAGAGCAACATTATGAAGTCATCCATCCAACTAGTTTGAATAGACACAATCAGTTCAAATGCAACATACCAAATTTGCTCAAACCTCCGCTAGTCCAAAGTCTGTTTACAGTACCCTGCTTCTCCTGTTTCCCAAGGCCCCTCCTCTTCCCAGAGTAGTTTAATGGATGGATGTAATCCTGGGCTGTGTGCAGCAGAACTGGTAAGAAGCTCTGCAGCAGCAATCAGCCAGTTTAGGAAGGTGGACCGGGCAAAGAGGAGAGGTTCTGCTGAAATGGAAACTACATAACCAGATGACTTGTCTACCTCCAGATCTACCAAGCCAAACACCATTATTTTGTGCTGTTATGTTGTCAGAACAATAATTTAAATGATGTTTGCCCCTCCTGCTGTCAGCAACAGCCACAACTAATTGGCTGAAAGCCAAAGAAAAGTCCACTTCATTCAGAACGGATTCCAGGTAACAAATGACATCCATAAAGCTTTTCATTCACATTTTCCGTTTACGTAAACTATTTCATTTCCCCCCTAGCATAGAAAAGGCAGGAGTTAAGAGTTTAAATCCAAAAATCTATTTTAAAAAGGTACTGTCCACACAGTTTCGTAACGACGAACGTGAGCACACTGAAAAAGCATGATGCCAAAAAAACGACTGCTTCCTTTTTCCTCTCCCGGGCAGCAACACTCTAAAGAATTGCTACCGAAGGAAACCGGCATGGTCGCCCCGTGCATTAGGCAGATTGCAACATTTACTACCTACCTTTTTCCTCTTCCCCCCGCCCTTTTGGCCAATGCATGTTCCTTTCCTGCCGGCCGCCTTACTAGCTCCAAATCTAACGAGGTGACAGCACCACCGTGGCAATTACAACCCACCCACCTCTTCGAGCAGCCTCGCCACCCTTTTCCCACCCAGTTCAATGCGGATTGCAGCCACTGGCAAGAGCAAAGAAAGAGACGTGCCTTTCAGAATAGGAAAAGGCGAATGATCTGGAGAGGGAGAGAACGTTAATCTCCAAGGGAAAGGGAATGTGGGGGGGGGGAGAGAGATTAATCCCCGAACCGCCTTTAGGATTTGCGGGGGGGGGGGAGGCGGGTTGAGGGCGTCAGGGAGGGAGGATAATCCCGCAGAGGGCGGGGAGATAATCCAGGGCGGGAGGGGGAGATTATCTCCCCTCCCTTTTTACAAGGGGAGATAATCCAGGGACAGCAAGGAGAGGCTGGCAAGAGGAGTCGAGGAGCGGAAGGAGGCGCCACAGTCCCCCGAAGGCAGGCGGAATCAAGACCCCCATTGATTGGGCGCGAGCCCCGCCGCCCGCCCCGCCGCCCAGATACCTGCGTGCGCCCCCCAGCGAGGCCGCCGCCGGCCCCCAACAGGGAGTCCCGCTGCGCTGGGCAGCCCGAGCCGAAGAAGCCCAGCCCCCGTCCCACACGAGCCTCCCCAGAAACGCGGCGGCGAGGCTTGAACTCCGACCCCCCCCCCGCGTGCAGGGCGAGCCACTCAACGCAAGAGGACCGCCTCGCCCCCCGCGTGTGGAGAAAGGCGGGCACACGCCGCCCCGGGACCCGTCACGCCGGAGTCAAGCAGGCTGAGGAAGGTTACCGGCAACGCGGGCGGCCGCTGCCTGGCCGGTCGGTCGGTCGTTTCGTCGGCCTCCTCTTTCCCTCACACACACGCAGAGCCACTCGTCGTGGCCGTCGCTTCGTCCTTCTCCTCAGTGGGCGCCGCTCCGGCTCAGCCCCATCTGCGATCTGGAAGGCTCTGAGGCGCGCGCGAAGCGCTCCCTGCCTCTCCAGCCACAGGGCGGCCAACGAGAACCCGCCGCAGCCGCTCCAGCTTTTTTTTTTTTTTTTCCCTCCAGCGCGCGCCACTCCACTAAACGCGCGCGCCTATTCCCGCTCCGCTCCCCACGTTGGCCTCTGCCGACTGATCTCGGAAGGGGGAGAGCGCGCGCGCGATTACGCGCCGGCTCCTCCTCCTTTCGTGTGAGCCCCGCCCCTTTTTAACTCTTCGTTCTACTTTCTCGGGCGCTTTTTTTTCTGAGTTTAGCGTTGGTCGCTGGCTCCTGCCTCAGTTTGGGAACTGCGGGTCTGGCCGTGCATACCTACGCGCAGAACAGGGAACGCGTGCGTATTCCCTGTGTGTTCCAGAGATGCTTGCGTGCATCCGATGAAGTGAGTGGGGCGGTATCCGGATTTGTCCCTAAGTAAATTCGCTTGTCTAGAAAGATGCTGCAAAATTTTGACTTGGTTTTGCGGCAACGGACTTAACTAGCGCAGCCACCCTACTAGCCTTGGTTAGCAAAGACTTCTGTGTTATAACCGACAAGACAAAAGCCAGCAAAATGCTAACACCATTCCAACTGAACCCAACTCCAAGCATCCTTGAACCCAACTCCATGCTGGAAGATACCCACCACGGATGTTCCTCCAGCCAGTGGAAGCCACTAATGGTACACATGGGCAGGACTGGGAAGAGCCGGGAGGGGGCGGGGTTGCCCTATCTTAAATCCACTCTGAGTGTTGGCATAGTGCTATGCCAATGCTGACGTTGGTATCCATCAAAATTTAACCAAATATATCAATGGAGAGCGCAAAACTCCCAACATCCCCTTGCCCACTCTGCTGTGATGGAACACAGCCTACAGACTAAGGTCCACAGTGAATTGCAGCGTTCCCACCCCAGTAAAGAACCTGTCACAGAGAACATAACTCAGATGGTGGGGCACATGGCATGGGGCTCACGTCATAGGCTGCAATCCTATACTCATTTTCCTGGGAGTATGTTGCATGGAACACAATGGGACTTACTTCTGAGTGAACATGCATAGGATTGCATTGACACACTTAAGAGCACAGGAAGGAGAACTTTAGCAATAGGAAGATTAGGTGGGTTGCAGTGATTAGCTCCTTGGATGTCTGACCATTGTGATGCCTTATCTGTTGTTGGTAGATTCTTGGTTGATGTCAATGATTCCATGGAAGCTGGCAGAATTACTGGGAGGATTGTTCCTCTGAGGAATTATTTGGGTTCCTGTTTCTCCCCTGGCATAGTGAGGATACTGGCAGGGCAGAGAATTGCAACATTATTGTGATCACAATTTTGCCTACAACACTGACAGCGCAATCCAAGGGACCCATTTTTCAATCTCACCTGGACTCATTGTCCACATTGAATGCTGACTGCAGGCACAAGGCGGTGGCCGCAAGCCATATGCACCAGGCCAAGGAGTGCATCCATGACCCTCAAAATGTCAAACCTAGGAGGAACCTGCCTGCTACAATAGTTCTTTTGGCTTCTGGATCCACTTACCATAAAGGAATATATAGGAGCTCAGAGAAATAGCTACAGAACTAAGTTAAGTACACGAAGGACATTTTCCATTCTTCTTGTTGTTCAGTCGCTAAGTTGTGTCCAAACTCTTCGCAACCCCATGGACCACAGCACGCCAGGCCTCCCTGTCCTCCACTAGCTACTGGACTTCGCCCAATTTCATGTTCATCGCTTCGGTGACACTGTCTAACCATCTCATCTTCTGCCGCCGCCTTCTCCTTTTGCCTTCAATCTTTCCCAGCATGAGGGTCTTTTCTAAAGAGTCCTCTCTTCTCAGGAAGTGGCCAAATTTGGGCTTCAGCTTCAGGATTTGTCCTTCCAGGGAGCAATCAGGCTTGACTTCCTGGAGGATTGACCGATTGGATCTCCTTGCAGTCCAGGGGACTCAAGAGTCTTCTCCAACACCATAATTCAAAAGCATCTATTCTTCGGCGCTCTGCCTTTCTTATGGTCCAGCTCTCACAGCCATACATTGCTACTGGGAAAACCATCGCTTTGACTATGCGAACCTTTGTTGGCAGGGTGATGTCTCAGCTTTTTATTAAGTTGTCTAGGTTCGCCATAGCTTTCCTCCCAAGAAGTAAACGTCTTTTAATTTCATGGCTGCAGTCACCATCTGCGATGAACTTGGAGCCCAGGAAAATAAAGTCTGTCACTGCTTCCATTTCTTCCCCTTCTATTTGCCAGGGAGTGATGGGAGTGGTGGCCATGATCTTAGTTTTTTTAATGTTGAGCTTCAAGCCAATTTTGGCACTTTCCTCTTTCACCCTCATCAGAAGGTTCTTTAGGTCTTCCTCACTTTCTGCCATTAGAGTGGTGTCGTCTGCATATCTGAGGTTGTTGATATTTCTCCCAGCAATCTTGATTCCAGCTTGTGAATCATCCAGCCCAGCCTTTCTCATGATGTACTCTGCATATAAGTTAAATAAGCAGGGTGACAGTATACAGCCTTGTCGTACTCCTTTCCCAATTTTAAACCAATCAGTTGTTCCATGTCCCATTCTAACTGTTGCTTCCTGGCCCCCATACAGGTTTCTCAGAAGACAGATAAGGTGGTCTGGTACTCCGATCTCTTCAAGAACTTGCCACAGTTTGTTGTGATCCACACAATCAATACAAAGGCTTTGGCATAGTCAATGAAGCAGAAGTAGATATTTTTCTGAAACTCTCTTGCTTTCTCCATAATCCAGCAAATGTTGGCAATTTGATCTCTAGTTCCTCTGCCTCATATTCCATTTCCATTCTAGTGTGAGCCTAAATATGATGGTGCTAATTTTCTGCAATTATTTTCTGTATTTAAAGGATTTTAGAGAGACTTAGGGCGCAATCTTAACCTGGAGTTAGGCCGGCACAGTTAGGCCAGCAAAGTTTGGCCAGCACCAGGGCCACCGTAAGGCCACTCTCAGAGTCAAGGAGGATGGCGCATGTTTGTGTGCTGGCCTCTCTGACTCAGAGAGTGTTCCAAACCAGCGACGGGATCTACAAACGACCTGGGGGAATGCTGGGCGGGACTTACGCGGGGCTTCCGCGTGATTGGCTGCCCGTCCGCAGCATTCTGCAGCTGGCCTGGCCTGGGGGAGGGCTGCCCCCGGTTAGCGTGCCCCACTGCTGCTCGCCCAGGCACCCGGCGCGACCCTCACCCATCCTCCGCAGCGAGCAGGAGCCCCCACCCCCCCGAGGCCAGGGCAGCTGCGGATTGCCGCGGACGGGCTGCCAATCACCCGGATGTCCCGCCTACGCCCAGCGTTCCCCCAGGTCGTTTGTAGATCCCGTTGCTGTTCCAAACATACTTTATGGTGTCCCTTGTGCCAACCAAACTTTGTTGTTCTAACTGTGCTGGCTTAACTCCAGGTTAGGATTGCGCTCTTAGGTGTTGTGTATTTGTAAAAATAGCAGCAGAGTTGGGGGCTTGGAGACCCATTTTAGCGCTTGGCTTAGCGCTCCGATGCGAAGGACTGAAGCAATCGCCACATTTCCATAACAAAGTCTCTTTATTGTAGCGAAAGTAAGAAAGGTACAAAGGTTCAATCTGCCGGCTGGGAAACCGGTGAAGTTTGGGCCGCTCGCAGGCGGCAGTTTTCAGTGCAGCTTTACATCTTAAGCACACATAGTGAAAAACTCCTTCTAACAACAGAACAAAGGGATGCAGCCAGAGTGTATCTGGTAGGTGGATACCTGAAGACCCCTTGTGCCCCATTTTACCCAATGGGGTGACTCTTAGAACACTATGAGCTCATGGGAATGTGCAGTGTTTCCAGCCAGGGCTTCCCGTGTGAAACTGTCTGCTTATTCTACACTATCAAGAAAGGGAGTACAACTACTGTCCCTAACAAGCTGGGAAGCTGACCTGCTCAAGGACTCACAGGTGCTCTATCTGATCCTCAGACGGAGAGACGGAATGCCAGTTTCTACCAGTTCTGGACCGTGAGATATGAAACTGCAACACCCCCCCATTCCGTCTCGGAAGTCTTCCTTTGGCGCCAGGTCCAGCATTTGAACTGCTTCTCTGAACTGTGGCGCAGGAAGAGCTTTGGTCAGAATGTCCGCAATGTTCTCCTGCGATGGGCAGTAAAGCACTTCAATGTCTCCATTTTGGACTGCCTCTCTGACATGTTTGTGCTTTATGTCCACATGCTTGGAGTGCATCCGGACTCGTTCTGACCCAGCAATCTGGATGGCAGACTGGTTGTCCATCCAGATTCGGATTGGATTTACCTGTGGAGCATCCAAATCCGACATCAGTTGTCTGAGCGTGTGAAGATAGTTGGTCACAAGACTCAAGGCTGTGTATTCACTTTCCAGTGTTGAACACGCAACAGTCTTTTGCTTGTGTGAACCCCAATCTATCACGCAATCCCCAAGACGTATGGCATAGCCAGTTGTAGATCTCCTGGTTTCATCTCCCCCAAAGTCACTATCTGCAAAAACCTCCAATTGCAGTGCTCCTTTTGGGGCGATGTGGTACCTGTGGGTGCTAGTCCCTTTCAAGTACCGGAGAATACGTTTTAAGGCTACCCAATCTGCTTGAGTTGGGTTTGCAGCTTTCCTGCTCAGGTGATTGACTGCAGCGCCAATGTCTGGACGTGTCCAGCACGCAAGGTGTGTGAGTGAACCCAATAGTGATAGGTACATATTCTGGTTTGGAAATGGTGCAGACTCTTCTGCTATCTCCCCCCTTCCAACCACCATTGGAGTTGCAACACTCTTGCTGTCCTGCATGCCCCATTCTTGAAGCAGGGCATGGATTTTACTCTCCTGGCTGAGGAGAAAACCAGTACTGTCAGCTGTGCGTTCAACCTCCACTCCCAGGTAACGATTGACAGGACCAAGACACTTTAGGGTGAATGCTTTTTTCAGCTGTTCTGTGATCTGATTGATCTGTTGTTCCGTTCGTGCAAGAACTAGCAGGTCATCAACAAAACACAGAAGAACACACAATGTTTCCCCTTTTCCCTTCTTGAAAAGGCATGGATCAGCTGGGGAGGGTGTGAACCCTAACTTTTGCAGCTGCTCCTTAAGGCATAAATGCCAATTTCTTCCACTTTGCCGCAACCCATACACAGATTTCCTGAGACGAAAATGTGAGTTGTCACATTGCACCCCTGGGGGTATTGTGATATACACTTCTTCCTGCAATTTTGCATGCAGGTACGCTGTTCCCACATCAAAATGATGCACTTGGAGACCTCTGCTAGCTGCGACAGCAAGCGCTGCTCGAAGCGTTGTGGCTGAAAGTGTGGGGGAGTAGATTTCTTCAAAATCTACCCCTGGAATTTGCTTGCAGCCACGAACCACCAAACGTGCTTTCTTTAAGGGCTCAGCACCTTCCTGATCCTTTAGAACAAACACCCATCTGGAATCAATTGC
The DNA here is from genome assembly GCA_029204185.1 of Lerista edwardsae. Taxonomy (NCBI): domain Eukaryota; kingdom Metazoa; phylum Chordata; class Lepidosauria; order Squamata; family Scincidae; genus Lerista; species Lerista edwardsae. The sequence continues at coordinate 11,168,832 of JAJKFI010000009.1, forward strand.
ATGCTTTCCAGCTGGTAATTTTGCTGGCTCAAAAACCTCCAGGTTGTGCATTGCCCTCAATTCAGTTTGAATAGCCTGGAGCCATCCTTCCTTCTCGGGTGGCGGTAATTCCAAGACATCTTGGTATGTCTGGGGTATTTTTCCCACCTCCACCTGATAGGTTAATCTCTGAGGTGGCACTCCACGCAAAGCCCTAGGAGGAAGGATGCGTCTGGGCGGAACAGCCGGTTCTGGAGTGATTTCCTCTGAGGAAGTGCTTGTGTCCAAGCCTGGACTGGCTTCCCCCGCTCCCCCCCCTTCCAGCAGCCTGTTAGAGCTTGCTGGTGTGGCAGGACTCTCTAGAGTTCTCTGAGGTGATGCTGCCGGCTGATCAGGACTGCTTTCTAATCTTGCCTCCCCCCCATTCTTTCCAGCCTCAGAGGGGATGCTGACTGTTTGCTCAGCATGATCTGGCAGCATACTTTGCTCAGAGAAATCATAAGAGTTGGAAATGGTGACCGTTCTGTGGTCAGGATTGAGAAATTTGAGCGCTTTGCAATTTGGTTCTACTCCAATGAATTGCAGCCTCTTGGCTCGCGGCTCGCCTTTCTTGCGTGTCTCCCGATCTGCATGGACGAAAGCATGTGACCCAAACGTCTTTAGGAATGCGAGATCGGGTGGTTTACCGTATAGCTTGGTGTAGGGGACCCCTTCAATTGAACGGTGATACACACGATTAGAAATGAACACAGCATATTTCATCGCTTCCCCCCACAATCCTTTGGGCAGTTTTGATTGCTCCATCAGCGCTCTGACCATGCTCTGGAGCTCCCCATTTTTTCTCTCCGCCACCCCATTGTGTTCTGGGGTGCGAGGTGCGGTGAGTCTGTGAGTGATGCCCTGCCTTTCCAACCAATGAGACATCTCCCCACTGAGAAATTCACCTCCCCGGTCGGTTTGAATTGCCACTACGGGATGTTCAAACCGTCTCTCCACCCACCTGACCCAATTGCGAATTTTATTAAACGCCTCAGACTTTTGACGCATCAAATATGCAAAGCTGTACCTGGTAGCGTCGTCCACAACTGTAAGAACATATTGCGCCCCCCCAGCTGTCTTTTTCATTGGCCCAATCAAGTCCATATGCACCAACTGGAAGGGGGTCTGGGTCTGGCGGCTGCTGCGCTTCGGGATGCTTGCGCGATGCGATTTAGTGATTTTGCACACCTCACAATCTACAAATGCGTCGCAATCTTTCAAGTCCATCCCGCGCACAAGTTCAGCTGTCTTCTTCACGTAGTCATGGTTCAAATGTGCTAATCGCAGATGCCACAGATGCGGGCAGAGTCCGTGCTTCGGTTGATTGAAGAACGCACTTGCCTGCTGCTGTTCCTTCGCCTGCGCTCCAAGCACAAACAGCCTGTACACTCGGGGGACAGACACGCAGAGACTCCCCCTTTTCAGGGTGCAGGTGTTGTCTTGGAAAGTAATTGTAAATCCTTCTTCCTGGAGACTGCCAAGGCTGAGCAGATTCCTGGACATCGTTGGCACGCACAGCACATTTTTCAAGGTGGTCTGCAGTTGAGGCAGAAACACGTCTCCAGCGCAGCTCACAGGAGCTGCTTTCCCATTTGCGAGAGCAACAGTTTCACGGTCAGTCTCGCGCCTACTCGTGAGTAAGTCTGCAGAAGTCACAATGTGATGACTTGCTCCCGAGTCGAGCAGCCAGGATTCTCGCGTGCGCACCCCTTCCGCTGAACTCACAAACGCGATGCTCGCTTTGGGTTGCTGTGCATGAGGCTTTCCTTGCCCTGTGCTCTGCTCATCATGGGGTTTTTTCTTCTTCTTGGTTCCTCCTTTCTTCTTGGGGCATTGGAGGGCAAGATGATGGATGGAACCACACACGTAGCACTGGCGCACACTGGAGCATACCTGTGCCTGGGACTCATTTCTGGGTTGCTGCTGCTGCTGCTTTTTCCCAGAATTGTTGTTTTTCCCTTTTCTGAACTCACGCTCTCTCTGATTGTCTTTCCTTTTGTCTGCTTCCTCGAGAAGCCGTGCGACCACAAAGGTGACAGTCAATTGCCCTGCTGGGATGCTTTCCAAAGTTAGTGTAAACATGTCCCACGTTTCATCCAGGGAATTTAGTATCGCAAACACTTTGAGGCGCTCCTCCACATGCTCCCCGACTGCTTCTAGGTCTTTGAGGTTCTGCTGCATCGCTCTCAGGTGGACTCGTAAGTCGCCCCCCGGTTCTAGACGCGCCCGCCACAATTTGCGTGTCAGAACCATGCTGGAGGTGAGAGTTGCCCTGGCAAACAGCTCCTTCAAAGTGTCCCAATAGTGCTTGGCGTGCTGAAGACCCCTCACGTAAACCAAAAGATCTTCAGAGATTGCAAGCCCAATAGTGGCTTTCGCCTTCCTGTCGGCGGCCGCCTCTGCGGCATCTCCGGCTGCAGGAAGCGCTTGAGTGCGTTGCCACAAGTCCTCGCGTTCCAACAGCAATTGCATCTTATGGGCCCACTGGACATAATTGCCGTCGTTGAGGAGTGGAACTTGAACGCCAAAGGGCGCCGTCGCGGCGGCGGGGGGTTGCTGCGCCATCACAATCCCGGGCGCAGCGGGCTGCAACGGTGGTATTTGAGGCGGTGGCAGAGGATGGAAAGCGCCCTGCCCGGGAACGAGCGGCGGCGGGTGCGGTGCGGGCGCCTGGCCATCGGGAGGCCCCGCTGGGGGAAGGAGAGGTCCGAGGTCGTCGTCTTCCGACTCGCCCTCTCCGCTTTCCTCGCTTTGCTCGCGTTCCCCTCGGACGCCAACGTCCTCTCCCTCGGATCCGTTCTCGAGGTCTTCCTCCTCCTTCACTCCACCGGTGGCTCCTTCCTCATCCGACATCTGTCAGGGTGTCGGCGAGTTGGAGGATGCAGCCGCATTCACAGTTCAGTCTTCGCTCTGCTCTGCTCCGCGGATCGGGTCCTCGGCGAGCCCCTGCAGGGTTACGGCTGACTCTTCCGCAGCGCGGCGTGCGCCTGAAACCATAACCTGTTGTGTATTTGTAAAAATAGCAGCAGAGTTGGGGGCTTGGAGACCCATTTTAGCGCTTGGCTTAGCGCTCCGATGCGAAGGACTGAAGCAATCGCCACATTTCCATAACAAAGTCTCTTTATTGTAGCGAAAGTAAGAAAGGTACAAAGGTTCAATCTGCCGGCTGGGAAACCGGTGAAGTTTGGGCCGCTCGCAGGCGGCAGTTTTCAGTGCAGCTTTACATCTTAAGCACACATAGTGAAAAACTCCTTCTAACAACAGAACAAAGGGATGCAGCCAGAGTGTATCTGGTAGGTGGATACCTGAAGACCCCTTGTGCCCCATTTTACCCAATGGGGTGACTCTTAGAACACTATGAGCTCATGGGAATGTGCAGTGTTTCCAGCCAGGGCTTCCCGTGTGAAACTGTCTGCTTATTCTACACTATCAAGAAAGGGAGTACAACTACTGTCCCTAACAAGCTGGGAAGCTGACCTGCTCAAGGACTCACAGGTGCTCTATCTGATCCTCAGACGGAGAGACGGAATGCCAGTTTCTACCAGTTCTGGACCGTGAGATATGAAACTGCAACATTAGGTGTGTGTTTGGTTTTCACAAGTGGAGAGCAAAGTAATAGGGTAGTCATAGATAAAACAATATGGTCCGTTAGCCATTTATTACCTACTTTCTATCTCTTTATCAAGAAAAATAAGGGCTCAGCTAGGGGCTCAATCCTATCCAATTTTCCAGGGCCAATGCAGCTGCAATGCAGCCCCAAGGTAAGGAAGCAAATGTTCCCTTACCTTGAGGATGCCTCCATGACTGAACCCCCACCGCAGAGTGCAGCACATGCCCTGTTGGAACAGCTGCATCAGCATTGGAAGATTGGATGGGGTTTGGCCCCAGGGCTGTAATCCTATATGCATTTAACTGGGAGTAAACCCATTTAACTCAATGGGGATTACTTCTGAATAGAGATGTATAGGATTATGCTGTAGGTATAACCATGATTCTACTCTGATTACACTACTATTGTAACCAATAAATACAATACCAATTTTATATTTATTATAAGAATACAATTGCAAAAGTCCAAATATAAACAATTAAATACTGGAGAAATTTTAAGAAAAGCTGAAAAAGTTTAGCATTCTTATAGAAAGACAAATGAATTCTCTTGGGAGGGAAGGTTCTATGCATGCCCAATACCTGTTTTTAGCATTTGGGACAAGCAATTCACAATATGATCTGATATCTAGGAGTTTTCATTATAGAATATTTTTTTCCAGAATGGAAAAAGACAGCTGAGACTCTTTTGCTGAGTATGTTTATTTTGCACTTGTTTGCAAACAACGATTGCATGGGCTAATATGTCACATTTGCCTTAATAGGACGACTCTGAATAATTAGGAAGTGGACTGCAGCCATTTGAGCTCATTCACATTTTCTCACTTTCTCTGAGAAAGTTGTCAGTGTAAATGTGTTCCCTGGCATACAGCTGATGTTGACACTAAAAGCAACAGCAACACAATGCACAGGTGAAGTTATGGAATGAATGACCATCATTAAAGAAACCAAGGAAATTACTGAAGAGAGAGAAAGGAACTGATCAACCAAAAATCACCCTGACATAGTATCCCTATTTTATGAAAGAGTTTGTTCCATCAAAAGAAACTTTGAACAATTAAACTACCATCATAAAAGGAAAATTAGGTATTGTATAATATTTTTCTTCCCATGCCAAAACATAACTGCTACTGGCTTCTGGAATAGTATTCAAGAGCACGTGGCAACATACTGTAATTAAAGAAACAAGATACTAATGAACACATGGATGAGCTACAATCGGGGCCCATGAGAGCGGGGTGCAGGAGGTAAATTGTACCAGCGTCAAAAAAAGGAACCCAGGAACAAAAAGAGAGGGCCCAGAAATTTTCTAGGCACTCAGCCGGCCTCATGGAGAATAAAAAATGTAGACTTGGCTGACTAAGATGCTGGGTGAGCATTCTGTAAGGGTAAGTCTTACCTCACAAACCTTTCAGAATTCTTTGAAAAGGTCAACAAGCATGTGGATGTGGGCAAACCTGTGAATATTATATATCAGGATTTTCAGAAGGTGTTTGACACGGTCCCTCACCAAAGGCTGCTGAGAAAACCTCACAGGCAGGGAATAAGAGGGCAGGTCCTCTTACGGATTAAGAATTGGTTGGGGAGAGGAAGCAGAAAGTGGGAGTCAATGGGTAATTTTCACAATGGAGAGAGGTGAAAAGTGGAGAGCCCCAAGGATTTGTCCTGGGACTGGTACTTTTCAGCTTGTTCATAAATGACCTAGAGACAGGGATAAGCAGCAAGATGGCTAAGATTGCAGAGGACACTAAACTTTTCCCGGTGTTTACTTGGAATGAGAATATAGAATAAAAACACACAATACCACAATTTGCTATTTTAATCAAGAAATTCTGAGGGGGGGGAAATACCAAAATAACACACCCCTATCTATATGTGAAATTTTGATTATTTGCATCACTTTACACTTGCTTACATTGAAGCACATCTGTCATTTTGCTGCCCATTCCTCCAGTTTGGAGAGATCTGCTTTTATTTAAACTCTTCAAAATCACTGTTTAAAGCTATAACTATAGACTTGTCTAGAGCTATAAAAAGGTAAAGGTTTCCCCACGACCGAATGGTCTAGTCGTGACCGACTATAGGGAGCGGTGCTCATCTCCGTTTCAAAGCCTGTGAGCCGGCGTTTTTTGTCCGATCATGGTGGCCAGCATGATTCTACGCCGTAGCGCACGGAACGCCGTTACCTTCCCACCAAAGTGGTTCCTATTTATCTCCTTGCATTTTTTAGGTGCTTTCGAACTGCTAGGTTGGCAGGAGCTGGGACAAGCAACGGGAGCTCACTCCGTCACGCAGTCTCGAACTCCCAACCTTGCGGTCGAAAGCCCAGCGACAGCGGATTAACTCGCTGCACCACCACGTCCCGGTCTAGAGCTATATCATCCCCATTATTAGAAGTTCATTTTTCTTCTTCATTTCCTCAAGTAGCACTGGTTTCCCTTTGTTTGCTGCATGATGATGTTGCAGTCTTGAAACAAGTGTATACATGTTACCTTATCTAATTTCTTAATTGGTATCTTCAGTCTTATGAAAGACATATCCTTTATAAATATGTTTCTGGTAAGAGAGGATTACATCCTAAGTCTTACTGAACACAGTGGGCCTACGTTTGCATAAAATATCCCCATCTTGAAACCACTCTAGTCATACTCTATTTATCAACCTATAGATTTTATGCCTCCTCCTTTAAAGAGGAACATATTAGTTCAGCCTTTACAAGGAGCACTGTGAACAGCCCAGTCCTAAACGTTTATGGACTAGTAGCATATATGATCAGGGCTAACGTAACCATCACCTATGCAAGGTGAACATGGGGAAAAAAACTGTCAGCACCGGGTTGTTGGGGTCGCAAGAAGAGAGCCCTACACTGTACCCCCCCCCATAGCACATTGCATCCCTGTGCTGTCTGAAGCGTACCAATGAGGGTTCTGATGGGTGTAGACCCTCAACTAGTGCCTGACTTGGCTGAAACCCCTGGAGTCCCCTCATCACAAAACATGCTAGAACAAAAGATTTAGGATCATGGCGCTAATGATATGAGGAAGTGGAGTAGTGAAGCTGTAATACTATTTCAATCTCTTCAATGACAATCCCAAATTTTCTTAAAGAACGGTTCAGAGAAATCACACAGGAGTTCCTTTCTACAACTAAGATCTAAATCTGGATTAAATCACATGAAACTAGTTGGCAGCAGAATATATGGCTCAACACAGAGTCCTACGCTTATATTAAAGAAAGCTTTCACAAGTCCTTTTGTTCAGGACAATGGTATGACCAGCTGAACCCATTCCACTCTTGGGTGTGTGTCCTAAATACTACCACAAATGGTATTTTATCCACTGACCCTACTGTGCCAAGGCCAATTGCAAACATGAAGGGCCAGCATTCATGCCTCCTACCAGCATTCATGCCTCAAAATAACAGAGCACAGAGGCAAAATTCTTCTTTTAGACTCAGACATTAAGATTTGGTTTGGGTTGGTTATTTTTGTACTCCTTCTGTTGTACTACACTGAGGGGAAATACAGCAAGCTGTTTAAGCTTTTGACAATTTTCATTCCTGTCTGTGAAGGAAAAGGATTTAAGCGCCGTGGTCACCACAGTGCCATGGCGCACTCCCAGAGGCACAGCGTAGCCTTCCTGGCCAGCCAGGGCAACATGATATGAAATCTCACATGAATAGTGCAGGATCTCTGCATTGTCATAGCCAACAGGTTGCACACGTTCTGTGCATGAGTAAGGGTGCCATCCTAGGAAGTCCATTGGGCAGACGCAATGCACTTGCATCGGTCCAACAACACTAGCACCGATGTGGGAGCGCCAACCAGCACCCCTGCATCGGCACTAGTGACGTTGGGCCAACACTAGCAGCACTGTCGGCCCAATTGTGCTGGCTAGAGGTGCCACAGCGCCATTCCTATGCCAGCCAAACTCAGCTGGTACAAGAGCAGTTCTGGACGTGCGGAGGGCAGGCGGGCAGGAGGAACTGGGCGGTGGGTGGATGGGGCAGTAGGCATGCTGGCCCAGGGAGGGGTAAAGATGGGATGCGGCCAGTTGGCTGCATCCACGCATCCGTCCCCAGGCCGGGCAGCCCTGATTTGGACCGTGTGGCCTCCTCAGCTCTGCACCTGCTATTTAGAAGGCACAGATCTGAAGAAACCATAGGGGAGGTTGTAGCCTCTCCTGGGGCAAGGGTGCAAACGTACCCTTGCCCCGGGAGGCTTCCCAGTGCACCAAAGCTGCACTGGATATAGCACAGGCCCACAGGCCTCACTATTCCAGCGCAGCTTAGAATTTCGCTCTGAATATACTTATTATGTGTATATAGTAACCCAGATAGTTTTACACTATTGTGGGCTCACCTAGGAAGTGTTGCAATTACAGTCACACATTGCAGGATATCCTGGGCACAATCCAATTGGAACTACCCCTGCTACACAATTCCCCTTGAAATTAATGGGACCAGAGCAAGACTGCGCCTTTTGACAGTCTTGATCAGAGACTGCAGTATATCTGCTGGCATAAAACAATATATTTACCTTGTCCAATTCAGTGACATTCATCTATTTCAGTTTTTAAAATGAAAACTACACCAATATCAAAGGTGAAGGTTTTCAATGTATTGAAGTGTTCTCTGTGGATCATTTTGTCAGAAACATGGGGAAAAAAACCTGTTTAAGATAAGAGCAAAATGATATACCTTTCTGAATGCTCTTTTTCCCCTTCACTTTTTAAGCGACTTTAAAAAAGAGAGAGAGATCTTGCGCTTTCCCGTACCATGGATGGCTATCTGATGTTTATTTTTTTAAAAAAAAAAATCTTTTACAGAGCCACTTTCAAACCTTAGGGTGAAAAATAAAAGACAAATTGTGGGAGGTATTGAAAGAGTAAGAGTTTGATTTCTTTTAAGAAATAAAGCGATAGAAGTTAAAAGCCCTCAAAGTCAAGGCAGGGGGATATTCTCTGAACACCACAGCTGACCTAATGCTTTCAAAAGAGAGGACAAAAGTCTTCTTTTTTTAAAATATGGAGACTGCCAGTGGCTTTTTAGCTCTGAATCATCTGTCAAGGCTGATTTCGTTCTCATTAGAGATATACCTACATAAAAGGTAAAGAATAAAGCACTAGTGTGGTTTTATTCACAAGATTTAGCTAAATTCCAAAATTTAGCACCATGATACAAGCAGGCTAAGCTTGTATACCAGTGGTCAGGGAACAGGGGTAAATTACCCCAAATGGGGTAAAAATGAAATTCCTGGGGATAATGGACGGTCGCGCTGCCGAGACACAGCTGGGCATGCATATGAATCTATATGCATGCCCGGCTGTGTCTTGGCAGCGTGACCGTCCATTACCCCTGTTCTGGTTCTGTCGCTGGCTGGCTGGCTCCGTTTTGTTTGTTTTGCTCCGCCCACTTTTGCTGGCCTGCAAAATGCGCCCCAGACTGCTCTGTGCCTGCTCTGCTTTTCACACCACAGCAGTTTAGAGCACGTGGACGCAGCAAGGAGAGCGGCAGAGCAGCGGTGCGTTGGACCTGAGCAGCAGCGGAGCAGAGCGGCAGTGAAGAGGCAAGCCAGAGACGGCCGGGCATCGGAGGTGAGGGAAGGCACGGGTCTTTCCCCCTCCCCCGCCTCCGTTGCCCTGCCAGGGCACATGTCTTCCCCCCCATTGCCCTGCTGGGGGGGGAACTGCACACCCCTCACTCAGGCTTCTTGCAGAACACGCAGCCCCATCATTTTGATCGCTGCCCAAGGACAGATGCGGCGCTTCTTTAATGTCCCGAAGTGTCCGTGTGTGATGGAAGGTGTCTCCTAAGACTGGGTGCTGTTGCCAGGGGAGGGACTGGTTGGAACGGAGGTTTTTAAAAAAAATTGATCGCCTAAGAGTGCAAGTCTATGAATGTCTACTCAGAAGTAAGTCCCATTATAGTAAATGGCACTTACTCCCGGATAAGTATGAATAGGATTGCACCCCATCTTAATTAAAACTGTAGTCCAATGCACACACTGCCCCAGGAGTAAAGCACATTGAATTCAATCTGACTTACTTCTGAGCAAACAGAAGTTCACAGATGCCGGCTGGCCACTGAACGTAAGGAGCGTGCAGGCTGGGGCAAACGCGACTGGCTGCAGAGTAACAGTCTGAGCTGACACCAGACTGTCCTCCTCCCCCTCAACTTGTAGCCCAGTGCAATGATCCTCCGATCCGGACTGGGGCTCAAAGTGTTGTGGGGTGTGTGGGGCACGTGCGCATGCGCAGGACACCAAAGAGAAGTGCCAGGCAAGCATACAGCATGAGGCGAGGCGAGAGGGAAAGCGAGCTGCAGGAGACAAAATGTAGGAACGCTTGCTGCGTTTCTGTATTAGTACTATGTGCCTTCTCCAGAATGGAAAAGCAGATACTGTGCTGCTAAGTTGCATAGTATAGCCCCCTTTGTATTAGCACACATTAGGAATGGCCCTTGCTTTCTTCACAGCTATGTTTCTGTGAAGTGGGAGGGGAGGGTCAAACTAATCGGGCAACAGATGTATTTGTTTTGCTCCCATTCATCCTGTTAATAGTTAAGGTGGAGAGGATCTAATTTTTCACATTAAGAGATGTTTGTATGAGGCGAGCTGAATCTCCTTACCTACATGCACACTCCTTGTGATGTAAAAATGAGGTATTCCCTGTTTGACAAGTGCATGAAACAGATATCTACATAAAAAAAATGGCTACTGCTATCATTTTTTGGTTTGATCCAGAGTTGCAAACAAATCTTTTAAATTCTGAAATAAGTCTTTGGAGGCTGCCCCTTTATCTTACTTTCAGACCTTAAAAGTGTTTTTCTTTAATCCAGTGCAATGGCTCTCAAACGTTTTATCACCGGGGCCCAAAGGAAGTGATGTCATCAAGCAAGAATATTTTAACACCCCGTATGACAAAATCAAATCTAACTAAGCAGGTTATATATTTACAATAAGAGTAAGATTAAAAATATTTAAAGAACTTTCCTAACTCTCCCAAACCCTTTACAACTTCATATTTACATAGCATTAATTAAGCTCATTAATTAATCAAATAAAAAGCAATGGGTTCCAATATGTAATTTTTTTTTCTTTTGTTCTGGTGGGGGGGGGGCATATCTACGTCGGCATATCTAAATATATTTTGGGATAAAAGGTAAAAAAGTTCCCTGACCCCTGTTGTACACAAACTAAGCTAGATCACACTAACAGCAAAAACAGCGCTCCAACAACTGTCTACATAAATGATTCCAAAGCACTCTGCACTAAATTTATATCTCGCAAAGAGGCACCATTTATACTGTCAGCAGAATACAGGCACCTTTGTGCTGGAGGAAGAAGCCATATAGAATTGTTGCTTTAAGTGTTAAATTTATCAGAAATCTCTTTTTGTAATCAATCACCAGAAAATCTCCAATTAGGCATAATTCTGCGGAGTGGCATAATTGCACTGCCTAAAAACGGACTGATGAAGAGAAAGGAAAGATGTGATAGCAATAGTGAAATAACAGCCACTTAACAGCCCAATCCTGGCTGCGCCCAAGGCTACAGCAGTGCCAAATGGCCACCACTGTATCCTACAGGGCCAGGGCTGCTGCTGGAATCGCCTAGGGGAAGGGAATGTTCTTTTACCCCTTATAAAGCCCTGGTGGCCCCAATGGATCTCAGAGCTCCACCCCCTCCCACAGGACTGCCCTTTCTCTCTGCCCTCCCCGTCCCCATTCCACCTCTCTTTCCCCTACCCTTCCCAAGCCCCTGCGCCAGCCAAACTCGGCTGGCACGGGGCTGGCATACTGGGCATCTGCGGTGGTGTCCCATGATCATTACTTCCTGCACTGGCCCAATGCCTTCTTCTCCGGCACAAATATGGCACATTTACAACAGAGCACATGCGCCTTATGGCACATTTACAAAAAAGCTGGACGGTGTAAGTGACTTACTCCAGCCCAGCACCACTACAGGATTGCACCCTAAATCAATTGACAGATGCCATGCTGGGATGAAGAGGGACAGCTGCTGTCCTTTCAAAGAAGACACCACTTTGAAAGGGACCTCTTTGCCCAATTAACAAGAGTAGTAGTCTACCAGTCACCAGTGTAAACTCGATGCATGTCCAATGCCATGGGCTTTTACAAAAACTGTTACCCATTTTCTACCTCTGCCAGATCAAGGACATGTACAGTGCGTTGCAAAGATGTGTACTGCATGACTTTGCAATCATGCAATATACCTATAATTTCAAATACAAGCATGTAATTTTTTTTTATACTGAACTGTTCTTAACCCAAAGGGAGGGGAAGAGTGAATGATGGGAATGCTGATACAACCTTGAAATTAATATTCAAGCAAGTCAGTATTCTGGTAGTGAGCCAAAGCATACTGTGCCCTTTTTATCTGAATTTGAGGCCAGGGAGTTGTACATCCTTTGCTGTGTGATTTCTTATTATTCATACATGAGGAACTAAGAAAGGGCTCCGATACAAAACAAACCGTCAACATTATATTCGGTAGTTTTCTAGAAGCCAATGTCATATATATGGATGGACATGCTCCTTCTCTTCTACATAATACAGTGACCAAAATCAGTTGTGGTCCACCTGCTACTGACCTTGAAGCCCTCCTTAGGAGGGATGGAACATTGCTTTGCTAAAGTGGAACTGGGATAAATCAATGCTGACAGTGTTTGAGTGGTGCCTCTGTAACACTATAGAGAAGAAGTCGTTGTGTTGGCTCCCCTCCTTCATCCTCACTCATGGCATCCCTCTCTTGCCTGAATCAGCAGTTTGTGCTCCTCCATTCACAGCAGTCAGGAAGAGCATCTGGCTTGACACATCCATCATTTATTTTTCACTGCCTTTCTCCACTGGCAGTGAAAAAATTAACACAGTGATACCGTTATATGCAGTACTTTGCAAGAAGCCCATGTCATAATTGTGTGAGGAAGTGCTCCTTATATGCAATACGGTGGCCACAATCAGCTGCCACCCACTTGCCAATGACCAAGTGCTAAGAAACCTAGACACCTTCTGTTCTATTTTGCAGCATTCTAGGGCTGGGTATGAACTAAATGAATTTTAACAGAGAACCAGGAAGCAGGTATGATTCATAATGATATTAATTATTAGAATAAATATAGAGTATATGCTTCCTTCTTTGACAAAGTTTCCACAAAGTGGGATCAACTTTAGCCTTGTTGTATTGTATTGCTTTATATTTATGTATGCCAATAAAGGTTATGGAAATGGAAATGAAAAGATGGTTCCAAGTCTTAGAACAATGGTCCCAAACTGTGGGTCGGAAGAACCCACTAGTGGGTCACAAGCCAATTTCAGATGGGTTGCGAAGAATCTAGAGCAGCCATACTGAGAAGATGGGATACTGGAAAGGGGGAGGATTGTGGTTGTTTTGCATGTGTCAAGGGTAAATAGGCTTTTTTCTTTCTGATTCACTTTGTTATTGGAATATGGCTGAGAAAGAACCCACTTATTGCTTCTTTCTCAGGAAAGTGGCAGGTGTTGGCGTCACAACGACTGCACTTCTGGCAGTGACATCACTTCCAGTGAGTCCCAGACAAATTGTCATTGTAAAAGCAGCTTGCATCAGCCCAAAGGCGTCCTTGGATTGCACCCACAATCTGTTTTAAAGTCAGTATTAACATTTGTAACTGTATTAACATCAATTAACGAGTGAATGTCAAAAGATCTCCATTTGATAGCACAGTGGACTGTTACAGAAGGCATGCGTTTGTTCACCATTAAAAATATGTCCTCTTGAGCCTCATGGCTGGACTAATATATTGCAAAATTGGAATGGTGCTGAGGGCATTTGAAGAATAAACCAAGTGATAGCAAAATCCCTATTGTGTGTACTGCTTGCAAAGAAAGGGGTATGATAGGTTGTCAGGGTACTGCAGTGTATATTCTTGTGCCAATATGAGTAACTAGGCTTTGGTCCCTGGGGGGGGGGTTGAATGGCTATCAGAGATGCAGTGCAGGCACAGACCTGTTACTTATGATGCACCGCAGTGGTCAGGGATGAGATCAGAGAGCAGGAACAACCATGATCATCACTCTACGCAGCACCCAGTGAGCATAAGAACATAAGATCATAAGAAGAGCCCTGCTGGATCAGGCCAAAGGCCCATCTAGTCCAGCTTCCTGTATCTCACAGCGGCCCACCAGGTGCCCCAGGGAGGCATGAAACAACAAGATCCTGTTGCATCCTGTTGCCACTCCCTTGCACCCGGTACCAGTAGCCCACCACCTTTGTAAGGAGGTTGCACAATCCATCATTGCCTATAGCCCACGATGGACCTTTCCTCCAGAAATCTGTCCAATCCCCTCTTGAAGGCATCAAGACCAGATGCCATCACCACCTCCTGTGGCAAGGAGTTCCACAGATTAACTACCCGGTGGGTAAAAAAGTACTTCCTTTTATCTGTTTTAACTCTCCCAACCCTCAGTTTTAGTGGATGCCCCCTGGTTCTGGTGTTTTGAGAGAGGGAAAAGAACATCCCTCTATCGACTTTATCCCTTCCATGCATAATTTTGTATGTCTCAATCATGTCCCCCCTCAGGCGCCTTTTTTCTAGACTGAAGAGCCCCAAACGCTGCAGTCTTTCTTCATAAGGGAGGTGCCCCAGCCCCGTAATCATTTTAGTCGCTCCCTTCTGCACCTTTTCCAACTCCACTATGTCCTTTTTGAGATGCGGCGACCAGAACTGGACACAGTATTCCAGGTGTGGCCTTACCATCGATTTGTACAATGGCATGATAATATTGGCTGTTTTATTCTCAACCCCTTTTTTAATGACCCCAAGCATGGAATTGGCCTTCTTAATTGCTGACGCACACTGGGTCGATACCTTCATTGAATTGTCCACCAGCACCCCGAGATCTCTCTCCTGAGTTGTCACAGACAGCTCAGAACCCATTAGCCTATAGGTAAAGTTTTGGTTTTTTGCCCCAACGTGCATCACTTTACATTTGTCTATGTTGTAACGCATCTGCCATTTGGCTGCCCATTCCCCCAACTTGGAGAGATCCTTCTGGAGCTCTTCACAATCCTTTCTGGTTTTTACCACCCGGAAAAGTTTTGTGTCATCCGCAAACTTGGCCACCTCGCTGCTTATCCCTGTCTCCAGGTCATTTATGAATAAGTTGAAAAGCACGGGCCCCAAGACAGATCCCTGGGGCACTCCACTTTTCACCTCTCTCCATTGTGAAAATTGCCCATTGACCCCCACTCTCTGTTTCCTGGCCCTCAACCAATTCTGGATCCATAAGAGGACCTGCCCTCTTATTCCCTGACTGTGAAGTTTCTTCAGCAGCCTTTGGTGGGGGACCGTGTCAAACGCCTTCTGAAAATCCAGGTATATGATATCCACAGGTTCACCCACATCCACGTGCCTGTTGACCTTTTCAAAGAATTCCAAAAGGTTTGTGAGGCAAGACTTACACTTACAGAAGCCATGCTGACTTTCCTTTAGCAGTACTTGTTCCTCTACATGTTTTAGGATTTTATCTTTGATGAGGCTTTCCACCATCTTACCCGGAACAGACGTTAGGCTGACAGGCCTGTAGTTTCCAGGGTCCCCCCTTCTCCCTTTTTTAAAGATTGGCGTGACATTGGCTATCCTCCAATCCTCTGGCACCGTGGCCGTTTGAAGGGACAAGTTGCATACTCTAGTTAAGAGGTCAGCAACTTCGTTCTTTAGTTCCTTAATTACTCTTGGGTGTATACCGTCTGGGCTTGGTGACTTATTTATATGTAGTTTATCAATTTGATCTAAAACATCTTCTTTATTAAACAGTATCTGATTTAATTCCTTCGTTAGGAAGGGCTGTTCGGGCTGTGGTATCTGCCCAAGTTCTTCTGCTGTGAAGACGGACGCAAAGAATTCATTTAATTTCTCTGCAATCTCCAAGTCCCCTTTTATCTCCTCTTTTCCTCCCTCACCATCCAGCGGGCCAACCGCCTCTCTGGCAGGTTTCCTGCTTCTAACATATTTGAAGAAGCTTTTATTATTCCCTTTTATGTTGCTAGCCATGCGTTCCTCAAACGCTTTCTTGGCCTCCCGTATCACCTTCTTACTTGTCCTTTGCCAGAGTTTATGTTCTTTTTTGTTCTCCTCATTGGGGCAAGACTTCCATTTACGGAAAGAAGCTTCTTTGCTCTTTACAACTTCTCTAACTTTGTTTGTCAGCCATGCAGGCACCCTCCTGGACCTTGTCGAACCCTTCTTTCTTTGCGGTATACATTTCCGCTGGGCCTCTACTACTGTTATTTTAAACAGCCTCCATGCAGCCTGGAGGGATTGGACTCTTTTTACCTTCCCTTTCAATTTCTGTCTAACTAGTCTCCTCATCTGAGGGAAATCTGCCCTTCGAAAGTCAAGGGTTCTTGTGTCAGATTTGCTCTGCACTCTTTCCTGGACATGCATGGCAAAACCAATCACAGCATGGTCACTGTTCCCCAATGGCTCAGTAACATTTACATCCCTAACTAGGTCCCGAGTACCACACAATATTAAATCCAGAGTCGCCGGTCCTCTGGTCGGCTCCATGACTAGTTGCTCTAAGGCACAGTCATTCAGCAAGTCAAGGAATCCGGTCTCTCTTTCTTGACCAGAGCAGCAGTTGACCCAGTCAATATGAGGATAATTGAAGTCCCCCATGATTACAATCCTGCCTCTCTTGGTCACAGCCCTGATTTGTTTCCTCATTTCAAGATCACCTTCAAGTTTTTGATCGGGAGGACGATAGCACCCCCCCCACACACTATTACATTGCTTTTACGGCCTGGCAGTTTAACCCACAGTGACTCCATGGTGGAGTCCGGCCCACCTTCAGTTTCTACTCTGCTGGATTCTATCCCTTCTTTGATATAGATGGCCACCCCTCCGCCAACACGCCCTTCCCTGTCCCTCCTATAGAGTTTATAGCCTGGGATTACAGTATCCCACTGGTTCTCTGCATTCCACCAAGTTTCCGTTATGCCTACTATATCAATCTTTCCCCTAGCCACCAAACATTCCAGTTCCCCCATCTTTGCTCGGAGACTTCGGGCATTCGCATAATAACACCTATATACGGGGTTCTCTAAGGAGGGACTGTTTTTTGATCTCTTTTCCCCGCCTCTCTTTTTACTGGACAATCTGTCACTTACACTCAGCTTAGAAGTTCTATTTCCTACTCCTCCATTACTCTTTAGTACTCCTCCACCCTCCTCTTCCCGTAGGGATGAGGAGTTCCGAACCGGACGCCACTCGGCTCCTGTCGGCTTTCCCCCAGGGATCAGTTTAAAAGCTGCTCTGCCACCTTTTTAATATTAAGCGCCAGCAGCCTGGTTCCATTTTGGTTCAAGTGAAGCCCGTCCCTCTTGTACAGGCCTGGCTTGTCCCAGAATGTGCCCCAGTGCCTAACGAATCTAAACCCTTCGTCCCGACACCACCGTCTCATCCACGCATTGAGACCCCTGAGCTCCGCCTGCCTAGCTGGCCCTGCACGTGGAACGGGTAGCACTTCTGAGAACGCTACCTTGGGGGTCCTGGCCTTCAGCGTCCTGCCTAGCAACCTAAATTTGGCTTCCAGGACCTCCCGGCTACATTTCCCCACATCGTTGGTGCCAACATGCACCACGACCGCTACCTCCTCCCCAGCACTCCTAACCAGCCTATCTAGACGAGACGTGATGTCCGCAACCTTCACACCAGGCAGGCAAGTCACCGTGCAGTCCACACATCCGTCGCAGACCCCCCTCTCTATATTCCTAACTATAGAATCGCCCACAACAAGGAGACCGCAACCCCCCTCCCGCCGAGGAGCATCCTTAGTGCGACTGGATGCGGGCTCGTCACTAGAAGAAGGGCCCCCCACTGGGGGATTGATTCCCTCTGTTCCAAGCTGACGTCCTCCAGCCCTGAGACTCCTTTCCCCAGCAGCTGAGGAGCTGCCCTTCTGAGGGTGGGACGAATCCTGCAAGTCCCCGGATGTCTCACAATGGACCCTCACTGCCTGTCTCTGCTTCTCCAGGTCCGCAACCAAGGCCTCTAGGGAGCAGACGCGTTCCCTGAGTGCCTGGAGCTCCTTGCACCGAGGACACACCCACGACTTACGCCCCAGAGGCATATAGTCATACATGTGCAAAACACTGGATAGCCCCCGCCCAACTGCTGGCTGTCTGGCTCCATCTCTGTGTTTATTTAGGGATGAGCTGCCCTGCTTCTCAGAGAGAGGGCAGAGTCTGGGGCCCTGGCTTCCTCGCCCTGCTGCTTCACTCGCACAGATGCGTAACTCGCCCGTTTACCTGGCACTTAGTCTCGGACGAGGCACTTCGTCGCAGGACAGCACTCGCTTGCTCGTGTCCCACTCGCAAAGAAGGTTCTGCTATATACAGGAAGTTCTGCCTGCCTGCCTTCCTTTGCTAGAAGCTCCTCCCCCTCTCCTGGAAGCCCCTCCTTTCTGCCTGCCTGAAAAGAGGCTAGCCTCACCTGGACAATAGAGGGTGATGGCTGCCTAGGCAACCTTTTGTACCCTTCAGATCCATGGAGGCCACTGCAATCGAGGGCCTTCTAGGATGCGGTGAACATATTTTGTTGACTCATTCTTTACAAGGAACATGCAACTTAGGCACTCATCCTTGGTCACCTGAGAAAATGACACATTAATTAATGGAGAAAAATTCATCAATAATGAGAACTGTACTACAGGACCACAATGCAGACCGTTAGTGTTACTGTTCTTTATTTCTTTTGCTGAGAGGTACATACCCAGGGGCAGCAGAAGACAAGAAGGGGAAAGGGCCAGTCTGCCATGCAATTCTACATATGACTGCAAACAGAAAAAAGCAATGGATGGCTGATGCTACAAAGGTAGCGCGCGCACCCACCCACCCCAGTGCTAACCTCAAATGAGCATAAGCTTCATGATGGCATTAGGCTGTTGCACTAGCTGTTGCAAGAGGATTCAAATGGAAGATGCAAAGAATAAAGCTCCCTCTCTTCCCAGATGGCTTTTTTCTCTTTAAAATTTGCAAAGTCTTGAGTTGTTGTTGTTCAGTCGCTAAGTCATGTCCGACTCTTCGCGACCCCATGGACCACAGCACGCCAGGCCTCCCAGGCCTCCACTAGCTTCCGGAGTTCGCCCAATTTCATGTTCATTGCTTCGGTGACACTGTCTAACCATCTCATCCTCTATCGCTCCCTTCTCCTTTTGCCTTCAATCTTTCCCAGCATGAGGGTCTTTTCTAAAGAGTCCTCTCTTCTCATGAGGTGGCCAAAGTATTGGAGCTTCAGCTTCAGGATTTGTCCTTCCAGGGAGCAATCAGGCTTGACTTCTTGGAGGATTGACCGATTGGATCTCCTTGCAGTCCAGGGGACTCTCAAGAGTCTTCTCCAACACCATAATTCAAAAATTCATAATTCATTTGCAAAGTCTTGAGTACTTTTCAGCAAATAATAATCGTTTTTATATTCATATGAGACTCTCTACCCCTGTGCTCAAAAGGAATGAAGAAGGGGAAACAAGAGAGTAGAGATTGTTCCTTTGCAAGGAATACAGCAAAAAAGGACAGATGATCCCTATTCCATGATCTGTGCTTCAGAAAGTTCCTGGGGATGAGAGAGCTTGAAGTGTCCTTGTAATGTTTGTTTTACAGTGTTTACGACTGTACAAGCTGAGCCTAGTAAAAGCTCATTGAGCTTTGCTATGCATTCAGCAAACCCCTAGAGAGAAACGTGGTGGGGCAAAACTACACATTGCTACAATACCGAGATGTGTGACTTAAGAGAGGGAGAACCAAAGATTTTTGCAAAGAGCAAATACAGGAAGAGGAGATGGATTTTTTAATTTTTTTACATAATATTTTATCCTAATCTTGCTTTCTGTCAGGGATGCAACTGCTGCAGTCCAAGAATGCCAGTTTGCATTCCACGAGTGTCATTTGATTACCTCACAATGACAGCACTTCCTGCTTGATGATGCCACTTCCAGCCATGACATCATTTCCAGTGGGTCCCTATACAAGTGCCTATACAAGTGGGAACCTGTGCAAAAGGTTTGAGAACACTGCTATAAACCAATGTTTCTCAAACTGTGGGTCGGGACCCACTTGGTGGGCCACGGCCTGATGTCAGGTGGTTCCCAGAAAGCTGGGAGCAGCCATCTTGAAAGCTGCAGATCTTACTCTTGCTATAATCCTTTTGTGTGTTAACAAATTTGAATTTCTGTGAGGGTTTTTTAATAACTTTTATTTTTTACATAATATTTTGTCCTAATCGTGCTTTCGGTCAAGGATGGGTCATGCTTGTGCAATTGCTGCAGTTGAAGAATGCCAGTTTGCATTCCACGAGTGTCATTTGATTATGTATCAATGATGACACTTCCTGCTTGATGATGTCACTTCTGGCCATGACATCACTTCCAGGTTAATGACAACACTTCCAATGGGTTCCGACACAAGTGCCATTCTAAAAAGTGGGTCCCGGTGCTAAAACATTTGAGAAACACTGATCTGAACAGTTTACTGTGCTGTAGGGGTGTACTGAATTCAAAGAAACCCCACCTTGTTCTTTTTTACGGTAATTAAAAAACAATCTGTATAGCAGAACTGATGGTATTGCACATTTTCTGCCAACATTCAAGATAGTAGTCCTGCACCTTCCAACATTGCCCTATTCATTTCCCATTATTATTATTATTTTAAGGCATAAGTGGACTGTTCCTCTTGATGCCAGAGCAGGCCTGGGTGGGAGACCTTTCATCTCCTCCCTAATGGAAGCAATTAACATTGCCAGGAGTCCTTTTCTTTCCACGCCTTTGTTCTTTCCCTCTGCTTTCTTCTTTTTCCCCCTTCTTCTAATTCAAGAGTTGTATGTAAGCACAACCAACCACACACCTACTCAGCCACATCAGGGTGTTGAATTGCCCTCTTCGGCATTCATCCAGGCAACTCCCAGCCCAAAAGAAACAGCCTGATTAAAACAGTCGTGTTTAAGTGAGAACGAGAGAGGAAAGGCGTAACAGATGTTCCAGTTTTGCAAAAAGGGTTTGATGAAAGTTGATCTGGAGGTTCAGGCAGGGCTGGTCCATCCATGAGGCCAAGCATGGCTGGTGCCAATGGACTGGCAGGGAGCATCTCCCCTCTGTCCACCTATCTACCTCCACTGTTCCCCCTTCTGTTTCCTGGATTGAAGGCAGGACAGATCAAGCCACCAGCCTCTTCAGATTGAGTGCTGGCACAGGGAGTGTGCACAGGGTAGGCCACATGGCCTATAGGGTCAGTTTTAGAACATAAGAAGAGCCCTGCTGGATGAGGCCAAAGGCCCATCTAGTCCAGCTTCCTATATCTCACAGTGGCCCACCAGATGTCTCAGGGAGCACATGAGACAACAAGATGCCTGCATCTTTGTTTGTGCCCAGCTTCTATCAGGTTGGTCATTCTCAGGGGCCAAGAACTTTAGAGTTGTGATGGCATAGCTGTAGCAGTAGCATAGCCAGAAAGAGGCGGCATGGTCTGTATTTCAGGCACCACAACATGCCATGTAAGCAGCCCTTCCACTTGCTGTCAGAGCCATTGGCGCAACTACAGCAAGGTGCTCAGTGAGCACCTGCCTGTTACCATTGCTGTTTCAATGGCTCTTACAGTGGGTGTGAGGTGCAATCACATAGCGCATTGTGGCACCTGAAATACTACTATGTTACACACACACACCCCGCTACAGATTTGTAATCAAATGATACAGGTTAAGAATTTAAAAAAAATTTAAAAACCCAAATGCAACACTTTGTTTCTTTGCTCTTCTTTTTGGTAACTGCTTTCTTTCAGCGAGGCTTTCTTTATGCAGCGGTAGCTCTGTGCATTTGGAAGGAGCAGGGGGCAAAGTCCTGGTACTTTGATTCTTATTTTGGTCAATTTTGTATGTCAGGGCAAAGGATTTCCTCCTGAAGAGGGGCTGCCCCAAAGTCCTGAGCGCACAAGTGGCTGCTTCTGCAGAGGTTCTGTAATACTTATGCACGCAGGTAGCCAAGACAAAGAGCTTGCTCTATTTGCCTCCCTCTCAAAACACCTGCTGGTGAAATTACACAGCTGTACAGCACAGAGAACAATGTGCAGTGAATGATATAAGCCTGTTGCAGCCCAGCTTGACTTATTCAAGGCCTGTGAGAAGACAAGACAGCGAACTGTGCATTTTGCAAGATATTTACCCCAAGGGTATAAAAATACACGGAAGGAAATAAGATATGACACGAGAGTGTTTTTGACAGAAAAAAAGAGAGGAATGAGTGTGACTCACAGCTGTGTGCAGAAAGGTTATCATTCGTCCAGTAAACAGCTTTGCAGAGAGGTACAGCCCAATTTTACCCGCCTCCCCCCATTATCTGCCCATCACACAGTGACTACATGCGGTGGTGGGGGAAGCAATCAGGCAGACTTCCAATAGGCCAATGATCCCCAAACTGTGTACCGCAGTGCCTTAGGGCACCACAGTGACCTCATAGGATGTCCCCAGTGACCCCTCCTACCAGCTCAAGTCCTGTGAGATTTCAGCATCACCATCTTGGATTGTGCAAGGTCTCACGCGATTTGGGTGCCACCATCTTGGATCGTTCAAGATCTTGTGAGATTCATGTGCTCCAAGATGATGGTGGCTTGCCGAGCCAGGAAGAAGAGGCTGCAGGAGCACGGTGACGCCTGGAAGGTTGAGAACCACTGCAGGAGGCCATCTGATCACCAATGGGACTCAGACATACATCAGCTATTTTGCTGGTGTATGTCCAAGTACAGTACAGGCAAGGTGGTATCAGGCTGGAAAAGCAGACTATTGCCACCCGCTCTGGCCCCTCCCCACCTTCTCCCACATTGAACCTCTCATGACCGATCCACAACGTGCCCCCATCACCTGCTCTGGCACCAACTGGTGCCAGAGCAGGTGATGGGGGCATGTCGTGGGTGGGTCCATCAGTGGCAGCTGATGTCCATCAGTCCAGCTGGGTCCATCAGTGGCAGATGCACAGAGCTATAGAAGCATACCATGACATTCTGTGCCAATTAAGAACATCTTGAAGCCCAGTGAGCTGGAAGTAATGTAACATTTCCGGGTCACTGGGCCTCCAAATGTGACCAGAACAAAGTTCCAATCATGTCCAGAGCCTTTCTAAAGCCTGCAGAGGCCACAGGCAGAGCCTGCAGAGGCCACCGGCAGCTTCTAGAGGCTTCAGAAACCCCTCTGGGCATGATTGGAACTCATGTCCAGAGACCCCACCTGGTTCTCCTAGTTTTTGCCAAAAACCGGAAGTGCTTGTTCAACCCTTTTCAGAGGGTTTCTGAAGCCCGCAAAGGCCATGCACAGCCTCTGCACATTTCAGAAAGACTCCTGGAAGCAACTGGAGAACATCTCCGGTCACATCTGTGAACGCAGGTCCAGGACTCCAGGTAAGGCTCAGCCACCCTCCCCGCCTCCCCTGGCAGCACAGGGGCTTCTATCTACTGTATTTACCAATGCCTCCGCAGGGCTCCCCAAGCCTCGGAAAAGATTGTGATGCACTTCTGGTTTTGCAATTGAAAACAGGAAGTGTGTCAGAACTTCTTTTAAAATTTTGCAAGGGGATCCCTGCAGAGGCATCTGTAGGACTCCCCGCGCCCCCAGGACAACAGCGCTTTGATTGGTAAGTAGATTGAAGCCCCTGTCACCTTAGGTAGCAGTGCAATCCTGGGAATCGTGCCTTCTCTCCTCCCCCACAAGCACTTACAGTGCTTTTCAAACTCTGAATTTGAAAATCACTGTGATAAGGAACGGAGGATACTCATATCTTAGAAGACCTCTCTCCTTTCTATTGCTACTTAAAATTGCTTTTATTACTTCTATTGTGTGCTTAGGCTTTAACGTGGCTATTTCTAATAGCTGGAACAAAGAGATAATCATAAAGAGTCTCTTGCAACTAGGGTGAGAGCTTAGCATGTGGAGGGCCAAGCAGAGAAGCAAAGAAGACAGGCTTAACAGCCTGGGACTCAGCAATTCTTGCTTACCATTGAAGGAGAAAGGCAAAGATTCTGGGGAATCTGAGACTCAGAGCACAATCCTTACCTGGAGTTAGGTGGGCACAGGCCAGCAAAGTTTGGCCTGCACAAGGGCCACTGTAAAGCATGTGTGGGCCGCTCTTGGAGTAAGGGAAGATGGTGCACTTCTGTGTGCTGGCTTATCTGACTCTGAGAGTGGTCCAAATGGACTTTATGGTGTCTCTTGTGCCAAACTTTGCTGGCCTAACAGTGCCGGCCTAACTTCAGGTTAGGATTGCGCCCTCACAGTGCAATCCTACGTATGTTTGTTTAGAAGTATCATTGTGTGGGGCTTACTCCCAAGAACATACGTAATCCAAATTGCAGCCTTAGGGCCCAATCCGATCCAACTTTCCAGCACCAAGGCGGCCACAATGCAGGCTCTAGGTAAGGGAACAAATATCCTTTATCAAAAGGAGGCCTTCATGACTGCACCCCTACCTCAGGATGCACCACACGCACCATTGGCATGACTTCATTGGTGCTGGAAAGTTGGATAGGATTGGGCCCAGTGATGTCATGCAGGGGGAATGCAGGGGAACTCAGTTCCACTAGTTAAAATTAGGGCTGACTCCGCCCACTTCACTCTCCCCCCTCCCCCCTCCAATTCCTCTGCAAAGAGCTTTTCTTCTTGGTTGGCCAGCACTCAGAGGGTTAAAGGGAGCGACTCCGGATTCCTAGGGGGGCGAAGGCAGTGATGTCATTCAGGGGGAACGGACCAGAACGGGCATTCCGGATCCTAACGGGCTCCATGGCTGGTTCCGGGTTCCCGACAAGTGCCAATCAAAAGTGAGTTCCTATTCCTAAATCATTTGAATGACACCACTGATTGGGCCCTTAGAGTAATACGTTGATGTCTGGACTTTTTCACCTTTCAGGCAGAGTTTGCCTGTCCGTGAGGAAGATGCAGGCTTTCCGGGTCTCAGAAAGCCTCCCAGACACTACTGGAACGGGGATCTGGTTGCCTTCAGAAGGTCCTAAGCTAGTTCTCAGCTGCGAGTTTGAAACCCATGGTGGGTTAAATCCACAAATATTGAATCTGCGGATTAAGAAGACCTACTGTATACATATTCTTAATAAATAATATTCTCAATGATGGAATTGTATCCTCATACATACACAGGTCCGTGTCAAAAAGATTTGAGACAGATTTTCTTCTACAACACAATGTCGGGAGGGCAGTTAAAAAGCGTGGTGGTGGACCTGGCTTATGTCTGTCACAATGCCCGCCCCTGGGGAATGGCAGCCTCTCGAGTGAATCAACATCTGTGTAAACAGATATAATTAAAAGTAGAACAGATTTATGGCTGTGTCACTGTGGCTTGATTTGTAAACAATAATATGCGCATCTGTTCAGGGTTACGTACATCAGCTGGTCAAGTTCTGCTTTTGCCTTCAGTGATACGGGAATTAATGGGAAGCAGACGGATTGCAGCTCTGCCCAAGAGCAGCATGAAGCCATGAAACTGAAACCAATGAGTCATGCATAGCCCTGTTGACTTCAGCAGAACAAATAAATGGTTTCAGGACTGTGTCTGAAGTTTCTAGCTTTTTGTTTCTCCAGATGTTGTGAGTACCTGACCATTCTTCTACAGAGCATGATGACATAGAGATCATTAGTCAGAGCTTAAGTGAAAAGAAAATAAAGGTTGAGCACAATCCTATGCATTTACTCAGGAGTAACTTGTGACCTGTTACACAAGGAGTAATTTGTGTCTCCTCCTTTGTTCAGGAGTAAGTGCCATTAAGTTCAATGGGACTTACTCCCAGGTACATGTGCATAAGATTGTAGCCTTCAGTGTTCTCCCCTATACTACCCCACTCCATGATCAGCTTCCAGTAATCTCTCAGTTTCCCATGTTAACTTCTGTTGCACACATGAAGAAATACTGGCACCCCCTAGTGGCTATATTAATATGTATATGGGACATGGTGGCATCCACGGGTTAAACCGCTGCTGCTGGGCTTTCTGACCGGAAGGTTGGGAGTTCAAGACTGCGCAACGGAGTGAGCTTGTCCCGTTGCTTGTCCCAGCTCCTGCCAACCTAGCAGTTCAAAAGCATGTAAAAATGCAAGTAGATAAATAGGTACCACTTCAGTGGGAAGGTAACAGCTTTCCGTGCGCCTTGGCATATAGTCATGCTGGCCACATGACCACAGAAGCTTGTCCTTGGACATACACCGCTCTACAGGCTTAGAAATGGGGATCAGCATCACCCCCTACAGTCGGTCACAACTGAACCATTAGGTCATGGGGAAACCTTTACCTTTTACAGTGTATTACAGTATATACAGTTTATTAATCTCTATATGTTCAGTTTGCCCATCAATATGAATCCACTAACAGACTGAGAAGAAAAGCATCTGTTATGTTCCCAGGGTACATAATTAAAATATACTGAAGAACGTGATCTATTAGATGTACTCATATGTTTTTCCCCTCAAGGGATTTTTAAACCATTTCTTTATAACCCAAATTAATTACAGTCGAAGTCATTTTTTCCCCATGTAGATAACAATGATGGACATCCCAATCCAAAAGCAATGTTTCCTGTGATTGCACACCCAGTGGCGTATGTGGAAATGGCTGCAGCATCAGTGGTGTCATTCCAATGATTTAGGAACAGGAACTCACTTTTGATTGGCACTTGTCGGGAACCCGGAACCAGCCACGGAACCTGTTAGGATCCGGAACGCCCGTTCTGGTCCATTCCCCCTGAATGACATCACTGTGCAGCATCGTATTGTACATGGCAAACTAGGCAGATCCATGTCAATTCCTTTCCCCTCAACCCCCCAGAGAAGTAGCCTTGTTTGGTGCAGTGACAACTATAGTTCATGAAAGCGTATGCTACAATCATGGGCCACAAGACACTTTCCTTCTTTTTTGAGCAGTTTACTATCAAAGGCTGAAATCTCTTTTTTTTCAAAACCTTTCCTGGGAGTACGTCCCACTGAATTCAATGAGACTTTTTTCTGAGTAGACATGCATAGGCTTGCACTGAAAGGGAGTGCAGCTGTTTAACAAGCTGAACAGTTTTGACAGTGGTATCTGGAATGCTTTTCAATGCCACACAGAATCCTCTCAAGTTTCACCCAAGCTACAGTCTATTCTTTCTAACTCCACCTTTCAACAATGTATTTTGAATTCTGCATATTGACTGACACTACACAACATCCCTCTTCAGAGGTGACAACAGGGCTCTTGATCTGCAAAATCAGGGGACATTTACAGTAGCCCAAATTGGAAACTCCTGTCCCTGGACCTTCACTTTCAGCTAGCCTGGAGTGAGCATACAGCTCTTCTCCCCAGGACTGCTAGTACTTTTCAAACCCACATTTCTTAGCAGGGGTGCTGACTTGAGTCGAACATTGGGGGGGGGGCTGCAGCCATGCCCCTTGATGAAGCCACACCCACATGAGCAAATCCTGCAGGAGCCTAGGTCTACCCATTATAAGTACAGCAGGTAGACCTGGGTTCCGGAGCTCCTGATGAGCCAGCCAATCAGGAAGCTGGAGGGGAGGAACCATTGGGATGCATCCCATTGGCTCTCCCTGTGACTGCACATGCTCATGCTAAGCTCCACTCTTGGGGGGGGCGGGGGGGCAGATATTGGGGTGGCAGACCGCCAATGGGCCACTATGAAGTAGGTGCCTATGTTTCTTAGATATTCTCATTAAGGCAATTGCCTGCTGCACAAGGTGTTTCAAGTCTGCTGAGCAGCTGCAAAATAGCTCTCAAAATTCAATCATTCATAAAATTTATTTTCCAAAGAAGATGTCTGTGGCATAACCAATTATACTATAGCCTAGTGGCTCCCAAACTGAAGGTCAGGGCCCACCAGTCAGTAGTGAGCCAATTTCAGGTGGGTTGTGTAAAAGGTTGAGAACCACTGCTGTAGCCCCATTTTAATATAAAAGCATGTATAAGCAATAGGTCAGTCCCTCAAATAGTGGGTCAGGGCATGCCTGCACTGTACCCAGCACAAGTTTAGAGCTGCCTGGAGCCTCCATGGGGCAAGGGCACTTTTGTGCCCTTATCCCGGGGTAGGCGCCAGCTGCCCCAGTGTGCTCCTCGGATCTGCACCTGCTGTTTAGTTACCAAATCAGTTACCACACCACCCCCAATAGCTATGCCACTGTTCTGGGGGAGTGAAACTGGGTTTAAAACCACAGCAGTGCAAACTTCTAAATACTCCCTCCTCCCTGCAGTGGCTTCTCACAATTTTGCAGTGCCGCCAATTGCTGTTTAGTATTAAAACAACCCCGTCCAACCAGCCAAGTTGTGCAATTAACCACATGTCTGATTAGACTCTTAAGGGTTATATAATTCTTCATAGGAAGTATGCGGCTGACTCTACCTAAGCCATCTAATGAACAAGAATGCCCCAGATAATGAAATTAACTGAAAACCACAGGCTCTTTAACTGGCTATCAAGGTTTAATGCGGTATTATCAATCAGTATCATTAGCATTAGACTTTCCCCTTCAATCTCAGAAATTGGTCTTTGCTACAGTCTGTAGCTGTCCTTTCTCCCAAAAAGTCTACAGTGGCTGTTAATTCCTTAAATTACATTCTGTTCATATTTTATAGAGCTAGACACTTGCTTCTTAAAATGAAAGATTTCCACATACTTTCTTACACAGATCTTCATGTTTTCTTACATTAGAGCCTTAAGGTAAATAAGATGTTGCAATGAAATCTGTAATACATGAATAAATTAAAACTCCCAAAGATGTATCTGCTGCAGAACATTTTGAACCCCAAGGGCTTGTTTGACCTTTATAATCTTTATTTTGACAATGCACACAAGTTCCTCGAGTACATGGAAAGATGATGCATACAGACACCTGTTTCAACCTTTTGAAAAATGCATAGGGTCAGGGGAACAGACTTCATTCCCCACCACCACTATGCATTCATCTTATACATATTTGTCACCTGAAAAGGCTGGAATGAATAGAAAAAACATGTAGAGATAATTTTAGAAGTGGGGTTTCAAAGGACTCCTAGGGTTCTATAAAGCAATGTGTTTCAACTAGTGGTGCTATGACCATTAGTGATACTTCGCATTATGGTGGCTGACACATGGCCTCACTGCTATGATGGTCATGTAGCAGTGAGGCGATTGGCCCAACCCCACTGAAAATGTAAAGCATGTTTGTGACATTTTTGGAGTCAAGGAGGCTGGTGCACAGAGGCAGGTAAGGCTATCCTAGGGAAGCTGGCGCGGGTAGTTGGTTGGGTGGGAAGACAAATGCAGGACAGAAGGAAGGTGGATTGAGGCGGGGGAAGGCCTGGGGAGGCCCTTGAGCAGGCTAGTACTTAGGTTGAATTCTAAGCCCCAACCCGACTGATTGATCCAACAAAGGCAGCTCGGATTTGCGCTGGCACAGATCCATGTAGCCCTATGGGGTGGTTGGGGCTTTACGCAGGGACAAATGTCAGGTGCAGGGGTGGTTAACTCTTTGCCCCCATCCAAAAAATGGGTAGCTAATTCTCCTACTCAAGGTGCAGTGGTAGAAAACGGCACTTATCCGACTTGGGGACATTTTTCAGGGGAATCTATACAGGGGGGAAAACAGATAGGAGCTCCTGAATGTGTCTCTTCCACCTACACCTCAATCCTCTGTGGTGTTGCTGTGGTGTTTGTGATGGGGCCTGGAAGCTGGACGAGGGAATGAGGGGAGTGGAACCACCTGTGGTGCTGAAGGCTAACTTGGAGCTCTTGCTTTTAGGTGAGCTGTAAAGCCCTCTGGCCTGCCAGCGGCACGAGCCGAAGGGCGGCTCTCAGCCCAGGGGATCATGCCCAGTGGTGTCATTCAAATGATTTAGGAACAGGAACTCACTTTTGATTGGCACTTGTTGGGAACCCAGAACCAGCCACGGAGCCCGTTAGGATCCGGAACGCCCGTTCTGGTCCGTTCCCCCTGAATGACATCACTGATCATGCCACACCCCTCCACTTGAAGCTTAGAAGCCTTCCGGCCACTGCCATGAGGCGCTGCAGCCCAGGACACAGCCCAGGATGGTGCTTCAGCTTCTGCCCCCCCCCCTCCTGCCAGGATAAACTCTCACTTCTCTCCGCCTTGCCAAAGCGCTCCCCGTCCTGGAGGTGCACACAGTAGCAGTCCGCTCCCCTGCCTCGTGGCAGAATCTCTTTGTAAGCCCCTGGATCTGGATCCTGAACTGTGCAGTCCAAACCTGGATCAGACTCTCCCCAGCAGCTATTTTAAATAGAGGAAGAAAGGAGGCCATGATGTCATGTCTAGTTTGACCTTCAGTTCGTGTAAGATGACTGCTAGACCCAACAATCTTGCCAGGGAGTCTAATGCAAATTGAGAGTGTATCCTCCAAAATATTTTGCACACGCCCGGTAAAGGGTGCGGGGGTGGGTGGGTTACATGATGGCAGATAGATCAGTCTGGAAAGGTAGGAAGTTTGAACTGCACTGATCTAAAACATAGGCTCTGACTGGAAAATGTTAACCATGGATTAGCTTGCTTGTAGGGACAGGAGTGAAATAGGCATGGTTGAGCCATTGAGACACGATTGTATTAACCTGTCTCATAAAAATAATCCTCAGTGAGCATCAGTTCCTGTTTTGAAAGAAAAAAAAGTGACTTTTATAGAAAGAGTTTGGTTGATTAGCACTGACAGCCCAATCCTAACCATCGTCAGTGGCTGCGGAATGCATGTTCGGCCAGCATGTGCTGTCGCAAAAGTGCCATAAGGAGGTAAATCCTTATGGAGGTTAGTCTGGCACTGGGGTAGGGGTGGGTTGGTGAAGGATGGAACAAGGAGGAAATGGGGCAGGAGGTGGGCGCATCGGTCCTTGGAGGGGGCAGGACTGGTATTGCCAGTGTGCAACAGAATATCATTTATTTAAGTTAGAATATCCTTTCCAGGCCTGATCTGCCTGCACATATCAACTTGAATGATATTGCTGGTGCAGTTCCAAGTTGTCCCCTAGCGGCTGCTGGGGCTTAACCCAGGGCAAGGGAGACAAATGCCCCTTATCCCAAGGAGACCTCGAGCAGCTAAAACTCTCCTATGGAATGCAGTGGAGTCCACCCAGTGCCACTGCATCACCACATGGGAGTATAGTTAGGATTTCTGAACTGATTTATGTTGAGAGCATTGAAATCTAAGAAGATAAATTTTCTCATCTATGTACTACTTAATCATTCATGGGGAAAAATGAATAGAAGTTAGGGTATTTTGCACACAGTTGCACTGAAATCCTTCCTATGGCAATGACAAACCCTCTGCATCACCTAAGACTGAGTGACGCCTCTAATCAATCAATCACTAGTATTTATATACCGCTTTTCAACATAAAGTTCACAAAGCGGTTTACAGGCAAATAATAACATTAAAGTTAAATGGCTCCCTGTCCCAAAAGGGCTCACAATCTAAAGGAATGGAGAACACCACCAGCAACAGCCATGAGAAAGACACTGTGCTGGAGTGCCTCTTGCCCAATTAGCAGGGGTTATAAGTAAAGTAAAGTAATTTGATATAGAGTACTATAACCTGGATTTAATTGCTATGGAGGCTATTGCTGGGCCACTGTGTGAGATTGATGTCAGTCAAGATCAACTTTCCAGGGAGAAAGAATGGTTATAGGGTGCATAATTCATCTATTTTGTTGTCATGACATTTTAAAATAAGTACTCAAGGCTCTGAAATCCATGCTTGTTTGTTTGCTCCCTCATGTTTCATGGTGAATGTTCATTGTTAATCTAGTAATTCATGGGAAGTATTCACAGAGCCATTCAAGTAGTAACCAAAGTGAATTATTATGATCATTGAACAAAAAAAAAATACACCTTGATTCTTCTGTTAAATGGCCTGTTTTTTTGCTGAAGAGAAAGCCGACTTCCCCACACACTGAACCTTCAGTGGGTTGACGGTCAGTCTCTAAAAGCACCGGCCATGTTTCAAGAGCACATCAAGAAGATAATGAACAATCATAAATGGCATTTACATACACAAAGCACATTTCTTACCGAGAACTTTTCACTTTCCATTCAAGTTATAGAATGACTCCAGCCATGTGGTGCATTTCACACAATGATTGAACACTCAACCTAGCCATTCTTTATGCTGTGCTACAAGCTTATATCTATCAATATCCTAAATGGTGAGAAGCTGACTAGAATACCAATCTTAACAAAATACCTACGTTGTTTTTTTTGCAGAGGAATCAATTTCAATATGTACCCCTCTCAATGTTTGCACTAAATTATCACTGAGGTTTAAAGATCATTACTCAGTGGTAGAATATGAACTTTGCATGTAGAAAGTGCCAAGTTCAATCCTGGCATCTTCTGGCAGAGATGAGAAATTCCCCTGCTTCAATCCCTCAGAGCTAAGACCCACTGAGTTCAATGGGGCATCTCCTAGTAAGTAACTCCTACTGCCATAAGGTATGCTAGTGCTGCAATATAAATAGGCCCTTTGTTACACCAGAAACTCCTGCTGGGTCTCCCTGAGATTCCTGCTGCCCAGTTTCCCCTTCAAACAATTCTGTTGCAGCAATGGAGCAAACACAACTAGGCCTCACCTTCTCAGTAAGGCAGGTCCAGATACCCACAAGTCAGTCCACAAGCCAGCAAGGTCAGTAAGCCAAGTCAGTCCAGGTCCACGTTATGCCAAGCCAAATCAGAATCCAGAAAGCCGAGTCAGTTGGTCACGCTAGTAAGTCAGTCCCATCTCTCCTACTCCCACCAAACTTTCTCCTACCCCACACCCTCTCCTTCCTCCAGGTGCTCTTTATATCCTGGCTTCAAGCGTCTGAGTGGCTGCAGCTGTGCAGCCCAACCCCAGCTACCTCCCTGGTGTTGATCCTGTCTGTACTTAGCTCTCTGGTGTTGATCCTGTCTGTACTTAGCCCAAGGGTCACTGTTGGCGCCATCTCCTGCCTCCTTTGCCTCCTCGAGGTGGTCTTCTACATTTTTACTACACCCTTCCACTGGCCATCAGAGCCATTCTGGGCAGTTGCCATTGCTGCCCAGAATGGCTTTAACAGCAAATGGGAGGGGCCACTTACATGGCACATTACAGCACCTGCAATTCTTACCCCCCCCCCCCCAGCTACTGTGTTTCTGTGTCTGCCAACAGTAGGCAATGAGTAGAAGCAGGGACAGGGAAATGACAGCCTAGGAGCTTCCAAGCAGGCATGCATAGACTTGCCTGCACTGCAAATATTGTAGAAGTGTAGAAGACCTACTGTTCAAAAAAAATGTGTTCTAGTGCAATCCAGTGCAGGTCTACTAAGAAGAAAGTGCTGTTTTTAATCGGCCTAACTTCCAGGACAGTGTCATAGAATTTCAGCCTTTGTGTGTTTTGTTCCTGCATTTCTTTTGTTACACTTCCTTTCTTTAAAAAAAAAAAAGACTTAATCCTAAAAGTCTTATGATTTTAAATCAGCAATTTTCAACCTTTTTCATCTCATTGCACACTAAGAAGGTACGAGAAGGTACATCTTGAGGCACACCATCAGGTTTTTTTTTTACAATTGATAAGGCACACCATGCTGCCAATGGAGGGCTCACATCCCCCCATTGGTCCTACTAATAAATGACCTTTCTCCAAATTCCTGTGGCATACCTGTGGACCGCTTGCAGCACACCAATGTGCCATAGCACAGTGGTTGAAAATGGCTGTTTTAAATATTGCTTTCCAACATTTATTTATATTGTTTACTTCATATAATTAAAGGTCTTTTTTTGGTAAGGTATATTTTTATTCAACATGTAATAACAGTTAAGGGACGTGGTGGCTCAGCGGATTAAACCACTGCTGCTGGGCTTTCCGACCGGATGGTTGGGAGTTCAAGACTGTGCAACGGAGTGAGCTCCCGTTGCTTGTCCCAGTTCCTGCCAACCTAGCAGTTCGAAAGCACCTAAAAAAATGCAAGTAGATAAATATGGACCACTTCGGTGGGAAGGGAACAGTGTTCCGAGCGCTACGGCGTAGAGTCATGCCGGCCACATGACCACGGAAGCTTGTCCTTGGACAAAACGCCAGCTCTACAGGCTTTGAAACGGAGATGAGCACCGCCCCCTACAGTCGGTCACGATTAGACCATTCGGTCGTGGGGAAACCTTTACCTTTAATAACAGTTAATAGCTTTTGGATTTATCATTACTTTTTAAAATAACTTTTTAAATTTTTTCTTGCGTATTTGAAAAACTTCTTTTTAAACAAGTTTATCAACATCCTTTCTTCTATGTTCCTGGCTTTTGGTCTATAAGTGAGGGTGGAAATGGGAATAACTTCTGAATGCTTCGCTGATAGCTTGTAGCCTTTTTCCACCTCCTTTTAAAAATCTGACATTTCTGCAATACTTCCTCCCTTCCTTTTACTCTATGAACTGTCTATGTGGTTAATGGTATTTATTCTCATTTTGATAACATGGTTTCAATCATTTCTTTCATTTCTTTTGGAAACATTCATTATTTTCTCCCAGCAGATTTCTGTTTTTCACACACATTTACATCAGTCT
The DNA here is from genome assembly GCA_029204185.1 of Lerista edwardsae. Lineage (NCBI taxonomy): Eukaryota > Metazoa > Chordata > Lepidosauria > Squamata > Scincidae > Lerista > Lerista edwardsae. The sequence goes on from JAJKFI010000009.1 coordinate 11,203,035, forward strand.
CTTCTGGACTATTATTAATGCCTGCAACGTCACTTCAACTGAACACCACTTTCCCCCCTTTTCCCTGTCTTTGCTTTATACATCCTTGCCTGGGGTCAACTGGTTTGTGAATTCTTTTTAAAAATGCAATGTTTCTTTCACTGGTTTTATTCTGCTCCTTTGTAAATTAATAGCTTTCCTTTTCTTCAAGGAAAGAACTGCAATCAATAGTGTTTCTGCTTTTGCACTCACACTTTATTGTTATTTATGCTCCTTTACTTTTTGACTTTTATTTCTGCTCTCCTAACTTGGATTCCTCATCTATCTATAAACTATATATAGTTTAATTTCCTGTCCTTATTTTGCTCCTCCCCCTTGCTTTCCACAGATATATACATTCCTTTTGTAATTTGTTGTTTCTTTTATAATTTGGCCCCCTGTGTACATATGACTTTTCATTATGAACTACTATCTATCTATACCCTGCTGTCTCAGAGGGTAATCCTAATCCGGGGTTAGGCCAGCCCCTCAGACTCAGAGCGCAATCCTAACCTGGGGTTAGGCCAGCAAAGTTTGGCTGCCACAAGGGACACTGTAAAGTATGTTTGGACTACTCTTGGAGTCAGAGAGGCCAGCACAGAGACATGCACCATCCCCCCTGACTCAGAGAATGGTCCAAATGCACTTTATGGTGGCTCTTGTGCTGGCCAAACTTTGCTGGCCTAACTGTGCCCACCTAACTCCAGGTTAGGATTGGCCACACCTACTCAGGGTGGCCACACCTGCTCTGCTTGATTTGCTCTGGTTGGAAGATGGGGAGAAAAGATAGAAAAGAATGATGGAGAGAAAGTCATTAGGGCATATTCCTTGTTCTGTACCTATTGGCACTGAGATATACTGCTCTTGAACTTGGAGGCTCTATTTAGCTATCATGGTAATTGAAAACCACCATTAAGGTGGAGTAGCACATTCAAGATTCTCTACATCAGTTATTCAAACTGTGGGTTGGGACCCACTTGGTGGGTCGTGACATGAAGTCAGGTGGATCACAGAGAGCTGGGAACAGCTATCTTGGAAGCTGCAGACCTTACTTTTGCTATATTGTGAGTGTTATCAGTTTGAATCTTCAAGGGAGGGTTTTTTAAATGTTTTTAGTTCAGTGCTTTTCCATAATATTTTGTCCTAATCTTGCTTTCTATCAGAGATGTTTCATGCTTGTACAATTGCTGCAGTCCAAAAATGCCAATTTGCATTTCAAGAGTGTCCTTTTATTATGTTACAATGATAGCACTTCCTGCTTGATGATGTCACATCCTGTCATGACATAACGTCCAAGTTAATGACCTCACTTCTGGTGTGTTCTGACATGAGTGCTATTCTAAAAAGTGGGTCCTGGTTGAAAAAGAACCACTGCTCTACATTAAAAAATGGTGCTGTGCTGTGGATTGCCCACCTAGAAAGAAGGTTGTGGGGGGAAACAAACCCATGAACATCTTGTTTCATTCCAGCCATGAAGCGGGCTTCTCTTGCCTGGCCGGCTTCCATCTTATTTCTGCAGTTGCCCATGGCATCCACACGACACTTGGAGCTGAATCTGGGGCAGTCCTGACATATACTGGCAGTCCTGGCTTGCCTTCTGAAGTACTTCCTCAGCAGTTGAGCGATGGTCATCCATCATCCCTACAAAGCATTTAGAATGCCAGGCAGATCGGCGTGATAAAGAAAGTGTATGATTATAGTCATCCATATAATCTCTATGAAAGCAGAGGGGCAATAGGACAAAAATCCATCACGGTGATTGCTTTCCATGGTAGCGCTGAGTGCTCAGCAGTTATGAAAAATCAGGCCAATAAGGCACCGTTATTCTTATTCCCTTGACTGGAAAGCTTACGACTCAGGGAGTCTTCTCTTTCACCCTGAAAAATAATTACCCCGTCTTGACAATCAGTTGAAAGGTGCTGCCTAATGGTTGTCTGTTTGCAACAATAGTTGGTAATCTTGCATCCCCTGCCGATTTGTTTACAAAATGTCAATGCGACCTTTAAACACACACACACACACACACACACACACACACACACACACACACTACCTTACCTTTTGCATGGCTAAAATAAAATAAAGCCCTGCAACAATGTCCTGCTGACAGTATGCTGTGAGTTGGACATTTGACAGTGCACAAAAATGTATTAATGCTCATAAGCCTGTTATGAGCCGAGCCAAGTTGTTTTAATTTTCTGCTGGCAATTGCAGCAGTTCCATCAGACTGCACACCTGAGCAGAATCCAGAACAAAGTAGCCTGGCTCTCTCTCTCCCCAGCAAAGAGTTTGTAACCCTTTAGAGGATGGCAAAGCGGAAGCCGTCACTGCAAAGCGCATAATCCTGAGTAATATTCTCCTCACATCTAGAACATACCACAAGTCAAGGAGAGCCAGTATTTCATGCAATGCAAATGCAGCGATCTGGGCACATTTAGTACTCCTGGTGCTTGTCTGTGGAGAAAGCTGTCCTACTAGATCATTCAGAACAAGAAGCAGTTCTGCACAATCTCGCCCAAATCACCTTTCGGTGTATGAAATCTCATGTCAGAGAAACCAACAGCATCGCGTTGAAATAATATGATTTTGATTGAGGACCTCTGTATCAAAATAGGAGGGAGGGGACCCTGAAGGTAGATTTTTATAAATAAAATGCCACTTGCTCATAGCATGGGTTCATTAAATCATTCAGTTTCATTACTCTAGCCATTACTCTGTTCACGTTGAACTGGCGTTTTTTCAATGAGGCGTCAAGGATAGCCGATTACTCCACTACTGTATATTTTTATCCTGGTAGTGAAGGCAATCCTAACTAATCCTAACCTAACCTGGAGTTAGGCCGGCACAGATAGGCCAGCAAAGTTTGGCCAGCACAAGGACCACAGTAAAGCGTGTTTGGACCATTCTTGGAGTCAGATAGGATGGCATCTGTGTGCCAGAGAGTGGTCCAAACATATTTTACGGTGTCCCTTGTGCTGGCCAAACCTTTCAGGCCTAACTAGGCTGGCCTAATTCCAGGTTAGGATTGTACCCTAATTCCAGGTTAGGATTGGGCAGAAGATTTAGTCGAGAGGGTTAATGCCTCCGTTTGCCTGAAGATAAGAGCTGAAGACCTGAAGGTCGCCAGTTCGGGACTACCGGAAGTCTCTGTGAGCGGCAGACTTTGTAAATTGCGACTGATTAACAGCTGAGCTGTCTTCGGCTGCCTTGTGTGAGGGGGAGTTGTGCCAAAGTCAGCTGCTTCTCTGGTGGGAGCAGGGAAGTCGCTTATCAGCCAGCAAGAAGACAAACGGGTGGCCAGAAAGAAGGACTAAATCCAGAAAGATCCATCTGTATGTGTGTAGTTCTTGGAAGACAGAACGTTTCTGTAAAAATTGTACAAACCTTCGGGTTTCTGAATAAAGTCTGCCTACGTAAACCGCCTTGAGTTATAGTCATTAGAGAAATCTGGTGACCTAAGAAAGGTGGTATATAAATACAAGTATTATTATTATTATTATTATTATTATTATTATTATTATTATTATTTACCCTGTATCTTTCAGCTTACAATAGACAGAAATTCAACAGATGCAACTTCCCCAGCATGGAAATGCAGGAAAGGGACGCAGCTTCCTGGCTTGAATTTGTTCCCTGTTGTGCAGCTGTGCGAGGGGTAGGGGTGCTCTGACTTCTCCCTTATCCATCACTCCCTCCTTGCCGTTTTGGATTGATTTTGTTTATAAGCTGCCTGGACAGTCTACAAACAGATGAGCTCTTGGCTTCTTTTGATGCCAGCCTATTAGAGCTAAAAATATGTACCAGAATATAACTATTTGCTACCTTTTGACAGTCCTGTCATAAGAGGGTCTACGCTGAGCACACTTGCGGAAAACTGTGGCAGCCTTCACCACCAGTCTGAGTTGACTTCTGCCTCTAGAGATCTGCCAGGAAGCTATTTGGAGTTTATCACACAGGTTTACTAAACATGACTGCCTCAGCTTGCTGACATAAACAGCGGCGTCTCATTCCAGCTAGGCTTGGAGCCAATTCAGACCTGAAGGCACATGCCTCATGTGCCACTGTCCTCTCAACTCCCACAGAAGACAGAAGACACCATGAGGGCTAGGTTGGGAGGGCAGGAAGGGAAGATTTCCCCTCACCACATGCAAGTGTTTACACGTTTGAATAGCCACTCGCTTGCCAGTATTTTATCTCTTTGTTTGCATTGTGAGGAACTTCAGTGACTGCAGTACTTAGGGTGCTAGATTTTAAAAAATGTCATTGAAATTGAGCTGCCTAGGATTCTTATTTTTGTGAATGTCATTTTTATGAGGACCACAGAGATTACTGCTGTGCACAGGAGGGGTGGTTTGACCCACAACTTGTCCCACAATTGTCCCTATAGGAAGCAAGAGAGAGTTTACTTCAGTTTACTTCACTTGTGCCTCTTTTGAAGAGCCAGCTAGCTATGTAGCCACACTTTGCCCCCTGCCCCCTGCCCTTTGCACTTCCAGAGGCCTTAGGCCAGGAGGAGCAGTGCCTTGTGGTTACCATGGCAGTAAAGCCAAGTATCACCATCATTTTGTGAAGGATCACTGGTTGAAAAGCACAAAAACAGCTGTTTTCAACCACTGTGCTGCGGCAGGTTAGCGTGCCGTGAATTATGTGCCATGAATGGTATGCTGCAGGAGTTTAGGGGAGGGTCATTTATTTGCAGGGCCATTGGAGGAGGTGAGCCCCCAGCATGCTCTGTCTTGTCAACTGTCAAAAAACGGATGGTGGGCCGTGACAGTGAGCCATTAGTTGAAAACTACTGTTCTGGACTGGCTGGCTGGCTGGCTGGCTGGGGACACAGCAGCCACAGGAAGAACTCAAGCAAATGTTCTTTTGGTCACGTTGTTCTGATTTTTCCCCACGTGGTTTTTATGGTTATTCCACGGCAATTCCACTTGGATATTTTCGTTCACTTTTCTATACAGCTGACACCGACCCCCTCCCCCCCTCCCTCTGCACCACAATTTCAGTCTTTCCTACTTGGTTCAAGTAACATTTGCTAGAGAATTCACATGGCGATGCGTTATCCATGTGTGTTCCCAAAGTAGTCCCCACAAGCTTAAAGACAAAGGCAGGGGTGGGATTTGACTGGGATTTCCCGTAGACAAACAACTCATTCTCTGATAGCCGTAATCCTAAACAGCTTTGGCGCAGCCAGGCCACGTGGCCTGAGCTGTGTCCGGCTCAAGTTAGGAGATGGCTGGAGGTCTCCTTGAGGGAAGGGGATATTTTTCCTCTTACCTGAGTAATGCCCCAACCAGCCCTATGGGGCCGCTTGGATCTCTGCCAACTGTACAGCTGGTGGAAGTTGTAGCAGCCTGGTGTAAGGCCAGCTGGCCCAGAAGGGGGGGTTAGGATATAGCAGAGGAGGCCTCTGCCAATCCTTCCCCCTTCCCAGGCCAGATTCGCCCCACACTCCACCCTCTGAAGTGGCTTCCTGCCACCCGCTCCCAGCCCCTGCGCCACTCAGTGTAAAACATGTCTACAGTAGTGGCCAGAGGCTCGGATCCAAGGCTCGGATCCAGGCCAGTGCGGGTCATCCTGCCAGCGCTGCTTCCAAGTTGTTGTTCAGTGCTTTGTGGTGTTGATATGATGGTTTGGCCAGTGCTCTAAATTGAGGCTAAGGGTTGAGATGGTCAAGCATCAAGCGTGGTCAAGCAGTGGAAAACCACTGCAGAATAATCCCACGTGTAAAAGACAGGCACAAAAAGAGCACATTTGTTCTGCAGGGGTCAGCCAGGTTGGACACTAACTGACGGCGCAATCCTATGAAGGACATAGCGCTGATGCAACGTCGTTGCGTCGTTGCTATGTCATTCGCGCTGATGCAGGGTGCTAACACTCTGAAGCCAACGCTACAAGTAGCGTCAGCTTCAGAGCGCCAACGGAGAGCCTCCCTTGCGCTGACTGAAGAGTCAGCGCAAGGGAGGCCCTGTCCTATATTGGGACGGGGATTGATGGGAGGGAGGCGGGGGCGGGACAGGGGCGGGCTTGGGAGGTGGCCATACAGCCACATCCTAAGCTCATTGCGAGGCTGCACGGCCCCGATTCTGACCACACGGTCTCCTCGGATCTGCACCCGCTCTTTAGTGGGCGCAGATCCGAGGAGCACATAGGAGAGGCTGGAGCCTCCCCTATGGTAAGGGAGTGAACGCTCCCTTGCCATGGGGGGGGGGGCGGCGGCTCCAGCCTCTCCTATGCACCGTCGGATATGGTGCTGCCAAGCTGGCCTCGCCATTCCGGCGCTGTGTAGGATTGGCCCTCAGGATCTTTCATGGGCTGCTTAGAGCCCATAAACTTTCAAAGCCCATCTGACCAGTCCCAGAAGTCCTTGGGCAGCCCATAGGGAGTGGCAGTGTGATTTGCTCCATTTAGGAACTTGCTGCTTTCTTCTGTTCTTCCAATCTGCAACTGGGCTTTCTTAGAAGTCCCTACAATGCCATAGGGACCTCTGAAGAAGTCCATTTGCTGGAGGGAGAAGCAGGAGAGGCAACTGTCATATTTCTCTTACTAGCCAGTACCCCTGGATGCTCTTCCCTCACTGACCCCCCCCCAACGTGAGCATCAGAGACTCTCTCATTTACCTTCTTGAAAATTTGGAAAGGTGAAAAGGGCGTCTGACTGCTCCTTTCTCAGCACCACTGGGATGTTGAAGGAAAAGCAGCCTAATCCACCCTGCTTTTCTGCCCTCCTGATTACCTGCGTAGGTAAAATAGGAACAGCTTGGCCATACTATCCTGTCCTTGGGGGTGGAGCTGGGGCAGTAATGGCAGGGTCAGCAGCAGTGGCAAGTCCTTCCCCTTAGCAGCGGCATGATTGCATTGGTTGCTGACGGGAAGGGAAGAACGAGTGCCTGCCCAAGCAGTTCCTCTTCTCTCCCTCCTCCAGAGGCCCACACAACCCAGCTTGCTTCTGAGGCATCTGAGGGTCATAGAATTATTCAGCTGCTTGACCATCTCAACCCTTAGCCTCAATTTAGAGCACAATCCTAACCTGTTAGGCTAGCACAGTTTGGCCAGCAAAGTTTGGCCGACACAAGGGTTACCTTAAAGCACTTCTGGACCACTCTTGGAGTCGGGGATGATGGTGCATGTCTGTGTGCTGGCCGCTCTGACTCCAAGAGTGGTCCAAACATACTTTACGGTGTCCCTTGTCCCGGCCACACTTTGCTGGCCTAACTGTGCTAGCCTAACAGGTTAGGATTGTGCTCTAACTTGAGGCTAAGGGTTGAGATGGTCAAGCAGCTGAAGAATTTTGTGACCTTCAGATGCCTCTTGGGTGACCCGGAGGAATATGGAGATGCAAGGATGCAAGGCAGAGTCCTTTTTGCAGAATGCTTGCCATGCTGCCTCAAGTGTCCATAAGAACATAAGAAAAGCCCTGCTGGATCAGGCCAAAGGCCCATCTAGTTCAGCTTCCTGTATCTCACAGTGGCCCACCAGATGCCTCAGGGAGCACACGAGACAACAAGATGCCTGCATCCTGTTGCCACTCCCCTGCACCTGGCATTCTGAAGTAGCCTACTACTAATGCAAGGAGGTTGCACAACCCATCATGGCCTATAGCCCACGACAGACTTTTCCTCCAGAAAAGTCCAGAGGTTATGGACTGGCCCTGAAAGGGATCATTCAGTCGCTTCAATCATTCAGTGTGCAGTTTCCAGACCACACTCATGAGCAATCTTGTTTGCATGAGCATCTAATTTGAACCATTTCCACAATGTGTTGTTGGCAGCTGAACATCCCCTAAGCTCAGAAAAGCCCGAGGAAAGCAGCTAAGAACCAACAATGGCAGTTTTGCTCGAGATTTGCAGCAGGCAGGCTGGCTGGTTCTTTCCTTGGCCAGCTGGCATATTTAGCTCCAGTTACGTTTTCTCTCATGTGCTCATTCTGAGCAGAGGCACCTGCTCACATAACCCTCATTAGGGAGAAATCTGCGTCCTCAATTTTATCTGATGTTCTACACAGGGCATCAGTACTATAATATGTTTTAATGTCCTGCTTGTGACTCATGCCCCCACCCCCACCCCAGGAAACATATCACAAACATTTATGTTTGGCTGCAATACTTAAGATAGACGATTTTGCCTTTTCTAGGCTTTTCATCCACACTAGCCAATCTTCTTGTTATATCAAAGTCTTGTGTTTGTGTTCTTGTGTTATACCAAAGTCTTTATTTCCCATTACAACAAGGCATAAACCGGAAACTGAGCAAATGAAATACTGCAGTTTTATGAAATACTGCATAAATTAGAACAATGAAATCAATTGTGCAAATGTTATCCATAATTGCAGGGTCTAAATACAGCAGTTCCCAAGTCTTACTTGGACTCTGCAACCACTGTAAGTTGCTGCGGGAGTGGGGCTAGAGCTGGGAGGGCTGCCCCAATGGTGCTGCAGCTATCGTGGTGCCATGGGCACCCAGGGGCTTTGCCCCTTACCTGAGTGGTGGTGGGGACATCCTGCAGGTCAAGGAGAGCCTCTTCACGGCTCTTCCTTAGACAGTGAAAAGCCCCAATTAATACTCAAAAATGCACTTCTGGTTTTTGCATGAAAACAGGAAGTCCACTTTTGAGCGCAAATCAGGGCTTTTCACTGTCTCGGGAAACCTGCAAAGAGGGCTGCAAGCCTCTCCAACCCTGCAGGATGCCCCCTCCACCACCCAGGTAAGGGGACAAGCCCCTGGATGTCCACAACGCCATGCTCACTATGCTGCTGCTGGGGCACCCATTCCCCCTTAAGGAGGAATGGCCCAGTAAAGTTTCCCAATGGTGGGTCACGACCCAGACTTTGGTAACCGGTGGTCTAACAAGTTTCTCAGGTTTCACTTACGGAACGTATCATATAATGCTGCCTTACAGCACAATCCTTACCATGTCTAATCAGAAGTATGTTATATTGTATTCAGTAGGACTTGCTCCCCACCTCTACTCTTCCCATGCAACAGAATGTCCTGTATAAGTGCAACGCTCTGAGCAGTTGTGTCTGTAACTCACAGCCCCAACAGGCTATTTCCAGGCAGACGTGACTATGCAGAGGGTTGCACTGTACAGATTGGGTGGGCAGATTATGAGCAGTGTAGTGGAACTGTACACAGGGCTCATTCAGCACAGCACTGGATCCAGTGGTGTCATCCTACCGGTTCGCTGAGCGGGACGTCCGGGTGATTGGCAGCCTGCCCGTCGCGTACCGCAGCGTTACGCCGTTTGCATAACCAGTTACGCCGCTTGCGTATGTTACGCAAACGGCGTAACGCTGCGGTACGCGACGGGCGGGCTGCCGATCACCCGGACGTCCCGCCCAGCGAACCGGTAGGATGACACCACTGACTGGATCCGACCTACAGGCCATACTCTGGTGAGCGCTGTTCTACTTGTTTGTTTTATGAAAGGTTCTTGCTCATTGTTCTTTGTATTTCATTTCTTTGATATCATTAAAAAATGCCCTGGGAACAGCAAGCTCAGCACCCAACATGATTTAGAAAAAGACTACTCAACAAGCATCTACTGTCGTATAGCAGGACAATGAATGGCATTAAAAAGAGATAAACATTGTTTTTATCTCTATATTCCAAACCATAATAGGGCTCTTGTTTCCAAAACAATATTCTTGTTGCCATAGGTAGCAGGGAATGTTCTTCCATGTGTAGTGCTGCCGAAGCAATAAATGAACAAGTGCCTTCCAGGAACCCATCTTCTCATGCCAAGTTCCCTGGTGATAGAATGCATCCGGTAAATACGGAGAAATCTCCTTCTCAATGCTACATATTAATGAATTCTGTTAATGTAGCACTTTTCAAATCAGGATGTTGAAAATTGATGCTGTGCTGAGTCAAAGCTCCTTGCTTAGCTCCAGGATGGGAGAGCTTAATATGCATCCAGGCTCAGCTGCCGACACTTTTCCCAGGATGGGGGTTTTGGACACAAGACGTAGTAATAATGAAGAAGAAATTGTCTTCGAGTATGTGCAGTCTCGTGCAATGGTGAATAATGATGTGATGTTCAGGTTTAAGTCAGGTTTTGGCAAAGGGACACATTTGCTGACCCATTCTCCTCATGCTTTTCTTGCTCTGCTATGGTCTAAAAGGGGCTACCATTTATTGATATATTTATTTGAAGAATTTATATCCCACCTTTCCCAGGCTGAAGCAAATGTCCAAGGTGGCTTACATAGGCAGATTAGTCTAAACCATCATTTTTTCAATGGGTTTTTTAAAAGTACACAGTATTCTGTGATTCACTGAATCCTCAGTCCCAGATGTAGCTTTCACAATGTGGTTCTCTTCTCTGGCTGCATGCCATTGAACTACAGCAGGCAATTGTAAGTCACGCCTGGACAGGTCCTGGAGGTCGTATACCATTTTTTTTATGCCAGCTGGCCTTCTCACACACTCCCACACTGGCTAATCAGCTCCACAGAGACTCCGTCCTGCCACAATGGGTACTGTAGCTTGTCACAGCCTGGTATTCTGTCTCCCATCCAAAAATAGACCATGGATTCTCCTGCTTAGCTTCAGGCAGTACCAGCAGCTCAACCATCAGTCCACACCTCCATCACCAGTGATAGTCCATCACCGTCTGTGAACTCCATGGGTGTCTCGCCCGCAGCCTAGGAAAAGGGTGCTGCCCCCATTTCCTTTTCAAAATCAGGAAGAGAGAGGGGATCCAGCACTGGTGAGTGGTGTCCAACAGGGTAAGGGGGGCAGAATTTGACACACCACCTCAAATGACAGCAGGGCTTGGGCTGGCCCTGCGAGCACATTGGAGGCTTGAATCCAAGACTTAAACCAGCTTCATTCAGCTCATACCCAAAACTACCGTATCCGGAGCTGAGCCTCTTCAAGGCTCAGCCAAATACATGCAAAGATCTAATCCCAGTTTGTAAATTAGTTACAGGCACTTCTCATTATAACAATTAACACAGCAGGAGAGAAATTGCCCTGCTTTTCTATTTCTCCTTGCCTTTCCAATTTAGGAATGAAAAGGGATCTCTTTTAATCAGCCTCCTTTGGTTTCCTTAGGGAAATGACATATTGTGACCCTATGACATTGACAGTCCAGGTGACAAGGCTGAGCTCCTGCCCCATGATCCCTTGCAGAGAGTTCTAAACAGCCAACCTACGATGGCAACCCATGATCATCACTGTGGTTTGGATTAGATCCAAAGGGATGACGTAAAGACCAAAGCCCTGGCAATCCTCAAAGCCCATCAAGCCCCTCTAAAGCCCTGGATGTGTAACAGTTGCTGACTTTTGCTTTGAGCACATAATACAGATCATGGTGCTTCAGGAAGGGGTGCTGTTTTGCTTTGTTGTTTGCTCTTGTAATCTGTTTTGCATTGCAGTTATTTTTTCCTCTGTACCTATTCATCATGAGGGTAATAATTCATGCCATATTGTGCCCAGTCAAGAACCTGTGTCTGCCCAGGGTGTGACAACTCTGCTCTTGTAGCAGCCCTGGCCTGGCATCCGCATCTTCATGTTAAGCTACTATCAGGGCCAGCCCTTTGATGAGGCAGTTGCCTCCAGTGGTTGATGGGCAGGACAAGATAGATTGACTAGGGGTGCTTCCCTCTTGTCCTCTACCCCGCCACCCGGCCTCATCCTCATCCTGCTGCCCATGCTTTCCTGGCCCAATCCCAGTCACCACTTCCTTTGCTGGCTCCTACCACTCTTGTTGCCACTCTCGTATTTAAAAAGGAGGAGAGGGAAGCAGAACTGGAACTATGCAGAAGGGAGGAGACCGGTGATGTCAAGGATGTCAAACTCGCCAAATAGCATTCATGATGCCTGCTAAGGGCAGGAAGTGATGTCATTAAGCAGGAAGTGATGTCAATAAGCAGGTCATGACCCAAAAAAAGCACTTTTTTCTCACTTAGGAATTCATAAGCTGGAAACGACAGAAGATAAAATGAGCAAATCTTGGATCTTATTTTCAAGGTATGGGAGAGCCCAATTATTATGCAGGCTGCCCTCTCAGCAGTGATACTTCAACACAGCTCAGCAGCTGAGAGCAGCTGATGGAGGTGGTGGGAGAACCTGAGGGAGGATCATCCCTGCCTTAAAGCATCTTTCAGGAGGGTGTAGTTCTAATGCATCACTAGAGAAAGGATGGGATTGTTAGGTATGCATATGCATAGATAGTGACGCATTGCACCTGCCCTCAGGTGCATGGGTAGGGGGGGCACTTCGGCCAGCCTTAGATACCTCTTTTGAATTTCCGCAAATAGATGCTTCCTTGACTTTGATCTTTATCCCCTGACATCTTTTTCCTTACTTTCTTCTGTAATGGCTCCTTTCCTTTCCTTTCCTTTCCTTTCCTTTCCTTTCCTTTCCCTCCTCTTGCACCAGAGAACATTGCTTTTCATCCTGGCCCACGTTCTGCTCCATACCACAGCAATCTCATTCCTGTTCCTTTGCTGTTTCTTTCTTCTTGCCTGGTCTTCGAAATTGCTGCTCTGCAGTTAGCAAATCATCTCTGTGTCATGATCTATTTCTTGCTCGTAAATCTGCTGTCCTTGCCTTCAATGAAACTTGGCTCTCTCCTTCAGTTTCTGAAACCCGTGTCTATGTTCTCCTTTAATGGTTCTTTTTTTCTGTCGTGCTCCCCACTCGCAATGGGGAAGTGGGGTTCAGTGATGAATGCCCTGCCCTTCCCCCCTATTTTTCCTATATTTTTTCTAACCCAGAAGCTCCTGGGCAGGTTCAGCAGCCTAAAAAAAAAAAAATCTGGCAAAATGTGCCAGAGAAGGAAATGAGAGGCACTCCCTCACCCTTCCCTTCCCTCGCGCCTCATCCTAGCGAGAAATCAGAACCTCCTGCAATGCTGCCAGCTGCTACCTCAGCCAGCTGCTACCACTCACTCAGTCCTCACCTCCTCACCTCTTCCTGGTGTTTGCCATGGCCCTGCCACAGCCACCCCAGAAACGGAGGGGGTGTTACTGGCCAGTGGCAGTCCTGGTCACTGAGCACCCAGATGCACGCCTAGGTGTTGCCCCCCCCTTCTAGGGCCTCTAGATGGCCTTTAAACTTCACTTCCGTTTTCAGTAAAAACCAGATGTGATGTTTAAAGGCCCTCTAGAGGTCTCCTGCCAACCTAGCAGTTCCAAAGCACCTAAATGCAAGTAGATAAATAGGGACCACTTCGGTGGGAAGGGAACAGCGTTCCGTGCGCTACGGCGTAGAGTCATGCTGGCCACATGACCACAGAAGCTTGTCCTCGGACAAAACGCCGGCTCTACAGGCTTTGAAACGGAGATGAGCACCGCCCCCTACAGTTGGTCACAACTAGACCACTCGGTCATGGGGAAACCTTTACCTTTTTAGAGGCCTTAGAAGGCCTTCTGAGGGCTGAGAAGGCTGTGCATGACCTCTCTGTCCCTCAAAAGGCCTTTGAAAGGCCTTTAAATGTCACTTCTTGTGAAAACCTTAGAACGCCTTCTGAGAGTCAGGAAGTGTCTTCGGCTATCGGAATGCCTCCAAGGAGAAGCAGCAGGTGCAGGCAGCCCTCAGAGCAGCATGGCTGCCCCCCAGCCATGCCGCCCGAGATCAATTGATCCTGTTGATCCCTCCCAGGAACGCCACTAGTCATGGTAGTGCACAGTTACTGTAAAGTGCATAACCTATACAAGTGAAACTTATTTTACTATGGAGAGTCCATCATAACATCATTTCATTGTATGCTGAACCAATCGTAAAGTGAGGGTCCAGTGAATGTAATTCATAAAAACAACGGTGTTTTGTTTTTACCAAATAGGTGCCTCATTTGGTTACAGGATACCGATAAATCTCACAGGGTTGGGTGCATCGTGCGCCCCAATGCCCACATAATAGGAAATTCAAAGGAAAGCCTTTTACAGGGTCAATGTTCCCTCCAAAGCAGCAGCATGCAACCTTGCAGCTTTCCCAAAGGCTGCTTCTTCATAGGGGCAAGAGTTCTCTCTCTCACTCTCGAACTGTTTTCTTCACCTCCAGATGAAGGTGTGTCCAGATGAATTGTGTCCAGGCATCCATATCCATTATGCAAGCATTTTCAGTCAGCAAACTACATACCAAGAAAGAGCCTTAGGAGGAAATCATTTTGCATATATTCAACAGTATTCCATCTGAATTGTAGAAGCTTCCCTCCCCCGCCCCCCATATTGAATTATGCAGTAAGATGCATTTTCACTGCTGCCTTATTTACATATTGCAAATAAATAGCCTATGAGACACTGGAGAAGTTTTTAACTGTTGCAGTGCAATGTGGTAAATGTTTTTTTGGGGAACCCTTTGTGATGCACACACTCTTACATGCCGTAGATTTTCTTCCACCAAATCTCCTCATATCTTCACATGCTTGTTACTGGAATCACAATAAAATGGATTGTATGACTCTGGAAATTATGTTCAAATGGCTTCTTGTTAAGCATGTTGACCCACTTCATTTGACCTCTGGAAAACCGCAAAGGGAAAAACACAAAGTTCCTAGAAACCCAAAGTTTACTCACTCCTGACTTACAATTAGGGTTGGCACCAAGTTGCTGGTGCCAGATCTGCACGCTTGCGCTCCCACTGCATCACCCCCAACCCCTAATGGCACACTGGGTGCTACCATTGCAACTGGTCCACGGGCTTAGGGTCACCACATGGGACCTCTAAGTAGCTTGTGCCCTTGGCCAATGTTTGAGTTGGCCTACTCCTATCACCATTCCTGCTTATATTCTATAATAGCAGTCTCCAAACTGCTGTGTCCCAAAAACTCCCTCCCCATCCCGAGTGGTGGTTACTGTTCCATTGTAGCTCAGCTCCATTTTTCAAGCTGATCTCATACCAGGGATTCCCTGGGCAGTCATGTCTATCGCCCAATGTCCCAGAAGGCTGTGTAGCAGGATGTCTAGGCAGATGCAACTGCCTAGAGAGCCCCTGGCACCAGAATGGCTTGAAAATGGAGCAATACTATAAGCGGAACTGAAAGTTCTGCTCACAGGCAGGAGGGTGTTCTCCAAGCGCTGGGTCCAGCCTGCGGGCCAGGGGTTGGAGAACACTGATCTATAAAATGCAATAGTAATATATATTGTGACAGCATGAGCATACTAGCAATGGGTAAGATAACCCTTTTATGCCTTAGTATAATAAAACCCATTGTCTATCTCCAGGGAGAGAAGTCTTAGAGCGCAATCCTACCTTATACCAGTGGACATAGCAGGTAAGGCCGACATAGCAGGGCCATATCCAAAGGCTTATTCAGAGGCAGCAGCAGCAACATGCAGGACAAGGGGAGGTTTTCCCCTTGCATCCGCATAAGCCCCAGTCACCCCTATGGGCCTGCACGAATCTGCACTGGCAAAATAGCAGGTGCAGAGGAACGTGCAGAGGAGTGGCCCGAATCAGGGCCACCATGGCCAGGAACCGGTGTTAGCATTTGGCACTATGGCTGTCCTGCAGCACAACCGCATCATAACCACCGTCTCTGCCCACTGTGCCGCCCAGTTACGCACCCGGATGCCTCTTGAACACCCTCACGGAGGCCTTACACCAACCGAGCAATGCTGGTGCTTGACTGGCGCACAGCCGGCGCTGCTGACGGTCGCCCAAGCACTGACGCTGATGCTTGTGCCGGCCGAGCGCCATAGTGCCGCCGCGGACATGCTTTATGGTACGTTCGCAACAGCATTCGGCCAGCGCAAGAGCACAGCGCCAGTGCTAAGGGGGGTATAGGATTGCGCTGTTGATTTCTGTATTACATATCAAACTCACTATGAATTAATTTAATAACCAATACAGCCCTGACAACAGTCATCTTCTGGGTAAGTAACATTTTGTATTTTGTTGTCCAGTGTCTCGGCTTCAAACTACATACTTTATCTACCCAGCTGTCCTTGATCATGCAACGTTAATTTTTAATATGTCAATATGCCAATAAGACTGACTTTCCAAAGTTGATTTTTTTTATCCCACATTATTTTTCACAACACAATGTAACCTAAAGAAAACTGTTCAATGGTTCTTCTGCAACCTCTTTTAATTATGTGCCTGAACGTACCCAAAAAGCTTCTGGGAGAATAATGCCGGTTGATAAAAGGATTTGTTGCTAAATTGTTATTTTTTTGTTGGGGGGGGGGGCGGTTGGCATTGACTTCTCTTGAATTTAGAAAGAATAATGTTCCATTCATACAGCAAGCTGGTTTAATTTCCTGGTGTGCATAATCAAGGGAATCTGAAAAGATAATTTCATGTTAGATGATGCATGAAGATATAAATAATTTAATTTACGGTTTATATATGCAGGCACCATAAATATAATTAAATACATTAATAGAGACGTTGGGATACTGTGCTGCACTGTATAATCTTTTTAATGGCTTTGAGTCAAATTTTCAGCTAGAATGTTGAGGGCAGTTCCTCGTTTAATTTATAAGCACAGTCTAATTAAGGGCTGAATTCTGTGATGTACGAAGAACATTGTATTTCGGCAGCTTCAATGGGAAGTTAATATAAAGTATTCAGCAACTCAACAAAAATGCTAGGTACCCCAAAGAGTCAGTTCTAACCTCTAATGAGCTATAGAAACTTGATCATGTGATCTTAATGAAAAACAAATTTCCAGGAGACAGAAGGCATGCTAATTTAATATTTTCTAGTTGCCATAAATGGACATGCTGTTTATTAGTGCTTATTCAAGGAACTAACTGCAAATTATCTGAGAAGTGTAAGCTGTCGTGCTAGACTACTAGTTGCTCTACATGATATAATTATAAATATGAAAAAAACCCAAACCCAAATTAGTACTCTCATAAATCTCTTTGAAATCTCTTGATCCTGCAGGCCCCTGTCCATGCAGTTTTAACCGAGAAATGAAACGATGTTTGCGGTAATCAGCGCACATCGTTTGACGATTCCTATTTATAATATTCCAATAAAAGAAGAAAAGGCCTAGACCTGAAATATTGACGCAAAATCATGAGTAACTTAGCTGAAGGGATACTAGATGCAGTTGAAGGGACTGTTCCATTGATCTAAACACCTGGATTCAAAGGTTTTTTTGAGGGGGCCAGATCTGATTACAATGCCTTATGGACTCCCCCCACCTACACGCTTAAATGAAGGGGTTTCTGCCAAATACACAAGTTACATGTGCAAGCCTGTTTCCTTATTGTGATGTGAAGGAGCTCTATCTGCATGCTGGAACACGTACGTTAGGACTGCAGTGCAGACATGACTACATGATCATATGGAGCCCAGCCATGCAATCCGAATTGCAGGGTTAAGGTGGCTACTGTGAATCCAGGAGTTCTCCTTGAGATACGCTTGAACATTTTTTTCTTCAGTTGACTTGCTGTCATTCACAACTGCCAGTGCTAGGATAAATGGCTGGTTGGTCTGATTCACTGTAACATCGTAATAGCAGCTTACTATGTTTCCCACAGTGCCCAAAAGAGGGAGAAGTAGCAGGAGGCCAAGGAGCTGGGGGATCTTGACTGGTCAATAAGCTTTGGAGAGGAAAAGCACATGGATTTGGGCTTTTCCAAGCCAGGATAACCAGTGAC
Source organism: Lerista edwardsae (assembly GCA_029204185.1). Lineage (NCBI taxonomy): Eukaryota > Metazoa > Chordata > Lepidosauria > Squamata > Scincidae > Lerista > Lerista edwardsae. The sequence continues at coordinate 11,220,614 of JAJKFI010000009.1, forward strand.
CTCTTTTTCCAGAACATGTCCTACGTTCCAACCTTCTATCCTGGGTAAATTGCAAAATGTCCTACATTTCAAGACAGACAGGGGATGCCAGCGTCAAGAGGGGCTGCCTGCATCACTTGCTTGTGTATTTGTCCTTTGTTCATTGGGTTGCATTGAAGGAGGACAAGACACCCCCAAATAAATATATATGAATGTTTTTAGCTTTTATTTTGTAACATCCTATATTTTTCTTGAATGTCCTACATTTTAGGATGCTGTGTCCTCCTTTGTGATTATGACATCTGGTCACCTTTCTCCGAGCCCAAAATGTCTCTTATAAAATCTGCTTGCCAAGAAAGTTAGACCCAGAGCGCAATCCTAAACTGGAGTTAGGCCGGCATAAGCTAAGCCAGCAATGTTTGGCCAGCACAAGGGCCACCGTAAAGCACGTTTGGACTACTCATGGAGTCAGGGAGGATGGCTGTGTGCTGGCCTCTCTGACTCTGAGAGTGGTCCAAACATACTTTGCAGTGTCCCTTGTGCTGACCAAACTTTGCTGGCCTAACTCCAGTTTAGGATTGTGCCTCCAGTTTCAAAACAAGCCTCCAAGTAAGAAAACCCTAGAGATCAACAGAAATGGTTTGCTATGAGTGCCGTACATTGAGAATGTATCTCAAAAGCTACCTGCCATCTTACCTGTTTACCAATGATTTAGCCGAGAGGGTTAATGCCTCTGTTTGCCTGAAGATAACAGCTGAAGATCTGAAGGTTGTGAGCTCAAGACTACCGGAAGTCTCTGTGAGCAGCAGACCTTGCAAACTGCGGCTGATTAAAAGCTGAGTTCCAGCTGCCTCGTGGGAGGAGGAGTGTGCTGAAGTCAGCTGCGTCTCTGGTGGGAGCAGGGAAGCCTCTTATCAGCCAGCAGAAGACAGACGGGTGGCTAAGAAAGAAGGCTAAATCCGGAAAGAAAGATTTGTATGAGTGTTGTTCTTGAAAGATAGAACATTTCTGTAAATTGTAAAAACCTTCGGGTTTGTGAATAAAAGTCTGCCTATGTAAACCGCCTTGAGTTACAGTCATTAGAGAAATCTAGTGATCTTAAGAAAGGCGGTATATAAATACATGTATTATTATTATTATTATTATTATTATTATTATTATTATTATTATACCACTGGAGCTCAGTTCTAGACTGAAATCTCTCTCTCTCTCTCTCTCTCTCTCTCTCTCTCTCTCTCTCTCTCTCTGGGTTGTAATAGTCAATCCATCACGGTCACCAATCACTGCACCAATGCTGGCACTGGGAAGGGGGACCCCACAAGGAAGAGACGAAAGATAATGGGCTTCAGAGCAGTGATTTCCAACCTTTTTCAGCTCATGGCACACTGACAAGGTGCTAAAATTGTCAAGGCACACCATCAGATTTTGAAAATTGTCAAGGCTCACCACACTGCTACTGGGAGGCTCACATCCCCCAGTGGCCCTATTAATAAATGACCATCCCCCAAACTCCCGCAGCACACCTGCAGACCATTCACAGCACACCAATGTGCCATGGCACACTGGTTGAAAATTGCTGATCTAGAGGCAGATAGGTGAATCCAATGAGTGATCTGAGCCCTTTGGAGTGAAATAGATCACTCCAATGAGTGATCTATTTCCACAAGCGTAACAACAACACCGCACAGGTCGCCACAGCACTGAATCAGCCAGGGCCAACCCAAGATTTCCTGAAACCCAAGATGGCAGACCAAATGCTGCACGCACTTACCCAACGATAGGCCAATCTCTGTCCCTCAAACTCTCCAATTTTCTAGCTGGGCGCTCTGCTCCCTTCCACATGTCGTCTCTGACTCCCTCTTCCTTTTCATATCCAGGCTGTGGAAAGAGAAGGAAAGGCAGTGAAGGCAAGTAGGCAGACAAAGCAAGGCACCCCACCGCCAACAATCTGCTGCCTGAGGCAAATGCTTCAGTTGGCCTAGTGGGTGGGCTGGCCCTAGAGTCACTAGTGAGAACAGGACTGACTCTCGCCTGTTTCAGAAAATCTGTGCCGCAAATGTGGCCATGGTACGAAGAAGATTGGGGAGAGAAAACAGAGAGAACATGGAAAGTGAAAAGGTATAGGGACAGTGTTTTAAGAGTCCCAGCTAAAGAAGAGAGGCAGGGGTGGTTAGCCACTTTGGGCCTTGGCCTGTGCCCATTGGAGGATCGCTTTGAACCTTCAGCCCTGGTAGCAGCAGAACTATCCCATGTACAAAGGGTGAGCTGGGACACTACTGGGGACCCAATGTACAGGTTTTTTTCTCCAGGGCCCCAGCAACCCAATGCTGGCACTGGGAAGGGGGGGACCCCACAAGTAAGTGACAAAAAGTAATGGGCTTCAGAAGTGCAAAGGCAATGAGAAGCTCATCACCCAAGGTAATTAACCCTGGCGATAGTGGAGCACCTCATGGTGGAAGAACAAGTCAAGAATGATGCATGGATGAATCCTGATCAGTGAATGAGGGTGCAATCCTAACCAACCTTCCAGCACTGACATAGTGGTGCCAATGGGGCATGTGCTGTATCCTGCAGTTAGGGGACAGTCACAGAGGCCTCATCATGGAAAGGGGGTGTTTTTTCCCCTTATCTCAGAGCTTCATTGCCCTTACCATGGTGCTGGAAAGTTGGTTAGGATTGCGCCCTTCGTTTCTTCATGACATAGCAGAAGCAGCTATCCTCTTTGCAAGGACATTTCTACCCACTAGCAGACCATAAAATAAGGGAATGGGGAAAAGAGGGCCGTCCCTGAATCAGCAAACTACACATCACAGAAATTATTTTCTGGATATTTAAAAAATGGCAATTGTTGCACATTTCAGAATGTACCAAATGGGTGGAACAACAACCTCAATCCAACAAAACTAGAACCTCATATTGCAAAGTTCAATATCTCTGTAAAAATGAACGAGACTCTCTTTTTATCACTTGGGGTGGACACTTGATTCTAATATCCAAGCCTTTCACTTTCTGCTGGTTCCTGGTCTTTAGAAATAGCCTGTGACTTGGCAGGCTGCTGGGATTAATCATTCTGTGTGGCAGCTGCTAGAAACACTGGTTTAAGCATAAACTGTCAATCACATCTGGGAATAACATAGTTGTAAACAAGGTCATCAGGTGTCCATGGAACATCTTTTGTAATCGGCCACAGAGAAATACCTCCTGTGTATTTTGCTTGCTAGATTGTCAGAGGCAGCGTGCCAAAGGGTAGGCCTTTGAAGTTTCGTTGAAATACACCTGTTATCTTCCTTAGGAAAATTCCTTATTTATGACGCTGGTAAAAGCAATTCTTCACTTTGGTGTTCCTCAGTTTCAAAAGATCTCAGCAAGTGCTTTTGTTAACAGAAGCCGCCCAAGGCTGCCAGGTTATGCCAAATATTTACACCTTTTAGTCCTTTTATAGATGGAACAAAGAGCAGCTCACACAATTAAAAAAAACCCACATCTTTAACTAAGATAGTCTGATGAGAGTCACAATTCCTAGATGGGTTTCGGATAATTACTTTTTGTGAGGACTTAACCTCAAGATTAAGTAAGTCACATGAGGAATGTTAAAACAGAATTCCTCCAAGAAGCTTTGCAGATCCCACAATAACATCCCGTGTCTTGCGCATATGGAAGTTGGGTGAGTCAATAAATAGCTACCTAGGCAGGTAAATACTCTACCAATTTCTCACTTAAATGTCACCCAAATTAGGATCATTTAACTCTATGCATTGGCTGTGGTTTCAGTGTGTGTATGGTTTGCTATCTACTCTTGCAGTATAATTAATGTGCAACTGTCAACACAACAGCGAGGAGCCGGTTACCATAAATTAATTAATCTGGAGTAAAATAAGGTGATTTGTATATAGTTCCTAAATCCATGAATATCCTGTCAGAGAGATGCATCCTGATCCTCAATCGGTTTGACCCAGATTCCCTTGAAGTCCCTTGCTTTGATGTTTAGAAGGAAAAAAATCTAGCCAGTGAATTTGGGACACTGCCAACACTTCCTCTGCTATCCATGCCCCCCCCACACACACACACATTACACACTTTAGCACTGGGCGTACTCCTTAAGTCTCAGGTTTGAAATCTGCATGGTTGTGTTTAACACTTATCAACACTACTGATCTAAGGTTTCTGCAAGGCTTAGAGAGAACATTGTGATGCTGTTCAAGCAACATACAAGGCAGGCAAAGAGGCATACACCACTCCCAGCATGCAATGACAAGGCTGTTTTGTTTGGATTGGCTATCTATTTAAATGTACATGGATAAACAGATGACAGTACTAACATTTTTGTCTTGATCAAACTAATAGGAAACTGATTTACATAGAGTACATACAAACGTACATAAATACATAGTTCTTGAAACAAACATACACACATACATACATAGTTATGCAAACATACATGCATGCATGCATACGTGTGTGTGTGTGTGTGTGTGTGTGTGTGTATAAACTGATATGTGTGCATGCATTCGTGTGTGCATGTAATAAAACCATTGGATATGGGTTTTCTCTCCACTTTTTAAAAGCTGTTTTCTTTCATTTATGGTTGTTAACTTTTATATGTTTTAACCTGTTGTAGGCTACCCTGAGTAATTATGAGAGGTTAAGTAAATGTTTTGAAAATCAATCTATATTAACCTTCCTGCAGCTATGAAAACTCAGGACAAATTTTGTACCAGGGGTTGTCAAACTACACTTTATTCATGCTGTATAAGAGGCTCAACTGCTCAATTAATGTCCCTTTTTGTGCAAAAAACACCTTCAGGATTTTTAAAATTTCTTTGTAAGTTGATTTACATGAATATCACAGGCAGCAGATCAGAGGAATTAAAAGAAATAATTATGGGCGTATCTTTCCCACTAAATACTGTATAGGAAAATTCTTTGCGTTTTCTTAGCTGCAGTGAAATGCACAAAGACAGATTATTCTTTGCTTGTTTGTGGGTGAGGAAGGCAAGAGTGCAGCCAGTTCTTAGTTGGGATAAGAAGAAAGGGAAGTTCTGCCTCTCTGGGCCCTCAAGCTCTCTCTGCTAAGCTTCTGCGCTTCTGGAATATGAAGCTTTCTGTGGGACAAGAGTTATGCCAGGAGGGAGTAGGGCATAGGACCAATCACTCACCAAAGCCCTGTCCTTGGTTGACCCTAAGGATTTGCTGATTGGAAATCTGAGCTACTGTTAATGCCACTCGACAGAGAATTAACTCTCAAAGAGTCCGTTTGGTCGCTGCTGCTGCGACAGCTCCGAGGAATTCTGTAAATGAATTCTATCGCTAATGCATCATCCCTGAGGTTTGCCCTCTACTCTTGCAGTATAATTAATGTGCAACTGTGTCACACAACTGTGGGCAAGGGGTTACCATAAACGAATTAATCCAGAGCAAAATAAGGTTAAAAAAGTAAAGGTTTCCCCACGACCGAATGGTCTAGTCGTGACCGACTGTAGGGGGCGGTGCTCATCTCCGTTTCTAAGCCTGTACAGCCGGCATTTGTCCAAGGACAAGCTTCCGTGGTCATGTGGCCGGCATTACTATACACCGTAGCGCACGGAACACCGTTACCTTCCCACCGAAGTGGTCCCTATATACTTGCATTTTTATGTGCTTTTGAACTGCTAGGTTGGCAGGAGCTGGATCAAGCGACTGGAGCTCACTCCATCGCGCAGTTTTGCTCCCAACCTTTCGGTCAGAAAGCCCAGCAGCAGCGGATTAACCCGCTGCGCCACCATATCCCACGAATAAGGTTATTTGTCCCTAAATCCCTGAATATCATCTCAGGATATACAGTGTATTGAGACACAAGCCAGCAGTACAAAGGTGCTTTCTCATGAACCTTGAGATTCCTTTTTCCCATGCATTTCAGATAGATTTAAGCCACACAATTCTGCACTAATCACTCAATGCCACAGATGCCTGATGCCCCTCCACAAGTAAATCCCTTCGGAATGACCTGTATGACCCTCACTATAAACTGGATCTGGGTGAGGTGGGGTGGTGATTAGGATTGGACTATAATTCTACTCAGTGTTGTACCATCAATAGTTGAGCCAGGCCTACTGAACATTACTGTTCATTATCACATTCAATAATATGTACTCTGTGATATTTATCTTGCATGCCTTTGTATACTGTAAGATGAAATGACAACAGAAACAATGCAGTAATTACACAGTAGCTCGTAAGAATCATATCTGATTGTACAGCTCTCTCCTTGTATCTGATTCTCATATTTATCCATTTTCCAATTACATTAATCCTCAGCATATCAGAAAAACAAGCCTCGAGTCTTACACACCCTTACAAGTATCCACTTAACTAAAGTGATAACATCTCGAAAAACACCAGTATATCAGTGTAGTTGCCAAATATTCCCTCTTCACTGTTCACTCCAGTGTGATTCAGTGCACCTTTTCTCTCTTTGCATGGCAGGTAGCTTGTATTTTGCTACTGATAAGAATCCAGTGGCAGCACCATAGAAAAAAACTACTGGGGGACATACAGAAGGGACAAAGTGTATTTTGAAGTGGGGGTACAGGTATGTATTTTCTATCACTTGTTAGATTTCTGGAAACAAAATAATTGTATTTCACATTAATGCTCCCATCTTAAACACAGTTTCTCAAACTGTGGGTCAGGACATACTAGATGGGTTGTGAGCCAGGACCCACTAGGTCATCAGTCACTGGACCCACAGCCATCACTGAAAGTATGGGAAGATGGAACACTGGAAAGGGGAAGATCTGCGTGGTTATTTTGCTTGTAGCAAGGTTGTAAATAGGCTTTTTTACTTTCTGATTCACTTTGCTATTGGAAAATGGCTGAGGGCGCAATCCTAACATGGAGTTAGGCTGGCACAATTAGGCCAGCAAAGTTTGGCCGACACAAGGGCGGCCGTAAAGCATGTTAGCACCATTCTTGCAGTCAGGGAGGATGGTGCATATCTGTGTGATGGCCCCTCTGATTCCGAGAGTGGTCCAAACGTATTTTCCGGTGTCCCTTGTGCCGCCAAACTTTGCTGGCCTAACTACCCTGGCCTAACTCCAGGATAGGATTGTGCTCTGAGAAATAACCCAATTTATTGCTGTAATGGCCTCACTGCCAGGTTAATGACATCACTTACTGTGGGTCCTGGGAAGACTGTCATTAAAAAAAGTGGGCTGTAAAGTAAGTGCCTCTAAAAAAGGCAGAGCTAAAAAGTTTGAGAACCACTGCACTAATGCAAGCGAGTGCATGCAGAACACACGCACAGAGATTGAGAGAGAGAGAGAGACAGAGAGACAGAGAGACAGAGAGAGAGAATAAGTGTGCTTGGATATCTTATTGTGTGATGGTGATAATAATATTTGATGGAAATAATACAGAATATGTGATCAGTTACTGTGGAGGACCCCAACACAAGTGACAAGCTGGACATCAAGGAAGGTGCTTGCCCCTTATAGTAGGAAGACTCTATAACTTCAACAAGATGTAGAATGTGCAGCACTATCTAGATAAATAATGGCTAGACTGCTTTCCTATATTGATCAGTGGCTCTTGAGGAATTCTCGAAGGCATATCTTGAAGAGCCCTTGCATTCTCAACTAAGAGTACAAAAGTGCAGAAAGTGGGGCAAGAAGACCATTCTCCAAGTTTCCTAGGAACATAAGAAGTTGCCTTCTATTGAGGGCACAATCCTAACCTGGAATTAGGCCGGCACAGTTAGGCCAGCAAAGTTTGGCTGATACAAGGGCCACAGTAAAGTGCGTCTGGACCACTCTTGGAGTCAGAGAGGATGGCACACATCTATGTGCTGGCATCTCTGACTCCGAGACTAGTTTAGCGCAGAACCCATTATAAGATCTCTATGCTATTTTAACAAAGGGAAAAGTTCAAAAATGGCGGAGACTCATCTCTGCTCTGAAATTTCTCAACGTTTCCTACCTTTTGACTTCTACCTTTCTGGAGAAGACATGGTTAAACAGCAGGGGCTAGAGTGACTGGAAATAACCTTTCCTGGGAGACTTTAATGCAGCTCAGTGTTCCTCCCACATGAACCCAGCTGTCGTTAAGGTCAGTGAGGTGAGGCCTGGCTCAGACTGTCATACAAGATGCAGAGCTCGGTTATATTGTGCCTCTCGCCCTGTGGAATAAGGTGCCCAGGCAGGGTGACCAGATACAGTGGAGGACACAGTGCCTATTCCTTTAAACATTGTATAGAACTGTGGTCTCCAAAGTTCTACCTGGATGTTGAAGCCACTGTTCGCAGCAGCGATCACAGTGTTGTGGGGACGCAGGGGCATGCTAACGATTGCAGACCAGACGTGAGCTCTGACAGCAACATGGAGCTCACTGCATCAAAGAGGAGGGTCGTGCAGGGGGCTGTAAGCCTCCAGGACCCTCCGGAAGGCTTCACGCAGCCCCCAGGTAAATTAGCATGCCTTGCTCCCCACTGTGTTGTGATCGCTGCAGCAGCGGCAGAACACCCATTCCTAGGCCACTCCCCTTAAGGGGGAATGGCCCTTTCCCATCCACGATCACGATCCACCACTTTGAATCCTTCTGGTACAGAAGATGGAGTTTGGTGAGGTGCAGCTCAACATAAAGGTAAAGGTAAAGGTTTCCCCACGACCGAATGGTCTAGTCGTGACCGACTGTAGGGGGCGGTGCTCATCTCCGTTTCAAAGCCTGTGAGCCGGCGTTTTTGTCCGATCATGGTGGCCAGCATGATTCTACGCCGTAGCGCACGGAACGCCGTTACCTTCCCACCAAAGTGGTCCCTATTTATCTACTTGCATTTTAGGTGCTTTCGAACTGCTAGGTTGGCAGGAGCTGGGACAAGCAACGGGAGCTCACTCCGTCACGCAGTCTCGAACTCCCAACCTTGCGGTTGAAAGCCCAGCGACAGCGGATTAACTCGCTGCGCCACCACATCCCTTACATAGCAGCTCAACATAGAAAGGTTTAAAAAGCTGCACCTGCCATCTTCTATACAATGATTAAAGACAGTGGTCCCAAATGTTTTCAATTGGTGGCTGCCTTGTCCTACTGAGCCATTGGCAGTGGCTCCCCATTAGGGCTACAATCCTATACATCAGTGGTTCTCAAACTGTGGGTCCTGACCCACCAGTGGGTCGCAAGCCAATTTCAGGTGGGTCACAAAGCCCCTAGAGCATCCATATTGCAAATATGGGAAGATGGGATGCTGGAAAAGGGGAGGGCTTTGTGATTGTTTTGCTTGTGCCAAGGTTGTAAATAGGCTTTTCCCCTTTCTGATTCACTTTGCTGTTGGAAAATGGTTGAGAAATAACCATTGCTGCATTCTCAGGAAAGCAGCAGGCTCCGGTGTCACAATGATGACACTTCTGGTCATGACATCACTTCTGGTCGATCCCAGACAGCTTGTCATTCTAAAAAGTGTGTCCCAGTTATTAAAAGTTTGAGAATCGCTACTAAACATCATATAGGTTGGTGGATTTTTTGTGAGGATTTCGCGGCTTCCCTGGCTGGTTTCCATGGCTCCCCAGGGAACCACGGTTTATAGTTTGGGAACCCATGGTTAAAGGTATAGGTCCTGTGCCTTCCACTGTGCCCTCACAGTGAACCCAGGAATCTCCTCCTATACGAGTTCCCTTTCAAATGAAAACATGCCTGATCTTCAAGGAAATTTACTGTGTATATCTTATACCCACATTTCACCTTTTACACCTTATTTTGTATTTTGGAGATTGCTATGGATTGTAATTCATACAACACCAGCTGTGTTGGTTATATGTGTTTAGTATGTTAGAAGCTCTTTGCCTAACAGAAATGAATGCAGTTTAACTGGTGAAGCTCTACAGAGCCTTATACCAAAGGACTGGGGTAAGGCATTTGAAATAAATTATCACATGTATGTCAATGGAGAGAAAGACCCTGCAAGTTCAGCACAGTCTCACTATTGAGGGAACTTTTCAAAAATAAAATAGTTAGTTAATTGAAAGCGTTTCTTCAAGATGCATAGAGGCTATTGAAAGCCATTATAATAGAAATCTCATAAAATGGGCCAACACAGAAGGCATGGGCTATACAGATAATGTTTATGCAGAAGTAAATCCCATTTTGTTAAATGGAGCTTACTCTCAGATAAGTGTGTTTAAGACTGCAGCCTTTGATGGCACAATCCTAACCAACTTTCCAGCACTGACATCGCGATGCCAATGTGGCATGTTCTGCGTCCTGCATCCAGAAGGAGTCGCGGAGGCCTCCTCAAGGTAAGGGAATGTCTGTTCCCTTACTCAGAGCTGCATTGCCCTTACCCTGGTGCTGGAAAATTGGTTAGGATTGCACAAGTCCTTGAGGAGATTGTGTGACTAATAGGCAGAATTGAGGATGCAGTAATAGGCAAGAACGCATCCTTTAAAAAATGGAAGTCTTGCCCAAATCAGGAAGAGAAAAAGGAGCACACGCTGTGGAGAAACAACTGTATGTTGATGATAAGGCAAGCAATAAAGAGTTTGCCCCGGATATTGCAAAAGACATTAAGACAAATAATAGAACAGTCTTTTTACATGACAAGCAGGAACCTAGTCATTAGAATCACAAAGATATGAAAGGACCTCTTCAGGAAGAGATGGATTGCAGAGAACCGTAATGATGTTGTTGAATCAGGGCGCAATTCTAACTTGGAGAGGTCCCTTTCATAACTGTGCTTCATAACTCCCTAACTATGCTGGCTAACTCCAGGTTAGGAATTGGAGAAGATGTAGGGTTGATATCCAAACCCAAGTCAGGTTGCAGTGGCGTTCCTAGGGAGATCCACAAATATAAATGCAATCCTAGGCGGCATGGTTAGAGAGGCAGTACCCCCACCCCAGGCATACGGCCCTAGGGCCACCCATGCGCGGCCTTGTAAGTCCTTCTATTGGCTGAAAAATGTCACCTCTGGTTTTCGGCCCAACCCTAGACATTTTTCGGCCCATATAAGGCATTCCAAGAGCCGGGAAGGCTGCGTGTGTCCTCCAGGGGAGAGGCAGCTGGCACAGGTGGCACCTCTAGTGGGGCACCATAATGGTAAGGAACACCACTGCCAGTCTGGTACCCAAAGAATAGAGAGGAAAACAGTAGTAATAGTAGTAGTAGCAGCAGCAGCAGTTTACAGAGCATGAGCATAAATATTATAAAAATTAGCATAAAAATTATACAGAGCATAAATAAATAAATAAATAAATGGTCCCCTGTCTCAAAAGGGGCCACAATCTGAAAAATAAAAGAAGCATATAAAAAATGATGTCAAAAAACGGAAACAAGTAAGTAAGTTACCAGAAGCTCAAATGTCATATGGTTGATCTTCTGACAAAAGCATCAGAGAGACTTGGAGCACCTTCAAGACTAACAGATTTATTGTGGATTAGGGCCCACTTTGTCAGATGCATGAAGTGTTATCCTCGGTTGACAGATGCATATATAGTTATAGATATAGATGCACACACAAGAGGTTATAGAGGGAAAAAGAACTGTGAACAGTAAGGCTAAAAAGCCATGAAATACAGTAAGTCTGTGACATTTACATACTGTATCTGCCAACTGAAATAACTCTTCAGGATACAGACAGAATGCTCTGTAGTCCACAAAAATGTATTTCATAATACAGCAGTTTCCAAACTGTGGGTCGGGGAAACAGACAGGACAGATAATGCTATGTGCATCAAGGGTTAAACAAGCTGCTACTGGGGTGGGGGGGAGAGCACAGTTGCCCAATCACCATTATAGCCACCCATGGACATTCATAAATCATGCAGTAAATCCTTTACTGCCACAAAGCTCTCTGTTGTTTGCCTTTACAGACTAATATGGCTACGCCGCTCGTATGTGTGAAAAAAAACTCTTCCTAACTGAATTTGGTTGCCACTAAAACACCAATTTTTAAACAGAGATCTAGGGGGCCCCAGAAAATTATAGGCTTGCAACCTGAACTTTTGTTGCAAGTAAACTGATGGAAAGCATAATTTTAAACTATATTATTAAGTCTACAGAACAAGCCTTGCTGAGCAAAAATCAGCATGGCTTTTGCAAAAAATCAGCATGGCTTCTGATAGGGGTGAGTCAACCCTGCTCTACTGAACAAGATTTTGTTTGCTTGGCTTTATATATAATAGTTATCATCTGTGGTGCTTTTGTCAAACTACACATGACATCAAATAGCTCATTCTGCCTTGTTTTTCACTTTAACTAGCAGCTAGGAGACCCATTCAGGATTAGGACCATGCTGTGGGGGAGGGATAATCCTTTGCCCTTATGCCACAATCCTGATGAAAACCTTCCTGAAGCTGCTATTTACTCTGGCAAAGAAACTGCTATTGGCATCAATAAAGAGTTGGGGGGAGGGCCATCAAGATCGCAGCATGGCTAATTGCCCCTCTTTCTGTGCATCAAAATCTTGTGTATCAATGATATGGGAAGGAGGAGATGAAACAAAAACAGCTTGCTTCCTCCTCCCCTCCTTGAGGATGTCCCCGCTGCCATGAAGTGTATGTTCTTCATAATTTGGTTGCCCTACCAGTGGCATCACAGGGTTTGCATCACCCTGTGCGGGAAGTCAGCACATCACCCCCATGATGGATCTCCTTCCATACCAGACCATATAGAAAAAATTGCAATATCATATGTATAACCTAAATGCAGTGGCATTACTAGGGTTTATTTATTTGTTTAAATATATAACAAAAAGGTTGCCCAACAACTCAGTAACAACAACACCCTCCCCCAAAAAGTGGTCAACTTGATGACACTCACACAACTAAATAAAAGTTCTAGTATTATCTCTGATACATGGATATGAGAGCTGAATAATACTGACACTTTATTGGTTCCCTTCTGTGGCATAACAACACCTCATTGGCTCTCAAAACAATCAGTTTCATTGGTCAATTTTGAGTTAAGGAAATCCATTTTTTGTTACAGAAGTCATTTTTGTCTTTTTGGCTATAACCTTTGATAGAAGACAGTTATTTCAATGCACTTTGTTCCATTGCATTCTGCTGTAAATTGCACACCATATGATATATAACATGATGGTATTATTCGAAAATATCAAGATTTTAAAATTTGGGGCAGTAGTGGTGTCACTGGTGGTCTTGTACTAGTAGTAGTGGTCTTGCCCCCACTGTGTCCCTCCCTCCAGCCAGGTACGCCCTCCCACCCTGCTGGAAAAGGCTGCAGTGCAGCGATCAGTGCGTGCACCGCTCGCAAGCTTGTTTTGCTGCCTCCTGGTGGTGCAGGGCAGTGTTCACCCAGGGTTCGCCCAGCACTGGCGGTAAGTGCTTACCACTGGCACTGGAGGTGCCTTACAGCTCCTTTTGCAACACTAGTGCGGGTAGTGCTCTTGTACTGCCTGCACTATGGCCCACAGGAGTGGTCCCTCAGATTAAGTTTCTTGCAGCAGTCTTCCCAGCTCTTCCTTCCAAAGTAGCAGCAACTCTATCAGGCTCTTTCTTTCCAAAGCCCAGCAGCTGATTTCTGCAAAAATTCAGACCACTTACACAGAAAGATATTTACCTCCCAGATTTTACCCAATCAGATGATCAGTTTGAATTTTCATTTATTTCTCTGAAGTAGTGACTTTAGATTTTAGCTAAATTCTCCACATCCCGCGAGTCTATTGTTAATCTGAAATCATGACCATCCCTCTCTATTCTCAGTATTTGTCTTTCTTCTTCAACCTTGTGGTTGAAACCCCATTGGGGTCGCAAAACCTCAGGGCGCAATCCTAAACTGGAGTTAGGCTGACATAAACTAAGCCAGCAAAGTTTGGCCAGGACAAGGGCCACTGTCAAGTATGTTTGGACCACTCTCGGAGTCAGAGAGGCCAGCACACAGCGTAACATTGGGGGTGCTGAGTAGCCACGCCCCATGCCCCCTGACATAACCATGTCCACTAAAGCAGCCACGCTTTCTGACGTAGCCATGCCCACATGTCCAGCCATCACAGAGCTCAAGGCAGTCATCTAGATGCCTTGGGAAGGAGCTTATCGCCTTGATCGCTGCAGTCCAGGCTCAGAAGAGGCTGCTTTGCATCGCGGCTGGGCCGCGTTGTGAGGCAGCCCCTTCCGAGGCTGAGGTGGGCAAGCCCAATGAGCTCCTTCCCAAGCAGGGACAAATGGAGCCCCGAGTGCGCCCATAGCAGGGCAATGAAACCACGCCCCCAGCATGTCACCCCGCCCCCATGCATCACCCAGCCACGCCTCCCTGCACCCAAAATAGCTCCATTTTGGAGCGGAATGGGTGCCAGGGAGGGAGGGCAGGCCAGACAGCACGTGGGTTAGTCCATGGACTCTGCACAATGGCGCCCTGCCGCCCCGCCGCTGCCAGCGCCCATGGCTTGCGCCACCCCTGGCTACACCCTTCCTCCACCTCTGTTCCCAAGGTGCCAGTGATGGGAGGAGGCACGCCACAGGGAACATCAGCAAGGAGGAGGGGGGCACACACACACTACTGCCACCCAGTCATAGATGTGACTTGCCAGCCGCCACCCCTTATTGAGAAAAGCACCTTCCTAGAATGAAAGCTGAACCGAATCCACCGTTCGGGAGAAGGCAGATTTTTAACATGATTTCGACCTACTGAAGGTGCATCTCAATCCCGGGTCAGGGCATATCTCCTGTCTGTCCAGTTGGCGGAACAGTAGAAGCCATGCTGTGTGCAGAACACACGCAAGTTCTCCCCAGCACAGTCGCTCCATCGATGGCCCAGCCTGATCTTGTGGCAAAAGCCTTCCAAGCCGACCTCCTTCTCCCACTTTAGGAAGAATTAAATCAAACCATTTGGGGGTGAGGTGGATGGGGCGAGAGGGGTGAAGAAGCAGCGCGCTTCCCAAAGCCAGCGTGCTTGTGGCAGTGGCAGCGAAGCCAGAGAGCCCAATTTGCATGCCGCCGTTCACCACACTTACTCTAAGGAGAGCTCTCTAGCCTGCCTTGCTGGACTCTGCCATTGCTGCAGTCTCGGGACCACTGCGGGGGGGGGGGGGGAGAGACGCGCTCCGTGAGAGAGAGAGCAAACAAGTGCCCAGCCAGTGGGGAAGATCGGATTACCAGCCACTACACCAACAAATCGCCCCTTCCCAATTGCCCTCCCAATAGTTTCGTCTCCAACTCTTTACAAAGGACATGACGGGGGAGAAGAAGATAAGAAAAGTGGCCAAGGGAGGGGTGGAAGGAGGGAGGGAGAGGGAGACGGCTCCAGCAGGTACCCTGCGCCAGGAATGCGAAGCAGCTCGCACAAAAGATGCACCCGAACAAATGTAAAGGCCCAGCGCGTGCGCGCGATCCTACCTCGAAATCGATGTATTTGCTCCCAGACATGCTGGCCTGGCCTGGCTCAGGGCTGTGCGCAGTGGCGTTTCTACAGGGATGGCAAAGCTCTAAGTTTTGCAAGAAGCCTCACCTTGCAGTGGAAAACACTCCTCTCCTGCACTGTTCTAGCCAATCCTCACAGGGAACAGCAACATCTTGGCGTTGCTTACTGGCTACAGCAGCAAGGGAGAGGAGGGATTTACACGTCAGGGTAAGGCTTCTTGCAACACTTATTAGAGCTTTGCCATCCCTGTAGAAACGCCTCTGGCTATGCGGAGGAGGGCGGCGGCGAGGCTATAATGTAAAGGCGCGGAGGAAGGAAGATCCCCGTTTGGCAGGTTGTGGGTGTTTTTTAATTGCGCACCAGCAAGCTGGAGAGCTGCAGAGTGGGAGGTAGTTCTCCAAGTCACATACAGCTTGGCCGGCGGACAGGGGCTTGTGCTGCAGCGTGCAGGCCTGCCGAAGGCCAGGGAGGGTTGAGGTTGCATCATGGGCGTGTCCAATGAGCTCCTGTTCGCCACTGGGCTGGGCAGGCCCTTGTGGAGCGCACCTGACCACTCTGATGAACAGGCGCGCTCCCAGCCCAGTGGGGAACATGGGGGTGCTGCGCCTTTTGGGGGTGCTGAACATTGTGGGTGCTGAGCATCCATTGCAAATTATTGTGGGTGCTGTCAGCATACCAGCACCCACCCAGGAGTTGGCACCCCTGGACGTGCACCACCCTCTCTGATTCTGAGAGTGGTCCAAACGTGTTTTACGGTGGCCCTTGTGCTGGCCAAACTTTGCTTGCTTAGCTTATGCCTGCCTAACGCCAGTTTAGGATTGCACTCTCAGCTGTGGGGTCACAGCAACTTAGGGGAATGAAAAAGGTTGAAGACCACTGGGTTAGAGCACCACCAGGTGAAGTGGGAGGCATCTGGTGTACCCCTTCAGGTACCAGGAGATCGTGTTCCAGCCCTCCTCACTTAGCAATTGTGCTAAAACAGCTTTCACTAGTGCCAGGCTCTGTTCTCTCTAATAAGAATATTTAGTTACAGTGAACAGTGCTGGGAGTGGGGAGTGTTGGGGGTAGAAGGATAGGGTCCTGGGAGAAGGCAAGATTGACAATGGGGTCCCCAGTCTAATACTTATTTATTATATTAAGTCTCATACGTAATGTATGGGGGTTGTGGCACAAAAAAGTTTGAAAACCACAGCTTTCGAAAATGAGAAGATTTTGTAGGCTGGAAGTCTTTTTCCCTGTTTGGCTTGACTTTCCACATCACTGGCTTCCTGCTTCATCTGTCTTTAACATGTCTTTCTTCTTCTGAATCTAACCCTATCATTTGCTTGCATCAATTCCTGATCATCTACCTTGTTCTGCTCAATAGTTTGTCAGAAACCACTGGATGAGGAAGAATGCATATCACCCTCACGATTACTATAATAACTGGCATTATGTCACTTAGCCCATTCCACAAACTCTCTAGGCAGCTATAATTATAAGAAGCCAGCACAATCCAATGTAAGTTTGGGCATGAGCACGGAATGAAAGAAAATAAAAAGAAATCAATTTCAGCAGACAAGAAAATACTATGATGAATATGTAGAATAGTTCCCAGGTGCATCTCTATTAACAGTGAGAGGCTTAAGATCTATATCCTACTTTCACTCCCATTCTTGTGCCATTTTAAAGCATTTACCATGGTCATAGAACTACAAACAATGTGTCCAATTAGCGTTCAGAACTGGAGATTTGCTGAGAAATTGTTTTTTCCAATTTGCCCAAAGTTTCAGAACAAAAACAAAGGGCCAAACTTGTAGGAAATGCAGGATATCTGTTGCCTGTCTATGTGAAATAAATCTCTAGCTGGGAAATGAATGAATGAATGAATGAATGAATGAATGAATGAATGCATGCATACATACATACATACATACATACATACATACATACATACATACATACATACATACATACATACATGGACAGCAGATGTGCTGAGAGTTTGATGGAATACAGTAGGTAGGTGGGGTGAGTAAATACCGCATTCAGCCACTAGAGGTGCTGAAAGTTAATGCAGTGTTATGGAATCATATCACTGCATTCCATTCAGCATCTCTAGTGGCTGAATGAGGTATATACCCATGCTGGGAGACCCATAGGTGCCATTTTTGAGCTATTTTTAGCTTCAAGAAATTGGGGGACTGCACTGTTTGACCACGCAAAGGTAGGAAAAGTGATTTTGGCACTTATTTTCTTTTTTAAAGGCATTTAAATTGTGACCCCAGTATCCGTTGGGGGGGGGAGTTCTGGAACAGAATCCCAGTGGATATCAAAGTTGCACTGTATTTATCCCCCATCAGTGGGTTGTTGTGGGCAGGAACAGTCAAGCTTCCTCACCACTGGCCAAGGGCTGGATAGAATTATCCATAGAGTCAGATTTGGCCCTGGGGCCAGGGTTTGGAGACCTCTGCTTTAAACAATACCAGGTCTGCCCAACCTAACCCAGGTATGCTTCCAATCCTGCAGCAATTCAGAAGTGCAAGGTAAGGAAGCTCCCTTGTGAATCTACACAATTCAAGTGTTCTCTTTGCTTGGTAGCTTTATAGATGCCCTTGGGCGCTACAGCTATTGTGTCAGTACAGGCTCTGGCTAAATTAAGACAGTGGCTTGTTTCAGTGGCTTGTTGATTGACGGTACCTCTCTCTATGTTCAAAAACAAACATACCACCCTGGGTAGCGGTGGTTGTTTTTTCAACCTGTTGCTACACAATATCCAGCACTAAGAGCAGAGAGAAAAGAAAGCTATGTCAAAATTTCTTTTGATGATAAAAGATAAAAGGGTCCTCCTCCTAGAGTTTTGGTTTGAAGCCCATGCTGAAGCTATCAAAGGTAGAAATATATTCAGCTTCATAATATAATTTAGGGAAGAAGGAAATCTCATCATTGCCAGCAGAAGGATACTGCAAAGGGCTCAAATACACAGGGTATTTCAAAGCAGTAAGTAGCACATGGTCATGTTAATTTTAGGGTACATTTGCCTGCTCAAGGTATACATTGTTATCGTGGCCAAAAAAAAATTGGTGTTCTGTTCAGTTGTACACCTGGACTTGTCCTTCAGATGTTTTCAAAGGAAGACCTGCCAGTGCTGAAGATGGATGGATGAGATCTGGCTTGAAGTGTCAAGGATGGTGGTGGGGAAGGCAGAGGAAATGCAGGATAAATTCAGCGATGGGGGGGGGCAGGGGAGTCATTCAAGACCTGAGCCACAGATGTGAAAAGGAGGGCTGGACTGGAGCTTGTGTGGACAGGTCATGAGTTTGGTAGCCGCTCATGAAGTGTAGCCAGTGCATCCTCATCCATGAAGAAAGAACGGGCAGAGCAGAAGAGGAAGTGTGGAGGTGTGATGTTGTCCATGGCGACTATGGGAGGGGAGGGGCTGGTACTCACGGTATGACGTGTCCAGACCCAAGGGTGGCGAGAAGAAGCAGGCGAGAGGTGAGCAAATGTTCGGCTCAAATGATTTTGTTAGTGCCTTCACATTCATGAGGCTAGCCTGCCATCCACAGGACGGTTGCCACCCAGGGTAGCCTTGTTCCAGTCACAGGCCACCTCGTTCCAGGGGTTCAGACGGACTGTCGACGTTGGAGGGTCGGGGTTGTGCCCGGTGCTTGTCGTCAGCCCAGTGGTAGTCTTTGGGGCAGTGGGGGTGTGACCCCTGTGGTACCCCCGTTCTGGGGTGCAGCTCCCGGGCCTCCGTGGGTTGCCAGGGCGCCTGTCACTGCCAGAGGCTTGGGAGGTTCTTGCCCAGTCCCAGGGGGGTCTTGCCCAGGGGGTTGCCCCCTTAAGGAGCAGGGCTTGGCTTGCCCTGGTCCAGCCACAGTCGGGAGCGAGCCCAGGAGTAACACCCGGCTCACCAGCAGTTGCTCCTCAGCCAGCCCTCCAGCTCGAGGAGGAGCATCCGCTCTCCCAGATGGCCAGGCTCCTTATGAGCCGGCCGGCCGGGCTCCAAGGCTCCTCCCTCTCTAGCCCCACCCCTGGGCCAAGATCGCGCGAGATCTTGGCTCCGAGGCTGGCGCCGGGGCTGATGTCATCCCCTGGCACCTCAGGGGAGGGAAGCCCAAGATGCGGAGCTTCGGGGCCTCCTTGCTCTGAACTGCACTGCCCCCCAGGCCGGCGCCAGCCGGCAAGGAGGAAGGAGGGTGTCGGGGCCTCCTGGGGAGGCGCCCGGCCAGGCAGCCTCTGCCGCACCACAGTGCGTGGCTGCAGCCATGCTGGAGCGGCCCACCCAGGAGCCTTGCAGAGCCTCTCCGGCCCCCCAGGATGCCCCATCAGCCAGTAAGTCCCCCCCCACGATCAGGCCAGGCGCCGGAGGGGCCACGCCCGGGGTGACAGGAGAAAAGGAGAGTGGTGGGATAGAGCATCTCACTGGATCAGCCAAAGGCCCATCTAGTCCAGCTTCCTGTATCTCATAGTGGCTCACTAGATGCCTGAGGAAGCACACAGGACAACTAGATACTTGTATCTTGTTGCCACTCCCCTGCATCTGGCATTCTGAGGTAAACTTCTGAGGTAAACTCCTAAGAGAAATATGAGGTAAATAAAACAGAATCATGGGAACATAAGAAGAGCCCTGCAGATCAGGCCAATGTCGTTCAGCTTCCTGTATCTCACAGTGGCCACCAGATGTCTCAAGGAGCTCAGTAGACAACAAGATGCTTGCATCTCACTGCCCCTCCCCTGCATCTGGCATTTACAGTCACACTCCCCCCCCCCCCCAGTGAAGACACCAGACTACTGCTTGGGTTTAGCTTTGTTAAACACAAATGACCAATTTTTAAATCATGAAACCTACTAAACACACCATCCCTCCCTCACCAGTCTGGAATCTATATATATAAAGAAGAGCGTATGTGTGTATGTATGTGTGTGTGTGTGTATGTTCCACATAGGCTCTGCAACGCATGGACCGACTCGCAACAAACTCGGCACGCGGGTGCCTTGGCCCCCTGAGACCGTCGCTGCGGGGGTTGGAACGGCTCGCACCCCCATGGGCACAGGGAAAAGCGAATTTGTGGTTCTCTATGGGTGGCTATGGGCTGAGCCACTGCATTCTGAGGCTCTGATGATGTCATGATTGTTGCAGTTTCACATCAGACAGTCCAGAGTGGGCTGAAACTGGCATTCCGTCTCTTCGTCTCAAGAATCAGATAGAGCACCTGCTTGTCCTTGGCTAATCAGCATCCCAGCTTGTTAGTGCCATTCGCTACCAGACGCTAACCCCCTTTCTGATAGTGTAACATAAGCAGGCAAAACTCTCACGGGAAAAGCTAGCTAGTAAACACTTTACATTCCCATTAGATCATAGTGTTCTAAGGGTCACCCCATTGGGTAAGATGGGGCACAAGGGGTCTTTAGGTATCCACCTACCAGATATACTCTGGGTGCATCCCTTTGTTCTTGCGTAGAAGGAATATTTCACTGTGTGTGCACTAAGATGTAAAAGCTGCACTGAAACGCCGCCTGCGAGCGGCAAAGACTTCGCCGGCTTTCTTAACCGGCAGACTGAACTTTTCACCTATCTCACTTTCGCTACTGAAACCAATAAAGAGACTTTTGTTATTGAGATGTAGCGTACGCTTCGTTACTTCGCTCCCGAGCGCTAAGGCAAGCGCTGAAATGGGTATCCGAGCCTCCAACTCTGCTATTATTTACACAAATACTACAACAGGTTATGGTGTCCAGAGCACACCACGCTATGGAAGAGTCAGCCGTAACCCTGCAGGGGCTCGCTGAGGACCCAATCCGTGGAACGGAGATTGAACTGTGAATGCGGCTGCATCCCTCACCTCGCCGACACCCTGACAGATGTCTGATGAGGAAGGAGCAACCGGTGGAGTGAAGGAGGAAGGAGACCTCGGAGCAGGAGCGGGGGGAGAGGACGCTGGCACTCCAGGGGAACCCGAAGGGTCCGGAGAAAGTGGGGAGAGCGAATCGGAAGACGCCGATCTCGGACCTCTCCTTCTCCTTCCGGGAGTTCCCGTCGGCCAAGTACCTGCCCCGCAGCCGCCGCTCGTTCCAGGGCAAGGACCGTTCATTCCTTTGCCTGCACCTCAACTCCCACCGTTGCCGCCTGCTGCGCCCGGGATCGTGATGGCGCAGCAGCCTCCCGCCGCCGCCGCCCAGACGGCGCCCTTTGGCGTTCCAGTTCCACTCCTCAATGACAGCAATTATGTGCAGTGGGCACATAAAATGCAATTGCTGTTGGAGAGAGAAGACCTTTGGCAGCGCACACAAACGCTTCCCGCACTCGCAAATCCTGCAGAAGTGGCAGCGGATAGGAAGGCAAAAGCAACTATCGGGCTGGCAATCTCGGAAGACCTTTTGGTTTACGTGAGGGACCTTGCACACGCTAAGGACTATTGGGACACCTTGAAGGAGCTGTTTGCACGCGCATCCCTAACCTCCAGTATGGTTCTGACGCGCAAACTATGGAGGTCGCGCCTAGACCCGGGGGGCGACTTACGAGTCCATCTGAGAGCGATGCAGCAGAACCTCAAGGATCTGGAGGCAGTCGGGGAACGTGTTGAGGAAAGGCTCAAGGTGTTTGCAATCCTCAATTCCCTGGATGAAACGTGGGACATGTTTACCCTCACTTTAGAATCTATCCCTCCGGCGCAACTGACTGTCACCTTTGTAGTCGCACGGCTTCTCGAGGAGGCGGACAAAAGGAGAGACAATCAGAGAGAGCGTGAATTCCGAAAAGGGAAAAACAACAATTCTGGGAAAAAACAACAGCAGCAGCCCAAAAATGAATCCCAGGCGCAGGTATGCTCCAGTGTGCGGCAGTGTTACGTGTGTGGATCAACCCACCATCTTGCCCTCCAATGTCCCAAGAAAAAAGGAGGAACCAAGAAGAAGAAAAAGCCCCCAGGTGAACAGGGCACAGGGCAAGGAAAGCCCCATACACAGCAACCCAAAGCGAGCATCGCGTTTGTGAGTTCAGCGGAAGGTGTGCGTACGCGAGAATCCTGGCTGTTGGACTCAGGAGCGAGCCACCACATTGTGACATCCGCTGACCTACTCACGAGTAAACGCGAGACAGACCGAGAAACTGTTGCACTCGCAAATGGGAAAACAGCACCAGTGAGTTGTGCTGGAGAGGTGTTTCTGCCCCAACTGCAGATCACCTTAAAAAATGTGCTATGTGTGCCAACGATGTCCAGGAATCTACTCAGCCTTGGCACCCTCCAGGAAGATGGATTTACAGTGACTTTCCAAGACAACATCTGCACACTTGAGAGGGGGGATCTTTGCGTAGCTGTCCCCCGAGTGTATCGGCTGTTTGTGCTTGGAGCGGAGACGGCAGAAAATCAACAGGCAAGTGCGTGCTTCAATCAACCAAAACACCGTTCCTGTGGACATTTGTGGCATCTGCGATTAGCACATCTGAATCATGACTATGTGAAAAAGACAGCTGAACTTGTGCGCGGAATGGACTTGAAGGATTGCGACGCATTTGTGGACTGTGAGGTGTGTAAACTCACTAAATCGCATCGCGCATCCATCCCAAAGTTCAGCAGCCGCCAGACCCAGATCCCCTTCCAGCTGACGCATATGGACTTGATAGGGCCATTGAAAAAGACTGCTGGGGGGGCACAGTACGTTCTTACTATTGTGGACGACGCGACAAGGTATTGCTTTGCATTTTTAATGCGCCAGAAATCTGAGGCGTTTAATAAAATCCGCAATTGGGTCAGGTGGGTGGAGAGGCGGTTTGGGCATCCCGTAGTAGCGATCCAAACTGACCGGGGAGGTGAATTCCTGAGTGGGGAGATGTCTCAATGGTTGGAAAGAGAGGGCATCACCCACAGACTCACCGCTCCCCGCACCCCAGAGCACAATGGGGTTGCAGAGAGGAAAAATGGTGAGCTTCAGAGCATGGTCAGAGCGCTGATGGAGCAGTCTAAACTGCCCAAAGGGTTGTGGGGAGAAGCGATGAGATATTCTGTGTTCATTTCTAATCGAGTGTACCACCGTCCAATTGACGGGGTCCCCTACACCAGGCTATTCGGTAAACCACCCGATCTTGCATTTCTAAAGACATTTGGGTCATATGCCTTCGTACATGCAGATCGGGAAACACGCAGGAAAAATGAACCGCGAGCCAAGCGGCTGCAGTTCATTGGAGTAGAACCGAATTGCAAAGCGCTTAAATTCCTCAATCCTGACCATAAGACTGTCACAATATCCAACTCCTACGATTTCTCTGAGCAAAGTATGCTGCCAGATCATGCTGACCAAACAGTCAGCATCCCCCCACAGGCTGCTGAAAATGGGGGGGAGGCAAGAGGAGACAGCAGTCTCGATCAGCCAGCAGCATCACCTCAGAGAACTCCACAAAGACAGGAGCGACCTCCTGCCACACCAGCAAGCCCTAACAGACTGCTGGAAGAGGGGAGGGAATCCAGTCCAGGCTTGGATACGAGTACTTCCTCAGAAGAAGCCACTCCGGAACAGGCTGTTCCGACCAGACGCATCCTCCCTCCAAGGGCTTTGCGTGGGGTCCCACCTCAGAGATTAACCTACCAAGTAGGGGTAGGAAAGGTACCCCAGACATATCAAGATGTCTTGGAATTACCGCAACCCGAAAAGGAGGGATGGCTGCAGGCTATTCGGACTGAATTAAGGGCAATGCACAACTTAAGGGTTTTTGAACCAGCAGAATTACCACCTGGAAAACATGCCATTGATTCCAGGTGGGTATTTGTTCTAAAAGACCAGGAAGGTGCTGAGCCCTTGAGGAAAGCCCGTTTAGTGATCCGTGGCTGCAAGCAGATTCCAGGTGTAGATTTCGAAGAAATCTATTCACCCACACTCTCAGCCACAACGCTACGTGCTGCGCTTGCTGTAGCAGCCAGCAAAGGTTTTCAGGTTCATCACTTTGATGTGGGGACGGCTTACTTGCACGCAGACCTGCAAGAGGAAGTGTACATAACAATTCCTCCAGGGGTGCAAAGCGATTACTCACATTTTCGCCTTAGGAAAGCCGTTTACGGGTTGAAGCAAAGTGGAAGAAGCTGGTTTTTATGCCTTAAGGAGCAGCTGCAAAAGCTGGGGTTCACACCCTCCACAGCTGATCCATGCCTTTTCAGAAAGGGAAAAGGAGATAAATTGTGTGTTCTTTTGTGTTATGTTGATGATCTGCTGGTCCTTGCGAAATCACAACAACAGATCAATCAGATCACACTCCAACTTCAAAAGGCATTCACACTTAAATGTCTTGGTCCTGTCAATCGATACCTGGGAATAGAGATCGAACGCACAGCTGACAGTACCGGTTTTCTCCTTAGTCAGGAGAGCAAGATACATGCCCTACTCCGAGAATGGGGCATGCAGGACTGCAAGAGTGTTACAACTCCAATGGTGGTTGGAAGGGGGGAGAAAGCAGAAGAGTCTGCACCATTTCCAAACCAGAACATGTACCTTTCACTATTGGGTTCACTCACACATCTTGCGTGCTGGACGCGCCCAGACATAGGCGCTGCAGTCAATCACCTGAGCAGAAAAGCTGCAAATCCCACACAGGCAGATTGGATAGCCTTAAAGCGTATTCTCCGGTACTTGAAAGGGACAAGCACCCACAGGTACCACATCACCCCAAAAGGAGCACTGCAATTGGACGTTTTTGCTGACAGTGACTTTGGGGGGGATGACACAAGGAGATCTACCACAGGCTATGCCATACGCCTTGGGGATTGCGTGATAGATTGGGGTTCACAGAAGCAAAAGACTATTGCATGTTCGACTCTAGAGAGTGAGTACACAGCTTTAAGTCATGTGACCAACTACCTACACACGCTCAGGCAATTGATGTTGGATTTGGATGCCCCACAAACGAATCCAATTCGAATCTGGATGGACAACCAGTCCGCAATCCAGATTGCTGGGTCAGAACGGGTCCGGATGCACTCCAAGCATGTGGACATAAAGCACAAACATGTCAGAGAAGCCGTTCAAAACGGGGACATAGAAGTGCGTTACTGTCCATCACAAGAGAACATCGCGGACGTCCTAACAAAAGCACTTCCTGCGCCACACTTCAAACAAGCAGTTCAAATGCTGGACCTGGCGCCAAAGGAAGACTTCCGAGACGCAATGGGGGGGTGTTGCAGTTTCACATCAGACAGTCCAGAGTGGGCTGAAACTGGCATTCCGTCTCTTCGTCTCAAGAATCAGATAGAGCACCTGCTTGTCCTTGGCTAATCAGCATCCCAGCTTGTTAGTGCCATTCGCTACCAGACGCTAACCCCCTTTCTGATAGTGTAACATAAGCAGGCAAAACTCTCACAGGAAAAGCTAGCTAGTAAACACTTTACATTCCCATTAGATCATAGTGTTCTAAGGGTCACCCCATTGGGTAAGATGGGGCACAAGGGGTCTTTAGGTATCCACCTACCAGATATACTCTGGGTGCATCCCTTTGTTCTTGCGTAGAAGGAATATTTCACTGTGTGTGCACTAAGATGTAAAAGCTGCACTGAAACGCCGCCTGCGAGCGGCAAAGACTTCGCCGGCTTTCTTAACCGGCAGACTGAACTTTTCACCTATCTCACTTTCGCTACTGAAACCAATAAAGAGACTTTTGTTATTGAGATGTAGCGTACGCTTCGTTACTTCGCTCCCGAGCGCTAAGGCAAGCGCTGAAATGGGTATCCGAGCCTCCAACTCTGCTATTATTTACACAAATACTACAACAATGATGAGATGCAAAGTACATGCAAATGACATGCGGAATCTTCAGGCAGCAACTGAACTCTTTACAGTTGAAGACAAACAGCAGCAAATAGGTTTCCCACAGGGAATCCTATACAGGGCCAGGGAAATGTGTTCTGTGGAAATGTGGGCGGTCTCTGCTTGGCAGGTGACAGTTGGCACAAGGTGCTGTGGCTGTTGCTCTCTCTCTCTGAAAGTTTACTTTCACTGTATAACATAAGGCAATTGGGCAGGTGCAACCAAAGGCTACAAAGATGAAACAACAGCATACACAGGAAACACCTGAGGGGAAAAAAAATGACTTGCAACGCTATGTCACAGAGCTGCTACATCTAGAGCAACAGAAACAGTACAGCAGCGTGGATGGGACAAATAAACACCCGGTCACCGCCAGGTAATTTTTAACAACAACAAAAAAACACGCCCGGGGGTGGCCGAAAACCACTGGGGGGGGGCCAGGGATGGGACATATAAACACCCGGGCGCAAATAGGTTTCCCGCAGGCAAACCGATACAGGGCCATCTGTATGGCTGGTGACTGGGGGGGGTCAGGGATGGAACATATAAACACCTGGGCACACATGTGAGTGGGGGGGGTCAGGGATGGGACATATAAATGGGCCATCCATATGGCTGGTGAGTGGGGGGGTCAGGGACGGGACATATAAACACCCGGGCACATATAGGTTTCCCGCAGGCAAACCGATACAGGGCCATCTGTATGCCTGGTGAGTGGGGGGAGGGTCGGGGATGGCACATATAAACACCCGGGCGAAGCCAGGTACATAAAAGCTAGTAGGTGATAAAAACTGCAGTCTGTGGCCATTTTGGATGACAGAATAAAAATTCCTACCTGGCCCTCATAATGAGCAACCAGCTAATCTCAGAGTGAACATACCCATCATAGCTTGTAACCTGTTATGATGAAACAGTTATGTTTCATGTACCTATTTCTGTTTTATACTTTCTGTTTACTTTCCAAGGTTAAGCAATCATTTCTTTGGTCCATTCTGCCTCACCTACCAGTCAATTTTAGTGGACAGCCTCTGGTTCTCATGTTTTGTGAGAGGGAAAGGATAAGAATAGAGTCTATTTGAGCTATAACCAGAGAAAAGAACCTGAGCATTAAACCCAACCTTTTGTTGACCATTCTGTGATGAGGAAGAACAGAGCATAATGACTCTATGGTGACCCATTCATAAGGTCACAACACCTTTTCTGTTTCTCTTTATTTATGTCCCTTTTTATACTGTTAGTTGTTTTGCCTGATTATGTTTCTTTTATAGAGAAATGTGAGACAAATAAGAAATGTGTAAGACAATTGTTTTTAAGAGTATATATCAAGATATGGATCAAAAATGCATCTCTGTGTTAGGACTGAGGCTGTATTATGGATCAATGCTGTTTACAAAATTTATTCTCTGAAATTCAAAGCAGTTAATGGTACAAATGGAACATTTCATTGAGTTATTGTGAGATGGAAGTGTTATGTGCCACAACTTACTCTAATACCAAGCTAAACTACGCACGCACGCACGCACGCACGCACGCACGCACGCACGCACACACACACTGTATTGTTTTCTTACTTTTCTCCCCATATGAGAAATATCTTCCATCTGAGAAAAAAAATACAAAGGCTGAGAGTTCTCTTTGGTCTGTGTATTGAACGCTCAGTTTCATTGTTTTCTCCTATGCCAACTTACCTGAGAGTAAACCCCACTGAACACAGTTGGACGTACTGTATGTCTGAGTAAACCTGTATGGGCTTGTGCTATAAGTAAATGACCACATTATTTGAGTATTTTGTTGTACTAAAACAGAATAGAGTATTGCACACTAGAAGCTAGAAGCCTTTTCCACTAAGTGGTCACTAGTATTGTTCTTTAACCCCTCAAATGATGTATCAATGGCATGCTAAACATGTGTTTGAGAATTAAATGGAGTACAGTCGGTGAATTATTGTGGATCAGATGTCTTCACCCAACTGCCTAGAATGATACAGCTCTGAGGTAAGAGAACAAACATTCCCTTACCTTGAGGAAGCCTCTGTGAGTACTACTCCACTGCAGAACATGCCCCATTGGCACAGCTATGCCAGTGCTGGAAAGTTTGTTAGGATTATGTCCTTAAAATGGCAAAGTAGATGTAGTTGCCTCAAAAATGCTCAGCATTGAACCAATAAGGATTTGGCGGAGTCTTCAAGGGAGGGAGGACATCCAGTGGTGTCATTCAAATGATTTAGGAACAGGAACTCACTTCTGAATTCGAACAGGAGTTCAAATTCAAATGTTGGGGAAAAAAAAACCCGGAAGCAGCCACGGAGCCCGTTAGGATCCAGAACGCCCGTTCTGGTCCGTTCCCCCTGAATGACATCACTGCGGACATCCCGTTTTCCATTTACAAAACTGAGATACAAATAGTTGGAATCAGTGGTGTTCCTACAGATTGGGCAAAATGCTAAGTTTTACAGGAGCCTGAACTCCCATCTAACATGGTCCCTCCCCCTTGGCTCCAAAGCCATTCATGGCTCAGAGAACAAATCCTTTGAGGCAGCTCTTTGGAGCAGCGGATCACTCTGGGGAGGAGGGGGAGGGGTCTTGCTACACAGGAGCTCGGGAACCTGCAAAACATAGTGTGTGTCCCCTCCTGTAGGAATGCCACTGGTTGGAATGCTTCCACTACTAGTCAAAGGAAAGTTTTCTCAGACTTGTCTTCTTTATGGTCTCACTGTCCATCCAGTCTCTAGGCTAGGTGGTGGTGGTGGTGGTGGTGAGTTTGAGAACCCCTGCTCTGTGCCACAGCAATGCTCTGTGCTTTTAGGCTGTCACAGCCTCAGACCTGCCACAGTACAAGAGTTGTATTTCAATTAATATCCCTTGCGGCTCTCTCTGTATTTTTGGGTTTCTTTAATAGGATTTTTAAATTTAAATTAAAACTTCCAAAGCACAAATATGTCAGCCTGCAGCTACTTGTACCTCGCATTGGAAAGGACACAGTCAGAATAATGCAAAATGGTAAAACATGCCCCAACCGTTTTTACCTCCTAATAAGCTATCCTCTAAATGGGCATCTCTATCAAGACTTACTGGCTGATAAGGTACAGATCCCAGATATTTTTTAAGAGCTTGCTGTATTGGAGGCTTTTAAATGGGCCCAGAAGGTCATTGTAAGTGATGCGCATCCAGTGATGTCATGCACCCACTACGCACCACTACGCGAGTACCGGTTCCTAGATGTTGAGCTGGCCCCGCCCACTCGAAGCTGGCCCCATCGGCTGGTTGGCTTAGCAGCTGCGCATGCATACTGCATGCCCGCAGCCATTGCCTGCACTTTCTGTGAGGAGGCAGGCAGGCAGGCAGCGTGGTGGTGGCGGCAGCAGCGGCGCGAGAGGACTGGAGGTGGCGGCGGCAGCGGCAGCAGCAGCAGCAGCAGCAGCAGCAGCAGCAGCGAGGGAGACCCGGGAATTAGGCAGCAAGCGTGAGAAGGTAGGCTGCCTGCGGCTCCCGCTACCTCCAGCTGTGCAGATCCAGCATCCCGGTTCCTCCTGCAGCCTCCCCCCAGCCCCAGCCCCCACGCGGTCTTTTTTGGTTGCCCATTCCCCCTCCTGCTCCTTGCTGGCCCGCCCGGCACTCGGTCGGGCGCCCACATGGTCGCGTGGCCCAGTTGGCGCCCATTCCCCTTCCTGCTCCTTGCAGGCTCCTTGCATTTAACATTAATGATTAGAAGCTGAGCTTCAGCTGCCTCGTGGGAGGAGGAGTGTGCTGAAGGTCAGCTGCGTCTCTGGTGTGAGCAGGGAAGCATCAGCCAGCAGAAGACAGACGGGTGGCTAAAGAAAGAAGGCTAAATCCAGAAAGGAAGATCTGAATGTGTGTAGTTCTTGAAAGACAGAACATTTCTGTAAATTGTAAAAACCTAAATTGTAAAAACCTTCGGGTTTATGAAAAAGTCTGCCTATGTAAACCGCCTTGAGTTGTAATCACTAGAGAAATCTAGTGATCTTAAGAAAGGCGGTATATAAATACATGTAGTATTATTATTATTATTATTATTAAATGGCTCCCTGTCCCAAAAGGGCTCACAATCTAGTACAGTTTAGCCTGCTATTTAACCAGGGAATAGTTGAAGCAAAATATGTATATACACATCTCCAGAAAGCAAAGCAATAGAAGTTAAATCAACACTAACGACAAGCTGAAGTTATTACAAACATGATCACATCCATGGCAACAATCATGACCTCACTTCCGGCTATGACCTCACTTCCTGTCATGACATCACTTCCGGCTGTGACCTCACTTCCTGCCACAACATCATTTCCGGCTTATGATGTCACTTCTGGTGGGCGGACCCTGACAAGTGCCAATCAAAAGTGAGTACCTGTTCCTAAATCATTTGGATGACACCACTGTTTGCATCTGTGCTTCCACTACCAAACATACGGTTTCAGGCCTAGGGACTGGATGGAAATTGGGACAGTCTTATCGGATCAGCTGTTCTACAAATGAAAGTTGTTACTAGAATGATATGAACAGAGATTAAGGTGGTCCAATGATTTCAAGCCTGAACTTGCTGTTCGTTTATTGTGCCTCTTTGTTTTTCTTGCTTCCGTTTCCTCGCCCTCATTTCCTTGCCAGATTGCTAGAGAGTCTGCTTGCTTAGGGGGGCAATTCTTTTTATGTAATATATCTACTTAAGACAATTAATGAAGACACGTGTCGCTTACAATGCACTAATGTGTGCTGCTCAGTACAAGTCTGGTGCATTAGACAATTTCCTTCCCTTGCCTTGTCAGTTTTGCTCTAAAGAGATTCAATCCTTTTAAGTTCTCCCACTTATAAGGTCACTGCTTGTTGAAAACGTAACAGGAACCTCCCTGGAGCTTTGGTGCTTTCTAACAGTGTAACCAAACACCCCCACTGCCTGCCAGTATTTAACTGCTTTTCAAAAGGATGGAAACAAAGAAAAGGAAGCACCAAGAAATTCTTGGCAAGAATTAATTGCTGAACTGAGCTATCATTAAAACAGAAAGTTTCTGTAATGCACAGCAGTACTGAACTAGGGGCTTCCTCTGAAGCTAACAAAGATGGAAAGGGTTTCTGGGTTATCCGTGAGCTAGTATGCCTGCCCACAGGGATGAAGTAATTGGGATCATTCTGGTGCTGTAACTCTTGTTGGCAATGTTTCAAAGTGATTTGTCATGTAAATGTCCTTATCCTGATTTCACGAATGGATGATGTGTGTGTGTGCACCCGCACCCGCACAATATACCACAATATAGTAGTGAATATAATGGTTAGCTATCATTACCATTTCTGATAGCACTTTTCCGAATTTATGTGTTTGGGAACAGCTTTGTGAGCTATTTAAGGGCACAATCCTAAACCTGAAGTTAGGACAGCACAGTTAGGACAGCACAGTTAGGACAGCAAAGTTTGGCTGGCACGAAGGCCACCATAAAGTGTGTTTGGACCACTTTCAGAGTCAGGGAGGATGGCAAACCTCTGTATGCTGGCCTCTCTGAATCCAAGAGTGGTCCAAACATATGTTAAGGCAGCCCTTGTGCTGGCCAAATTTTACTGGCCTAGCTCCAGGTTAGGATTGCTCTCTAAGTGGTGTATAGGTATTCTTAATTATCAACATCACCCTTTCATTTTTTTTAAAGGAATTAAAAATACTTGTATCTTCTTTTCCCCCCTTGCCACCCCTCCTAGGTTAGAGTTTGTGTAATTTAACTGGTGTAAGATCTTGCCAGTTTAATCCTTGTGGAATGATTACAGGGAAGGCACACAGCTCTGTGGTATGTTTTGAATGCACTTGTTTTACATGCAGAAGATTCCAGATTCACTTCTTGGCATCTCGGGGAGCTGTGTTGCTTCAAGCAACACATCAAGAACTATTTGCCCTCTTCCCCCCTTAAACAAGAGACCTCATTCACTACGGATCCCGCTTGGATTGTTCCCCAAATGCCCTGGTCTGTACCTGCTTTTGGCTCTTAGCTGGGAGATCCTGGGAGTTCTCAGCTGTCTGTTGAGATCCCCATGCACACTAGCTCATTGAGAACCATCTCAGCAGAATAAGGAGAGGCAATCTTAGCTCCCAACCCTTCTCCCTTCCTTCCTAGTTTTCTGAACACAGCCTGTATGTGGTGCAACTCAGTTATCGCTGTCTTTCACAGTTTCAGTTGTCTAAGGGCCATATCCTATCCAATTTTCTGGCACCAATGCAGCCATGCCAACAGGACATGCATTGCACTCTGCAGTGGAGGGGAAGTCACAGAGGCCTCAAGATGAAGGAATGTTTGTTCCCTTACTGCATTGCAGCTGCATCGGTATTGGAAAGTAGGATAAAATTGGGCCCTAAGTCCCCAAATAGCATTCCAGCTTTTAAACCAAGTTAACACAGACACCCAGAGAGCTGTCTGCAAGCTCCCCTGAATCCATCTTTCTTAAGTGATGTGGCAAGTACTCTGAGCAGTGTCGCAGCCTTGTTAAATCCTTGTGAAGGCTGGTGAAGTCAGTTAAGAGGACTGAACAGCAGGAAGTAGACTCCCTTACAGCAAATTGTAGGTTTATCCAAAAACCACTATAGTCCAGTTCCTTACCAGCGCACTTACCATATCAAATCAAAAGAATTCAAACGAAAGCCCTCTCAACTGGATTCGACAGTACTAGGTGTGCATATTGCCAGGATGAAACCCCGGGAAACTCCGAGTACCAGAAGTGGGCCATTTACAAGATGCCATTCTGAGAATAGGCCAAAATGCATTGAAAAGTCCTATACGTAAACTGCGCCAGTCCCAAGCTCGGACACAGTCCAACCACAGGTATGACTGCAGTTTTTCTCAGAGCTGGGTGTGCTTATTGCAGGAAAGGCAGTCCGGGAACTTTGGAGTACCCGGAGTGGGCCATTTCCACCAGGTCCCAATCTGTAAATGGGCCAAAATGCATGCAAAATCCTAAAACCTCAGACTGGAACCTGGTGGAAATGGCCCACCCCGGGTACTCCAAAGTTCCCGGACTGCCTTTCCTGCAATGTGCACACCCAGCTCTGAGAAAAACTGCAGTCATACCTGTGGTTGGACTGTGTCCGAGCTTGGGACTGGCGCAGTTTACGTATAGGACTTTTCAATGCATTTTGGCCTATTCTCAGAATGGCATCTTGTAAATGGCCCACTTCTGGTACTCGGAGTTTCCCGGGGTTTCATCCTGGCAATATGCACACCTAGTACTGTCGAATCCAGTTGAGAGGGCTTTCGTTTGAATTCTTTTGATTTGATATGGTAAGTGCGCTGGACTACTAACACTGTTTTAGTTTCTACTCTTCTATGACTGTGAGTCATCAGAGCTACATCTCACCTCAGTTAGCTGTTTCAGCGTCTTCATGACTATGTTTAGGGGTTCTCTA
The DNA here is from genome assembly GCA_029204185.1 of Lerista edwardsae. Taxonomy (NCBI): domain Eukaryota; kingdom Metazoa; phylum Chordata; class Lepidosauria; order Squamata; family Scincidae; genus Lerista; species Lerista edwardsae. The sequence continues at coordinate 11,254,097 of JAJKFI010000009.1, forward strand.
TCCTTCTCTCATTCACCTTAGAGCCTGCATTTCCACATAAAGTCTTGGAATCCCAGAAAACAGCACTCTGCAGATTTGCAGAGGCTGCAACACCTCACCTATTTCCCCCATAGATGCTGTTTTCTCCCTACCCCCTTTCTCAATCTCCTGGGTGGTTCCAGCACACAATAGTTAGGGGTGGGTGTTTTTTAAAATTAAAAATGCATAAAAAACACAAAGGGGGGGGTAAAATATCTGAAAAAAACACAATGTTTAATATACTGTATTTTCCAGAAATTAAAATAGATTACTTTTCCAATTAGAAATAATACTGTGGTTGCATCTGCTGATTCTGTATCACCTATATCATCTACCTAGTACACTTTTAAAGCATTTAAAATTAATAAAAATGAGAACTTGGAATGAGAGCATATAATAAAATCACGAAGCACCGCCTTAGTTAAAATATCTGAATAAAAATACATAATACCTCAATTTGTTATTTTAAACAAGAAATTTTGGAAAAAATATCACCTAAAAAAAGACATGCCTAACAATAGTCAATTTCAGTCATTTGCTATTGAGTGGCTTTTAAAGATGTTTTCCACCTTCCGTGTCAGTGTGAATAGTCACAATAAACAATGTGTGCGTTTTAGGGTGCAGTCCTAACCTGAAGTTAGGCACAGTTAGTTTGCAAATTTTGACTGGCATAAGGGATATCATAAAGTATTTCTGGACCACACTCAAAGTCAGAGAGGCCAGCACACAGACGTGCAAGTGGTCTAAACGCACTTTATGGTGGCCCTTGTGCTGGCCAAACTTTGCTGGCCTTATTTGTGCCGGCCTAATTCCAGGTTAGGCTTGCACCCTCAGTCACAGCAAGGGTTTGACTTCCTTTTTCTCTGGGACATGGTTATGCCATGGTCAACAGCTCAAGACCCTTGACATGCATGTCCGAGGAAGTGTGTACACATTAGCACATGTATTATAGAGCATGTGTGGCCACAACAGTTAGCATTATTTCCCCCATCCCAAATAAGTGTTATGACTATGCTGTGATTATGGGTTCCTTCTTAAGAGATAAAAGGGAGGGCCATCATAATCATGTTATCCTAATGTCCGGGGATAAATCTCCCCTTTCTTCCCTCTGCTAATTATATCCATCAGCCCAAAAGGCTTTATTCAATTTGTTTGTGCAGAAACTAGCTGAGAAGATGCCTGTGTTTCAGTGTGAACAGGGTTTGTTTTTAAATGTTCACTGTTAATTCAAAGAGCTGTGTGGGGGTTTTTTTAAATGAGTGGGTGAACTGAAAATCAGGTCAATCCCATTCCGTTCAACATACTTTAGATATAAAAAGAGCGATGGAGATCTTTTCAGTTACATGCAAGCTTATCCCGCTCCTTGGTGCTGAGGCCCCTGTTAGCCATTCAGCGGTGCCAGCCCTCTAATTGTGTAACTTTTCTTACTTTGTGTCCACCTCTGTCAGGAAGGATCTTTTTCAAAGCGATCCATTATGATTTCGTATGCTGAGTGGCATTAAATGATGGCATTAATCAGGCTGCTAAGCATCTGAAAATGTACTTTCGAGTACGTCGAAGAAGGTTCTGCACCGTAAGCATTTCTGATTGGGATGCTTCGTGTTCGATGAAGTTCTGTTTACAGAGTAGCCAAGGAAATGGGCTTTTGCTTTCCTTTTTAATTATGCTGGTAGAGGAGATGAATGAATAGCAGGTGTCAGTGTAGCAGAAACAGCTCAGATCAGAGAAAAGAAGGTTAATGCCGTCTCCGGAAACTCATCACAAGAGGTCACCAGAGCAGAGGATTACGCAGCTTGGCCAGGAGCCAGTGCAGCACAACAACATCAACATTAAGCTCATAGAAACAAATTAAAACAGGTTTTAGAACCGCCACTATCCTTTGACTACAAGCTTTGCTTCCAATGTTCAGAAAAAACATATGGTACCACCCTCTTGAGTCTGTGCCTCTTCAGAGTGCAAATATGGGAAATCATATGTTTAAACCCTCTTTGAAATTTACCAAAAAAAAAAAAAAAAAAAAAAGCATATGGAAGCTACATGTCAGGTCAAGCAAGCAACTATCTTTGGGATTTTAGTTTTGCAAGGAACTGACTAGTGCAACTAAAATAAGACATTCCTAAGGATGGAATCTGAACCAACCTTTGTTTGCAACAGCTTACTTATTTTCCACTTTTGAAGAATGCAGATCTCTAGTGGAAAAATACACTTGTCCTATGGTATTTTTGACCTGGCTATAAGCAGGGAGTTCCAAGACTTGTATGTGTTTCCTTGTAATGGCTGGTTCAACATTCCAATCCTGGGTAGTTCAAAAGAGAAAACAGGCTTTCTCCAGCAAGAAGCACAGAATGAAGCCTTTGAACCTGTGTTTTCCCATCTGTTGATATCAGTTTGCAGTTGAAGTGCAAATAGACCCAGTTGGATTCTCTGCAGTTTCTAAAAGAATCCACAGAAAGCATCCAGTTTTCCAACAAGCAAACTATTGACGTAAGAGATAAAAAGGCTGACCATCAATAAACTAGTTTACTACATTGTACTGAACATCCTTTTCTATTTCAAATTTCCATCATAGATAGCTCTTGGCAGGCAACCAACAAAGTGATTTTCCTGTCTCTGTACAACAGCAGAAATATTCAGTGACCCTAGGCTGACATTCTTCAGTGACCAAGAAAACCACACATTTATAGAAAAGTGGGCACAGACACTAACTTTGGAGCAATCAGGGAAGGGCATTGGCTCCAAGACTGGTTTTCTCAAGTTGGCAACCCACTTAGATGTTTATTCTGCTAGGCTAAGTGCTTGGGAAGCTGTATTAGGGCGCAATCGTAACCTGGAATTAGGCCAGCAAAGTTTGGCCAGCGCAAGGAACACCGTAAAGTATGTTTGGACCACTATCGGAGTCAGAGAGGCCAGCACACAGACATGCGCCATCCTCCCTGACTCAGAGAGTGGTCCAAACATGCTTTACGGTGGCCTTGGTGCCAGCCAAATTTTCTTGGCCTAACTGTGCCGCCTAACTTCAAGTTAGGATTGCACCCTTAGACTCAGGCAGAACATCTAGCTCAGTATTGTCAAGGCTGAATGGGAGCAGCTCCCATTTTAGATGGGGATTTCTTTCTGTCCTACCTGGAGAAACCTGAGATACTGTACCTTCTGTGGCCTTCTATATGCAAAAGATGTCCTATCACTGAGCTACAATTCCATCTGAAAGGGCTGCTTAGCACTGAAACTGCAAAAGAAGGAACCCTGCTTACTATTATATGAGCATGGTGGTATTATTACAAACAAAGAGTGTTGTAATTCTTTTCAAAAAGTTCACAGTACTTAGGTGCCCAAGTGGAAATTCTTTGCCTGATCAGGGTATTCCTTGCAAATGGCAGCATCTGGCGTACACCTCAATCCCCCATGTTGAGTCAATGAAGGGGGGCATTCTGCACATATAATACGATGCATTTGCAATGCATCTATGGAAATGATTCAAGAAGCCTACTCCTTCCCCTGAGCATTTCTGGATTGTATCCTCCCCCAATCATCTCTTTCCTTCCCACCTTCCCTGGTGAGGAGTCTATGAGCCCAGGAATCAATACCTCTTGGTGTTTGAGGTAGTATGTTAAATGCTATCTGCTCTACCTGGAGCAGTTAATTGCTACCTGGAGATAGGCCAGTCTCCGCCTCTCACTCCCTGGATTAAAAAGGAATTGAGAAATGGAGCAGAAGAGGAAGTGTGGAGGAGAGGAGAATGGTGAGCTGGAGCAACCATTTCCTGTGGGCTTTTTAATCCAGAGAGAAGAGGAAGAACAGTGGCGGGGGTGGACAGATGGAGGGATGTGCTATCCACTATTCTGCTGCCTGAGGCAACTGTTTCAGTTGGCCTCACGGATGGGCCGGCTCTGTGTCCAACCTGAAAACAAATTAAACTTTTGTGCTTGATTGAAGACTATGGTGTAGCTAAGGCTGGGCTGGGGAGGTACATTGCCCCAGGTACCACATCTTGAGGGGGTATCAGAAGGCCTCCTGAAGGGGGGGGGTGTTAAAAATGTATTTGCCCCAGGTGCAGATGCCCTAGCTACACCACCGATTGAAGTGAATGTCTGCAAAAGCTCAAGCCCTTGTGCAATGGTCTTTCAATCTCTCGCAACAACTCAAATGTGCCCTCAGAAAGGACACACTTTTGCCAGCACTGATCAGTTTCACAGGTTCAAATGAAAACGATTTGGGCGCAAATTTTTGTGAGCACCTTCTTGCTGGTCTTGTCTCAACTTGGCTTCAAACCTTTGAGCTGGGAAGTTTGATATTTCGAGCTCCCTTGATGGAATGCTTGCAAAATCTCAAACAGGGACCTGCCTTGTACTGAGCCACACCAGAGTAGTCCATAACACTCAGGCTGCAATCCTAAACACACGTTCCTGGGAGTAAGTCCCATTGAACATAATGGGGCTACTTCCGACTAGACATGCATAGGATTGTGCTCTCAGAGATGTATCCATTGAGATGTATCCATTGACAGCAGCTCTCCAGGGTTTCAAATTGCCGTATCTGGCAATGTCAACAATGGATCACAGAATCATCTATATGCAGATGCAATGCCCCATCACTGAGCTCCTTCATCCCATGATGAGGCTGGTCCCATTTACCATCATGCTAATTCATTCTCCCATTTACCTGATTATAATTAAAACTACATATATAATTCACACTAGAATGGCAGAGAAATTATTATTATTAGAGCAGTCAGAGAGATGCCAGCGTAGCACCTGCCTTTCCTAAGGCTATAGAATACAAAATAGTCTGTTATCTCACTTTATACAGCCTCAAATGCATTCAGAATTTCAAACCCCACCACGTCTGCACCCTCCATGATGGAAAGCAGAGACCTAGACTATAGGGAAAACTACTAATTAACATGGCAGTTTCCCTTATGGAAAACAGAAAGGAGTTTTTAACCTTCTGTTTAGCCACGTTATTAGAAGGCAACTCATTTCTAAGAGACTTTACTGAATGGCTCTTTATTTGTATTGTTTTGTTTGAATTTTTCTAAGCGCTGAGTGTTTAAACAATAAAACAATAAAAGAGCTCTTATTGACTTTCAGTCCAATTCGCTTGTTCACAAGTGGCATTGAACATTAGCACCCATTTCAGCCTATGAATGAAAATGCCATTCAGATTGGTAACTGAAGACTATGTAATCAGTGGCTCTCTTTTATTTTACGGGAAATTAAAAAAAAGAAACATAGCTACTGTACTGACATAGTATTGACAATCCAATCCTATGGACCCATTGTGCTGGCATCACACCAGATACACCACAACATTGAGAGCCCCGCTAGAGTGTCAGCCTCTCTCCTGGTTTGTACAGCACCAGTACCGGTACAGCAGCTGGGAAGTCATGAACCGCTAGCAGCGCGTAGCAAATCAGCTGCTGGCAGGGTTCTGCCAGTAGAAATGTGAGGATCAGAGCGGATCTGGTCAGGTCGGGGTGGGGGGGTGGACTGAAATGGCAATAGTGTCCACCGCATCCCAAATCCCCCATCCCAGGCCAGACATGCTCCCAACCAGTGGCGTTCCAAGGGAACACAAAGGTCTACGTTTTCAGGTATCTGAATGCCCATCTAAAGTGGCCTCGTCCCCTCACTTCACAACCATTTGCAGCTAGAAGAGCCAAGTGGGGGTGCCATAATCGCCTCTGTGGCTGTGAGCGCGCAAGCACAACCCATGCACTCTGAACAGCACCTGGAGCATGTGGGTTATGAGTACTTGTGTGCTCACAGCCACAGCAGTGATGGCAGTGCTTTTTGAAGAACTCCGGTGGGATGGCCCTGCATCACCTGCCCCCCCTGCACCGCATGTCCCAGCTGAGGACCTGTTTTCCATCAGAGGGCTCCCATGGCTGGGCTGACCCCTGAATTCCTCAGTACTAGGACAGTGATGGAGCAGGTTAGTTGAGGAGCTTTGGGGAGAAAGGCAATTGACCAGTGGGAAGGGGAGGAGAAGCTACTGCAACAAAGATACTCAGCAGTACAGCAATTCCTCTTCTTAAGTTGCCAAGTTCACATTGGCAAGGCAGGGCTTGGTGCTATCTCATCTTTCTCTTACTTCCCAAAGATGGGAAGGGAACAGTGATGTCATTCAGGGGGAACGGACCAGAACGGGCGTTCCGGATCCTAACGGACTCCGTGGCTGGTTCTGGGTTCCCGACAAGTGCCAATCAAAAGTGAGTTCCGGTTCCTAAATCATTTGAATGACACCACTGGAAGGGAAGGAACCACTGCAGCTGCAAAAGATGCCCTCATTGATCAATGGCAAGAGTGGGAGCACCACCAGTAAACTTGGAATGGTGTAGAATCCCCAATTCAGGGTTTTGCCCCAAAGCCCTCAGCAAGTGCTGGCGCTGCTTAAGTGTCAACACCACCAGGTATAACACCACTACAAAGAACATCTGGAACAAGCAGCAAATTACCTGTGTGATGCTGTCAATTATGAATGGTGCACAGATGCCCAAGACATGGATTTGGCAATATTGAAAGGATTGGGATCTCCAGGATGCAGTGATATCCGATGGGGACGTCAGTCTCACTGAAGTTGCCAACCACCAGCTTGCACGTGGAGTGGTCTCCTCCACACACACCCCACACACAATCCACATGTATGCTCAAGACATGGATTTGGCAACCTTGAAAGGATCAGGACTCTGCCTTCTAGTTTATCGCAGGATTGCTTGATCACTGGAATTCACATGTATATTCACAACACTGGTGCAGTTTCCAAATAAAAAGATGGCAACCCTCTAACCTATTATTTTACACAAATTTGCAAATTGCACTCTTTTGTTTAAAAGTAAGACTACAAAATCCTTCATCGTGCAGTATCCCCATATCAATCAATCAATCAATCAATCAATCAATCAATCAATCAATCAATCAATACCGCTTTTCAACACCAAGTTCACAAAGCGGTTTACAGGCTAATAATAATAAAGTTAAATGGGTCCCTGAACCAAAAGGGCTTACAATCTTAAAAAAAAAATGCAGAACACCCCCAGCAACAGCCACTAGAAAAGACTGCGCAGGGATGAAGAGGAACAATTACTCTGCCCTGCTAAATATAAGAGGAACACCACTTGATAAAGTGTCTCTTGCCTAGTTAGCAGGGGTAAACTTTAATTGCCTAAAGTTAAGAAAAGGTGTACTGATCATCATTCTGTGTGGGGTTGGTTTTGTTTTGTTTTGTTTGCTCTGAAAGGAGGAAAGTAAACCTTATACCTAATACCTTATGATTTCCTGAGATTTATTTTCCATTTTGAATGTACACATCTCTTTCCTTTGCAAAATAAATTATGTACTCCCCCTAGTGCCAGGCATGGTATATGGGCATGATTTAAATTTGATCAAGTACTGCTATAAATGCTTAGTAAACGACAATGCCATTATTTAATAAATGATTAATAAATTAGAACACTATTTGAAATTAACAGCAGTCTTATGAGATATTGCCCTGCATAATTATAATCCTGTTCTGTATAATTTAAACATTTCTCCTGTAAAAGAAAACCAGTGTCTCTTGAGTTCTAAAAGTGCTGTCCTGATTAAAGCAGATTTTCTTTTCCTGTGATCGTCATCTATAATTCAAACTCTAATTGCTTATAGGAGTAAAGTACAGGGCAGAATTTCATACTCCTTGTTCAACATGCAAACATACCCCTTCATAATACAACTCTGAAAGGTGGATTGATAGGAAATGATGATTGGAAAGCTTCCTTTACAATCCAGAGCAGTGGTTCTCAAAGTGTGGGTCAGGACACACCAGTGAGTCACAAGCCAGTTTTAGGTGGGTTACAAAGCACCTAGAGCAACCGTATTGAAAATATGGGAAGATGGGAGTCTGGAAGGAGGAGGGCTGTGTTATCGTTTTGCTTGTGTCGAGGTTGTAAATTGCCTTTTTTCCTTTCTGATTCACTGTGTTATTGGAAAATGGCTGAGAAAAACCCAACTGATCGCTGCATTCTCAGGAAAGCAGAAGGCTCTGGCGTCACAATGACGGCACTTCCAGCCATGATATCACTTCTGGTGGGTCCTGGACAGATGGGCATTCTTCCATTGCTAACATGTTTGAGAACCATTGATCTAGAGCCTTAAATTACTCTCCATGTAAGAGATCAATTTATTCAGCCTTCAAAATGAAAGGAAATCTGCATGAGTCTATTGGTCCAGAGTGGATAAATTACATGGAGCCCTGTTAGTCCATTAGAAAAAATCTCAAAGCCACATTCAATTTGATTAGGATTAATCAAAATGACACAAGCTAGCTCTGAGTTCTTAATCTATGAAAGAGCCAGAGGGATGGGCTAGAGATGCTTGGCCTGGCAAAGGTGACATCCAAAAAAAAAAATTGTATACACACAAAAATCAAGAGGAGTTATGCAGCCTCACTAGATGCTAGGCATGTTCTCACATTGCACTCAGGGCTTCTGGGATGAAGAGTCAATAATGTCTATAGTCTGGTTTTTAGATAACATAAAACCCCAGTTTGATTCCTTCCTAGCAAGCTATTCTGCAGTTCCAGCTCAATTACTTACTTTTCCCCAATAGCAGATTCCACCTGGTAATGAAATCTTTTGTTTAAGGAGAACTGCATTGACCTCTGGTAAAAATAATTATCTGAGTGCTGGCAAACACACCGATCTTTTGCCTTTTGACACCAGGCTTCAAAAACTGCCCAGCAGATTGTTACAAGGCAGAGAGAGGTCTTGCATAGTCAAGTCAGAAGCATTTGGGCAATGAACGAAGCACTATCGCTTCAAAGAAAGCCACACTCTGTGTGTTATGTTAAACAAAGACCTTGGTCAAGCAATTAAAAAGAGAGCATGCAGCTTCCATTTCTTGGTCTTTCCCAATCCCATGACACCTGATCTACACATTACGCTGAATGAAATAGTAAGAAGCTAAGGTGGAAAGATTCTGCACTGTTCCATTTCAGACTTCAGGTGAAGAATCATAATTCAGAATGCTTCTCCATGGGATGAATGCAGACACACACACACAGACACACACACACATACCACTGCATGTAGTTATTGAGAACGCTGGAGGAAAGATGCCACAATTTTCTGGCTGATTACATGCCCAATTTTATTTTATTTTTTTGCATGGGGAAGATGAATACTTAACATTCATATTTCTTGTTCTTCAAATTGCTGTAAATGTATTACAGGTAGTCCTCAAGTTAAGAATGTCCCAATTTAAGGATAGCCGCATCGAGCTTTCACCAAGGTGCAGTCCATCCGTTCCAGTATTTTCACACAGGTGTGATGGCGCTGATTTTGGATCTGGAGAGAGACACTGTGCTTTTGAAAGGGAGAGAGACGCTGTGTTTTAGAGACCAGAAGTGGCAGGTACAAGAGAACAAGTTATAAAACGCAGCTAATACAAATGTAAGCCTGCGGCGCAGAAGAGGTTAGCACAGAGGTGGCTTGCCTCTCACAGAGGTGAGTCATGTGAGCGGCGTTTGGCCCACCCGCCCGACGCTGTACTTATACAGCTCCAAAATGGAGCATAGCGTGGCAAGGGGTGTGGCGTGGCAGTGCAGGGAACAGGGAGCTGGAACAGGGGGCAGCAATTGTCGACCCGGCTCCGGGGCAGAGCCATAGCTCAGACATATGCCAGTCATTTTGGTGGCATATGTCTGAAGAGAAAAAAGAGAGGAGATATGCATTAGCATGCATGACGGCTGCTAGATCCACCCTTCCCTCCCCCAACATGCCCCTGGTTCTTCCCCAACATGCCCCATTATTTCCTCTCCCCCACCCACAAACTGCCCCTGTGCCAGCTTACCTGAACCGGAGAAGGTCACCAGCCACAGTAGCGGGCCATTGATGATGGTGCTGCAAAGCAACGGTGGCTTGAAAATGGCTGCTGATAGTATACTCCATTGGTAGGCAATTTGCAGCAGTGGGACAATGTCCTGCTGCCATAACTCATAGGAATTGGGCTGTTAGTCCCTTAGACACCCCACTACACCAGATTTAAAATATGACCCTCCCACAGCTGCTGTCTGGAGTGGAATGGTTCAGGATTCTACCACATCAATTTACCACCTCACTATATAAATGTTTAGATCAATCAATCAATAATAATTATATACTGCTTTTCAACACAACCGGGACGTGTGGCGCAGCGGGTTAAACCGCTGCTGCTGGGCTTTCCAGCCGGAAGTTGGGAGTTCAAGACTGCATGACGGAGTGAGCTCCCATTGCTTGTCCCAGCTCCTGCCAACCTAGCAGTTCGAAGGGACCACTTTGGTGGGAAGGTAATAATATTCCATATAGTCATACCGGCCACATGACCATGGAAGCTTGTCCTCGGACAAAACGCCAGCTCTACAGGCTTTGAAATGGAGATGAGCATTGCCCCCTAGTCGGTCACAACTAGACTATTCGGTCGTGGGGAAACCTTTACCTTTAACCTTTTCAACCCAAAGTTCACAAAGTGGTTTATAGGCTAATAATAAATAAATAAATAAATAAATAAATTTTACATGGAATTGTTCCCTGTCCCAAAAGGGCTCACAATCTAAAAAAATGCAGAACACCACCAGCAACAGCCACTAGAAAAGACTCTGCGCAGGAGTGAAGAGGGCCAATTGCTCTCCCATTGCTCAATATAAGAGGAACACCACTTGAAAAAATGCCTCTTGCCCAGTGTGCAGAGGTATTGGGTCTGAATTTCTTTAGTCAGAAATGCATGGCTTTTCCATGGCCTAGCACATCTCTTGTCCCCTTTTCCCTATTTAAGGCAGTCTGATATTGAGATGTTATAGGCCAATCTGTGATTGGTGACTCATATGGAAGATTTTGCTCATTGGGATTAGACTGGAATAGCAGCCTAACCCTAACCACCTTTCCAGCACCAATGCAACTGTGCCAATCACGAACCAGTAGCATAGCTAGAGGGTAGGCAAAATTGTGAATTCTGCAGGCGCTGGAATGCATTGTGTAAGTGGCCCCTCCTACTTGCCATCAGAGCCATTCCGGGCAGTGAAGGCAACAGGCAGGCGCTTCCCCAACCAAACAGCACATCAAATCGCTACATCAATGGCTTCGATGGCAAGTGGGAGTTGCCACTTACAAGGTGTGCTGCGGCTCCTGCAGGACTTACCATTTTGACTCCCTTTAGCTACGTTACTGTGGGGCATGGGCTGCATTCTGCAGGGGAGGACAGTCCCTGAGGCCTCCTCAAGGTAAGGCATAATAATTTATTCCCTTATCTAGGGGCTGCATCAGCTCTGGAAAATTAGTGAGTATGGGCCTGTAGGTGACACTCAGGTCTATTTCAACTTCTGAGTGTCTTCACTGAAAATCCTGATTCTCTGAAAGTCCATAGGGATTCTTGCCACTCCTGGAGCCAGCACGAACACATGGGCTGCAATCTATTTAGCAGAAGTGTTACCTGTAACATTATGGGAACAGTAAAGCAATCATGATCTTTGTTACAACTTGCTAACCTGTTTATTTACTGCCAGCAGCGAAAATATTCTGTCTACAGCAATTTTCTACCTAGCACTTGCCTTTCAGAAATCCATTTGCCTTGACTTGTCCCACTAGAGGGTGCTTCAGCAACATGTATTTCAGAAGCTGCTTTAACAACCCATAACAATGAAGTATCTGCATGGCCAGCTTTTATAAGAATCTGTAAAAATATTATTGCTCCAATGGGCCTAACATTCTGCAAGAGGTGAGGTAGTAAGGAAAAGCAGTTAGCATCATCATTGTCCCTCTTCACCCCTATGCAGTGTCTTTTCTAATGGCTGTTCCTGGTGGTGTTCTGCATTTATTTAGATTGAAAGCCCTTTTGGGACAGGGAGCCATTTAACTTTTATTAATTATTATTATATTATTTATAATAAATAATAATTATTATTATTAGCCTGTAAACCATTTTGTGAACTTTGTGTTAAAAAGCGGTATATAAATACAGTTGATTGATTTATTGATTGATATAAGCAACATTGTGAAACGGAAAAACAAGGTATTTATGGGAGAGTCCTCCTAATTTTTTTTGGGGGGGGGCGGTCATTTAACCCAGGTTAGATTGGGAGAAGGAATAAAGGGAACAATGCCCCACTTTTAAAATATGGTGATCAACTTTTGACAAACAGTGAAAAAAAAAGGACAACATGAAACAACAAATAAAATGAGTTTTGTATTGGGAAATAGGCTGTGTTGGCATTGCAAAATAACTCTTGAATTACATCTGTTGGCTTAAGAGTATAATTATGCCCAACAAAGGAAAGCTTATGCAGGCCCCCAGCTAACCTCTCATATCATCTCAGTTACATATTGTATATTGGAAGAAAACAAGAAAGGATAGGTAAAAAAGGTAGCACAGATAATAGAATGGTTGCAGTATAAATGTACACCATTGTCTGTTAATATTTGATGCAAAGAAAGCCAGTTGAAAAGGTTTTAAATAGAAATGATGCTACAAGCCAAAGGTTAAACAATGATTGCCTGATTTTCTCCAGCAGTTATAACTGCTCTACTGCTAACAACAATGATGGAACATCATGTTACTCCTGCATAAGATAAATAACCAAAACCATAGTCATGGTAATACCTTTATTCGACGCAACCAAAATGATACAAAGTTGTAAGCAGCAAGTTTTCAAATTCTCCAAATGTCTGTATCAGGCTGGATGCTAAGCAAATTTTTTAAAAAGGGAGGGGTGAAGCTGGACATGAGATAAAGTCTGCAGTTTACAAAGACCTTAAAGTGGAGCATAGAAAGGATTATGCAGATGGACTGTACGTCTACTCAGTCCATTCGCCTATTCACGTCTACTCAGAAGTAACTCCATTATATTCAATGAGCTTTCCTCCCAGGAAAGTGAGTATAGGATTGCAACCTGAATGCAGTTAGACTCCCAAAGTGCCAGGTACTACACCCAGGGCCACTGAGACAAAGAAACAATAATATATATTGCTCTATTTTTAGAAAATATAAAATCTAGCAATTACTCAGTTCTGTCTCCAGCACTAATTAAAACTCATAGAGAACTGCTAAAGCAGATAACAGGAGTAAAAAGAAAAAACAGTTATACTAGCAAAGTGGAGATTTTTCTGGGGGGTGGCTGTCAATTACAGAATAGATTGTGGCATACTTTTGTGTTGCTTTGGTTGACCCTAATAATTGCTGGATTGCGATTTTGGATTGTTTTCTTCTGCTCATAGTTAAGCTCAGAATTCCAATACAGTGAGGGACCAAAGGTTGAAAACTCTGCCAGAGTGAGGATCAAACAGAGTATGCAAAAGTTAAGGAAGAGGAAAAAGGGAAACCATCAGCCAAAGGAATCAGAGCACAATCCTAACCTGGAGTTAGGGCAGCACAGTTAAGCCAGCAAAGTTTGGCTAGCACAAGGGACATCGTAAAGTATGTTTGAACCACTCTCCGGGTCAGAGAGGCCAGCATAAATACATGCACCATCCTCCCTGACTCAGAGACTCCAAACGTGCTTTACGGTGGCCCTGGTGCGGGCCAAACTTTGCTGGCCTAACTGTGCCAGCCTAACTCCAGGTTAGGATTGCACCCTCAGTTAGATCGACACATATGACCGATGTTCCTGCAAACTTTTTCCTGGATGCGCAGAGCCTTATAGTAGCTGCAAAGGGCAGCTGTTGCCCTCCAGAGTGCTTGGTGGTCATATGACCTGTAGATAGTGCAGAAGGCTTCAATTTCAGTGTACAGCCATGCAGCTGCACAGCTTATAGGGAAGACTGCCTATGGCGTGGGCTGGAATCCAAAGAGATTTCAGGCCTGTGCACATTGGGCCTTCCACATTTTTTCCCCCTAACCACCACCGCTTGTGCTATATTGGAAGCAAATCCCGTGATTCCCAAGTCTTGGAGTGGTTTGCCAACTATTTCTGGAAGGACAACCTCAGAAGCTCTGTTGCCCAGATGCTGTACAAATCTTTGGGTCCCAATTATAATCAAGCTGTTGGTTTCTAATACTTGGCTGCATCCATGGGAGATGGGACACAGTTCCACCGGTGGCCTGGCTGGATCAGAGGTGTTTCTACAGGGATGGCAAAGCTCTAAGTTTTGCAAGAAGCCTTACCTTGCAGTGGAAATCACTCCTCTCCTGCACCGTTTTAGCCAATCCTCACAGGGAACAGCAACATCTTGGTATTGCTTACTGGCTACAGCAGCAAGGGAGAGGAGGGATTTCCATGACAGGGTAAGGCTTCTTGCAAAACTTAGAGCTTTGCCATCCCTGTAGAAACGCCACTGGGCTGGATCAATGGTCAACTGTCTCCACCTAGCTGCAAGGGAGAAGATCTGAGGAAACAAGGTCTCTGCCATCAGCTTGCTCTGAGCCAGCTGTCATTTGGCTCCTTTCCTCCCAGGATTTTCTCTTGTGGCAGTCCTGATGCCTGGCTTTGTATATCTCTTCCCTCCAACGCCAAGCCTAAGCAGCGAGTCAATGCCAGGGTTGACACCTTTCCTTTTGGCAGAGTCTCTGTGCCGTTAATAGTGACATGACAGGCAAACTGTCTGAACAAACAAAGCCTTTCCCAGCTCGGCGTGCAGTGCTGGGGGAGTTGCATGTGTTGAATCCATGCCTGACACACAGATATTTCCTGACAAAAATGTCTTGTCGGGAGTGACAGTGTCAATTCCACCAAGGAAACGTAGAAAATGAACCCGCTCAAAATGGGAATCGCCTGACAACTGTGGCACTGGAATTGCCTACCAAGAATGAAGAGCTAATGGCACCTCCTCCAGATGTTGATCTGTATCTTTGGCAACATGTTTAACTTTGCAGAAAAACAGTGCACTAGCATGGGTATGGATGTGAGAGTTCTGAATGAGATCGGAGAGGAAGGATCTTCTTCCTGTAGCACTTAACACCTCTTTAGTTGATCTTCACTTATAAAAACCTGACATTTATCATCCTAAGTACAAAAGATAATGGCTAGCCTCCTGTTCAGTGCCAGCGTTCTACAACTGCTGAGATGCCCAGGCAGCACTGCAGTAAAAATGGAGCCACGCTTACTACAGAGTACCAATTTGTTATTTAGCTGAATGAGAATGGTATCCGCAAGAGTATCATTGATCCTCCCCTCCTCCCTCTGCAATTCATTGTTCCCAGGCTGTTGCATTAAGGCCTGATATTTCTCCCAACAATGATTCTGGAAACACTTTTTTTCTAAAAGAGGAAAAGGAAAAAAAAGAATATAACTGGGAAGGAGGCATAGCTACTGCTGCTATGACTAATTATTTTATTTATTTTTATGACACCACCCCTGTGAGTGGCACTTTACACTAAAAGAAAGACAAAGGAGACAGAGGAAGAGGAGAGAAGTGGATGTAGGAAAGAAACATTAGGGAAGAATATGCAATTATTTCACATATAAGTACAGCCCAATGCAAAACAAATCACCTGTGCCAATCAAGCTTCAGCTGTATTCCACAGTGGATTTTTGGCTCCTGGAGGTCTCCTCAAGGAAAAGGGAACATTTGGTCCCTTGCCTCAGGGGAAGCCCCAGCAGCCACTATGGGTCAACTCAGACCTCTACCAGCTCGATAACTGGGGCAAGTTTGTATGGACCCGGGAAGGCAGATCAGGTCTGGGAACAGGGTCAAGATTTGGTGTGTGCCACCACCGAACTCCTGCCAACCTAGCAGTTCGAAAGCATGTAAAAATGCAAGTCGATAAACAGGGACCAACGGCGTTCCGTGCGCTGCGGCGTAGAGTCATGTCGGCCACATGACCACGGAAGCTTGTCCTTGGACAAATGCTGGCTCTTCGGCTTAGAAACGGAGTTGAGCACCACCCCCTACGGCCGGTTACAACTAGACCATTCGGTCGTGGGGAAACCCTTACCTTTACCACCGAACCCACCCTCCTCCCAGGACCAATCCACCCTCTCCCCATCCCATCACTGCCCCATTCTGCCCAGCTTGCCCTATTCAACCCCCTCCCCACATCCCTCCAATCCCCTCAACCAGCTTATCTGAGCTGTTGGATCTTCAGCTGTCCACCAGTACACGGGAGGCCACTCGGGCCTTCCCACTAGTGGGCCTGTAGTGCGTGCTAGAGAAGGCTGCCTTGTGACTGCTCTAAAGCCCATTTGCTGCCCAGGGCCAAAATTGCAGACTGCCGCCCGCCCGCCCCAATCCACCTGGAGCCTCACAAGCCTCATGTGATGTCCTGTAAGTATTCTGCAGCCTTCGGAAGGCCTTTAAAGAACACTTCCAGTTTTCCAATGAAAACCCCAAAGGACTGTCAATCGGTCCTCTCGAGTCTGCAGAATGCCTTCATAGGACATCACGCACAGCCTGCCTGACCCTCAAGGGGGGGGGCTAGTGGCAGGTGGCAGCAGCTTGCAGCAACAGCTCAGCAGCGGGCACTGCCTCCATGGGCCAGCTACCCAGAGGCATTCCCCCCCCCGGTTAATGGTAGGACACCATTGCTCATGCGCAATTTATGGCCACTTTCTGAAATATTCCTATAAGGGCATGGCTGGGTCAGAATAATGAGAGGTGAATGATTTTTGCAGCAGAGCGCTAGATAGAGGAGGAAACTAAGATGAGACAGTGGAAGAGTTGAGAAGGGATGACCAGACCATGCACTGGAATTTGCACTGACTGAGGGCACAATCCTAACCCATTTTCCAGCACTGATATAGCTTTGCAAGTGGGGCATATTCTGCCGTGGAATAATAGTCACGGAGGCCTCCTAAAGGTTAGGGAACGCTTGTTCCTTTCTCTCTGAGCTGCATTGCCCTTCCCCCAATGCTGGAAAGTTGGTTAGGATTGTGCTCTCAATAAAGAGGAAGGCTCATATTTTTGTAATAATGAAAAGGATGAAGCAATATGATTTTGCTACAGACTCATGTGGGGGGCAGACAAAGGAAGCATCTGATACACTGAGTTCTACTGAATAAAAAGCCTCCCCAAAACTCCTCTATTGACTCCCACACAGGTCTTCTGGTTAAGAATGCTTACAATGGGATTTGGTGCACCTGAAAGAGTCTGCTTGTAAGATCAATTCTGCATCTAAATTATTTCTGGATTTATTTCTGCTGTTGTACTATTGGAGGGAAACATTTGCTAACAATGCCAACTTGCCTTTCCCAAGCTATTTAAAAAGACAATTCATTTACCTTAATTATCATTTTAGATTGCCATTTGATTCTTCTCTCTCTCTCCAAATCAGACGGCAGTTAATGAAAATATGAAAGGATAGCTGCTCACTTCTGGGGTCTAATGACACACTGGTACACTGTCTGCTCATGGAATAATTGTTGCTGTTGTGGCCTTTCTCCGGAATTGCTGAATGATCCCTTTGGGTTTTAGCTTCAGTGATATTTCTAAAAAAATGCTAATTTTCCTGCATAAAATTGTCGCTAGTTTTTTCCCCTGGAAAACTAAAAGCTGTGAAATTAATCCCTGTGATGCAAGCTGTGCAAATGTGGTCTCCAAGATTAAGCGGCACTTGTAGGTCAGTCTAATGTAACAATAGTGCATTATTGCTATGTACATTAGACGTTGCTCGCTACACAAACAGATTCTTTGGGGAATCGTTGAGTATGAAGTGCTAATGTAAAGAGAGTCTTCCGAACATTTAGAGAACATTATGCCATCTTATTTTCTGTGGTTGTGCATGAGTAGCATTCTTATTAAGGTAATCCAGACCAGCAGTTTCTTACATAATCAGCTACAGATTATTGGTTCCGATTCCAGTTAAAAACAAAATTGATTCCACAAAATGACTGGGGCACTTCCAGACAGGAACTTTAGCCTGGGATGATCCCACTTGACTCATGCTTTGCTCACTCGCTCTCTCATTCACACAACATCCGTCCATTGTCCACCTCAACTGCTTACATCATCTCATTTTTTCACAAAAAATGTCTGACTGTTTTGAGAAGAGCAGTACAGCAGCACATTTACCATCACCAGGGGCTGTTATGAGCTCGATTGTTCCATTGTTTTGTGGAGAAAGACACACCCAGATACAACAGACCACCCTGGGGTAGGGTGGGATAAAGGAGGAGGAAACAAAGCAGGGGTGTCAAACCAAGAAGGTTATATATTGACTGGAGGCAGCATGACATCACATTCTTGAAGCCATGGGTATAAACTGAGATCATCGCCGTGAAGGAGGATTGCCGCCGCGGAGTCACTAATAAAAATCTCCCTGCCCGTGTGTAAAAATTAATCTCAACCTCTTTAATCATGCCTGCGTGTTCTGCATACGGGTGCACGAATCGCTGTACGAAAAATGGGATTACTTTGCACAGGTAATTAAAATCATTGTGATTCGTTGCTACAGAAAAATATTACTTCATAAAGTATGCAGCCCTTCACAAACTGAAGTAGATATGAAGAATAAAAATAAAAATAATAATATGTTGTTATAACTCCATGGTTTACCCCCTTTATTCCTGCTTGTGTAGATTTCGAAAAATAAGTCTGTCAAAACGGTGCAATCCTAGTTTAAATAGACAGCAAGTGGCATTTCGTCCGGTATGTTCAGTAATATAATTACGTGGAATTAAACCTTGGAATTGCATATTAACTCATAATTAGGTTACCAATGATGTTTCTACACGATCACACGTTGTTATTTTGGTAAGTTTTTACTTCAGGAGTAAATTATTAAGTCCTAAACATCACGCGCAAACCAATCTGAAATGCTTGGAATCAGCATTGTTTTGAGTATAATGACGTAGCCGCTAAGCCCGCCTCCTGGCTTCACTTCGTTCCTATTAACTGCATGGGCAGGGCCACCTCCTGTGTCAAACTCATTTCAGGCAGCAGGCTGAATGACAATCATGGTGCCTGGTGAGGACAGGAAGTGAAATCACTGAGCAGGAAATGATGTCATTAAGCAGAAATAAGCATTTTGTTCTCACATAGAAACTCATAAGCTGCAAATGATAGAAGAGAAAATGTGCAAATCTGGATTGCATTTTCAGGGTATGGGAGAGCTCAGCTATCTTGTGGGCCACCCTGTCAGCAGTGCTGCCTCTGCTGCAGTGTCACTTTGCAGCTCAGTGGCTGAGACGTGGTCTGTATAGTGATGGCTTGGCAGAAGCAGCTCTGCTGAAAAGGTGGCCTGCATGATAATAGGGCTGTCTCCCAGAACCTCAGCAGTCCCTCTCCCACACACTCACCTTCTTGGTCTGCTCCTCTCCCCATAGCATTCCTTGCCTTCCGACCAAGGCCTCCTTCCACCTCTCCCTCCTGAAGTCTTAGTAGAAGGAAGAAGCACTGCTGAGAGGGAGGAGCTCAGACATCCCAATCAACACATGGACCATGTAAGGACGTCTGCAGGCCACACCTGGCCTTCAGCCATTATGTTTAAAACCCTGGATTAATTTTCTACCAATGATGCGCTGGAGATTGTATTTCTACCAATGTTGCTCTAACACATCATTGGTAAAAAATGATTTTTAAAGAGATGTGCATGTCAATCTCTTCTTTTCCAGAATCTTGTTATGTCTGCTGAAGTGGGAAAGGAACATTGCAATTTCACATGGGTTTGCAAGGGAAAAGCAATGACTGGCTGGCCTGTACGTACAAGAGCAGGTCTGGAAGGCAGGAGGTGTGGACTGAGCTGCCAGTTCTGCCTGAAGGAGAATCCATGGTCTTGTTTTTGGATGGGGAGACAGAATGTCAGGCTGTGAGAAGCTGCTGTATCCGTTGTGGCAGGACGGAGTTGCTGTTGAGCTGATGAGTCACCGCAAGTGAGAGTTGCAGGGGCGTGTGCAAGGCTGGCCAACAAAAGAACAGAGTACAACCTTGAGGACCTTCCAGGCTTGACTCAGGTTTGCCTACTGAGGCTTGATGGCATGCAGCCAGAGGAGAGACCCACACTGTGAAAGCTAAATCTGAGGCTGATGATTTTGTGAATCATAGAGTACTGTATAATTGTAAAAACCCCATTGAAAAAAAGGCCGTTTACACTATCCTGCTCGTGTAAGCCACTTTGGGCATTTGCTTTGGCATGGAAAAGGCAAGAGCTAAATTCCACTGAAGTCTGACCACTCTGGACAGATTTAGCCACAGCAATGTGCAATGCTTCATGCCCTGTCAAAGTTAAGACACATTCAATGGCTTGGGGTCACAAACAGTGATGTCATGCAGGGGGTACGCGGGGGTACGCGAGTACCGGTTCCTAGGATTACGGCTTGCCCCGCCCATTCGCCGACTCCGCCCCCTGCAACATTTTAATTTCCTGCACGTTTGAGTTGCCTGCACGTTCTCACAGCCAGGCAGGCAGGCAGGCAGCGAGCAGAGCCTTGCCACTGAAAAATGAGCTGCTCTGGGGTTTTGGAACTGTTGGGTGACTTTAACATGATGCCAGGCCTCCTTAACATGTTCTAGGGGTGCTGTGGAATACTGTTGGGTCAGTTTAAAATTGTCTGAGGCCTCAAAAAGGGTTTTTTTCATGTCACTTCCTGCCACAACATCACTTCCAGCTTATGACGTCACTTCCGGTGGGTGGGTCCTGATACGTGCCAATCAAAAGTGAGTACCTGTTCTTAAATCATTTAGATGACACCACTGGTCACAAATATTTTTTTTTAAAAAAAGATCATTGTTAAGGCCACAGTTTAGAGTCCCTAGTGAGCAATTATTCACGGGAGTGCTATATGAGTGATCACAAGTAAGCAATTCACTACATGACTTCTCCCGTTCAATATTTTCAAAATGATCTTGAAGCAAGGCTAAATATAGGGAAGACTGTGCAGCTCGTACTGATGTCAGAAAGGCGTACTGCCACGCTAAATCTCTGCGCAGAAAAATATATTCTTATTTGTTTAGATTGTCACCAGGGAACTAATTCAGATCTGATTTCTCCATATTCTCTCCATTGCTGTTGCCAGTTTTTTCCAAATCCTCCTCCCCCCGCCACACCCCTATGCTCTAAACAGATAAAACCACAGCCTTGTTAGGAAAAGGAGAAAATGACATTTGTTCAGAAGTAGAAATGTTTGCATCTATGGACATAGATTACCAAGCAGATAGATGTTGCTGGGTTTACTAAAAAAAATAGTGCTTCAGGTTTAAAACTTTAGATGCTGTAAAATGGTTAAAAAGAATTCTTTGAAAGTCAGACTACAAATAGGAAATATTTAATATTTATATAATAATAAATTATTATAAATTATAATTTAAATATAATAATAATAATAAATTATTATTATTATATAACAGAAATGCAGTACTAGTTTTGTTGTTTTAGAAAGAAGTCACAATCTATATAAAAGATATCCTCCTACTCCACCAACCTGAAAAAGCAGCACATTAATGCGCTTGCCAGGTTCTGACACAGTGTTTCTCAACTAGTGATACCAGGACCACTAGTAGCATTTCACAGTATGCAGATGGTGTTTGGACCCACTGCCACTGTAACTATGTGGCACTGCCATGCTTAGTACAACCCCACTGAACATGGAGATGGCCAGTAGTGTAGCTGCGGGGGGGCTGGTACCTGGGGCCGGGTGATGCAATAATGTCATCATGTCATCACGTCACCTTCCACACTTTGCACTTGGAGCTGTAAGAGGACAATGGCAGGTGGGAGGGCCAATTTCGTGGCATTTTCCGCACCATCAAGGTACGCATGATCACACAGGCACACACATCTGGGGAGATGGCAGAACTCCGCCACTCGGCTGTGCCCCCCTAGCCCCTGCTTAGTTATGCCACTGGAGATGGCTGGGAAGGTGGTGCACCAGGGAGCAAGATGAATGTGTCTGTCCTTTCAAAAGAGGCAGGGTTTGGGGGAGGAGGATCCAAAGCTAAAGAGAGATTAGGAGGCAGCAGTGACTGAAGGAAGCTCTCTCATGCTGCAGGGACAACTGAGAGGAAAGCTGGCCACTTTTGATATAGAATCCATCTCTGGTGGCAGTGATGGTCCTCATAAGAGCGACACCTACAAAGGATGGTAAGCACAAAAACTAATAAAAAAAATCAATCAGCAGTATTTCTATACCATGTTTCATCACAAAGCAGTTCACAGGCTAATTTATAATTAATAATAATAATGGCTCCCTGTCTCAAAAGGGCTCACAATCTAAAAAACTGCAGAACACTACCAACAGCCACTAGAAAAGAGACTGCGCGGGGGTGAAGACAGACAATTACTCTCCCTCTGCTAAATATAAGAGGAACACCACCTGAAAAAGTGCCTCTTGCCCAACTAGCAGGGGTGAAAAAATGGTCAAAAGTTCTGGTCTAACATACGTTTTCTGCTGTTTGAAGGTTTATAAATTATGGAATTATTATAGAAAGGTTAAAATCTACTCAATAAGCAGCTCCTTCCCCCTTAAAATCAGCCACTCAGATACCACTCTAGGCCTGTGGAAATGCTACTTATTTTAATATTTGTATGCATATGGAAAATATTATGGCAGCAGTTGGCTGCGCCCCTCCTATGTGCATTCAGCATAACATCTCCATGCAAAAACTGCATGTAAGACATGTGGTGCCCAGGACAAATACTCCATCCAGAATGCATTTGTCAGGGACTGCTCAGCACATTCCCAATGCCTTGTTGGTTTTCGCAGAGGAAAAATAAACTGTTAGACTACATTATGGCCTGGGTGATAGATAACAGGAAAACATCAATACACCTGCCTCTGAGTCTCTGGAGGGCTAGGTATAGTTGTCCAGAAACAAAAAAGAGCAATTGATATTGAGTGCATGGCTGTGTCTCCCGGGGGCAAGGAGGAATTGGTCTCTTTACAATTACAGCTATTGGTGTCACTTTTGTATGGCTGTAAACTCTTTAGTTCTTCCCAAGGGAAGATATTAAAGTGATGACACAATGTATTGGAAAAGGCAGGAGATACCCCGAGGAGATAGGGAATGGTATCAGCAGTGGCCCCTTGTCCCAGATTACCCAGGAAGTACGGGGTTAATCCCAGAGCTTCTGCAAGCCTCAGGAGCACAGCTGCAGGCTGATGAGGGCCCTCGCTAAGAAGGGATTAGCACAGGTGCAGATGGGTGTGCTAGTGCTAGCATCAGCGCTAGCTGATGAGCTAGCGCTTACCCAGCAACAGACACTGATTGGCCTGCATCAGTATAAAGTGGGAGGCAAGAGCTGCAGTAAGGGACCTGGGTAGGTGCTGGAGGAGGGTACCAGGTAGGTGCTGGATGAATTGTTAAAGGAAGGGTGATTAGCACCAGGTAGGTGCTGGAGGAGAGGCACTGGGCAGGTGCTGAACAAATGGATTGACTGTTAAAGGACTGGATAAGGTAAGGTTATTGTGGGGAGTAACTGTGGGGAACTGTTGTATGGCTGCCATGCCCCTGGAGCCACCAAGTGGAGGAGGTAGTTGTGGCTTAGGCAAGCTGACGGCCTATTGTTTGTTGGTGCTAAATTATGGTATTTTGAGCTAAGCCGGTGATGAGGGCAGTCTGGAGGAGGCTGGCCAGCCGGTGATTCCAAGCAAAGCTGCTGGAAGAGAGGAGGCCCAGTGGGTGAATGAACCCCCTCCCTCTTGCCTATCTCTGAAACTGCTCTGGAGGAGAAACTAGTTAGCCTAGTGTGGGCATTGGGGCTTTTGGGGAGGCCCAGCAGGGAATTTGGCAGAACACACGCCAATGCAACTGTACATCTCCAGCCTGAGATGGCAATTTCATGGGTAGTTTTATTATATTTCCCATCCATCTCAATGTGCGTACACCAGTCATGTTGGAATAAAGTACTTGGACTCAAGTGTAAGAACTGGAGCGGATGACTGGGATGGGATGAATAGATTGACCCAAGGATGGCCAAGCAATGAGACTGGCTAAAATGGTGGCTTCAAGTGGAGGGCTGGGAGATAGCAAATTGGCCTACCTGCACAATGTGCTTGTCTAACCCCCACCCTTATTTGGTCACTACTCCATCTTTTTCTTACTTTCTTCATCAATGTCACTGCTAAGGATCATAGAGGAGGGCACTGGGGATGGTCAATGCCATTGCAATCCTTTTTCCACCACCTTTTCACCTGCCACTTGTTCTAAATTGGCTGGCTGTTGGCAGGTAGGATGCTGGGACCAAAGAAGCTCCACTTCCATCCTGATCAGTTTAGAAGTGGTAGAGGTGAAGTGATCACAGGGTGGGTATTACATCGTTGGATGGATGGCTGTCTAGTGGTCACAGAGGTGGATGTGGGTAGTAGAATTGCACGGGGAGACGGAGCAGCTGCTGTTTGGAGTTTTGAGCCACCCCTGCATTTACCCTATTCTGCTTTTATTATTTTGTGGATTTGGGTTGTCCTGTGTTCTGCTCCTCATGAATTTCAGTTGAGCCTGGGAGTATTTCTAATCAATTCCTTGAGTTCACTGGCTAGCTAATGAACGTGTAGCCCAGTGCAAAGGGCAAAAGGACGCTCCAGAAGTGACATCACAACAGGAAGTGACATTACTGTTGTCTTTTTATTTTTCTGGTTTTTGTGGCTGTAACTTTTGATAAAGATATTGCACTCCAGTTTGTTTCACTGCATTCTGCATTAAAGTCCGCCTCAAATGGAATATAACACGATGGTATTATTCATAACATACAAAGATTTTCATGATTTTGGCCACTAGGGTCAAACTCAGCCTGTTGCCCCTCTAAAGCTTGTTGGTAGGACCATTCTGCCTCACCTGCCACACCCGTCCCTCACGCCCCTGCTTGGTGGCCCCTGAAGTGGTAGAAAGATGGGATAGATTAAAAAAAATAAGTCAACAAATGGCCACCTGCAGAGAAATACAAAGAATTTTGGGAACATCCCTGAATAAACAAGCAAATAAATGGGAACAGACACTTATCACTGTCCTTTCAGATAACCTCTTCAGTCGCTCTTTCAGCAGTTAAAAGATTACACCTATCTGAATGGGAAGGAGAAAGGTACACAGGTAATTGAACGAAAGCAGTTATCCAAATGCAACCCCACTCTGTATCACCTCATTTACCTGGATCTCGGCTTGTCAGCAGTTACAAAGTCACTGCTGACACAGCAGGCTACAGTGAAGAGAAATGTCTTAAATAATTCCTACCGCTTATTATAGAATAGCTTGCTCTGGGGGTTACTCACGGTGAGCTGTATCAATCAATCAATCAATCAATCAATCACTAGTATTTATATACCGCTTTTCAACACAAAGTTCACAAAGCGGTTTACAGGCAAATAATAACATTAAAGTTAAATGGCTCCCTGTCCCAAAAGGGCTCACAATCTAGAAGAATGGAGAACACCACCAGCAACAGCCACAAGAAAGACACTGTGCTGGGGTGAAGAGGGACAATTGCTCTCCCCCTGCTAAATATAAGAGGACATCACTTGAAAAAGTGCCTCTTGCCCAGTTAGCAGGGGCACAAACTGTGGCCCAGAGGTTCTTTGAATTGTTGCTATTGGAAAGCATTTCCAAGGGTTTAAAAAAAAATTGGTAGGGGGATGGATGGACATGCAAGTGTCTCAATAACAATAGAAGTAAGAATCTACTTCCCCAAGACATCACTGTTCCTACCGATCTTCACTGACAGTGTACCGATTCTGAAAAAAGTCCATTTGATTCTGGAAAAGACTGGAGGAAAAGTCCATCGTGGGTTATAGGCCATGATGGGTTGTACAATCTCCTTACATCAGTAGTAGGCTACTTCAGAATACCAGTGGCAGCAAGATGCAAGTATCTCGTCTCATGTGCTCCCTGAGGCACCTGGTGGGCCACTGTGAGATACAGGAAGCTGGACTAGATGGCCCTTTGGCCTGATCCAGCAGGGCTCTTCTTATGTTCTTACAATTCATAGTTTCTCCATGCCTGCCCTCTTTGTAGGGACAACATGTCCAGACACTTTACTGCAAGTGAATTAAAGGAGTGTCGGAGCCATGGAAAGCATCTCTTTCTGGTCGCCGCATCTTAAAAAGGACATAGTGGAGTTGGAAAAGGTGCAGAAGAGAGCGACAAAAATGATTACGGGGCTGGGGCACCTCCCTTATGAAGAAAGACTGCAGCGTTTGGGGCTCTTCAGTCTAGA
>JAJKFI010000009.1:11297087-11313751 GCA_029204185.1 Lerista edwardsae
CTCTCTCTCTCTCTCTCTCTCTCTCTCTCTCTCTCTCTCTCTCTCTCTCTCTCTCTCATTTACAGTGTTTCCATTTTGAGTGCACAAGTAATTTATTAAATAAATATATGTACAAGAATAATGACAGAAAAACTCTACAGAATTCAGTACAATGGCTGCATGCACTGGAGGGGGTGAAACCCTTGACTGGTCTTCTAGCGATGGGTCATGGACTGAAAACAAGAAAAAAGATGGAAGATGGGCTGTTATTTCCATCACCACATTGCAGGGTCTTCATACCTGTAATATATTAGAAAGAAAAAGAAAAAGAGGAAAAGCTTGGTGATCAGTGACAGTATCGAGCAAGCTAATCGATATTCTTCAGGCCCACAAGCAAGAAAAACCACGCTATGGAATTTTTTTGAGATCAGACATGGACAATGCTATTTAATTTTGGGGAAATTGTCAGGAGTCGCAAAATTAGACTTGGGGTAAGTTCTCGTAAGCTCTGATCTCAACAAGTTGGTTCATACTTCGTCCAAGCAAGTGAACCCAACACATGATAGGGCATAGGATCAATACATGCATTGCCCTCCCCAATGAAGAGCATTATATGTCAGCTGGTGCCTACGCATTCACATCCATCCACAATCTTTCAATGTGATTTGTTCAACCCTAATTTTTGTGGTGGATGGATCATGCAAAGTGGACATTCCTGTGAACCAGTGCCAGCTTGTATACTGTATGTGGTTCATATATGGCAAATCTATATATGGTTCATATGTTGCAATTTATACTCAATCTTGTATCTCACTGTGCATGAAGTCTGCACATCAGGACAAAGTATCCATCAGTCCCCAGACACATGTGTGCTTATGGATAAATTTTTGTGTCTTTTCAGATAAAAACAAAATAAAAGACAAGTTTGACAGATGAAACAGTCCGCTGTAGCCCTGACCCAGAGTTTGTTGTGGAAGCAGAGCCTACAATGTGCCAAAGCCCTCAAAAGCTGCCCCATGGTCATGTTCAAAGGTGGGAACATTTCCACACTCACAAAGAGATGTGAATGTGGAGCTCCATGGAAGTGATTGGGGAAGCTTATACATGCATGAATTCCATACACTAAGGTGTACACAGAAGTCCGGTCAAGATTTATGTATTTATTTCTATTGAACTAGATTTGAAAACTCATAATTGCCAAGGAATGCATTGAAAAAATGTCACACAGTTGTGCAGTGCCACGACACCACGGTTTCTTACTTGCTAAGGTCTGTTTACCTGTTGTCCATGAAAACAGAGATTGCAGTAAATTGCCATTTTTCTCAGAAGTTATCAAAACACTATAAAAATATATTGGAGTCATTTAGCGGAATCTCTACAAATCTATTTGACTGCTGCTGCATTGGAAATGGGATGGAATGGGAATCAATAAAAATCACTGCAGAACGGTGCTAAACTAATGATCAATGTTCATTACACTTGTCTTAGAAAAAGACATTTAATCTTCTGCTAAGCAATGAAAAAGACATTTTCCAACATCAACCCTTTGACTCTTATCTCTGACTCCCACTTTTGCTTTAAAAAAAAAGGATGATTTAAAACCTTAAATGCTAAATTGCAAGAGCGAGTTTAATCCGTGCCAGGGCTCCCTGGAACTTTGCCCTGACATTTATTTTTAATGCCAGAAATCACTGGAATACATGAAGTTGGAATTGAGAAAATATTCCCTGATCAGATGCACACCAGGATACATTTCTTCTGTCACTACTGACGTACATGAATGTAGGGTTAAATGAAGGCATGCTGGGGGGGAGGCAATATGGGGGCAGGCCCTTGACCTATATGTGCAGTATTTAGATAGCTTCTGCACATATACAGCTATAGGCACAATGACTCTCTATGCATGTATCAGTAAGTATATGATGCTCGTTCATTTAGCCCTGCAGTAAAGGATCCTTTCCACACATCCAGAATTAGAGAAAAGTTCCACCATTAGACTACACTTCCACCATGTTTTCCCTACAATCTAGGCTTTAGAATCCCAGATTCAGGGGAGTGGCAGCAAGATACAAGGGGATCCCAGACCGCAATCCTAACCTGGAGTTAGACCGGCACAAGTTAGGCCAGCAAAGTTTAGCTGGCTCAAGGGCCTCCGTAAAGAGTGTTTGGACCACTCGGAGTCAGGGAGGATGGCACACAGACTTGTGCCATCCTCCCTGACTCCAAGGGTGGTCCAGGCGTGCTTTACAGTGGCCCTTGTGTTGGCCAAACTTTGCTGGCCTAACTTGTGCCAGCCTAACTCCAGGTTAGGATTGCTCTCCCAGTGCCAGCGTATAATGTAAATGCATAATTCCTTACCTAAAATTGATTTACATTTGTTCAGAGGAAAAAGGGGTATTGGCAATCTGTAGAAATTCTACCTTTATACAACATTCAATAGATTTGTGGCATTACATGGTTATAAACCAGAATGGAAAGCAGTAAGTACTATTCATCATATAAGCACAATGAAATGAATATTTTATAGCAACTCCAGCTATCCTTTTGAAGTGTCAAGTACCGATAGAAATGTATTACAGAAATTGGCTCTAATACAGTGACCCAGAATAGGATATGATCCAGAGTGGATATGATCCAATATTTCTCAAATGAAAAATGAACATTTTAAAAGCAATAACAAGAAGGAAACATGGAGAAGTACTGTTTGGAGAAAATGTTAAACATTGTTTTGTACAATGCAAAATACTCACCTAGATCTAGGAATGTTTTCTGTGCTTTCTCTCAACAAAAGATCAGAAATCAGTGTCTCTGGGCTTGATCGCTTTCCATACCTGTTCAATGAGTTTAAAAAAATATATGTTCTAAGTTAAACACTGAAACACTGATAAAAGTGCATAATCATTGGCTGTTTCACTCCCACATAAATGCTTTTCTTTTTTTAAGACTTTTAGGTTTTGCACGTACTTGAGCAGTAGTGTGTGTGTGTCTGTGTGCCACAGATGGAGATTTGAAGTAAACTATAAATTATCGGTACAAGTATTCACTGGACAATGTTATCTGTAACTTATAGAATACTTGTAATATTCTGTTATAGTTATTGCACTGTGAAGTTCCTATTTAAAATAGGGAACTAAGATTCATAGACAGCCTGTAAAAAACAAAAACCTGGCTTAAATACATTTTGTAATTGCTGGAGTATTTGAAAGGAAAAATACAGTACAAGAAATTAAAAGAACAATTGTCAGGGGCATAGCCAAGGCATCTCCTACCAGAGTCAATGAAGATTTTGTAATCCTCCCACAACAAAATCAAATTTAATTTATTTAGAAAGTAAATTAAAAGTTTTCCGGGTAAATTGGCCATCTCGTTTGATAGACTACAGATATTCCAATGCAGTTTGTTTCAGCATTAAATTACCTTTCCAATGATATATCAGAAGAATATATCATATTCTTCAGAAGATTTAGCCGAGAGGGTTAATGCCTCCGTTTGCCCGAAGATAACAACTGAAGATCTCAAGGTCGTGAGCTCGAGACTCCCGGAAGTCTGTGTGAGCGGCAGACCTTGCAAACTGCGGCTGATTAAAAGCTGAGTTTCAGCTGCCTCGTGGGAGGAGGAGTGTGCTGAACGCAGCTGCGTCTCTGGTAAGAGCAGGGAAGCCTCATCAGCCAGCAGACGACAGACGGGTGGCTAAAGAAAGAAGGCTAAATCCAGAAAGAAAGATCTGTTTGAGTGTGGTTCTTGAAAGATAGAACATTCTGTAAATTGTAAAAACCTTCGGGTTTGTGAAAAGTCTGCCTATGTAAACCGCCTTGAGTTGTAATCATTAGAGAAATCTAGTGACTTTAAGAAAGGCGGTATATAAATACATGTATTATTATTATTATTATTATTATTATTATTATTATTATTATTATTATTAATCATGATGGTATTATCCATACATACCAAGGTTTTCACAATTTTGGCCACTAGTATCAAGCTCAGGCTGTTGTACCTCCCTAAAGCTTGTTGCAGTTGCTACCCCCTGCACCTCCTTAGCTACGCCTCTAATAATTGTAATACATCAGATCAAAATTCCCACCAGTCCAGCAATCTGTCTCCCCACATTCCCCAAAGATGCTAGACTGATGCTGCTGGGAACCTTTTGGGCAAAACATGATGGTAGTAAGTATCCCTGCTGGGTCAGAGGTACATTACCTACCAACAGAAAAAAATATTTTAAAAGAGGTTATTGTATTGGAAAAGGCAGGAGATACCCCAACGAGATAGGTAATGGTATCAGCAATGGCCCCTTGTCCCAGATAAACCAGGGATTATAGGGTTAACCCCCAAGGTCTTTGCAAGCCTTGGGAACACAACTGCAGGCTGATAAGGGTTCTGGCTCTGAAGGGAGGTTAGCACAGGTGCAGATGGGTGTGGCTGATGAATTAAAGCCTGCCCACTGATTGGCTGGCCTCAGTATAAAGTTGGAGGCAGGAGCTACAGTAAGGCACCTGCATTGGTGCTGGAAGGGAGGACGTGGATAGGTGTTGGAGGATGGTACCTGGCTAGGTGCTGAAGGAGAGCACCAGGTAGGTGATAGATGGATGGATGGATGGATGGATGGATGGATGGATGGATGGATGGATGGATGGATGGATGGATGGATGGATTGGGACTGACTGATGCAGTGCTGGCTGGACTGACTGCCTGAAGGACTGATGGACAGATGGATTGCTAGACTGGCTAAGGTAAGCTCATTGTGGAGAACTGTTGTATGGCTGCCACACCCCTGGAGCCACCAAGTGGAAGAGGCAGTTGTGGCTTTGGCAAGCTGACTGCCTATTGTTTGGTGATGGGGTTTGTGGGTGCTAGACTTAGAGTAGCTTGGAGCTAAGCTACTGATGAGGGCAGTCTGGAGGAGGCTGGCCAGACTGTGATCCCAAGCAAAGCTACTGGAAGAGAAGAGGCCCAATGGGTGACTGAACCCCCTCCCTCTTGCCTATCTCTGAGGCCGTTCTGTGGGGAAACTAGTTAGCCTAGTGTGGGCATTAGGGCCCTTGGGAAGGCCCAGCAGGGAATTTGGTGGTACAGTTATCCATTGAATTGTATATACCAATTGCAATATACAGGCATGCCCTGGTACCTGCTGGGAATCAGTTCCAGATCCCACCATGGCTACCTGAAACTGTGGATACTGTGGATGCCTTTTTAAAGATAGGAGAATATCAGTAGTTTTGCTGCCACAAGGTTTAGAACAAAGAGATTTGTTTAATGATCCCCTATCTTTTTAATAGGAGTCCCAGCACCCATGGTATCTGTAGATAACTGAAACAGTGGATACCGGGGCATGCCTGTACTATACAATAGAAAGAGGCTTCTCTATTTAACAAATTTGTTTCAATACTTATCTCCATCCCCAAAAGACAGTTTTAAGAGTAGAATTCAAAGTCAGCCAGCTGCGCTATTAAACCACTTGCACGGTAATTTAATGAAGCATGATGCTGATCTCATGTGTTCTAGCCTGAATGATCAGCAACTTGTTTCTGCTTCCTCTCTTCAGTGTATTTAGATATGGTCAGAGCTTCAACAATTAAAGAAGTTAATATACTTAAAGAAAATGCCTGGGCTTTTTATATTAGTTTAACAAATTAAAAAGTTGATCCTGCTGCCAATTATGCAGCAAAATCCTTGCGGATGTCAATTAATATAGTTGTCTGGATGTTGTCTTTTCCCATCAAGAGAAGACTCTGCTGCAGTGAATATAATGGAATTCTAGCAAAATTGCCATCCACCCACTCTTTTAGGCCGTAAACTGGGGCCCCAATTTAAGAAGAAAAACACAACCAGGTCTTAACAGCACGATTGTGTATACTTGTTAGTTTGTAAGCCCTGAATTCTTAGACATGCTTGCAAACATTTCTCCATTACTACTGTGAATCTAAATCCACCTTTTTTCAGAAACTGAACCAATCTTAAATGTTTTTAAGAGAGTTGAATCTCATTATGTAATTACATGAATTAATAAGGCTGCAATCCTATACATATTTATCTGAGAATAAGGCTGCAACCCTACACACTTTCCTGGTGAACATAATAGGAGTTAATAATCTTACTCATACTACAAAAGCATATCAAACTAATTTTTGAACTGGTCCATAAAGCCCCTTAAAAGTCTTATTTATTCATATTGGAGGACACTAGGCCTCTCTATATAGTGAAGTTTAAATGTCTGATGTTGGTGATAATGGTGAACTAGCATTCATTGTCCTATAATAGTTGCTCCTTTTTTATTCGGAATTAATGTTTACTCATGGAGGGATCCATGAAAAAAGTCAATGATATTTTTTAATATCCTGTGGAAATGATATTGCATCAGCACAAACACATTTTTCCCCAGAAAATAGATAATCCTCTTTCTTGTCTAGTCATTCTTTGCATCTGACCCTAAACAAATTATTTCATTCCAGGTAATGTCTTTAGTGGCCACTGGCCAATTCTGCTTAAAGAGCTGAAGGTGTCCCGCAGGGCTGCCTTGGCTGTCCACCCAGTTCCAGCGTGACTGGTGATGATATTGTTGCTGGGTGTCATCCTGACCAATCGGAACAGGCCCAGCCAGATGATTAGGAAGGGGAGGAGCCTTCCAAGGTGGGAAACCTCAAAACTGGGAAGGCAGGAGTAGAGTGAAAGTGAGACATGCAGAGTGAAAGTAAGACGTAGAGGAGGAAATGAAGGAGGAAGTAAGAAAACAGTAGGAGAAAGAAGCAGAGCCACAGAGGAGGAGGAGGAAAAGGAAGGACAAAGAGCAGGCTGAAGCCAGGCATAGATCTGGAAGAAGGGGGCAGCCTAAACTGAAGGGGGGAAAGGGGGGAAGCCAACAGAATGGGGGACAACAGGGTTAAAAGAAAGGGTCACAGCAGCAACCCAGTCTAACCCAGTCCTTATCTACTCAGAAAGAAATCCCATTGTAGTCAGTGGGGCTTACTTCCAGGTAAGTGTAGCC
The DNA here is from genome assembly GCA_029204185.1 of Lerista edwardsae. Taxonomy (NCBI): domain Eukaryota; kingdom Metazoa; phylum Chordata; class Lepidosauria; order Squamata; family Scincidae; genus Lerista; species Lerista edwardsae. The sequence goes on from JAJKFI010000009.1 coordinate 11,304,052, forward strand.
AGAATTGAAGCCTGACAGAGCAGGGACAGAGAAAGATTCAAGAGACTGGAAAAGCGGGCAAGAGGGAAGATGAGGGACTTGGAAAAGGGGTGCAGGGGAGATGCTCCATAGATGGGACAAGCTCAGGCCAGCACCGCAAAGCTCCAGAGACAAGCCAAGGCAGCTACATCCAGGCTGACCAGTCTGTCAGGGATTCCCCACTGAACCCAGCCTCTTCTCCTGGGCAACCCAAGCATCCTCAGTCAGCTACGTTTGTTGTGCAGAACGTGACCCTAACCCAGTGAGAATAACTAGGGGGCGAAGATTAGAGATTAACGTTGGGTTGTCTTTGCTGTTTCAGGTGATTCCTAGTCTGCCTCCATTGCAATAAACCCTTTCCTGAAGCATATTTCTGTTGTGGCATGGCCCCTTGAAGAAAGAAAACCCCAGGCATGTCCTATCCCCCTTTTTGATGCGCCCTTCCCCTCCCCCAGGACAAGGGGGTGGGAGCAGCATAGGTTTTGGGGTGGTGGTTGTTGTTGCTTTTACAGATCAGTAATGGAATAATATGAAGCATCTAATGGAGTATTATCTCACATAAGAAAGAAACCCCCAGATTATAAAATATAAGTGTATAATTGAACAAAGAAACCAAGGACATAATTAGGACAAAAAATGATAATAGTGACTATTCAGATTCAAGGCAGGAGTGTCCAGCATCACTTTGCTACTTGTCCTAGACATAATTTGAGAATCTAGTAATCCAGGTAACATAAGTAATTCATAACATCTGTTTGACTGGGTAATTTTTATACCAAGGACTGGATTCACATAACACACTTTTTGTTCAGAGTATCAGTCCTGACTTCTCAGAGACCCCCACGAATGGAGTAATGTGCTATAAGAACCAATGTCTCCTTTATAAAGACAGCAGCAATTGTGCGACTGCTGCTGGGAAAATTGCAACTATTACGGTAATTGGCCCATTGGTTCACATAGTAGGTTAATCCATAGTAGGGGAGCACATGACATTAAAAACTTTGTTTGACGAGTAGCATTTCTATTAGCCATTTCACAATTCTTGCCTCTAAAAAGTAGATTTCTTCTTCTAATTCAATTTTTATCAGACTGAGAGCACAGAACCAATGAAAATCTAATTAAAACTATCTTGGCTGATCTGAATAATAAATCAATTAAGAGCGCAATCGTAACCTGGAGCTAGGCCGGCACAGTAACACTAGGAAAGTTTGGCGGGCACAAGGGATACCATAAAATATTTTTGGACCATTCTTGGAGTCAGAGAGGCCAGCACACAGACATGCACCATCCTCTCTGACTCTGAGAGTGGTCCAAACATGCTTTATGATTACCCTTGTGCCTGCCAAACTTTGCTGGCCTAACTGTGCCGGCCTAACTCCAGTTTAGGATTGTGCCCTAAGAGATGAGCCAAAACTGGAGAAATCACCTTCTGGAACTAAATAGGACATTGAATAACTTGCTGAATGACGCTATTGCAACATCCAAGTGGCGAGATTTTATTTGTAGTTATTCTTTTAATTCAGATGTTGGCCCCAAAGAATTGCTTTCTCCCATCACTGTAATGTGATCATGTTTTCTTCTTCCCCAGAGGTTCATTACAACACCTAATCTATATCATTCATGTATCTTAAGTAAAAACTTTTTAAATAAAAAAAACAAATTATAATCCTTTTTTCAACAAGAAGTGTTCACACAACTGATCTAATAAATCAACAAATGAGACAGCGGAAATAAGCTATATGAGCTAGAGTCTCTTAAGATAATTTAAAATCCATGTTTGCCTAATGGAAAGTTGTGAATACATTTTGGCCACGTGAAATGACCAAACATTTGGACCTTGGTGGATTTCTGCTGGCAGTGAATTCCTCTGGCATGAGAACATGCAGAACACAGAGGTGTAACTGAAGAAGTGTTGAGCATGTATTTTACTATAAGGATGTGTGTTCTATTGACATGCTTCCAGGATAACATTGCTAAATGACAGTTTTGCAATAAAAGAACCGACACGCAGGGCGCAATCCTAGCCTGGATTTAGGCCAACACAGTTAGGCCAGCAAAGTTTGGCTGGCACAAGGGACACTGTAAAGTATGTTTGGACCACTCTCGGAGTCAAAGAGGCCAGCACACAGATGGGCACCAACCTCCCTGACTCCAGGTTAGGATTGTGTCCTAATAAACATTTCATCGCTATCTGCATCCATTTTAAAGCTTCTGGCCCATATAATACATTTACAACATGTTAGATTGGAGACAAAGGTGAAAGTAGGTTGGAAAAGCCTTCATTTCCCACATGGAATGCACATTTTTTTTCCTTTTGTTCCACTGCCACAAACAGACTTTGCTGATTTTGAAGCAATACAAAACCCGCTTCAACTGCTTAACAGAAATTAAAGTGACCAGTAACCCCTCTTTCAAATCACATTCAACAATCTGAAAAAAATAATTCCCTTACGAGGAGACAGGCAGCCCAATCCTGACAAGGGCCTGCGCTGGCGGAATATGCATTCCGCGACTGCACACTGTTGCAAAAATGCCATGCTTGAGACAGCACAAGGCCCAGGTGCGCTGGCAGGGAGGCTGGAACCTTCCTGTTGGTGCCAGTGGTTTTGGGAGGCCCCCTGGAGCAAGTAAATCCAGTGCAGGCAGGGGCTGGGGAGGATGGGAGAGGGAAGGAAGGTTGAACAGGGCAGCGGAGGGTGAACCAAGACAGCAATGAGATCCAAGGGGTGGATGGATCAATCCTGTAAGGAGGCAGGATCACTGGTGTCAGTGCAAACCATATCCAAATCCCCTTTCCAGGCATGATCTGCCTGCATGGGTCAATACAAACCTATGCCAATGATATCACTGAGTTGACCCATTGTGGCTGCTGGGGCTTCCCCCCAGGGCAAGAGAACAAATTCCACTTATGTCAAGGAGACCTCCAGCAGCCAAAAATACCCCACAGGCAGTGATGTCATGCAGGGGGAACGCGGGGGAACTCAGTTCCACTAGTTAAAATTAGGGCTGACTCCGCCCACTTCGCTCTCCCGCCTCCCTCTCCCAATTCCTCTGCAAAGAGGTTTTCTTCTTGGTTGGTCGGCACTCAGAGGGTTAAAGGGAGCGACTCCAGATTCCTAGGGGGGCGAAGGCAGTGATGTCATTCAGGGGGAACGGACCAGAACGGGCGTTCCGGATCCTAACGGGCTCCGTGGCTGGTTCCGGGTTCCCGACAAGTGCCAATCAAAAGTGAGTTCCTGTTCCTAAATCATTTGAATGACACCACTGCCCACAGGACACAGCGTAGTCCACGCTGGTACCTCTGCATGCCACACAGGGATTTCAATTGCATTTGGGCTGCCCGTTTATTATTTAAGGCTGCAATCCTATATGTGTTTACTTGACAGTAAGTCCTATTGAACTCAATGGGGCTTCCTTCTGAATACTCACACATAGGACTGTGTTAGTTTCTCAGTCCTTGCTCTTTTTTCCACATTGTTCTTTTCTCACAAATTAATATTTTCTTTCTTCCATTTCATGAATTTATACTTTGAGTAGAAAGGACCCAAAATATGGTCAAGTGTGGTTGTTCTTATTTTTTTATCCATATTTGACTCCATATGGCTGTGACTTCAACAGTGAATACTGCAGATGACCTTCTGGGCATCAGATAAACAACTGGCGAACACTGCAGGTGGGCGGAATCACTCATGCAGTCACCATTTCAGCTGAGCAGGAGGCTGCGTGCTCCTTCAATGGACGTGTTCAAACCCAGGATGATTTAGTGAACAAAAATGCAGATCTACATGCAGAGTGGGTACAGGAAGGTGAATCATATAGGATAGAACTACTTCTCCCGAGTACCCCTTAGGAAAGTATTTCTGAGCATGAAGTCCAATCTTATTCACATTTACTTCTACTCTTGTGTCCTATTTCAACAGGAATGCTGTAAATCCTTGGTTGTGGATTGTGTCATCTTAAAAACTAGCTGTAATTATACTCTTCCTACCACCACCCGTTCTTGTTTTCCAAGTTTTATTCGGCTCAAAACAGCATTGAAGGGGAAAAAACAGAAAAACACAAAATTTGTTACTGGAACATACAATGTTCCAGATTAAAAAATACCCCTTCTGAAACATAAAGCACAAACTCATCAATGGTCACTTTACATGATGGTAATTTTCCTGCACAAGTATAACTCTCACAAATACACAATCCTGTGTGGCTAACACACACGTGTCCCTTTGCAACCTAGGAAGCAGGTTGCAGTCCAGGACTTCCTGATGCCTGAAGTGGTACCCCAAACACTGCCCCACTTGCTTGATAATGTGCCAGCCACTGCTCCTCTCGCTCTCCAATGTTTTAGCTCAGCACTCTCCTCCTCCACATTTCTCTTCCTCTCTGTAGCCCTCTCCTTTTCAATCCTCCTTGTTGCTTTTGCAACAAGGTGTCGCTTTTGCCACCTGGAATGGCTATGATGGTGAGGGAGAAGAATGGTGAACATGGCAAGGTAAAGTGCTTTGCAAAATCTGGAGCTCTGCCCCCCTTGAGGAACACTACTGGGAACCACTGAACTAGGGGGAGGCATGTACAAAATTACAGCAGAAAGATGGTTCTTTGTTTCAGTTAATGCTGGACCTGTGCGAATTCAGATGTGATTGTGGGGGCAATCCTAACCTGGAGTTAGGCCAGCACAGTTAGGCCAGCAAAGTTTGGCTGGCACAAGGGCCGCCATAAAGCGCATTTGGACCACAGTCAGGGAGGATGGAACACGTCTGTGTGCTGGCCACTCTGACTCAGAGAGTGGTCCAAATATACTTTGCAGTGTGCCCATCAAACTTTGCTGGCCTAACAATACTAGTCTAACTCCAGGTTAGGATCGCACACTGTGTGTTATCTATCCCCCATCAGGGTAATGGTCCATTATTGAGTCCCCATGCAAAGGGGAAAGCAGCTCTCATAATTCCTATTACTACTATTGCTGACACCTTTTTTTCCCTACAGGCCACACATGGGCATCGACACTGGCGCACACGGTAATATATACTTTTTAAGGAACTGCGAAATGGACATGTCTTTCCATTGCATGGAAGCGTGGCAATTTCACAAAGTTTCTGGTGAGGCAGGGAGTATTGTCAGTGCCACAGCAGCTGGAGAGGGGAGGAGCTACCGACAATGTCACTTGTCATCCTTGAACCCCAGGTGGAACAAGAGCGCCAGAGTTTGCTCAAATCTGTGATTGTGATATAAGTTGTGTTGGTGTTAGTGTTTTAAATCATGACCAATTTACAGTAGAAGAGAGAGAAAGGACAACAGAGAAAACACAGGAATGCAATTTCCTTAATCTGGATTTTCAGAAATAAAATGAGTAAATGGTTTTGATACTAGAGAAAATTGCTAGTATCAAAGCATCCAATGTTTGCCATGGCTTCTGTTCAGCAATTGTGTTTCTAACAGTTGCATAGAAGGAGGTGCAGCTTATCCTGCCATCAGGCTGCAGTGGTGGCAAAAAGGCAGCTGTAAATATTCTCCTACACTATTGAACAGAGGCTAATAATAGTAACTAGGGATTAAAAAAATAAGTATATGAGAACCTGGACAAACTTTGAATGCTTCTACTGCATTTGTTTTCTCTAAAATAGGCATGCCCCTGCATCCTCCAGGATTCTTTTCCAGATCCCGCCGTGGATACCTGAAACAGTGGATACTGGGGACACCTTTTTAAAGATAGGGGAACATCAGTAGTTTTGTTGCAACAAGGTGAAAAAAAGAGATTTGTTTAATGTTCCCCTATCTTTTTAATAGGAGTCCTAGTATCAATGATATCCATGGATAACTGTGGATACCAAATCAGTGGACACTGGAGTACGCCTGTATTAACATCATCCACTCATTCATTTATTCCAGAAAATCCATCTCATACCATCGCATTCCTTCCTTGTCACTTTTTGAAAATGATAATCGATTACATTTAGAAAATAAAAAACAAATACCTTTCACTACTATTTTTTATTCTATATTGCTTAGAATTAGCTGTATTGTACAGCAGGAAAGAGATGAGGGGGGAGTATTGGAACTTCTAGTCCTAATCTCTGCCATGAGCTCATGCAGAGGTGACTTTAGGAAAGCTATCCCTCTCAGCCTCAGTTGTCCTCATCTGTGATAGGGGGATAATAGTACTTACCTTAGAGGATTGGTGTAAGAACATCAAGATAATAACACGTGAAGCAGATTCAGAAAGGGTTAAACTGCTATTAAGCCCATTAGGTGCATGGAGCATAGTAGACAATAAATCATAACAATAGCTAAAATCATTGTAGCCCAATTCCAGTACTTCCTCTAGCAACCATGATATGGTCCTTGGCCTGTTTCAGGAAAGGGCATTTAGGAAGACACCAGGAAATAGGAAATATTTCCAACTGCACAGACAAGGAAATGGCCTTACCTTCCTTCCACACAGTGTGATGTCTCAGAACCTACCTCTGCCGTGTGATGAGGTTGATGTAGTGCCTCAGTGCCGAGTAGTATCTGGCCATGTCCTCTGCAGGCGCATCCTCACCGGGACTGTCTGGTTTGGAGGGGTACGCTTCTGTCAGTGTCCCCAGACAGATCAGCAAGCACAGGGCAAGCGTCATCGTGGACAGCCACAATCGCATGGTCCCCTGCATCTGTAGAACACCAGCAAACAGGGTGGGTGGGCAAAGCAAAACAAAAGCCATTACAGTGAGCGCTGCTGACTACAATTGAGTTTCGGCAGGGAGACCAAGCCACAGAAACTACCACTCCTGTGCTCTCAGAAAGACCTTTTAAATGACACTCTTTAAATCCCACTCAGATTCCTAGATACAGGCATGCCCTGGAATCCCCTGATTTGGTATCCATGGTTTAAGTTATCCATGGACACCATGGATACTGGGATACCTATTAAAAAGATAGGGGAACAATAAAAAAAATCCACTTTTACCTTGTTGCAGCAAAACCACTGATGTTCCCCTATCTTTAAAAAGGTGTCCCCAGTATCCACTGTTTCTGGTTTCCACGGTGGGATCTGGAAAAGAGTCCTGGCGGATGCTGGGGCATGCCTGTACTGCCTGACCAATAATTGATTTCAACAACAAGAGGTTCTCAGGCTTGAATCTGTTTGGAAACCATGCCTTGGAGAACAGAATCTCTAACTTCACCAGTAAGCAGACTGGTTGCATTTATGTAAGTATTCTGTACATGCTCCAGGTTTGCACCTCAGTATCGATGATGAGTTCTGAAGCAAAGCCTGGCTGAGCCCAGACTCAAATTCACCTTATATTTCTTATGTCCAAAATTCTTTTAATTAAATCAAATTGTCTTAATTAAATCAAACAACCAAGATTACTTAATGAAACCTTGCAGACCTTGTGGGAAACTGTTTCCGTTCTATTTTGCAGCAAAGAGTTCTGTGATATTTAAAAGCTTGCATACTCTTTCACCAAGAGAGACTGATTCAGCTAACTGGTATTGATACAGTCTCCTTTTTTCTTATTTTAGGAAGAAAATCTGTTCTGTATTAATTCTGTTCTGTATCCCAGAATCTGTTCTGTATTAATTTTTAAAAAAACCAAATAACAAATCCTTATTTTGAACTCATTTTAACCTATTCACAAAGAACAGGAGGAAAAAACACAACTAAACCTGGAGTTTTTACTTTCTTTGAAGATCTACATTTGTACATTTTACCTAGCAGTGTGGGAAAAGAGACAAATAAACAAATGGGTGACATTGATAAAGAGTCATCTGATGGCCCCTTAAATGATAATACATTTATTGCATGTTAAGCTTGATGTGGACTAAGATGCAATTTGTGTTTGACAGAAATGGGTTGGTTCCAGCTAGAACCATTTCTAGAAACATCTTACAGAAAGATGTAAGAAACATCTTTGCTAGAAACATCTTACAGAAAGATCTTTGCTAGAAACATCTTACAGAAAGGGTTCGAACAGAAAAAGCTCATGAAGAGGAAATCCTGATTGCTGAACAGGAGGGAAATGTGGCAAGGAAAAAGTTCTCTTTGTACAGGAATTTGCCTAAAAGTTTCTTCATCCCAGAAAGAGAAGATGGGGAACTGGGGAAGAGGAGGGGGACCTCTTTCCTGAGCTAATCAATCACCTAAAGCCCCAGGCCGAAGGAGATTTAGGAGTAAGTCCGATGGAACTCCTGGAGACTATTCCTAGGAAAGACGCTCAGGAGAAGCGTTCTGGGCAACGCTGCAAGCCGAAAGATGGTCATCCTGGAGGAGAACCGGAGCGCTCAAGCAGGTTCCTTCCTCTCTGAGTCCCTTTGAAACAGGACACAGAAGCAAGGAGAGGGGCAGGGATTGGCTGGAGAAGGGCCAACTTTATGGCAGTAAGAAAGGCATGGGGGATTGGGGGCATTTGAGCAAGTTAGGGGCGCAGAGAGAGAGAGAGAGAGAGAGAGAGAGAGAGAGAGCGCTCACCTTCTGTTGGGTGTAGTTGGGGCTCTCGGGTCTCCCACGCTTCGGAGTCTTCTCCAAACCTCTTCCTCGCGAAAGGAGCGGCTCTCCAATGTGGGGCAGCGCGCGTCTGCGAGGTTTTTTATGGCTTTCCCAGCAGGCAGGAGGAGCCTCGGGCGATCACGCTTCGGTGACTCCAATCTCTCTTCCCCCCCCCCTTCTCCGCCTGCGCCCCGCCCCCGGGTTTGGCTCCCAAGCCCCTCCGTCGCTTGAAAACTTAGGGGGGGGGGGGGGGGGGGGGGGGGGGGGGAGCCGAGGGAAGAAGGTCAGACGTGCCTGCTGAGCCAGAACTGGCATCCACTGAGCCACCTCGAAGGAGGGGGGAAGGGGGAAAGCTGGATCCCCCCCCCATAATCATCTAACCCACCCACCCCCCCGCCAACACCCCGAAGGAACTGGCATCAACTGCTGTCATTGCTCCGCGTGGAACCCAGAGTTCGCTTCTTCGACACACCTTTCTTCGGGCGAGCTCTCCGCGGGGGATGCCGGGCTCTCACACTCCTCCAATACAAGTCCCGAAATCGAAAGAGACAATTAGGGGTCATTGTTACAGCGACTGCTGCGGGGGGATCTCCAATGGACTATTTATCTCGAATCAAAAACAGAGAAATAGTGGGTGGACAGCATGGGAAGACAAAGAGTCTCTCTCTCTCTCTCTCTCTCTCTCTCTCTCTCTCACACACACACACACACACACACGGTTGTAGACTTCAAGGAGGGGAGTAAATTCTCTTTCGCAAAACACTCAAAACTCTATCTGGTTCCTGCCAGGCACCATCCGGAAAGCTGTTCCCTGCTCCAACTTTGATCTTGAAATACAGAATGCAATTAGCCCATCAGAGCTAAATTCTGACTGTAATCCTACCCAAGAAGTCTGACAATTGGTGAATTGGAAGATGGAATCCTGCCGAATTTGAGCCACAAAGCGAGATTTTGCTGCCTCCATTTCAACAGAAGGATTTGACATGCCACCCGTATACCCTTTTATGTCCCTGGACCTGACAGGTTACTTCCCCCCCCCCCAAAACCAGAGATTAAGTTCCAGACTGCAGAAAGAAAAACAACTGGATTTGCAGTGTGTGTGTATGTGTGTGCGCCATATGATAGATATATGTAGCTGCATACTATACTATGTGTGCTTACTTTGCAGAGTTACACACACACACACACACACACACACACACACACACACACACACAC
>JAJKFI010000009.1:11313761-11324768 GCA_029204185.1 Lerista edwardsae
ACACACACACACACACACACACACACACACACACACACACACACACGAAGACAGTACAGTCTGATATGCATACAAACTCCCATAACAGCTAGACCTTGCGTTTGGAGAAATAGCACAAGCTTAACATGACGTGGCAAGGAATTTGACAAGTTGACTTTGCTTTGCATAAATAAAGGCCATTTTTCCTTTGCCCTGATGTTACTACCAGCCCATTTCAAAGATTGTGAGGACATGATGACTTGCAAAGGTGACATCAGCTCAGGCTTTCTTTGCAAGGAAGTGGCTAAGGCTGCCAGCATCCTACTCAATTGTCTTGCCCTTTTCAGTACATTGATCAGCTCCATAACATCTTTTCTGACATGTGGCAGCTAGAAAGGCACTCTGCATCCAAATCTGTACCATAGATTCATGGAAGAGCATTGCAATATTTGCCAGTTTGTTTCCAGTCCCTTTCCTATTCATTCCCAATGAATCTGGGACTGAATTTCTTTTTTTCATGGCTATCAGTGGCCTTTACACTATGTCTCCGGGGTCTTCTTCCTAGACTGTTTCAGCCAATTTAGATCCCATCAGTGTATAAAGGCATGTTTTGTCTTTTATAATTCTATGTTTCAACGCCGCAACATATTGTGCTTATGGCAGGGAAGCCTTGCCATAAACAATGAAGACAGAGAATGGTTTGCTGAATAAGTAGCCGGATGAGGGCTGTATGGATTGGAATTTAACAGGACGTGATGGCACTGCAGGTTAAACTGCTGCTGCTAGGCTTTCTGACTGGAAGGTTGGGAGTTTGGGAGTTCGAGACCATGCAACAGAGTGAGCTCCCGTTGCTTGTCCCAGCTTCTGCCAACCTAGCAGTTTGAAAGCACGTAAAAATGCGAGTAGATAAATAGGTACCACTTCGGTGGGAAGGTAATGGCATTCTGTGCACTAAGGCGTATAGTCATGCTGGCCGCATGACCATGGAAGCTTGTCCTCAGACAAACATCGGCTCTACAGGCTTAGAAACGGAGATGAGCACCACCCCCTACAGTCGGTCACGACTAGACCATTTGGTCGCGGGAAAACCTTTACCTTTACCTTTTTAGGCCTTCAATGTTTTTCTTCTGACCTCTATGGTCTTCTCTATGGTCTTTGCCTCTTGTGATGTCACTTCCATCTTCCTGAAGACTCTTTAGGATTCTGTGGCTTACTTTCTAGGGCAACTGTCTGTGGTAACAAATTGTCTGACCGTATTCATCTGCCAGCTCCTAAAAGTCAATGGAAGAACAGACAATTCCAACAGTTGCACTAAAAATAGAGCCAGAAAACCTGGAAGAGTTTTTCAGTTATTTTTCAATCACTGTGTTCCAAATTCCTGTGGCACACCTGGAGATCTTTTGCAGCACATCAATGTGCCAAGGCACACTGGTTGAAAATTGCTGCTCTAGGCAGTCAATCAATCAACAGTATTTATATACCACTTTTCAACACAAAGTTCACAAAGCGTCTTACAGGCAAATAGTAATAATAAAATTAAATGGCTCCCTGTTCCAAAAGGGCTCACAATCTAAAAAATGTAATGGTGATGATGATGGTTCAAAATTCCTGGTGATGAACATAAATTAAATTTTCTCTTCTTTTATCCAGGGCCGGCTCTAGCAGTGGTGGGGCCCAATGTGGGGCATTCCTGTGGGGGCCCCCACTCACCAAGAAGAGCTCTGTTCATGCCACGTGCAAAGCATGGCATGTGGAAGTAGTTGGTGGTGATATCATAACATCACCGCCAACTGCTTCCAGGTGGCTCATTTTGGGCTGTTCAGAGGCCGAGGCAGGTGGGAGGGACCAAGATAAAGCTGCTCTGCTCACCCCACTGACTTACAGCCCATAGATATCCCAGCTGCAGCCACAGGCAATATGATCACCCTGCTAGTGTGGGGCCCCCTGAAGCACGGGGCCCGATGTGACGACATTGGTCACATTGGCTTAAAGCCGGCCCTGCTTTTATCCATAATGTTCACACACAGCGCAAACACCTCAAGAAAGGCGTTCACATGCACTTTTGCGTATCATGTGGGAAACAGTCAGTGGCAGTCCTGCCATCATGCTGAGGGGGTGCAATTGCCCCTGGTGCTGCCTACATCAGGCCTCGCACAGGCGCCACAAGCGATTTCGGAAAATCGGAAGTGTTCTGAAGCCTTCAGAATGCTTTTGGTGTGCAATGGGACATTGAGCCAAAGGTGAGTGGGGGGGTGGCAGTCGCTGGGAGGGGCAGTCTGCTCCTTGGCTCTGGGACAGCACATAGACCAGGAACGTGACGGAAACAGTCTAAACGTTACAGTTCAGTGCATACAGTGGACCCTCGATCTAACAAACTAATTGGGGCAGGGAACAACTTGGAGTCTGTTAATGCTGAAAGTCTGCTCAATCTAAATGCCCCAAAGATAATGGAGTTACTTGCGTGCAAAATGTATATGACGCATTAATGAAGCAGTCTGTTTAATCAGGGTCCTTTAAAATGAGGGTTCACGGTACTTAATTGGAAATCATGTCCACCAAAGTGTGCAATTTCTGAGTACAGATGAGCATAATCAGCCTGAAATTCTGGGTGCAGTTAAATTACAATCAAAACACTGATTTTGTGTGGAGGACCTTGTAACCTGTGATCTCTGGCAGCTTGAAATATAGCTGTGTTGAGATATATGAATTTTAAAAGATATAACACAAGGCAAGTGAATGGGAACAAAAACAAAAGCAACTACAGGGGCTTAATTGGGCAGGGGATTCACTGCCCTTTGATCTTCTTGTCTGGAAGGGTACTTTAAACTCCACCCCCTTCCCAATCCAAATTTGAATACAATCCTGGGCATGTTTACTCGGAAGCACATGGTGTTCAATGGGGCTTACTCCCAGGAAAGTGTGTCGAGGAGTGCAGCCTTCAAGGGTATTTTTCTGTAGGGTGACTTTGAAATGCAAACTTTTTAAAAACAAGTGCTATGTACCGTGATCATAATCCCAACATTCTGTTTCTGACCTTACTAAATTAATATTTTCTCTGCCTCATGTCCAGGAAATTGCTGTTGTTTCTAGCTGTAATGCTACACTGGTCTTTTATAGCTCAACGTGCTCTTGCCTAGCAGTGTGTTTATAAAATAAGGTGAGTCGGGGTTCAAGCTGCAATAAAAGCCACATGCTGTGACCCAAATACCCCAGTACCTTTGGATTGCTTCACATCTTACAGTGTAGGGGTACAAACTATGCATGTGGGAGTCATGCACAGCGATAAAGTACTTGGAAAAAAGGACTGTAAGGCTTTTTTTCCCTTTTTACTGCTGAAATTGAAATGGCACCTGCCTCTTTCTACATTATTAGGGTAGATCTGCCTTTAAACTCATGGATCTGCTGCCCTTCTGCCAAGTCTGGCAGAATAAAGCAATAAAAGATGTAAGCAATAAAAGCAATAAAAGATGTTCCTGCCACAGAAACCCAGCAGTTTCTGAATGCTGGGGTCCAAGCATTTCAAAACAGGCAGGCATTGTTCAAAAGGTCTGGGGCAGCTGATGTAATTGAAAGCTGACAGTGGTGGAAGACTAATATTTTAAGTGCAAACTTTTGGGAAAGACCCCACCTCTCCAGTGTGGGCAAACATAGCCCCAGAGAGAGAAGGCAGGCAACCAGGTCCAAGGTGGGCTACTGCCAAGAGCAGTTAGCATCTTCTCCCATAAGGAAGAAGCTCAGATTGGAGTCAGGTCCAGGGCAAATCTTATATGTAGTACTTCATGTTGTTGTTGTTGTTGTTGTTGTTGTTGTTGTTCAGTTGCTAAGTTGTGTCTGACTCTTCGCGACCCCCTGGACCACAGCACGCCAGGCCCCCCTGTCCTCCACTAGCTTCCGGAGTTAGCCCAACTTCATGTTCATCGCTTTGGTGACACTATCTAACCATCTCATCCTCTGCCTCCCCCTTCTCCTTTTGCCTTCAATCTTTCCCAGCATGAGGGGCTTTTCTAAAGAGTCCTCTCTTCCCGTGAGTCGCGAAGAGTCAGACACGACTTAGCGACTGAACAACAACAAAAATTATTGTACTGAAATGCTGATGCAGCAGTGGGGAAAGAAATGATGGTATGATTCAGATGGATAGTTAAGGAAAAGGGACCTGTGGCTGAAGTCATACCATGTATCCTGCTCATCATCTCATAAGGGGCCATAAATGCTGGAGTCCTCTTTTTTTTCCTTGGGGGATGGGGAAGACAGCCACTCTCACAAGAGATGCTTCAATTAAAAAATGCCCTGCATCTTCAGATAGACGTCGTCATTTCCTGCATTGTGCCTACATAACTTTCGTCCAGTCGTTACCCAATATTGAATGCATCACTTTGAAGTCAGTAATTTCAGTGGTTCTTCATCCAAGTGTACTTACAATCACAAAAGTATTTTTTTTTTGTTTTTTGGCAGGCTGAGGCTACAATCCTAAGCATACTTTTTTTGGGAGTTAGCCCCATTTGAGATAATGGGACTTACGTCTGAGTAGACACGCATAGCATAGGGTTGTACTGTGACTTCACCCCAGGGTGAAGACCTAGCAGCTGCAATCTGTAGAGAGATAGTGGCCAGTTATGGGTTCATTGGAGGAACATGGTGCCAGGGCTGGCCTTAGGGCAATTTGACCAAACTGGGGCCAACACCTGGAGGGGCCCACCTTGCTGTGTAGCTGACGCTCCATCATGGGATCTCCATGATCCCATCACGAGGAGGACATGGTGAGCAGAGCATTGCATCTGGACAGCTCTCCCTCCTGCCCCTGGGTCTGATTGGTTGAAATTGCCTTCCCAAAGCAGTTGGCGTTAATGCCACTGCTGGGGGTCCCACGGCTGTCACTCATCCTGGTGAGTAGGGGGGGGCCTGCAGGGGTGGGGTGGGGCATAAACATGTTTTACATTAGACCCTGCAGCTCCTAAGGCGGAATCTGCATGATGCACATGTATTCTATCCCCTACCTGCCCACAGTTGCGATGACAGAACATGCACTGTATGCTATCCCCGGCTCCACAATCCCATTGTCATTAGGCCATCATTGCTGTTCCTGTTGCATTACATCCCATTTCACTCCAATTGCTGGCAGTTGGGTGGTCTATTGTCCAGCAGCACCATTTGTGTTCCCATTCAATCCCTCCTTAAAACAGCAGATGCAAGGGGAGATGGGAAATCAACCAGTGAGATGAAATTCAATAAAAACTCAGTGACCTGCAAGAGTTCGCTCAAATGTTGTGCAGCAATTCCAGAGCAGAGGTCCTTATTTTCCAAGGACAGAGGAGAGCTCAGTCAGGGGCTAATTAAAAAGACTTAAAAGAGGCAATGGCCCCAACTGAAAGGGAAGAAAGGAGAGCAAGATCATGTAATTCAAAACACTTAGGACTCAACCCTCTGTACATCTCATTGTTTGTAAATTCAAGAATGTATACATGGAGTAAAAGCCGGGGAATCAGTCTGTCAGATATGTATAGGTAAATTTTACATTTTAAAACCAAAGACTAAGGCTTGATTCAGAAAAGTACACATGCTTTAATAAGTCCTGTTAAAGCTTCTAAGTATGGAAACATGTTTAACAACCCAGTAAAGATAGATTGCTTAATATGCACCATTTACGGTTTGGATCAAATGTCTCCAACAATGAGCAAGAGTGTGCGTGCGTTTTTTTCTTTACATGATCAAAATTTGCTTTTCATTTCTTAAGTATCAAATCACTTGAAATCACTGACTCTGTACTGAAGAAAAAGTCAATGCTCTCATAACCTCAAATCAAAATAGGGTTGGACGTGTAAATGTTAATCAATGCAGCAATCACTGAATACACATTGAAGCTATTTACATAGCACAGCTCAAGTTTCCATATAAAGGGTCTGGAGTCTTCAATCTACACTGTAGGGTAGATTACAGTGCAATCTACACAAGTAAATGGACTGTCTGTCCCCATATTCTAGAGTGAGCCCCTGAGAAGGCTCTGGCTACAACTTCTTCGCATCTCTCCTGTTTGGCTCTTGAACGGCTGGCATCAGCTAACTCAGGTAGTGGCTGAGACCCACATCTTCCCAAAGGGTCACCTGGCTGACTCCTGAATCCCCTAATCCCTATCATTATTTGGGTCAGCAGAAGCTCTACATACTTCATGCCCTCAGCAAGCATGATTGGCTGAGGAGTTGGAGCGATGGAAGAATTCATGTGAGTTTCCCTTCCATCTTTCCTTCCGACCACTGCCAATAGGTTTTGTCTCTCCGTGGAGAGCGAGTGCAATTGGGTACAGGGAGGGACAAAAAGATGAAGGACTCACACAGGTCCTTCCCCCACCTGCAGTCATTCTCCCGGGGTCCCTATCACAGATTGTCCATGAGAACAAGCTTTCACTCACTTGACTACCTGGCAGCCAGGATAGGTCAGGAAACATCAGAGGGTCCAATCATGAGGAAGGTGCATGTGTGCAAAATGTGCTCACATAAGGGTCCTCCCCTATGTTTTGCCCAATGGCCTGAGACAACTGGGCACCACCACTAGGCTCTCAAAATATACAGCATTGAAAATGCTTCCCACACAGCAGTCCACATGTCATGTGCAATATTTTCTAGCTCAGATCTAAGATTAGGAGATATTGGTTATAGAGGCCAGTGATGATTTGGGACACTGGTTAAGCACAGAATGAATGGGGCCAGTATGCAGTGGGCTTTGAGTATACTTTGGACATGAGACTTTCTGGACCTGGCTGAAAAGATGGCATGATTTCAATATCTGGCTTTTTGAACAGCAAACAAGCTTTTGAAATCTGATTTTAAAGGAGCTTAAAAATTATATCTCAAGTTTGTTTTAATTTAGAACGCAATCCTAACCTGGAGTTAGGCCAGCACAGTTAGGTCCAGCAAAGTTTGGCCGGGACAAGGGACACTGTAAAGTGTGTCTGTACCACTCTCAGAGTCAGAGAGGCCAGCACACAGACAAGCGCCATCCTCCCTGACTCTGAGAGTGGTCCAAACGCACTTTACGGTGGCCCTTTTGCCTGCCAAACTTTGCTGGCCTAACTGTGTCGACCTAACTCCAAGTTAGGACTGCGTCCTTAGTTAAGTATCAACTTGTCCAAATCAATGACTACAGCATTCCTGCTTTGCAGGAGTTGGTCATTGCTTAGCATAGGAGCCCAGTATAGCAGCCCATTGTCAAAACCTTCAGGACTAGAACCGGGAACTCATAGTATTATGTGCAGCTGATTCACATAGTGGCCTACCAGGATTATAGGCTGAAGGGTTCCCAGCAGCTCCATCTACCTAGGCCAGTGATGGCAAACCTTTTGGGCTTGGTGTGTCAGAAATTCAGAAAATGCATAACTCAGCTCTGCTGTTGTGTCACCCCTCCCCCTATTGGGATATATGTTCCTTTACAAGGTTATGGTGTATACTGTATGCTTAAAGGGGAAAACAGAGTCGTTTAAAGCACTGTGGAATTCCCCTGTAAAATTATTATTATTATTTATTAGATTTCTATCCTGCCTTTTTGCCTGAAGGCACCCAAGGTGGCATTACAACACAAAAATACAATATAAAATTTAACATTAAAAAGAAATTTAAAAACAATATTAAAACAATACAATAAAACAAAATTAAAACAAAACAATACAATTTAAAAACAACAAGCCCAGTGGATCATAAGGTATTATAAAAATGTAACAAACCAGCTAGCCAGCCTGTCAACAGTTAACAGCTTTTTGAAATAAAAAGGTCTTCAGCCCCCGCCGAAATGTTAACAAAGAGGGAGCAGTTCTCAATTCAAAGGGGAGGGTGTTCCAAAGTTGGGGGGCCACCACCGAGAAGGCCCTCTTCCTGGCTGCCACCCCCTCACTTCTCCTGGTGGTGGCACAGTCAAAAGGGGCCCCCCACCAGATGATCTAAGAGTATGGGTAGGATTATATGGAAGGAGGCAGTCCCTCAAATACCCCGGACCCGAGCCGTAAAGGGCTTTAAAAGTCAAAACTAGCACCTTGAATTGGGCCCAGAACAGAACCGGCAGCCAGTGTAGTCGCCGAAGCAACGGCTCGACAGAGTCAAACCGATGTGCCCCAGAAACCACCCGAGCCGCCGCGTTCTGTACTAGTTGTAATTTCCAGACCATCTTCAAAGGCAGCCCCACGTAGAGCGCATTGCAATAATCTAATCTAGATGTCACTAGGGCATGAGTCACTGTGGCCAGGTCCGCACAGTTCAGGTACAGCCGCAGCTGGCGAATCAGCCGAAGCTGAGCAAAAGCTCCCCTGGCCACCACCGCCACCTGGGACTCCAGGTGTAGCTGTGGATCCAGGAGAACCCCCAAGCTGCGAACCTGCTCCTTCAGAGGAAGTGCAACCCTATAGTCCAATACCCGAGCTGTGGATTTCCGAACCAAAAGCACCTCTGTCTTATCCGGATTTAATTTCAGCTTGTTCGCCCACATCCAGCCCCCAACCGCCTCCAGACAGCGATCCAGGACCTCAACCGCCTCCTCAGAATCAGGGGGAAAGGAGAGATAGAGTTGGGTGTCATCAGCATATTGATGGCACCCCACTCCAAACCCCTGGATGACCTCTCCCAGCGGTTTCATGTAGATGTTGAATAGCATGGGGGATAAGATGGAACCTTGCGGCACCCCAAACTTAAGAGGTCGGGGTGCCGAACAAGCATCCCCCAGCACCACCTTCTGGGATCAGTCAGCCAGGAAGGAGCGGAACCACTGCAGAACAGTGCCTCCAAGCCCCAATCCGGCCAGCCGACCCAGAAGGACACCATGATCGATGGTGTTGAAAGCCGCCGAGAGGTCCAGCAGGACTAACAGGGTCGCACTTCCCCTGTCCATCCCTCGGCGAAGGTCATCCACCAAGGCGACGAAGGCAGTCTCCGTCCCGAACCCCGGCCTGAAGCCAGATTGAAATGGGTCCAGATAATCAGTTTCCTCCAGTACCCTCTGAAGCTGGGACGCCACCACCTGCTCAATCACCTTGCCCAGAAATGGGATATTCGAGACTGGCCAAAAGTTGTTTAAATTAGTGGGATCCAGGGAGGGCTTCTTCAGGAGCGGGCGAACCATCGCCTGCTTCAAAGCAGGCGGGAGCACCCCCTCCCTTAGAGATGAATTCACCACCCTCCCCGTCCACTCGGCCAGCCCTTCCCGGGCAGCTGTAATTAGCCATGCTGGGCAAGGGTCGAGCGGGCAAGTAGCAGGTCTCACACTCCAGAGAATCCTGTCTACATCCTCAGGCTCTACAAGCTGAAAAGAATCTCAAATTGTAGGATAGACAGGTTCCCCAGTGACATCACTAGATATGCCCACAGCGGCGTCCAAGTCATGCCGAATCTGATCAACCTTCTCTGCAAAAACAAGCCTGTTTTTCAATCTCACACACTTCTTGCTACTAGACTAAAAGAAGGACTCTGTAGACACTTGGTAACTTTGTAACAGAAACCGTTCTTTACTCTTGTAACATGCTCTGACTGGCTTTGATTAAACTTTAACTGATTAAAGTATTTTTAAAGTAATATTGATTAAAGTAATATTGATTAAATATTTACAATTACTGTTTCAAACTATCATATGCTGGCAATGTCTATATATGGTTACACTGCATTTCATAGATAGCTACATTCACTTTCCTGACAGGATTTGTAGAGCTAGTATAAATTGCTCCCTTCTCCTACATATCAGCAGACAAAAAGGCTCAGACTCAACTGACAACTTTGACAGTTAAACTGTCAAAACCAACCACACCCATCTGGGCATTCTAAACAAGAAGTTGTGTCTGACCAATCAAATAGAGGTGCTTTCTTTTACCATATATACCAAGAAGGTTATATATTGACTGGAGGGAACATGACGTCACATTCTTGAAGCCATGGGTATAAACTCAGATCATCACCGCGAAGGAGGATTGCCGCCGCGGAGTCACGAATCAAAATCTCCCTGCCCGTGTGTAAAAGTTAATCTCAACGTCTTTAATCATGCCTGCGTGTTCTGCATACGGGTGTGCGAATCGCTGGACGAAAAATGGGATTTAATTTCCACGGAAAGATTCCTGTATTCACATTACATCGGTTCAATAAAGCTACCGTTCAGTGAGTGCCTTTTTTTTGAAGCTGTGTAATTCCTTGTTGTTCCTAGCAGTCTTATTCACCATTTTCTGACACCCACTGTTAATGGTCTAGAAGGTAAAAAATATATATATTTTCCCCCCTCCTTTTTCCCCCCTTCCCGTTTACACGTTTTTTCCCCGCCTTCCATTTTCTACGGTAATATTTTCGAACTTCTGAACGTTAACAGAATTTATTTTGGGGGGGGGGTGAGTGTAGAAGTTTAAAAAAATACTCTTAATAGCCTAGAAGTAAAAAAGAATTACTCTCATATTGACAACTACTTGGGTTATACATTGAGAGATTTTAATGTAATTTTCCTACATATTTATCTAATTTTTGGCCACCCTCCCCTTTTTTTCTTTCCTTCCCGTTCACACTTTATTTTTGGTTGTGTAGATTTCAAAAAATGAGTCTGTCAAGACAGTGCAATCCGAGTTTAAATAGACAGCAAGTAGCATTTCGTCCGGTGTGTTCAGTAATATAATTACGCGGAATTAAACCTTGGAATTGCATATTAACTCATAATAAGGTTACCAATGATGTTTCTCCACGATCACACGTTGTTATTTTCGTAAGTTTTTACTTCAGGAGTAAACTATTAAGTCCTAAAGAGTACACGAAAAGCAATCTGAAATGCTTGGAATGAGCAATGTTTTGAGTATAATGACGTAGCCGCTAAGCCCGCCCCCTGGCTTCACTTCGTTCCTATTCATATAACAAGCAGGGCCGAGCCCTGATATATACATGCAACACTGCCCCTCTCTGGACAGCAAACGGAGTTGCCTATATATCCAACACCCCCCCCACCAAAACAAAAGACAAAAAAAATTACATATTGAAACACATTGCTCTCTCTCTCTCTCTCTCTCTCTCTCTCTCTCTCTCTCTCTCT
>JAJKFI010000009.1:11324778-11373430 GCA_029204185.1 Lerista edwardsae
CTCTCTCTCTCTCTCTCTCTCTCTCTCTCTCTCTCTCTCTCTCTGGCTGTCGCGCTCTCTTCTCTCCCTTTCTCACTTGCTCTCTGGCTGTCTCTCTCGCTCTTTCTCTGGCTGCTGCTCTCTCTCACCCCACCCCACCCCATGCATGCGCACACGCGTGTGCTCTCCTACACGCACACAGAGGCCAGCAGCAGCAGTTCTGCCTTGTGTGCTTGCTTCCCGCCTCTTGCTTCCTGCCTCTCTCCCTGACCCTCTGTGCACACGCCCCAGGATTCAGAGTGCTCCCAAGTAAGTCGAAAGAGAGCAAAACCAGCCAGCCCCCCTCCCTCCCTCCCTCATCTCCCAGACACCTCCAGACGCAACCTGTTTTCCCCTGGGATTGTGTAACCTCCCGCACTTCTTTAGCAGAGCCCCTGCCGGCCTCCCAGCTGCTTGCAAGAGCTCGCATGGGGGCGGAGCTGCTTCTGATCAGGACAGGCTCAAGGAAGCAGTCTTTAAGTGCCAGCAGCTCCAGTGGGGCCGCGTGTCAGCAAAAATGCATTGGCGTGTCAGCCTTGACACGCATGTCACAGGTTCGCCATCACTGACCTGGGCTGTCTATTGACCATCCTCCCAAAGAGAGTGTGCAAAGTCTTGATATTTTGCCTGGGCTACAATGGTCTTTATTGGCTCTGACGTTTTCATTCCTGGTTCCTGTTTGATGGCTATGTATGGCTCAGCATGGCTCGGCTCTGATGCCCATTCTTGTTGAGGATTGTTTGAAGATCTTAACTTTGCATACTAGATCCACACTTGCTACAAAAACTAGAGGGTGAGAAAAATGTGCAATTGGTTTAGCAGGACTTCTGACTGGCAATATCCGATTGATCAGACAGAACATCACCAAGCTCAGCCATCGAACATTCACATTTTGCAAAACAGTGAACTATATTTTGTTCAGATGCCCAGCATTTGTGTAGCATTTGCACATTAACCAGTACCTCCCTGTGTCAAATGATGCTCATGCTTTTTTCTCAGTACCAGAATTGCTAATAGCTATGCTATCCTATACAGAGAAACAACGTCATCACATTAGCATCAATACATGGTTATAAAAGATGTATGACTAAAGGCCAATATTAGTTCACTCTTCTGTTCATTTGCTCATCATAAGGCTTACATTAGTATGATCAAATGATCTTAGCTTATCCTCAGCACCGTTTGTGGCTTGAGAGCAGATGGCTGGCAGTGGAGGTTGAAACAGGCTACTTTTAAAAGCAACTGAAAGCCAATCAAAGCTAACATGTACATACTGTATCAAGTGAACAATTACAAATTCCTTCATTTCAGAGCAGTTGGTAAGAATGACTTTAAAATAAGAACTAAAGGACTGTGCACATCCAAGTACTGTAATACAGAAATCCACATACAGTTTTGGTTTAATTAAGAACCTGAACATTTCTGAGATATCATGATGCAGTAGACAAGATATTTTTACAAATACCAACAAGTGAATACAAAATTAAGCCATTGGTTTACAGCAGGGGTCCTCAAACTACAGCCTGTGGGCCGGATCCGGCCCCCCAAGGTCATTTACCCAGCCTGCATGAGGCCCTAGACTCTGGGGGGGAAAAACCGTGGGGAAAAAGGAAGCACGCTTTATGCTCCGCCACAGAGAGCAGAATCCGACGCAGGAAGCGCCCCAGTTGCGGTGAGAGAGCAAGAAGGGCCTGCCCACTTTCTTTCCCACCACAATTCAGGACCCCAGCAGCCCTCCTCCTCCTCCTCCCTTATCCAATGGCAGGGAAGGGGCGGAGCCAGCCACTTGAAACGCTCCTTGCTCCTCTTCCTTCCCACACAGCCAAGTGGTTTGTCGTGATGTGCATGTGCGGCTCGCTATCTCCTTGCTTCCCCACTTGCGCAATAATGCAGTGTCCTCTTTGGCCGTGAGGCAGTGGCGTTGGTGGTGGCAGTGGCACCGGGAGCTGGGGGATGGAGCCGCCGCCACTGTAACTGCAGGAGTCGCTGGGTCATCTCTGCGTAGAGGATGGGGGAAGTGTGTTGGCCACAGGGACTTACTACAGCCAACTTGCTTCCCCCGCTCTGCTACGTGGTGAGCCTCCAGGGCCCAGAACCCCCCATGGAAGCCCCCTCGCCCTCCCACTCCCTCCGCAACCCCGCACGCCTCCTTTGCTGGCTTCCCTCCTCTGGTGAGTGCCTTCTCTTCTCCCCCTCTTCTCTGCCCTTCCCCAAGTGTTGTCTCCTCCTCATGGTTTGCTCCACTGTTGCCCTCTCCCCAGTTTTGTTCCCCTACCACTGATCTCTGTATTTTTAAGAACGTCTGGGGCAGCTTGGACAAGCTAGTGGTGGAGCAGGGTGAAATGATGCCTGTGGTCCCACTGCTGCTGTTCATGGTGAGAACTTGTGGGCAGCTATGAAGGAGGCACAGTGGCGTGGCCCAGAAAGCAAACTCCATCGCTGGTTTTTTGTTGTTGTTGTTTGTTTGTTTTGCGCTAGAAATGATATATGTGCAGTGTGCATAGGAATTTGTTAATATTTTTTTGAAACAATAGTCCGCCCCCACCCAACAGTCTAAAGGACAGTAACTGGCCCCCTGTTTAAAAAGTCTGAGGACCCCTGGTTTACAGTGTCCAGGGCAATGGCAATAAATGTTGACCATGATCATTGAATCAAATAGTATTTATATGCCACTTTTCAACAAAAGGTTCACAAAGCGGTTTACAGGCCAAAAAAAGAAAAAAAAAGTTAAATGGCTCCCTGTCCCAAAAGGGCTCACAGTCTTTAAAAAAATGCAGAACACCACCAGTAAAAAGGCACTAGAAAAGACATTGTGCTGAACTGAAGAGGGACAATTACTCTCCCCTTGCTAAATATAAGAGAAACACCACTAGAAAAAGTGCCTCTTGCCCAGTTAGCAGTGAACTAAAGGATTTCATGGAACTAATTCGTACTTCTAGAGTAGCCTTTATGTAGAGAATTTCTCATAGCTTGTATCATAAGGAAGTGAATGAGTGGAGAAGCTTCCAGTTTTAAACACACACACACACACACACACACACACACACACACACCCCAGCTCTAGTTTTACACTCAAGAACAAGATCTGTTCCTGGGTCCTCTGCAAATACTGAAATCTGTGGATATTGAAATCTGCAAAGGGGCCTTCACAGCACCTCCAAAACACAACCAGAAGTGCCTTCTGGTTGGGTCTGAAGGTATTCTGAGGTGTGCCTCAGAAAGCCCCTGAAAGGCACTTCTGCTTTTTAGAAGGCTCCAAGGGACCTTCTGAGGTGCAGGGAGCTGAGCCACAGAGCACCTCCCAGACGCGACTTGGAGTCAAATCTGCGGGTCTCAAATCGAGGGATAATGAGGGCCCATCTGTATTCAGATACAGGTGACAGATTGAGAAATTCAGGTAAGAATCATTGTGAGATTTAGGTGATAGATGCATAAACCTATAAGTATAACACAGTCATCAATATATCTCAAACTCTCACGGCCCAATTCTATCTTTGGCTGGCCTGTGGGGCTCAACAGCATCCTGCAGGCCCGCCAGAGACCATGGCACGATGGAGAGGTCAAAAAACAAAATTCTACCATTAGGCCAACTAAGCAGCCACCTATGGTGAAGACCTCAGAGGGGTGCAGTACTTACCATTGAGGGACACACTTTTATACAGAGTAGTTTTTTTTAACCTATAAAAAATGCAACTGACAGTATGTATTTTTTATTTTAAAATAAATAACACAACACTTCTATGGAATATTGTGTAAAATTAATTATAAAGTCTGATGACAAATTTCTATTTCCATTAGCCTTGCCTAGGGTGCAATATTTTGCACCAGGCCTGGTTATCCTCACAATATAATGTGTAGGAGACCATTCTCAGAACCAGATCATTATTCCTGTCTTCAACCTTAATTGACCCCCATAATTGTTTTGGTCTTTAGGGTTTGTTTTTCCTTTAATACTTTAACACAGTCTATATATTTTGTAACAAGAAGTCAATATTTATCCAGTTGTAAGATTTACTCTTCATTGGTTTCTAAATCAACACAGAACACTTGCTGACATTTATCCTCATGACAAAAATCCCCTCACGTTTCAATTCCCCCCATAGGATATCAGGGTTATGCAGAGCCTAACTTAAATAGAGTAAATTATTATTTAAAGTCATTTGACCAAGTCAATCTCTAACCTACTTGAATTTGTCAGTAGAATTACATGAGGAAGCAATCTTATACTGCAATGTTTCTCAAACTGTGGGTTGGGCTCTATTTGATGGGTCACGAGTCACGACCTGATGTCAGGTAGGTCGTGGAAAGCTGGGAGAAGCCATCTTGGAAACTGCAGACCTTACTCTTGCTATATTCCTTTTGTGAGTGTTAACAGTTTAAATTTTCAAGCGGAATTTTTTTTTAAATTGTTTTTAGTTCAGTGCTTTTACATACTATTTTATCCTAATCTTGCTTTCTATCAGGGATGTTCCATGGTTGGGCAATTGCTGCAGTCCAAAAATGCCAGTTTGCATTCCAGGAGTGTCATTTTATGATGTCATAATGATGGCACTTCCTGCTTGATGATGTCACTTCTGACGATAATATCACTTCCACGTTAATGACATCACTTCTTCAGGTCTCGACCACACCAAAAAAATGGGTCATTCTAAAAAGTGGGTCCTGGTCTAAAAGGTTTGAGAACCACTGCTATACTGCACTGGATCAGGCAGGCCAGCAGGCCTGAATTGTATCCAGCGCAGTATAGGAGGCAGCTGGAAGCCACCACAAGGTAAGGGGATATCTTCCCCCTTATCCCTGCATAGGCCCCAGCAGCTCCAATAGGGCTCTTTGGATATGTGCCAGTGAAACACTGACACAAATCCATGCAGCCTATGCAAGGCCAAGGTGGGAGGTTATGGTTGGCAAAAGTACCAGATCCTGTCTCCGCCCCACTCCCCGGGCCGGCCCACCCATGGGCCCATCCTTCCTCCACCCTCCCCATGCCCCTAAACGCCTCCCTCCCACCTCCCTGTGTTCTTCTAATCCCAACCCCCCCCCATTTCCACTTACCGAGGGAGGGTGCAGAGGCAGGATCCAGCCAACCCATTTGCCTCTCAGAGCAGCGCAGCCGTGCATTACAGCACATTTGCCACACTTCCAGGCCAGCATAACTGACATATTCCGGCCTAACTGGCTGACAGGATTGTGCCCTTACGTAATTTTATTTTCCTCCTTCTAGTCTTCCTATTCTAAATGCGCTACTGGAAAGCAAATCTGGTTGATTTAAGTGGACCACACCCAAACATTCCATTTAGAACTGAGGGATCCAAAAATAGCCACTTTGGCTGCAATCCTACGCACATTGATCTGGGTATAAGTCCCACTGAATACAATAGTGAACTTCTTCTTTCTTTCCAACAATACTGCTCAAATAATGACTTACTTATAAATATCAGAGAAAACTAAAATATTAAAATATTAGTTTTCTCCAAATCTTGGGCCCCGTCATCTTGGAGAGTCGGCGATTCCATATACCAACAGGTTCAAACCTTCAGATACCTAGGAATCCTTTTTCATTTCCGACATTCATGGAGCCCTCACCGCAAATCTATAATTGCCTCCATTTCCCCCTCCTTAAATGCAATTTCCCGCTTCCACTTCCACTCTGGTAACCAGTATGTCCCTGCTGCCATCCAAATTCTTTACTCTAAAACATTTTCCCAGTTACTCTACGGAGCCCCAATTTGGATCGAGGCAGCAAACTCTGAACTTGACAAGGTGGCTGCCTCCTTCCTTAGTATAGGAAAATCCTTGGGATTCCTAATCTTATTAGGATTTCTACCATCATCTTAGAACTGGGCATTCACTTACCATCTACTCTAGCCTGGACCATCACCTTTAAGTTCTGGCTTAGAATTCACCTTTCAACCCCTTCTGATTCCATTCTCCAAGATATATTAAAGGACTCCTTTACTTCTAGCCGGTTCTATTTTATAGAAGCCAAACTGTCTTCTCTTTCTCTTTCTGTTGAAGCCTTAGCTGACATGAATCTCCGTACAGCATACCAAACTATCAAGTCCAAGCTTTTTGAGTCCGAATATGCAACTCTATTTTCCCAGTTGAACCCCGTCTGCTCCCCACTTGCCTTTGGCCTATTCCCCTCTCTTGGCCGACCTTCTAATTATTTTGATCAATTACGCAACCCAAAAAAAAGACGAGCCTTCATGCTTGCAAGGCTCAACATCTTTCCATCTGCAGCCCACTTTGGAAGATTCACTAACCCACCCCCACCCCCGTCTCAATAGACTGTGTCATTTTTGCACCCTTGAACTTGACTCTCTTGACCATATCCTGTTGCGATGTCCAGCTCACTCTATTCCTCGCAATAGGCTTCTGGGGCCGCTTCTTTCTTCCCTCCCTTCTTCTCTTTCTGACCCACTGCCAATACTTCTGAGTGATTTTTCGGCATCTATTACCAACCAAGTAGCTGAATTTCTATTTACTGTTATGAAGATTTCTCCCAAATTTTATTACAAACATTAAATTTACTTCTTTCTCCCCCTACTTGAGTTGGAATGTGTTTTGTTTGTGTTTTGACCCCGCTGGAGCTGGTAGGTCAGTGGCAGGGAGGGTTCAGGGGAGAATCGTGGGCAAGTTGGGGCAGGGAGCAAGCCAGGCAGGGGGCTGTTCGAGGACAGGAGAGGGAAGATCTTGGTGGCCGTGGCATACACTGAGATCTTATTCCTCTTTTCCTGACCTGTCCTGAACTGTTCCCTGAGCCTCTTCTATGCTAGCTAAATAGGTCCAAGGAAATCCAGCAGCTTATTGAAATGTAAGAAATATGTTTACCTCTTCTAGGTCATGTGGTTGCTTCCCCCATAGCAGGCAATGCAGAAGTGCTGTTGGCTGGCAGCGGATAGGATGGGACCCTTAGGCTCGTAGAAGGGACTTGCTAGTCCACTGGAATTTTCAAAGGGCTTTTCCTTTGTGCAGCTGATCCTTGTGTCATATCATAAACTGCTTTAGACTGCTCAGTGGATGACCACGGGAGTTTCTCACCCAAGAAAATAACTCATCTTAAGCCTTTTTAGGCTCATGGGATGGAGTTTTATGATTTTTTCGATCCTGGACATTCCCAGATGAGACACTTATTGTTCATTTACCGGTCATTCCCACAAACTCATCAGCCATCCATTGGCTACTTTTTCCCCATGGTTAAGCTATCACGTTCATTAACAAGAAAAATCCATGAATGAACACAACAGTTTAACCACAGGGAAAGTATGGATGGCCATTGGATAAATGACAGGCAGATGGATGATGAAGTCAAGTGAACAGCTCATAAAAGGTATGTAAACAATATGTGACTAATACAATCCCAGACTAATACAACTTCTGAAAGTATCCCTGGTCATTGAGGCATGGGAAACATGTAATATTAAATGGTTGCATTTGTACAGGCATGTCCCAGTATCCACTGGGGTTCTGTTCTGAACCTCACAGTGGATACCTGAAACCATGGATACTGGGGATGCCTTTTTAAAGCTACAGAAACGTCAATGGTCTTCCTGCAACAAGACCTTGCGCTACAGAACTTGCAGTACGGAATTGTACATGCTAAAGCTGTTTTGAACAAAATCAGGCTTTTGCCTTGAACACTTTACTGCTCTTTCCTGGGTCCATGAAGAATCACATCAGCGAGAGTGTTGAACAGAGGGTATTTTTCAGGATGGTTATCATTGTTATCATTCCCACGAATTGGAGGCTAATATACTGGATAAAACGAGTAACTTCAAATAATCGGCTATATTTCATGGGTGCACGAAAACTTGAAACCCAAAGCTGTAAGATGTTGCCTAGTCTGTTAATTCAAGTACAAATCCTCTTCTATAAAACAATAGGGGATTTTTTTCTCAATTACCTAATAAATGGAGAGAACAAATTACTTTCCTCCCACTGTTCGCCACAGTTCCATGGTTTAAAACATTTCTTTATTGGCATGCGGGTTTTAATTCAGGCCTTTTTCTCTTAATTTCATCCAAATCAATCTTTTCATTGCGAAGACGTCTCCAGGGGCTCATGGCAGGAGAGATGCAAACATAGCCAGTGACGCACATGATCGGCTCAAACTACACAACCCACCAAATAGGCTTTGCCGCAATATGGACTTGGCCGGGGTCCATTTCAGGCCAGTTTTCGTCAAGGCTGCACTGGAATTATCTCAGCAGTGAATTTGAATCTAGCCTCCTTATTGGATGGACACACACGGGGACACAACCCAATTAAGGTATCAAGTGGGCAGCCATCAACGCATCTACATTCTGAAAACAAACAAAAGAACGGGGTTAATTTGAGCCTTGTCATCCTCTTCAAGCATCCCAGAGAAGAGGAACCCGTGAGGGCTTCCCAGGACATGCGGACAATGCACAAACTGCATTCTGCTCCTCACTCTGCTTCTGATTAGTTTAGTGACAAATGCTGAACATGGGGAGTTACTCTCTGTGATCAACATCCCTCCCAACTATCCCCATGTTTGGTGTTCGTCACTGCAGAAAAATACCAATTATGAGGTTGGATGGCAGGGTGGAACTAAGCATGACTAAGCATGTATCATCAGCATGCTGTGGAGGAGCCTTCATGCACTTGTGTCTTGATGGAGACAAACAACTGAATAGGCTTTGAGATTTCAGTGATTGTAGAAACTGAGACTGGAGCAACTTCAGGTGCAGCAAACAATTCAGAGTGCAATCCTAGCCTGGAGTTAGGCCAGCAAAGTTTGGCTGGCACAAAGGACACCATAAAGTATGTTGGGACCACTCTTGGAGTCAGAGAGGCCAGCACACAGATGTGCACCATCCTTCCAGTCATTGAAAGTGGTCCAAACATGCTCTATGGTGACCCTTGTGCTGGCCAAACTTTGCTGGCCTAACTGTGCCAGCCTAATTCCGGTTTAGGATTGCACTCAGACACACCAGTGAGAGTTTGACTCCCACATATTTCACGGTCAGGTTCTCTTCCCGCCATCCCCATCTATGGCATGTCACAACCTGCTTTTGGAGCTCCCTATAGATTAAAAAACAAATTGTGTTGCAGCATAAAGTGGCTAGAGAAACGCAACCTCAGATCTTTTCCCACACACACATGCACTGAGTGCTTGGAATTAGTTGTCCTAGACCACTGGATCCCGGCCTGAATGTGTACAAGCAGAGATAATCTAATCAAGTGGCTTCACATCCTTGCTTCTATGAACAATGATGTCTTGTTTCCATCAGTCCAAAGGAATTTGGCTCAATCTGTACCAGTCTGTCATTGGCAGATGGGAGAGCAGTTCAATCAGGAATGTAGCTCAATGGCACAGCATATGCTTTTGCATGCAGAAAGTCCCAGAATAAGGGCCAAATCCTAACCAGTTTTCCAGTGCTGATGCAGAGATGCCAAAAGGACATTCACTGCATCCTGCAGTGTGTGTGTGGGGGGGAGGCTGCTTCCGTGATGAAATGTTGGATAGGATTGGGCTCTTAAGTCTCTAGCATCTCTAGGGAGAGTTGGGGAAAAACCCCGCCCAACATGCAGGGTGCCAGCTCATTTTAATCAGAAATGTTACTGGCAAAGATGCCCCCATGGAGTCTTCTATGGCCCTGGAGTGACAAATCGATACATGGATTCCAAATTAATACATGAATTAACATCTCTCTCTCTCTCCCCACACACACACACACACATCCTTAATCTATTTCATGCTTTATTAACATTGGTATCTGATTTTTTTTTTCATTGGACAAGTGATTCAGCTAGTTTAGATCAGTTTCCTTAACTATGTGCATTCATTTTGTCATACATTCAGGCTTTCAATGTTTTGACTGAAAGTCTCAGATTGAAAGCCTCAACTGGTCCTGAGATAAAGACTTCCTTGTTTAGAAGTCTTTAAACACTGCTTATAACACTCTACTTCAGTAATTCCATTGGCATGTATCAGACACAATTTGCTTTCTAAGAATTAGACTTAACTGTCGGACACAATTATTTCTAGACAATCAGATAGACTCCTACTAGATTTATGACAGAGGACCTACCCCTTCTCCCCAGATATATAATGCGAGAGAACTAAAGCAACCCAACAATATCAAGTGGATTTACTTACCAACATGCCTAGACCTAGAACTGAGGGAATAGCTTCCAATGAATTCTGTTAGTGTTCAACTAGGTAGATCCATCTCTGTGGGTTCAGAACATTCTAGGCTGGTGCAGCAAACCCATCATCTTATAATCGTACCAGAAACAATGGATAGTAAAACAATTGGGTAGTAAAAAGTAACACATCAGTTATGGACAAAAAACCAGCCCTTTTACCTGATTCACGCCAGAGTCATGGTCACTACTCATGTGGCCACTGTGAGCATTTGTCGCTATCCTGGCAGATCTGAAGACTTTGTAGGCCCAACTGATGGCAGATGTTGTTATTCTTTGTTGGAGTTTACTACCATCAATTCTGACAATGTTGTTTATGTTATAAGTTAGGACCAGCACATCCATGAGGCCAACTGAACCAGTCGCTTCAGGCAGCAGATTGGTGGGAGGGGTTGCCGTCTCCCCCACTTGCCCCACCAGCAGAGGCTGGTGCATCATGAATTAAGGACAGAGGCAGCATTTGGTCCACTGTGCCAGGAGGTCTCAGCTGGCCCTGTATACGATGACTGTGGTCTGTTTTTATGGGAAAACCCATCCAGAAAAGGACTGAAGAACATTGTAAGAACATAGTTAAAGGGTCCAATCCTGTATTCGCTACTTGGCATTCCTGGAACTCCACTGGCACTGACTGCCATGAGCCAGTCGGAAAAGATGCGCCAATAGCACACTACTTAGCGTGCTGCTGGGAATGCCAGTGGGAAGGCCTGCATCTTCCTACCTGCGCCATTGTGCCATTCACCAGAGCAGGTAAGTCATCAGGGAAGGCAGGAGGTGGGGGAAGGTGCCACAGGGTGGGTAGGAGATGAAACAAAACAGAGAAGTGGATGGGCAGATTGAATCCGGGAAGGGGTTGGGTTTGGTAGCAGCAGTGTCCACTGAATCCTATCCCCCTTCCATGCAGACTTGCACCAACTATTTAGCTAGCGATGTCTGAGTAGACCCCTCCCCCTGCACTGTGGAAGCTTACTACCAGGTAAGGGAACAAGAGCCCTCCATAACTGCGCCCCCCCCCCAACCATAGGGTGCAGCAGTTGCTCTTTTGGCACTGCTGCATCGGCGGGAAGGATAATAATAATAATAATAATAATAATAATAATAATAATAATAATAATAATAATAATAATAATAATAATAATAATACATGTATTTATATACCGCCTTTCTTAAAGTCACTAGATTTCTCTAATGATTACAACTCAAGGCGGTTTACATAGGCAGACTTTTCACAAACCCGAAGGTTTTTACAATTTACAGAATGTTCTATCTTTCAAGAACCACACTCAAACAGATCTTTCTTTCCGGATTTAGCCTTCTTTCTTTAGCCACCCGTCTGTCGTCTGCTGGCTGATGAGGCTTCCCTGCTCTCACCAGAGACGCAGCTGAGTTCAGCACACTCCTCCTCCCACGAGGCAGCTGAAACTCAGCTTGTAATCAGCCGCAGTTTGCAAGGTCTGCCGCTCACACAGACTTCCGGGAGTCTCGAGCTCACGACCTTGAGATCTTCAGTTGTTATCTTCGGGCAAACGGAGGCATTAACCCTCTCGGCTAAAGTACTGGTCAGAACACAAACGTACCGCTAAAGATGTGTTCTTTTGGTCTCTTAAACAAGTCAACACCTGTAGAGACAAGACTTGACATAGATGCAGCCATCTTTACATGACTGTGTTGAATTCCCTCCAATTAATGCAACTGCAATCTGTTTTGTTTGCCTTTCCCTTTTCCAGGAGTTTTCCAGGAGTTACAGAAGAGAAACCGTTCTGCAGGAAGGCACTAAGCTTCCTTTTGGGTGTGAGATTGGCAAGGCATTCATGCGTGAGTATTGCCGTTTCATTGACAGATGCTGAGTTGCACTCGATTTGAGTTGTTTCTATGAAGAATTGCCCATTTGCTCTTGTACTGAGCCTTATATGTTTCTTCCTGGCAAGTTTTGTATTTCTTTAATTTGTTTCTTATGAACGATTATGTTTGTATTTCATGGAGTAATTTGTAAAGTTCTTACGTACGATACATTTAAACACACACAATCAGAATCTATCTTTTAGTTCCCTATGAAGAAGATGTGAGCTCAAAATGCATGGGGATTGTATTGCTAACTTCCAGTACTAAACTACTTCTGTAGCAAGCAAGCAAGCTTTGGTTGTTTGCTGTAGTGATGCTGCCCCCTTATTCCTTGGTGTGATGAAGCTTGTCTAGCAGTGCATTAACAAAGAGCGTTTCCTTCTAACCAAACATCCTTATTTTCAAATACAGTAAGACCAGGCACTTTGAAGGGGCACATTACAAACCTGCTCAGTGTCGCGTTCTGGTTGTGTAGTTGAGGTTTATGGCCCTGGATGAAAGTTCTTTTCCATTTTGTCAATAGGCGATAACATGTGTTTGCAGGCAAAAAAATAATAATTCCATTAGGTGTCCACCTGAATGAAAGCTGGAAAAAAAAACATCCGCATATATTTGTCAGTCTAAGAACTTTGAAATAATACATTTCTGAAAAGGATTTGTGTGTCCCATTTCACAACTGAATGAATTATGGCGCAATCCTAACTTGCGCTGGAACAGCAAGGCCAGCAGGCCTGTGCCGTATCCAGTGCAAGTTGGGAGCACTCAGAAGCCTCCCCATTTGCCACCTTGCCCCAGGGAGGCTCCAGCCTCTTCTATATGCTCCTTGGACCTGCGCTTCCTGTATAGCAGGCGCAGAGTCAAGGATGCTGCACAGCCCAAATCAGGACCGAGCGGCCAGCAGACGGAGGCCTTGAGGCGACTTAATGGCTCCGCCCCCTTCCCCAGGCTGGCACGCCTCCCAGCCTGCCCAAGGCACCCAGTTCCTCCCTCCCGCCTGCCCTCCTTCCACCCAGAACCACTCTTGCGCCAGCTGAGTTTGGCTGTGGGCCTTCCAGACCCTCCCAACAGCTAGCGTTATCACCCAGGAAAGGTCAAAAGCCCCTGGTTCCCGTGGCACTGTGATCTCTGCAGTGCCATCATGCACCCAAATCTGGGCCCACTCCCCTTAAAGGGAAATAGCCCATTCAGAGCTTCCAATGGAGGGTCGCAACTCACCACTTTGAGGAGCACTGAGCTAGGGTGTTGGAGGAGCAGAGGCTGGCATATCACTAGTGATTAGTCATGATTATCCTTTCTTTGGCTATCAGCCACTGTTTTTATGCAAGCTTTTAATGGGGTTTAGGATGAACATATTTTCTGCTTCTGAGGGTGGGCGAGCTGGGAGGTGGGTTGGCCCAGAGAGAGGTCGGAATTTGAATATGGCCATTAGGCCGCATCCAAACCCCTGTCCCCAGGTCGCACAGCCCTGATTCAGGGGCTATTAAGCAGGCACAGATCCGACCACTGGGGCAGCTGGCACCCTTGTTCCATGGAGGCTCCTGTGCAGTACCAACCTGCAAGAGCAAGGGGGAGGGGCTGCACTGCACAAGAGCTGAGGCTCCTGCAAAACATAGCGTTGCCCCCCCCATAGAAATACCACTGTTGGCATCCGTCACCATGTGGACCCAGCCCCTTGCCACTTCCAGCAGTGATCAGACCACGCTCTCCAGGAGAATAATGTTTGTGGCAGCCACAAATCACACTATGCCAGCAGAATGCACATTCTGCCAGCAGAGCATGCAGTTAAGACTGGGCCCTGAATTGTTAAAACTGAACTAGATGAGCCAATGGTCTGATTTCACACAAGGCAATTTCCTATGTTCCTTGTATGGTAACAACCTCTGTGATCATGGCAGGTGGGCAAACTGCCCACACAACACCAAGAATCACTGCTGGCCGTATCTATAAATTGTGATATTCACACATTGTGTCAGTTCTTGCAAGTGCATGCCTGCAAAAAGTTCAGAACGCACAGAAAGATATTGTCTCAACCAATACTATAACTTCTTGCCATATCCTACATTGGGGTTTTATTCAAATCAATCCAAAATGTAAATATCTACTGTGTCTTACAGGCGGTCCAATAGCTTCCTACAACACACTATTTTATGCGTTAAGACAGCAAATATGGACTAGGGTTGAAGAATCACAACGGGATTCTTAATTAGATTTTGGAAAGGGGGCTGGAGGGGGGTAGAACTGAACTGAAATGTGGCAATTAGATTCTGTATGTTCACCTTTAAAGAACCTACATCGTTTTTGGATTCTGTTGAGTAGCTCAAAGTTATTTTCGCCTTGCATTAGCAGCCCCTTGCTTCCAACTTGGCTGCAGTGATAATTAAATCAGCTTGCTTTGTCATTAGGAGTAGTGACTTCTTCCACTCCCCTTACGCCTACACTCTGCTGTCAAATAGCGCTCCATTGAGGCTAAGAAGGCACATCAGAGACTATAAAAGGTGACTCCCCACCGCAGGTTAACCCTCACACGCAATTATTCTAATGGCAATATGTATGCCAGAGTGTTATCCACAAAAAGAAAGGAAATGGTCTTGGCTCCACACAAGGCAATGTCAGAAAACTAACAGTTTGTTGACACACTGGAAGAAATTAGCAAACAAAATATTGTGTGTACCTTAAAAGTTGCAAACTCAAAGCCAAATCTTTATTTATTGCTTAAAATTAATGTTATATTTGGTGGACAATTTTGTACCCAGAAATGAAGATCATGCATGTCTTTCCTCTTTCCTAGGAGCAGTACAAATCCAATAGAAGGATCAGATTCAAACCATTCCTTAGGGTTCATTATTTCAGAAACAGGGTGTATTTAATGCATGCAGGAGCAGAGGTGTTTCCTATTGGGGGGCAA
This sequence comes from Lerista edwardsae, assembly GCA_029204185.1. NCBI lineage: Eukaryota > Metazoa > Chordata > Lepidosauria > Squamata > Scincidae > Lerista > Lerista edwardsae. Next base: position 11,339,711 of record JAJKFI010000009.1, read on the forward strand.
AATGCTAAGTTTTGCAGGATCCTGAGCTCCTCGCCCCACCCCTCACCTAAAGCGCAGTTCGCTGCTCAGAGAGCCTGCTCAGAGGCTTTGCTCTCTGGAGGCAAGGAGCAGGGGCTGCGTCACACAGGAGCACAGACTCCTGCAAAACTTAGCATTCCCCCTGTCCTGTAGGAATGCCTCTGGGCATGAGTGAGCATGCTAGCTGACCCACACCCCACAGGTGCTCTGGTGAATACAGAGGCTCTGTATGCAGAATCTGCACACAGTTTGAAAAACAGTAAACATAAACATATTGAGCTTATAGTACATACAACTCAGAGCACAATCCTAACCTGGAGTTAAGCCGGCACAACTAGGCCAGAAAGGTTTGGCTGGCACAAGGGACACCATCAAGTATGTTTGGACCCTAACCTAACAGACCCTAACAGACGTGCACCGTCCTCCCTGACTCCGAGAGTGTCCAAATGCGCTTTACGGTGGCCCTTGTGCTGTCCAAACTTTGCTGGCCTAACTGTGCTGGCCTAAATCCAGGTTAGGATTGCACTCTCAGGCTCTATGCGGACAATGATGAAAGTGTGGAAGTGAAGGATGACTATGTGGAAGTCAAGGATGAGGCTAGCAGGTCCTCTCTCCTTTTTCATGAATTGAATATGCCCTGATTCACTCAATTAAACAGGGCAAAAGTTTTAAAGCAAACTGGAGTGTGATCAAGTTAGGGTGCAATCCAACCCACTTTCCAGCACAGGGGTAAGCACAATGCAGCTCCACGGTAAAGAATCAAACATTCCCTTACCTTGAGGAGGTCTCCACTGCAGAATGCAGAACATGCCCCATTGGCACCACTATGTCAGTGCTGGAAAGTGGGTTAGGATTGCACCCTTACTCCAACCCCATCTGCCTGTGTCACTCTATGGAAGCACTGGTGAAGGCAGCAGGACAAGAACTTCATTCTCTTGTCCTCCAATTTCTCCCCACCTGAGAAAAGAAGGCAGGCAGGGCGTAGGTTGCAGCCAAAGCGGAGGCCAGAAAGATGTTGCCTTCTGAATCGCTCATGCCAACACTGTGTCTGAACAACGGGAAAAGCATACAGTGAAAAGCTCACCTACACAGGTCATTAATTTAATCCTCCCACCACTTCAACATTAATAGTTGGAATAAACATTTTTAAAAAGGTGATATCATTAATGGAGCAAAGCATCCTTTTCTCTTGTTTGCCCCCTCAGCTCTCCAAAAATATTCATCGGCTTCAGCCGGCCAAAGGAATTCCATGACAGGTGGGAGAAGCAGCAATCCGCTGAAAAGCTTCACTCTGATGAAAACAAGAAATCAATCACTTGCTTTTGCAAGACTGTTTCTGAGATTGACAGGCATACAAAGTATGAATCTGTAAAGCCTGCACCTGGTCAGGAAACTAGGAAATAGGACAAAACATTCTCTTTTGGTAATAATTATGCTTTCCACTTAATCATCAGCATCAGACTCAGCAATGGAAACTACAGCCGTATAAATGAGGAAAGCATAGGTATTTAAATCAGGAATCATTTTTCCTCTTCCATTTATATGGTGATGAATTTTTTTATCATTTGTTTGCCATTCTAGCTGATGCTGTCAGTACGTGGAATTAAGGTTAGAAAATATGGTATTTAAAAAAAAATTGACTGGTGACATGCAACATAAGATGTGTCATTTTTGCTATAGGCTGAATATAGATTCTTGATGGCTTGAATCATGACTCAAAACCCTCAAATGTAGATACAATTAAAATATTACAACATGTATTCAAGAATAGTCACTTTTCTGCTTTTCTGTCACAGATGTAGCTCTCGGATTGCTGGTCTAACAACAGATGGGAAAAGCAGGCACAACTGTCAATCTTATCACAAAATATGGACATTCATGGCCAAGTTGAATCTCTTGCACTGAAGTCTATAGGGATACAGCAACTGATTCCAGGACTATTTCAGGACTATCTCAAGTTGTAGCTCAATGTAGAAGAAAGACTTTGCATGTGGAATTCCCGCGGTTATCCCTGTTATCAGCAAATGGGGCTGGGGGAAAAATCTGCCTGAAACCCTGGGGAGCTGCTGACAGTCTAGGCAACCAATGGAATGGACCAAGGGTCTTTCTCAAACCAAAGCAGGCAGTTTCATATGCTCTCAGGGACCCTTAAGCCAATGTGACCAATGTAGTCACATTGGGCCCTGCACTTTGGGAGGCCCCACACCAGCACAGTGAGCATATCGCCTGCTGCTGCAGCCTGGATCTCTATGGGCTAGTCAGTGGGGCCAGCAGAGCAGCTTTACCTTGTGCCCTCCCACCTGCCCCTGCCTCTGAACCATCCAAAATGGGCCTCTTGGAAGCAGGTGGCAGTGATGTCATCATGTCATCACCAACTATTTCCAGGTGCCGTGCATGGCACCAGAAATGCTTTTCTTGGTGAGTGGGGGGGCCCCGCAGGAATGCCCCGCATTGGGCCCCACTGCTCCTGGAGCCAGCCCTATATTTTCTGTCCTCAAAACAAATGCTGAAATTAATAGGATTCATCCTAATCACTGGTATGAAGGAATTAAGAGCAAAATACATATTACATTAAGTGCATCATGAGAGATGACGTGGGGTTGTTGTTGTTTTTCCTAAATGTGAGCTGTGGGGAGCTCAACCTATCCTGGAACTGAGTTAGTTCTTAATCCTTTGTCCCCACCATGGTTCCAAACCAACTCAGAGTTTTCCTGCAACTCCTATTTAGAAAAAAGCAGAGTAGATCAGCTCAAATGACACTCTTAATAAAACACATATTAGGCTCTCAGGTGCAAGAAAATGGATCAGGATGCACTTTAAGATACCTTTAGCCTATTTCAGCACACAGGGTGCTGGGGATAGTGATATTATTCCTGGGATTGGGTAGGAAATACATAATACTGAAGTATTTGCATTTTGAATTATGTAAACAAGCACAAATGGCCTGATCTTATCCTGGCTCCACTGGACACTATGGACTTGTATCCACAGCTGGGAGCTAGGTAGCAATGGAGAGGCAAGTAAAACACTGCCTGGCCCCCAATGGACGTACTGAGATCTGTGCCAGCTCTTTAACTGGCTTAAATCAAAGTGGGTCCAAGGGCCTAATACAGGAACATAGGATTGCATAGGATATCAGTGCCATTGTTGCCATCACTATCTGCACCAAGCCTGCCCTTGACACGCTCCCAACTGGGCCTGATTCCTGCCCCAGTCTTCCCCTGGAATGCCCCTCCACCGACCTACCTGCTCCAGTGGGGACTCCTTTGGTGCACACACAGACAAGTGACCATTTGGGAAGGTGCAGCTCTATGCCGAAGGACTTAAAAAGCTGCACCTGTCAAAATTCCCGCTTCTATACAACAGTTAAAAGTATAGGCACTCTGTCCTGCATTTGGGGTCACCAACCACTTCCGCTGGCAGCCCTGGCCCAAGTGCCATTGGAACAGCTGAGGTCGAAGTATGAAAGTCCTGGGTCTGGGCCTGATGGCAGTACATGTTCCATCAGTGCAAGGCCTGGAGAAACGTGGACTGTTGCTCTTTTCACTTAACATTGAGATGAAAGGAAGAGACTGGTCTAGCCTGTTTAATAATGCTTCAAGGTTTAGAACGCCAGTCTAGAAGCCTTTTCATGCTACCGCAAAAGCACTCACAGGGCCAACTCAAAAGCTCCTGGAGCCTGAGGAAGCCAACCAAATGTCACCTCCCCTGATCCAAATGGCTCCTGCTCCCTGAATTCAAAAAGGAAGAAGGAATGGAACAGAAAAGGAAGTATGGGAGAGGAGAGGAGGAGACCAATGAGCATGAGCATCTAAGGAACGGTACCCCACCAGCAGTTTCCTCTCTCTACCTCCTTTTCAAATCCAGGGAACAAGAGGAGAAGCAGCAGTGCAGATGAGCAAATCAATGTGGGCTTGTGGGCCCCTGTCAAACCACCACCTGAAGCAACCACAATCCAAAGCTCTCTGGGCCTCCTTTGGACTTGGGAGTTACGGAAGCTGGCACAAGGATGCTGGCTTCCCCGTGCCAATTCCTGGGGCTGCTGTGGTGAGGAAGCGCAGGCTGAGGGTAGCAGGGAGGGTTGGAGAGGGCAGAACGAAGGCTGATCAGGGCAGGGGAAAGCTGGGGGAGGGTGACCAAAGGGCCTGGAAAGGGGGTGGTACCAGTTTGGGAGTCAACCTCGGTCCAGTCAGCTTTACCCAGGCTGTTTGGATTTGCGTCAGTGATTTCAGTGACTGGCACAAATCCGAGCAGCCCTATTGGGGCTGCCACGCAGCAAGGGGTAAATCATTCAATCTGGGTGTGCCAGCCAGCCTGCCTGTTCCAGTTTAGGTTAGGATTGGGCTGCAGGTTAGAAAAGAATGACTTGGAGCACCCATCGATGTTTAGAATAACATGGACTACTTCCTATCCTAGGTAAGGACAGACCATGAACGATCTTACAAGGGATCTCTCAGCCTTGCTACTAAAAGTCTTTATACTAGAAAAGCTAAATGGAAATCCAATTATTCAAGTCACAACAAAGATAAATTCTAGTATCTTTTTGTGGGATGTGATAAAAATGAAGGCAACTGCATGTATATTTGCGCTTATTAAACCTGTGTAAGCAACTGCAGTGAATAATCATGTCCTTGTTGTTCCTGTTTCCAATCAGATAAATATTCAATAGTAATGAAACAAAGACATTATGGAGCCCAGGCTTGAGATAATGTTTCAGGCTATTAACTCATTACATTGTCTAAATAATAGCAAAAGAAAAATATAACAAATATAGGAATATATAATACAGATGAAATCACAGAAATGTTACTTTCTCCTTTGGAATAGCTTAGAAATCTGTCTTATTGAAAAAAATTTCTTATTGCCATAAAGAAAGTACAGAAGTGTCTTTTACATTTCTTTAACTAATTGCTGATTGACATTTTGAAGCCTTATGCCCTAATCCAAGGAATCAGGAATATATCCAGTGATCGAATATCTACTGTGCTGTTTTTCAGAATTTTATTTCATATGCCTGAGGGTCCAACTTGATGTGATTCTAAACTTAGGCCTTGAACTTCTTGTTTTGTTCTTAGAAATAGTTCAGCAGAGCAGTGATTTGTGGTGAAACTGCAGCAGGAGGTAGGAAAGATTTAGCACATTGCTCCTGCTGCAGTTCTGATTCTGATTGCCCCCCATGGGTGATATTTTTACTTGGAAAAAAAAACCTGACTGTAAAATGGCAAAAATGCATTGGGAGAGGCCAAGATCTGGATTGGAAAAATCCAAAAGGGGGGGTGGGCAAAGTAGGGCTGAAAGAAAGCATAACTGAAGCATATCACACATTGCTGTTCTGAAACTTTTTAGCACCAGGACCCACTTTTTAGAATGACAATTGGTCTGGGACCCACAGAAGTGATGTCATGGCTAGAAGTACTGCCATTATGACATCAGAGCCTGCTGCTTTCCTTGAGAATGCAGCAATAAGATGGGTTATTTCTCAGCCATTTTCCAATAGCAAAGTAAATCAGAAAGAAAAAAGCCTATTTACAACCTTGACACAAGCAAAACAACCACACAGCCCTCCCCCTTTTCAGCAGCCCATCTTCCTGTATTTTCAGTATGGCTACCCTACCCGCAATCCACTGGTGGGTCCCAACCCACAGTTTGGGAACCACTGTTTTATAAGATTAAAGAGTCCCTTCAACCACAAAGAGACTCAAAGCCCAATCCTATCTGAATTCCAAAGCGGAGACGCAGTGGTGAAAGTGCAGGCTACACTGCAGCTGTCCTGCAGGGCAATTTCAGCTGCTGTGGGTCTCATCAGGTTAAGGGGACATTTGTCCCTTTGCCCTGGGATAATCCCTAGCAGCCACAATGGTTCGATTTGGAACTGCACCAGCAATATTGCTGGCACAAGTCCAAGTTGATCCATGCAGACAGATTGGGCCTGAGAAGGGAGATAGGATACTGGCACTGCCAAACCTGCCCACCTCCTGGGCCCATTCTGCCCACCCCTGCCCTTGTTGTCGCTCATCCTGCCTTGGCCCACCACCTCCCTGCTCTCCCTCTGCAACTGTGCCAGACTTACCTGGTCCGGAAGGCATCCCTAGACACCCTTGCTCCAGGGAAGGCTGTCACAAAGCATTTAAATGGCACTAAGCATTTAAATGGCACTTATGCAACAGTGCACCCCAGCAGAATGCTTGTTCCGCCAGCACAGGGAGTCAATTGGATTGGACTGTCAACCTCAGTTCCCTGTAGGGCCCACTCCAAATAGTAATCCCATTAGACAAAGGTTTCATTCTTTTCAAACTGTAGGCACTGACTTAATATGAACTATTTCAGGTGTTAACATTCCACTGTCCATAAAGTCCCTTGACAATGGCACATACATAATCAGTGACTAATCATATCTGACTGTAAAGAAGAGTTACCTACAAGTTATCCCTGTGACACATTGGAAATCTGTGAGGGGGTGAGCCTCGCTTTTGACAAGCTGACATTTCAGAGTCAAACTGAACATTAAAGCAATCACTTATGGTTTATGAAGTAATGATGAGGCAGCTGGAGAAAAGTGAGTCTCCCAGGGCACCACAATGCCATCCCAATGGAGTATTAATAAAGGGTCATTTGAACCAAATTGTAGCAGAAATGAGACAGGATGGGTATTTTGTCCACTGTAATGGCAGCATTCAGTTTTAATCTTGTATCAGAGCAAATTGTTTGGGGGTGGGGGGGAATTGGGTCACACTCCCACAGCCTTGATCTTCAAAAGCACAGCTTTTGTCTTGCTGTCAAAGGGCTTCCAGACATAGATTCTAAAAAGTTTCTTTACTCAAGATGAACATTATTAGACTCCTGGAGTGCAGAAGAATTTTTCTTTTCTTTTTTTTAGAGCCAATACTTCCTCAACTAAAGATCATAGACATATACATAAATTTCTGTTTATTGTTGATGTTACATCTATGGCCTCTCAATTTATATCTCTATAGTATCCCATCCTTGTTCTTTCCTATTGATGCAGGACATGGTGCTTCTCTTTCTAAATAAGCCCACATTTTGTGGGTCAGTAGCTTCTGCACGGGAACCTTAAGTGCACTACATGACCTTACAGTACTTGCAATGAAAAGGAACCATTGTTGAAAGGAGACAGTCTGGGTTTCCCTAATCTGCCAGACTGCTGTGTTCAAAAGCACTCTGGTGGGTGGAACCAGAGATCAGAGATCAGCTATCAGAAATTCCATTTACCATCATCCATCTGCTCACAGAGGCTCAAACTTCATGTTTGTAGAGAGAAACCTTGCAGCTAATTGCTTCAATTAATGAGATGTTGCTTTGAAGAGCAGTACAACCCCAGGAAGCTGGTTTCAGATAGTTCTGGGAACTTACTTACAGGGACGGGTATGACTCATGATGATTCGAATCGTGAAAACACTGTTGTTTCATGACTCGTGTTTATTTGAGTCATGCATGTCACTTGACCCACAACTTGGGGCCAGTGACTCGGAAAAACAGCCAGGACACTGAATGACTAGAGTCCCAACTCTGTGAGTGTGTGTGTGCTTACTTTTTTCGCCGCTTCTGAATTGCATAGAAAACCTTGCGGCTAATTGCTTCAATTAATGAGATGTTGCTTTGAAGAGCAGAACAACCCCAGAAAGCTGGTTTCAGATAGTTCTGGGAACTTACTTACAGGGATGGGTATGATTATTCAAATAGTGAAAACACAGTTTTTTCAAGACTCGTGTTTATTTGAGTCATGAATGTCACTGAACCCGACTTGACTCACAACTTGGGGCCAGTGACTCGTAAAAACAACCAGGACTCTAAATGACTAAAGTCCCAACTCTGTGAGTGTGTGTTTGCTTACTTTTTTCGCCGCTTCTGAATTGCATAGAAAACCTTGCGGCTGATCAGAAGCCAGCACTCAGACCAATAGATCACGGAACTCTAGAAGCAGTTGATGGTGACGTATTGATTTGATGTCATCATGTCACCCCTGAACTTCCAGGATGCTGAGGTTTCACAAGCTAGGCACCACACAGGGTGCCAGCCAGGCTGGCAATGCCACTGTTACTACTAAAATAATAGCTGAAACCCTCATCCAATCTAGATAGTAGATTGGGAGTGTAATCCTAGCCTGGAGTTAGGCCAGCAAAGTTTCGCCGGCACAAAGGTCACTGTAAAGCATGTTTGGACCATTCTCAGAGTCAGGGGGGATGGCGCACATCTGTGTGCTGGCCTCTCTGAGAATGGTTCAAATATACTTTACTGGCCAAATATCCCTTGTGCTGGCCAAACGTTGCTGGCTTAACTATGACAGCCTAACTCCAGGTTAGGATTGCGCTCTGGGTGGCTGGATCACCACTACATGTCAAGGAGGAGAAATTCTTGCTACCCAGAAGGACTTGACCCATAATAGTTGCTACCTGACCCATAATAGTTAAAAGCAAGGAGGCATCTCCACTATACTCCATTGTTGTTACACTTGTACTTAAGGGTTGTTGCTGTTATAATGTCGTTATAGGACATGGTATATTAGAACAACCAGGCAGAAGAACAGTTTTTTCCCCCGTGCTATTGGGCTACTGAATAGCTGATTATGTTGATGTTTTGGTTTTGATTTGGATAAGTTTAGAGTTAGTGGGGGCTTGTTAATGTGATGGTATTATTTATTAGTTTAAGGTATATGTGAGAGCTTTTGGGCCGAAGTAAAATTCCATGTATGGTGAAATTCCATGTATGGCCAATAAAATTCTATTCTATTCTGTTGTCCTGGAAGAACAACTTCTAAGAACTCTTCTATGTTTCAGGCAAACCAAATCAACCACTCAACAAACACAATTGACAAACTTGTTCATCTCTTGGTTAATAGAGTCAATTTGCCTTTGTGCGCGCGCGCACACACACACACACACACACACACACACACACACACACACACACACAAAGGAATGGATTCTTGTGTGAAGAACAAAAGGAGGATCTATGTACTAAGATTTCCATGGAGTGAATTGTGCAGAATTAAAATTTCTGAGAATTATTCAACACCAGAAATTGTTTACTATTATATCATAACAGATGCTCTAAACAAAGGAAGCAGGAAGTTGTTGCAGCCTCAGGCCGATCTATAGCTTGACACAGCTGAATGCAGTTGCATAAATTGGTTGGAAGACTTTGTCGAAGGAGCCAGCCAGCACGAAGGAACCAAAATTACAGCACTGCTTAAGGGCTCTTTCGTTTGCAATCAACTAAAATTGTGCAGTTTTCTATCTTCTCTGCTGATAATGCAAATGTACCCTTTTGAAGTAAACTGCTTCATGTGTAACACAGCCTGAAAGTAAGAAAATGACAAGGAAAAACGTTCAGAGAAATAATCTCCACCTCTCAGATGTGTCCTTGACAAGAAGGAAGTTGTCATGATAGAAACTAGCCCTAACGTCAACACATAAGCAGCCGTTGCTGAGAATAGTTAGGGTGAATCAAACTCTTCCGTAGAAAAAATTCCACCAGGATACATACACTGAAGTGCCGGGAGATGTCTCAAAAGTAAAACACTGCTGCCAGCTACGCTAAGCAGAGCTAATAAGAACTATTGTATAAAGCGGGGACGCAATGCTAACCACCTTTCTAGCACTGACATAGCTGTGCCAATAGAGCATGTTCTGCATTCTGCAGTGGAGTAGAAGTCACAGAGGCCTCCTCAAGGTAAGGGAATGTTTGTTCCCTTACCTCAGAGCTACTTTGCCCTTACGTCAGTGCTGGAAAGTTGGTTAGAATTGCACCCTGAGTTATCTATCTGCAGATTCAGTAACAGCAGATTTGACCCACCGTGAGTTCTGAACCCACGGGGGCGGGGGGGGGGGAGGAATCACAGGAATCCTCCTGGACACGAGGCTTTTAATAAGCACTTCCAGTTTACATGCCTCAGAAAATAGGTGAGACCATAGATTTGATTATCCATAGTTTTCTCCATTTACAGGGGTTCCAGGTTGGTTTTATTTTACTGATGGATGGTGTTATAGGTATAACGTATGCCAATAAAGGTCATTGGATTGGATTGGATTCATTGTTTTTGAATAATTGTTGTAAGCCTGTCCTGGTGGCCCGAATGGAAGGGTGCAGCATTAAAATGTAAAAATAAATAAATAAATAAATAAATAAATAAATAAATAAATGTACTGCTCCACCAAGTCTGATTACTGATTCGTAATCTCAGATTACGAGCACAGTCCTGATGGAGCAATCATTAGGTTCCCCATTTTGCAAGAGTCCAGAGACTGTGATCTGTTCTGCAGTAGTGTTTTCATCACTCTGGTGATATTTTCCTTCTTTGCTTTGCATATGTCCACAACAATCTTTTGCCACATACTTTGACATGATGGAAATGGGGGGGGAACCACACTATGCTCTCTTGTAGGTATAGTTTAATCGCAAATTTGACATTCATCTCATCTAGCTTTCTTCACCGCCGGATCACAAATGCCCCAAAACTGATTGATCATTTTCAAAATTTAATTTAATTCAATTCAATTTCATCACAAGATATGTGCCTTTTCATGTCACTATCTCTAAGGAGGCATAGAAGCATAACATGTTAAATGGGGGGGTCTTTGGGGATTTTTTGATTGGTAGGTGCTTTCATGTCCTATGTATGTAGGAGGAATGCAGTCAGTTAGCAAAACACAATTTGTTTCTCTGTAAACTTCGCATCAATAGACACATACAAATGCCGGTTTATGGAGATAAGAGACCTTGTCCACTGCTTGTTGAAAGCAAACCTTTTATTAGTCATGAGCAATGAAGTTCATTATCTTCTAGTGCACAGATGGCCGGTGCAGAGAAAATGTGGATTAAAGTGAGTAAGGGCCTCGTTGCTTTTTTGATGCCTAGATGCACTAACAGGGGGTTCACATTTAAAGGGAACTTTTCAGCAAATTACATTTCAGGGAAATCACTGATCAAAAGAAATTGCTTAGTCGATGGCATTTTAAAGAAAACACTGCGTAAAAATAATAGGCCTCCCCCCGCCTCCCCAGGTTACAGCAGCATAAAAGCACTTCATTATTCCAAGTAATATGGAGCAGAAATAAAGAGAGGAGAATTGTGCAATCTGGGTCTAAAAAGAGGTCCTCCTTTCAACCTGCAATTGGCTCCACGTACATTTTCACTCTCTGAAGGCTTGCTCCAGAGCCCCATATTCACACTCACAGGATCACCGTGTGGCCGGGATAGGGGGGAATATATACCTAATCCTCCAATTATGCTGACACCTGCTCTTTTTGAAGCAACCTGCTTTTCTTACTGGGATTGATGCATAGCAGAGGTGAGCCAATGTGCTTAATGTAAGAGCCACATGCAATAAACTTCAGATGTTTGAGAGCTGCAAGAGAGATGTTTGAGAGCTGCAATATTTAAGAAGCATTTAAATTCTTAAATGTATTTGCTCACCTTGAACATTGAGCTTACGTTTTCATACAGTGGACCCTCAAGGGTGCCCCGACTCTTTTGCAAAAGAAAAAGAAGTAAAGCTCTCCTTTTGCACAAAAAAGAGGCATTTCTAATCAGAAGCACATTTCTATAGCATGTAAACATCTGCTCTATAATAATAATAACTTTATCATCATCATCATCATCATCATCATCCTGTAAACCACTTTTTGCTGAAAAGGGAATATAAATACTGTTGAATTGATTGATTGATTGATTGATTGATTGATTGATCTGACACTTGCTTTCACAGTCAAAAGAGCACACCAAAGAGGGGTTGAACCATCCCCACCTCCCATGTCTTCTCTTGTCTCAAGTTCATTGCTTCTGTCATCCCCCCCCCCCATGTTTGTGTTTCTGATACTAGACGTAAACCAGGTTCATAGAAAAGTGGCTGGAGCAAAATTTAGCCCTGAGCAACAGCTAGACCGGGCCAATTCAGACAACAGGTTTCTGACAACCTGCTCCTCATGCGCAATTAGAAAGTACATAACCATATTCCAGTTTCCCTCCCAGCATTCCTTCCTGATTTCTCTAACCATGTATGGTGCGTGTGTTTCTCATCTGAATGAAATACATTATGTGTTCAGTCCTCTGCCTTGAATGAACAACCCTCCCCTCCTTCATGGCCATTCCTAGAGCTCAATCGTAAACTGCAGTTAGGCCGGCCCAGTTAGGCCAGCCCAGTTTGGCTGGCAACAGGGCCACTGTAAAGCACGTTTGGACCACGCTTGGAGTTAGGGAAGATGGCGCACGTCTGTGTGCTGGCCAATCTGACTTTGAGAGTGCAATCCTAAATTGTAGTTAGGCGGGCATAAGCTAAACCAGCAAAGTTTGCCCAGCACAAGGGCCACCATAAAGCATATTTGGACTACTCTCAGAGTCAGGGAGGAGGGCTCATGTCTGTGTGCCGGCCTCTCTGATTCCAAGAGTGGTCCAAACACACTTTACAGTATCCCTTGTGCTGGCCAAACTTTGCTGGCTTAGTTTATGCCGGCCTAACTCAGTTTAGGATTGGGCCCTGAAAGTGGTCCAAACTTATTTTACCGTGTCCCTTGTGCCAGCCAAACTTTGCTGGCCTAACTGTGCTGGCCTAGATCCAGGTTAGGATTGCGCTCCTAATCGTGTAAGAGAAGGGCGATTGGAAAAATATACTGCAATCTGAACTAGGCTCCTACGTACAATGCATTAGATTTCAATGCATCTACCCAGAGTGAAAAAAGCCACATCTCATTTAGACATGATGGCGTAAATACCTTTGAAGATTCTTGGAAAAGGGGACATAGGAAATGGTGAGACATGAAGGAAAAGCTGTGGCTCAGTGATAGAATGCATGCAAAAGGTTCCAGGTTCAATCCCTGACATCTCCAGGTAATGATGATGATGAGGCAGCAAATATTTATATTTCTTCCTTGTCATTGGATATCTCCTCCTACTTTAATCAAGGCGGTTTACATAGGCAGTCTTTCTCAACCCTGTGTAGAAGTTGTTACAATCACAAGTTCTAATCTTGCATAGAACATCTTCCATCCAGGTGGTATCCTTCACAGTCTGGCATCTCTGTGGCTGCACTTACCTCCCATGCTTTGACTTGACAGGCAACTCCTCCTATCTGGTTATCTCTCCTCCTCCCACCAGTTGGAGAAACTGATCTCTTTCAGCAGCATTTTTTCAGCACTTCCCAGTTACGTCCGGCTTATTCTAACTGCAGTTCCAGGTGTTCTTCAGGTTTTCATAGGTGGCAGTGTTACCACTCAGCCAGACCTCCTGCCCAAGGTAAGGCAGAGAAACAGTCCTACCTGAATACCTCTAGAACTGCTGCCTGTCTGTCTTGACAATACTAACCTGGACAGAGTAATAGTCTGACTCAACATAAAGCAGCTTCCTGCGATTGCATGGGCAGCGCAATCCTATACCCCCTTAGTGCCGGTGCTGCACTCTTGAGCCGGCCAAATGCTGTTGCAAATGTGCCGTAAAGTGGGTCTGCATTGGCGCTATGGTGCTCAGCCGGCGCAAGCAGCAGCGCCAGCACTCAGGTGCTGCTGCAGCCGTCGGCAGCACCTGCCGTGCGCCAGTGAAGTGTCGTTCCAGAGGTGTTCCAGGGGTGTGACTGGGCGGCACAGTGGGCGGAGGCGGGGGTTGTGACGCGGTTGTGACGCAGGACGGCCGTAGTGTCATATCCTAACGCCAGTTCCTGGCCAGGGTGGCCCTGATTCGGGCCACTCCCTCCCACGTTCCTCTGCGCCTGCCATTTTGCCGGCGCAGATTCAAGCAGGCCCATAGGGGTAACTGGGGCTTACGTGGATGTAAGGCAGTAGTGTCAGCCTACCGGTACGCTGGGCGGGCTCTGCTCGGTCGCTGGGCGGGTCTGCTCGGTGATCGGCAGTGTGCTCGCTGCGTTCCGTTGCGTAATGGTGAAAGCCCGCCCGCAGCGGGTGGGCTTTCGCCATTACGCAACGGAACGCAGCGAGCACGCTGCCGATCACCGAGCAGACCCGCCCAGCGACCGAGCAGAGCCCGCCCAGCGTACCGGTAGGCTGACACTACTGATGTAAGGGGAAAACCTCCCCTTGTCCTGCATGTTGCTGCTGCTGCCTCCAAATGGGCCTTGGGATATGGCCCTGCTGTGTCGGCCTTACCAGGCCAGCATAGTATAGGATTGCACTCTTAATCAACACAAAATTAAACAGCACTGAGATTGTTGGTGAATAAATGCCTCAAGTGGTGATATTTTATTACTGTATCAAACACTAATTCATATTATTCATTAACACTCCAGTTACCCATTATGCAAAACTATCTGACTGTTGTTTGGAGGCAACAAAGGCCGGTCTAGGGCTCGTTGAAACCCCAGGAATTAAACTGAAGGGTTCTCGTAAATTAAATGTGATTAGTTATGTCGCAGAAATGGGAGCCACAAGGCCTAGTATAATCTCCACTGTTCTCTACTAAATGTGTAGGTATCGGCGATGTTAAAAAGAGCAGCATTATCTCAGATTTCTTCATTTTTGCTCATTGCAGCTCAGTTGTTCCCATGGAGGTTGTGAACAATTTACTTTTCCAATAACATGCTGATTTGATGTTAAATTATAATGAAACAGTCTCGTTTCAAAGAAATAGTCTGTGTGCTGTGTTTTCATTTAGTGGCATATACCCTAATATGATCTTACGCTCTTGGAAGGTGTGAGATCAAATTCAAAAATTATTCAATATCTGCAGACTTTTGTCTCCATCTCATCAAAGATTCTAAGTTAGAAGATCACCTCATCTGATCTTTTTGTCATATTTTATGGGGATAAAATAACATGCCTTACTGATACCTTCAAACATTTTTTTGAAATGAAAATGACAATACAAGTACAATTCTTTTGGAATAAAGGTGGATTTATGGGTCATCCATTTCAGTGCTGGATGGGAGGCTCTCTTAAGGTTAGGACTGGCTCCAAATTTCAGCTCCCCCTCAGAAACGTTCCTTCTTGGGTGGAACTTGAGAGCCCTGCTGTGTCACTGTTTCACAAAGGGTCTGGACACAGAGATAATCCTAGAGATTCAGCAGACCTGGCAACTGCCCACCCATGATGCTTT
This sequence comes from Lerista edwardsae, assembly GCA_029204185.1. Taxonomy (NCBI): domain Eukaryota; kingdom Metazoa; phylum Chordata; class Lepidosauria; order Squamata; family Scincidae; genus Lerista; species Lerista edwardsae. Next base: position 11,354,786 of record JAJKFI010000009.1, read on the forward strand.
GCTCACACTTTTAGGCCATCCTTACTTTGTCTTTGGCAGGTGCAAGTCCCTTACGCTCAGTGGTGTCATCTAAATGATTTAATAACAGGTACTCACTTTTGATTGGCACGTGTCGGGACCCACCCACCGGAAGTGACGTCATAAGCCAGAAGTGATGTCGTGGCAGGAAGTGACATGAAAAAAGCCCTTTTTGAGGCCTCAGATGATTTTAAACTGACCCAACAGTTGCAACAGTATTCCACAGCACCCCCCAGAACATGTTAAGGAGGCCTGGCATCATGTTAAAACCCCAGAGCAACTCATTTTTCAGTGGCAAGGAAAGGAAAGGTTCCGCTCGCTGCCTGCCTGCCTGGCTGGCTCTGAGAACATGCAGGCAACTCAAACATGCAGGAAATTCAAATGTTGCAGAGGGCAGAGTCGACGAGTGGGCGGGTGAATGGGTGGGGCCAGCTGTAATCCTAGAAACCTGTACTCGCGTACCCCCTGCATGACATCACTGCTTACGCTGGCCCAGGAGTATTGCGAATGTGCTGTAAAGCACTTTGTGGCTACTCAGGGGTCAGGTGCGCTGGTGCAAGGCGCTCCCCACCCCATTCTGCCCTCAATCCTACCCCAGACTGCCCCTGTGGCCATCCTACTACTCCATTGGGGAACAGAGGAGGCTCTATGGGGCAGTGGTACTTGCATTGGCCTCTGGCTGTTTGCGCAGACCATAGGGTGGAGTGTCTTCTGTGCTACCATTCTGGGACTTATAGTGGCAGATTGTGAGATAGACAGTTTGAAGTAGTCGGCAATGCAAAGGTACCCCAGTCTCAGGCTGTATAGGGCTTGATAGGTCAAAACCAGCACCTTGAATTACCTTGAACTCCCTGGGATCTTAAGGAACGGAGAAACTGCCCGCAAAATCTTTCAGTTATTAATGTCATCTCTACTGCAAACACTCTGGGATTTACTGCAATGAACGCTGACAGAGGTTGTTGATCTGTGATGTGTGCCTTGAGTTCAAATGACTTCTTTATAGGGAATCTGCACATGAGATGGGCCCAAAAATATCAGTTCTTTGTCCTAGAAGTGGGGAACAAAAGAGAAGTACTAGAGATTGAGGAGCCCCAGCACACACACCAGACTTTTTCAAATAGCTCAACTCTTGAGGTTTACTGCTCACTGAAAAACCCAGAGAAACTCTTACAGCTGAATTTATTCTTGGCCAGCCTGTGGGGAGCAGCAGCACTGACGTCCTGCGGGCTGGCCAGTGACCATGGCTTAACTGAGAAATAATGAAATTCTTACTTTTCCTCTCTGCCATGCCATGATTCCCAATGCATCTACTCAGATCAGTGCCAGTGCCAGCTCTTCGGCTGGTGCAAATCCAAGTAGATCCAAGGGGGCACAGCAAGGCTGGGCAGGGGAATAGGATATTGGCAGGGATGTTGGCACCAATAAGCACCCCCTTTCCCTCCCCCAAATGCCTCCTAGTAGCCCTGATCCCCCGATCCTTCTCCTTCTGCCCACAGCCCAGCCCTGTGCCAACTCTCCTCCTCCAGCAATGGCTAGGAGGTCTAGTGACATGCGCAGGTTTGCCACCCTTTGATGGTGGCACCCCTGCTCCATATGTTGTTGCTATAGTCACAGCACCATCAGAGTGGACCTTCCGCTGACGGAACAGTCATTCTGTTGGTGGAAAGCACTAAGGAACGCCTTCTAAGGAAGGTGGAAGGAATACGATTGGGTTGTTAGACTGGTGAAATGATATAGACAACTTACCTGAGAATGGTCTGTGGCTACTAGTCCATCTGAGCCTATGGCTGTTCAGGCTCCTAAGGAGATCATCCAGGATTTATCACTCACATAAACCTCTGCTGAAAATATGGAACTGCTTTTTCCAGTTCTTCACACGGCTGATCTCATCCTGCAGAATTTGGGGTTTGCGTCTCACACCACAAACAGATTTTAAGAAATGGGGCTTTAAAAATAACAGCTATCATAAGTTTGGGATCTATAATAATAGTTTCCAGCTACATATAAGAATGGGGCAAATATGTCCTGCATAATTTTCCTTTCCTGAAATTTAGATAATCTTGAGAAATGGAACTTTTTTGTAAAACTAGCTAGCTATTACATTTTGCTTTGCCTGTGCTAGAGAACTAGGCAATATTCTGGATAGGAAGTTGCAGTAATATATAGCAATTTGAGTTTCTCATAGATATTCCCTGTATTCGTCTCGGTCTTTCTGTGCAGCTGGGCTGTCTTTCTCCAGATTTACTGTATATTGGGAAACCAAAACAGCAGAGAAGAGTGGATCTGTTTTCCAACAGTTACTGTCATGTTTTGGGGACCTGGGATGGCAAATGTCACAACCAAGGCCCATAAGCCAACTTTACAAAACTGAATATAAATACTAAGCCATAAATATGGTGATTATCTGGATAAATCACATAGACAAAATTCTCTTCTCCCAATATCCGATCTTCCCGTCTAAGATGCAAAGGTCATTGCATTAACCATCCAGTTGTGACACAATGTAATGGCAATAACTGAGAGGCAGGGCTAATAGTATTAAGGCATCTGAAAATGGGAAATAATTATTGTTGGGAAATCAGCGCAGCATGTTTCTTTTCCCTCTCTTTGAAACAATAATTGCCCCTCTCGATGATTGTGGACTATAATAAAGTGTAATTTGTTCTGCCTGAATTCTCTAAAACATCTCTCATAGTCAGGCTTCAGAAAGGGCATTTGGAAAACTCATCATTGCTGAACTGCAATGATGACTGAATCCATCTTTTTTCCCCTTGGGGGCATTTCCAATGTTGCATGTACTTTTTGCAAGTTGTTTCAGGGCTGACGGGTCTGGCTGTAACGCTCTTCATGTTTTTTTCCAATAATTAAGAGAAAAGCAGATTCACAAGGGGAGGGACTGCAGTTCAGCAGCAGGGCACATGATTTGCATACCAATGGCCCAGAGTAAAATCCCTGATATTTCCACGTTGGGTAGGGAAGGCCCCTTGAACGAACTCTTGCAGAGCCACTGCCAGCCCCTGTAGACCGTGTTCAACCAGATCAGGGGTCTTCAAACCCGACGGGGGGCCAGATGCGGACCTCAGAGCCTCTATCCAGCCTGCGGCAAGCCTCTGGTCCCCTATGAGCCTCTGGCCCTCCTGACCATGCTGGCATGACCTGCAACCTCCATGCCCTGGTTGTGCTCTGGTTGCATGCAAGGGGGGGTATTCTGGGGGGCAGGGAGGCCACATGAAGCCACCCCAGCCCTCAGAATGCCTTCAGAAAGCCAAAATCACTTCTTAGTTTTTCCAAAAAACCAACACAAAAAAGTGATGTTTTAGGCCCTCTGGTCTTAGAAGGCTTTTGGCAGGTCAGGGAGGCAACTCCAATCCTTAGAACAGGCTCTGGGGGTTTCCTTTCCCTGTGATCTGCTGGTTCTGACATATTTACTCCAGCACCTATATAAGTCAGCTGTATAGCTTTTTCTTATTTTAACATGCATCTCGGTTAAGTCTCTGTTGGTTCTTTTATGCCTTTCCAGGATATGTCACTGGTTGTTTTCCTAATAAAGATTGTTAAAAGATGTTTGTTTTAATTGTATTTGGAACTATTGCTAGGTCTAAATTCAGTCTTGCTGCTTGGGCACTCTATTGTTTTGAGTTAAAATGGATAGCTTTGGGCCAGGTCCCTGTGGTCAGGGCTAGTCTTGCCTGTGGAGTTATTAAGACTCTTTGTACAGTCCTCTTTGAAGGCTGTTCCCTCTTAGCTGTGGTCCCAGGCCTGTGGCAGAGGAAGTGTGCCTTGTTATCCAGAGCCCTGCTGGATCAGGCCAAAGGCCCATCTAGTCCAGATTCCTGAATCGCACAGTGGCTCACCAGGTGCCTCAGGGAGCACGCGAGACAACAAGACGCCTGCATCCTGTTTCCACTCCCTTGCACCTGGCATTCCAAAGTAGCCTGCTACTAACGTAAGGGGGTTGCACATCCCATCATGGTCTAAAGCCCACAATGGACTTTTCCTCCAGAAATCTGTCCAATCCTCTTTTAAAGGCACCTAGGCAAGATGCCATCACCACCTCCAGTGGCAGGGAGTTCCACAGATTATTTGCCCACTGGGTAAAAATGCAATTCCTTTTATCCATTATCTTATTATTATTCATTATTCATTATTCATTGTATTGAATTGCAAGTGCTTAAGGACACACCCTGTTAAATATTCACAACTCATATGGGCCCTGGGCTGGTTATAGGATGTAAGAGCCTGTGAATTACAGGGCCCTGCCAAAAATGTTTTGTCCTGGGCCCTGCAGCTCCAAGACTGGTCCTGTTGGAGGACTTGTGCACTTGTCCACACACACGCGCAAAAAGATACATTTGTGAAAGAGAAGAGACTCTTCTCTATTCCCCATCCCGGTGTATTGGAATGAAAACACGCACACAAGCGCCTCTCAAGCCTTTCCACAGACGCTGCAGAATATTTAAGTGACTGCGAAACATTCAGACTGCTGAAGGCAAGTCGCTCAATGCAAGCCAAGGCCTCGGGCTACAGCAGGAGCTGAAAGCACAGGATAAGTGCTGGGGTCAAAACGCCTGGCTGCGGCTATCACAGCCCTGCTGCAGCGTTACATTCTCATTTAAATTCTGGGCTCAAGAAAGTTCAGCAGAGACATCCATTCTAGTTAATTAAAACAAAAACAAAAAGAAAGAAAATAGGTAAGATACTTTCCCCGGGAGAGTAGCTGTCATAGTCTATAACAGCAAGAAGCCCCAAAGCATAAAACAAAATGATGACACCTTGATGTACTAGCCGGTTATCTGTGGAAGGAGCTTTGTGGGGATATTAAATTTAGATTTATGGCATTGTGAAAGGCAAAGGCCATCGCAGCAGGGGTGGACACGTCAAGCAGCAGGGCAGCCCAAGGAAGGAAGCCAAACACACACGTACTTGATAAATATACTGGCGTTAGACGGAAGCACGCACGCTGCTTTCGTCACACCATGTCACAGCTACTTTGAGTAGGAACCAATTTCACCAGCATCCCAATCCTAACTACTGCAGTGATGCAGCAGAGCTCATGCAGGCTACACCCCATCCCACAGGCAGAGGCAGTTCTAAGGGAGAACAAAGCTCTAGGTTTTGCAAGGAGCCTTACCTTGCAGTGGAAATCTCTCCTGCACCGTTTTAGCCAATCCTCACAGGGAAAAGCAACATCTTGGCGTTGCTTACTGGCTACAGCAGCAAGGGAGAGGAGGGATTTACATGACAGGGTAAGGCTTCTTGCAACACTTAGAGCTTTGCCCTCCCTGTAGATCCGCCTCTGCTCACAGGGGACTTTTCGCTGCTGGAGTTCTCCTTGAAGTAAGGGAACATTTGTCCCCTTGCCTCTGGTAAGCAGCAACAAGTCAACTCGTACCTGAGCCAGCGATATCACTGGCACAAATCTGCATTGATCCATGCAAGACAATCAGGCCCAGGAACGGTGTGGGATTCAGCATGCACCTCCATTGAAAATGCCCCCCCGTCAGGCGCGATCTGCCCGTGTTACCCCATCTCCTTGCCATTACACCCTCTCCTGCCCTATTCTGTCCCCTATTATCTGCTCAGGCAGGCCTTCATTGGTCCATTGGCCTTTCCGCTTCAGTCTTCCCTCTGGCACACCCGCAGTGTATTAGCCATATAAGGTACATGTTGTTATCATATTGCCAACGTGGTGTGGAGGAGGGTGAAAGGAGTGGCTTGATTAAGGCCACTGAGAGCTGGTTTGGATGATACTTTCCGAACCAGCCCCTGTACATGCATTTGTGCTGAGAGTGCACCGTAGGTGGGTGCACTTGATCCTTTCACTTCTCTTCATGCCAGGGATTCTTAGCTTGCAAGCTCAAATATACAGTCCTAGGTTCAGTCACTGATATCTCCAAGAAGGAAAAGACACCTGTTTGAAACCGTGGAGAGAGGATACCAATCATGCTGAACAGTTGTTATCTCCATGGACTAATGATCTGATTGGTATAGGACCAGTAACCCTGTAGCAAAAGGTAGAGAAATAGCTTCCCTATTTGGTGATGAAGACCATGTTTCCCAGTTAAACTGTGAGGCTTAATTCTTCTTACTACCTGTGCATTTTTTTAACCCGTTGTTTTATTCCGCCCTGCGGTTTTGTTTGCTTTGTGTCGGCTCTGCGCTACATTGCAAGAATATTTTCATTGTACTGCCTACAGTATCCCCTGCAGGGCATTTTCAAATTGAGTGTATTTGCCCACCAAATGAATATGACATATCAGGTAATGGAGGGCTGACCCTCGTGGTGTTATTAAACTGCACTTTTATAGCAGAGTAAATATTTAAGTGAACGATGTGTTTCAACCTTTGAAGGGAGAAGTTTGAAACCCCAGATCTGCAAGTAGAACCTGCGTTCAGTCACACAGCCTGCACTGAGTAATTATTAAAAATTGTCTACCCCGTCATTCTCCTCTGGGGGGGTTCACGGCAGCTCACAATATCAATTAAAACACAAACTGTACAAGAATGCAATTAAAAACACAATAAAACAGTATTTTATTGTTGAGAACAACATAGCTCTGTGCAGATGCAATGGTGAGAGAGAAGTAAGCTTTCTTTGCTGCCATTTTTGCCACAAAGCCTGAAGATGAAATTTAGCCTACGATTGAACAGATCGTGAATTTTAGTCCACTGTTGCTCCAATGCTTCATTGCCTACACCTTTGGGGGGAACTCAAGAGGCGATCCTAGCCCTGTGATTGGGGAAAAGATGCTCAGGAGCAATCTAATCAGGTCAATAGTTCTGACCATTTCCAGAGGTCAACCAGAGCCTCAGGATTATCACCAACAATAGGAAAATCTCCCAGAACCATCAGGAATCTTTTAGGAACCTGCATAAGCCTCTGCAAGTGGACCAACCTAACAGTCCTCCACTGTTGCAGAGGGTAGGAGCCCCAATAGGTCCACATCTTGCCTGACCATAATATAATATGACCATGTGCTCTGACCATAACAAAAGAGTGATGTTAATCTTCTCTACTATCAGATCATCATCTTTCTGGCCATCCATCCAGAATGTGTCCTGCCAATTGTGTAGATCAGTGGTCTGGGAACAGGGGTAAATTACCCCAAATGGGGTAAAAATGAAATTCCTGGGGGTAATGGACGGTCGTGCTGCCAAGACACAGCCGGGCATGCATATGAATCTATATGCATGCCAGCTGTGTCTTGGCAGCGCAACCGTCCATCACCCCATTCCGGTTCTGTCGCTGTCTGGCTGTCTGGCTCCATTTTGTTTTGTTTTGCTCCGCACACTTTCACTGGCCGGCAAAACACGCCCCAGACTGCTCTGCGCCTGCTCTGCTTTTCACAGCACGGCAGTTTAGAGCACGTGGATGCAGCGAGGAGAGCGGCAGAGCAGCAGCGCATCGAACCTGAGTGGCAGCGGAGAAGAGCAGCAGTGAAGAGGCAAGCCAGGGACGGCCGGGCATTGGAGGTGAGGGAAGGCACGCATCTTTCCCCCACCCCCTGCCTCCATTGCCCTGCCGGGGCATGTGTCTTCCCCCCCTGTTGCCCTGCTGGGGGGAACTGTGCACCCCTCGCAGTCCAGCGAGGGACGCGCGGTTCCTCCCAGCAGGACATTGGAGGTGAGGGAAGGCACGCGTCTTCCCCCCCTCCGTTGCCCTGCTGGGGGGAACCGCGCACCCCTCGCTCAAGCTTCTTGCAGAACACGCAGCCCCATCATTTCTATCACTGCCCAAGGCCAGATGCGGTGCTTCTTTAAGTGTCCATGTGTGATGGAAGGTGTCTCCTAAGACTGGGTGCTGTTGCCAGGGGAGGGGCTGATTGGAACGGAGGTTTTTTAAAAAATTGATCGCCTGAGAGTGCAAGTCTATGAATGTCTACTCGGAAATAAGTCCCATTATAGTAAATGGCACTTACTCCCGGGTAAGTATTAATAGGATTGCACCCCATCTTAATTAAAACTGCAGTCCAATGCACACACTGCCCCAGGAGTAAAGCCCATTGAATTCAATCTGACTTACTTCTGAGCAAACAGAAGTTGACAGACGCCGGCTGGTCACTGAACGTAAGGAGCATGCAGGCTGGGGCAAATGCGACTGGCTGCAGAGTAACAGTCTGAGCCAACACCAGATTGTCCTCCTCCCCCTCAACTTGTAGCCCGGCGCAATGATCCTCCGATCCTGACTGGGGCTCAGCGTGTCATAGGGTATGTGGGGCACGTGTACAGGACACCAAAGAGAGGTGCCAGGCAAGCATACAGCGTGAGGTGAGGCGAGAGGGAAAGCGAGCTGCAGGAGACAAAATGTAGGAACGCTTGCTGCGTTTCTGTATTAGTACTATTTGCCTTTTCCAGTATGGAAAAGCAGATACTGTGCTGCTAAGTTGCATAGCCCCCTTTGTATTGGCACACATTAGGAATGGCCCTTGCCTTCTCCACAGCTATGTTTCTGTGAAGTGGGGAGGGGAAGGGGGTCAAACTAATCGGGCAACAGATGTATTTGTTTTGCTCCCATTCATCATGTTAATATTTAAAGCGGAGAGGATCTAATTTTTTACATTAAGAGATGTTTGTATGAGGCGAGCTGAATCTCCTTACCTACATGCACACTCCTTGTCATGTAAAAATGAGGTATTCCCTGTTTGACAAGTGCAAGAAACAGATATCTACATTAAAAAATGGCTACTGCTATCATTTTTTGGTTTGATCCAGAGTTGCATCCAGTACAATGCATCCAGTTGTTCATCCAGTACAATGGCTCTCAAACTTTTTATCACCCAGGGCCCAAAGGAAGTGATGTCATTTTAGATATTTACAATAAGAGTAAGATTAAAAAATATTTAAAGAACTTTCCTAACTCTTCCAAACCCTTTACAACGTCATATTTAAATAGCATTAATTAAGCTCATTAATTAATCAAATAAAAAGCAATGGGTTCCAATATGTAATTTTTTTTCTTTTGTTCCGGCAGGGCGGGGGTAACGTCGGTGTATCTAAATATATTTTGGGGTAAAAGGTAAAAATGTTCCCTGACCCCTGGTGTAGATGCTATTAACTGAGACAGCAGTCATAAAGTCTTAAGCTGTCCCTAGGGTAGAAGCCTTGGCATGAACATTGAAGTCCCGAACAACTACCAGCATAGAGGACTCCACACCTGAGACCACCACCCCAATCCACTCAGGCAGAGGAGCTGTTAGGCATTAGGATGGGCAAATAAAAGAACTGCATATAGGACCATTCAAAGGTACTTTCATTTTAATGTTACAAATATTCACTCTTCCACAATATGAGGTATTAATGTGATGCATGATATGACTCGTCATCTTTTTTCTAACTTCACATCAGGTCCAGAATCCAGGTGAGCCAGTGGAAGTCTGACCTAAGTCTGTTCTACTAAAGGAGGGAAACTCCATTTGTCTCCATTAATCATGTATGGAAAAGGGTTGTTCAATTGGTTCTATGTTGGTTGTGAACAGGGGTAGACCTACAAAGCATTTTAGCATAGTGTATTTTCTGGTGTATTTTCAGCACCTTCCCTCCAGACGTTCAACTTTCAAGTACAGTACTCATTAGTTATCGCATTTGCTTTTGGCCCCTTCCATGACTTTGATGCATGATCATTACCTATGTCATAAGAGATGATGCATCTGCATTCTAGGGCTTGTAAATCATGCACTAAGCAAGCAAATTCAGCTTGCTTCCTTGATGGCCCAATTTTGTCCAAGGCTAGCAGTGGCAAATCTTGTGATCCAATGGCATGAAAGCAGCTTCACTGTTTGGCAGGCCACTGCTACAAATGCTAATGTCCAAAGGCCACGTGAGGGTAACAGCAGCCTGTTGAACCTCTGATATCTTCCTCTGTCGCCAGTAAGTCAGTAGTGGGGGTAGATTGTGCGAGGATCAGGGACAGGTGGGTGGGGAGCAGGACAGTCCAGGGACAGCTCAGGGACGGGAGAGGGGAGGATCTCAGTAAAGCAGATCATGCTAAATTCTATCCTCCCCTCCCCAGCCTGAATCCACTCCCAGGATTCTCCTTGGACTTGCCCCAGCTAAATAGCTGGCAGAGGAGACAAGGCAGTCTACAGAGAGGTAAGTTAAAAAACCTCTCCTGCATTGTCTGTTCCCTGGATGGCCCGTAGCCTACAGTGTGTGCTCTATTGGTGGCAGTGAATGCTCTGGACTGTCGTAGGATAGGATTCAGCTGTTCAATATGGGACAGGAAAAAATGAGAGACCTTAAGCATTGATTCAGTTCCCACCCTTTCCCACTCTTCAGCTCACAGAGCAACAGAATTAAAACAAACAAGATAGTGTGTCTAACTCTCTGCTTTAAACAAATGCGCTATAGCTGATGATGACCTCATGATGCAAAGTGTGGGATATCATACAGTGAATAAATTTCACTTGTGCCTGCTATATAATTTGGAAAAGACAGTTCTTATCGGAGAAATTATACAGTATCCAATGTAACCAGCTAGTGCTTTTTAGAAGCTGGATATTATTGAGACCTGTTGGATCAATACAACATCTTGAACGATTTCCAGCTGAACTCATGTGGAAAGCTATCATTTTACATAGCATTGAGATGGAGGCGTCTCACATTTTAAGTCGCACACTGAAATGCTTATGAAAGTACCATTTAAAACATCCCGTTAAACTCATTGTACAACAAATACTTGTGTGAGTAGAAAAATTCCCTGTAAATTGTGGTCTAATAAAATACGAATGCCATCACTAGGCAAATACACAGTCCAAGCAATATTGCTTCTATTTAATGGGCCGTGGGTGGGCTCTGCATTCTTTTTTTAAATCCATGTCAGTCAATCCAACCAACATCCTATAACAAGTTAGTAGTCATGACAGCTGGGTCATCATTGCTTTATCTATATATATAAAATCGAACGTCTTTGTACGTGTGTACGTATGTTCCACATAGGTTCCGCAACGCCTAGACCAATTGACACCAAACTTGGCATGCATACACCTTGCAGCCTGGCAACAAACACTGCGGGGGTCAGACCCCCCTAGGACTCCCCGGGGGGTGCGGGTGTGTGTGTGAAACGTAAACATGATCGCAAACGGCTGACTTCGGTGTCAAATACGTCGTTTCCGGGGTCACTGACACGAGCGGCGATGTCCCCGATGCCGTTTGACTCCAGGTTCGGCCCCCCTCAGCATGGGGGAGGTGAGAAGGGGTGCAAAACAAACCGTCCACCATGCCCTCCTGGAATGCCTGGAGCAATTGACATCAAACTTGGCATGCATGTGCCTTGCAGTCTGGCAACAAATATTGCGGGGGTCAGACCCCCCTAACGCCCCCAGGGGTGGGGGTATGTGGGGGGGCCCGCATGAAAACCATCGGAAATGGCCGAAATAGGTGTCAAATCTATAGTTTCTGGGGTCGCCGGGATGAGCGGCAACGCTCTCGACGCCGTTGAAGTCTGGGTTTGCACCCCCTCAGCGTGGGGGGCGAGAAGGGGTGCAAAACAAAACATCTGCCATGGTACGCCTGGACCAATTGGCACCTGGACCGATTGGCACCAAACTCAGCATGCGGCTCCCTGCCAGCCTGAGGACAAACACTGCAAGGGTCAGGGCCCCCTACTGCCCCCGGGGGTGGGGGTACGCAGGGGGCCCCACGTGAAAATGGTCAAAAACTGCTGAAATTGGTTTCAGATCCGTAGTTTCTGGGGCCGCCGAGACGAGTGGTGACGTTCCCGATGCCGTTGGAGTTCGGGTTTGGGCCCCCCCTTGCCATGCGGGGTGAGAAGGGGTGCGAAACAAAACGTCCGCCATGCCCCGCTGGAACGCCTGGACCGATTGGCACCAAAATCGGCATGTGGATGCCTGGCGGCCGGGGGACAAACACTACGGGGGTGAGGGACCCCTACTGCCCCCGGGGGTGGGGGTACACAGTGGGCCCCATGTGAAAATGGTCGAACATGTCCACCATGACCTGTTGGAATGCCTGGAGCGATTGACACCAGTACGCTTTACGGTACTGGTCCTAGCACCCCCAGGAGTGGGGGTGCACAGTGGGCCCCATGTGAAAATGGTCAAAAACGGCCAAAATCAGTGTCAAATCCATAGTTTCCGGGGTCACTGAGATGAATGGTGACGCTCCTGAGGCCATTTGAGTCCACGTTCACACTTGGGATAATTTCTTGCCCAGGCAACGCCAGGTCAAAAAAGCTAGTTAGGTAATAAAATCAAGGACACAGTTGATGTTCTCTAATAATCCTTGATGGCCCAAGAATGAAGAGCTAATTATTGCAGGCTGCTCTTAAGCCTATGTGACCAATGTTGGCACCTTGAGTCCTGCACTTTTGGGAGGTCCTGCACCAGCACCGCAAGCAGATCGCCTGCTGCCGCCGCCAGGATCTCTATGGGCTGTAAGTCAGTGGCGTGAGCAGGGTAGCTTAATTTGGGCCCTCCCAGCTGCCCCTGCCTACAAATGGCCAAAAATGGGCTTCCTGGAAGCAGTTGGTGGTGATGTCATCATGTCACCAACTGTTTCCAAGTGCCACACTTTGTGTGCGGCACCACAAGCACTTTTCTTGGTGAGTGGGGGGGCCCCAGGGAAATGCCCCGCATTGGGTCCTGCTGCTCCTAGAGTTGGCCCTGTCCATTTGGGTGACTCGTCCATACATCTGAATAATGGGATGAGTTGACCCCTCTCCTCCTTTGTGTTATCTGTGTAACAATAGAAAGGTCAAAGGAAGTTTCTAGGTAAGAACAGATAGGCAGATTTGTCTCTAAGAAGGATACACATGATGGAAGGTAAGACACTTCCATACAAAAGCTGCAGCACTGTTCAGGTGCAGATATGAAGAAGCAACATGATCTGTTTTTGTGTGTAAGGGAGGAATGCTCTGCTATGTTCGGCCATTCAGTGTTCGACTGGTATGTTTGTAAATAAAGTAAATATTTCAAAAACATCAACAAACTCAAGCGCTCTGTTCTTCAAGGGAATAAGTGAACTCTGCGTTTGTAGCAACTCAATTTTTAATGATCGCTTGGATGAGACAGGCTCCTACTATGTGTCTTGTGGAATGAGTTGTTTTGGTTTGTGGGGGGAGTGGGTGGGAGATGGGGGGAAGCAGATGCCTTTGAGCTCTTTGTTTCAGGAGTTGCTGTTCTACATGGAAAAGTCATCCTTTATGCATGAGAAAGCCTGATGAGCACAGAGCATTTAGCAACAGCGGTGGAGGAACAAACAGCTGTTCTGAATAGGAGAAACTGTGAGATAATTTGTTCGGTGGGGTGGAGATGGGCACAGATATTTTTCTTTCAGATGAGAAGAGTGGTGTTAGCAAAACATACAAAACTGCACAGATCTTTATATATGCCACTTTTCAAAAACCATGTTCACAAGGTGGTACTAGCAACCCTGACCCCTGTACCGCCCGGGGCCAGGACTGCAAACTGCTGCCCCGATGCCCCACCACCACCACCAGTTGCATCCAGAGACCTAAATACATCACTTTCAGTTTTCAGCGAAAACCAGAAGTGGGCCTTCTTTCCCTGTCCCAAAAGAGCTCCCAGTCTAAAAGATGCCAAAGAAACATCAGCAAACAGCCACTAGGAAATAAACTATTCTGGGGTGAGTAGGCATAGTTGCTCTCCCCCTGCAAAATATAAAAGGAACACCTAATTAAAGTTTACCCCTTTGCCCAGTCAGTATGACAGCGCTATGCTTCTGCAAAAGGGGCATTCAGTTGTTTCATTACTTAGCAGGACACATGAATTATGATTGTAAAAATTACCTCCTTCCTTCCCTTGATGGCAATAGTACACCAGCAGGTCACAGAGACATAACAAAGAATATAATAATTAACAATACATTAAAACACAATAAAACAGCAGAACTGAACATTCAGGGCCCAATCCTATCAGGCGCAGCTCGGGCGGTATGAGTGTACTGCCTGTGCTGCGGTCGTCAAGGTGCCGTAAGGAGTAAGCTCTTATTGCCAGCGCTGGCCCAGCACCAGTTCCCATGCATCCGGAAACAACCGTGTGGAGGCCGGCTAGTGCTAAGTAAAACTGCTACTGGTGCTGGGACGGTTCCGGACAGGTTAGGGGGCAGAGTGGAGAAGGGGTGGAGCCTGGGGTGTCAGGGGTGGACATGCAGCCTGACACAGAGATCTTCAAGTCTGCACCAGCACAACCGGCACAGACTTGAGAAGACCCATTGATGGATCTCTGGGCTTACCTGGGGGAAGGGGACAAACATCCTCTTCTTCCGAGGTGCCTCCAGCGGTTGCCTGGCTGCTATTGGATGCAGTGGTAGCCATTTAGCTACCATTGCACCCGTGGCTCCCAGGCAGTTCAGAATTGGGCTGTCCAAGATTCATGGGTGTCACAAGCCTGATGGAACAAGGATGTTTCCACAGCATGGAAGGGACAGGTCAAAGTGAACTTCAGTAGGGAGAGTGTTCTAGAGACTGGATACAACCCCAGAAATAGCCCTTTCCCATGTTCCAATCAAGCATGCCTCAGATGTTGGTGAGAACTAGAGGAGACCCAACCCAGAAGCTTCTTCGTGTAGAGCACACACTTAGTTCCATCCTAAGTGACAGTACCATCCCCAAGCTATAAACCAAGGGTGGCCAAATCGCAGCTCGCAACCCATATATGGCTCTTTGATATATGATGTGCGGCTCGCAGAAAGTTGGCTGAGCTTTTATTAACCCAATTAATATTAAAAGGTAAATAAAAAATGTTCAAGCTTTGTATATATAAAGGTCAAGACTGGGGCACACAAGAAAGGACATTCATTTTCCTGGCAGCATTTTCCGGCTGAAAAATAGATGTAGTTATTCTCCCCTTTTGATTTCCTAACATCTAGTTTGGTCCTGAAAGCCACAGCCCCCCGCCCCTTGTTATATGTGAATGGGACAGACATGTAAATGATGAGTGCATCATCCCTAGTTTGGCTGTCCTTCATTCATACATTAGATGAGACATAGTGTGGCTATTAATCAACTGGAAAACACCGTTTATTAAACAGCTCTCAAGAATCAACCTCTCCCCTTTAGTGAGAAGGAGATGGCGCCCGGCTTTCATGTTTGACAGCTTGCTTAGAATCCTTCAGTCCAGAGATAAGCAGGTACAAGATATTTCTGTTTCTAATTACAAAGTTACTTCCAGAAAGAATTTATGCCATGGCCATAGCTTACAATCCAGACAAAATTTTCAATAACATCCATCCAGCTGCACATCACAGCAGTTTGTCACACCTCTTCCTGTAGTAGTTTAAGGAAGGACACTGTCACATCAATTCCCCGGGGTGATGTACCACTCAATGAAACCAAAGCACTTTCCTCTGTGTTCATACAAAAACCTGGACTGAACCACAAGAAGGTAGTTAACACTTATAATCCCACTGTATATGTTTTGACACACCAACATGGAAACAAAAGGAGGCAAGGTAGATTATAAATTCATACTATGGGGAACATCTGTGCTTTATTTTTAAAGCTGCTCTGCCTTTTCCTTGGGTTTGCAAAAACTTAACTTGCTTCTTTTGCCATTTTAACTCCTTCCCTTTATAATTTGTTTTGTACAAATTTTGCAATACTGTCACCCCAAATTTACCCATAGGACAATGTCTAAATACTAAAGGCCCAATCCTATCCAGCTTTCCAGCACCAATGCAGCTGCAATGCAGCCCCAAGGTAAGGGAACAAACGTCTCCTTACATTGAGGAGGCCTCCATGACTGCCCCCCCTCAGGGTGCAGCACATGCCCCATTTGCATGGCTGTATCTACCCTGGAAGGTTGGATAGGATTGGGCCCTAAGAGATTAACTGTGCAATCCTATGCATGTTTACTGGGAAAGTTGGCTTGGTTTTGTTCAATTGAGCTTACTCTCTGGAAACTGTACATAGGATTGTCAGGCCTCCTGCATTGTTCAGAAAACAGTGGTCTCTGGGATATACGTGTGCCTCATGGACTCTCAGATTTAATGTTCAGGCTCTACTCTGTGGCCTCCCTTTTCTTGGCAGGTACCAGGGCAGGGCCATTTTGGTGGTGGCACCGGGTTAACGGAACTTTCATCCCCAAGGATGTCACACTTCCAGGTTGGCTCCTTTTAAGAAAGATATGAAAACATTCTTATTCCACTTGGCTTTCATTGTCAATCATTTTTGGGAATTCTGAAAGAGGTGTCCGCTACTGGTTTTATGCAGGTCTAAATTAAATTTTATCTGACTGCTTCATGTTTTATTGCATTTCCCTATTTTACTTTGTAGTTCTTGTTTATGTTTCTCTTTTTGTGTACCATTTTGTGAAGATGTTATTCTGACAATAAAGTTGTATATATTACAGACATCTGATTCATCACACATTTACTAATATGCTAATCAGAGAGGGGGATTCTCTTTTAGTGTTAAGAGTATTTTTTCCCCTTGTTGGCTCAGACTGTTTGCTTTTGTTTGCTTATCTGAGGCAAGAATTAAGATCAGCACAAGCTTTAAAAGAAGAAGAAAGTTCTTTCACCCAGAAAGTTGAGTTTTCAAGGCCGTTGATGCTTGCTGGGGCTCCGACACCACTGCATTTTCATGTTCCTTTGCCATTTGTTGACAAAATATTCTGACAAAGTAAAGCTGACATTAAGGCTTTGGTTCATAAGTTAAGATAAATTCCATCTTGATTCCCTGGCTGAATTCCAGTAAATTAATTTTCTTATCTCTGCCCTTCAGAAGCATGCACAAACTAGACCCTGGACTATATATCTTTCAGCAAGATCAACTGGTGTTCCAGGCAGTGTTTCTTTTTCGTTTGTTGCCAGTGGGGTGCAGAGGAATTTGATGACATTCTTCATTTAACAGCACACACCATTTGTGACATGCCACCCAAGTCTTGTGGTGCCAGTTGAAAATTGACCAATAAATTCCATTGGATTTGACAAAAACAAATCCACAGATGTTACCAATAAACAGAACTTCTTGCCCAGAAAAGATATACAGATCTGACCTTCGTAAAAATCTCTGTTTTAATCAAGAGCGTTGAGCCATGCTGGGTGACAAAAATGCAGGTGGGGGAGCTATTCCCTTAGTGCTTGCTTATGGGGGCCCCAAAAGCATCTGGATTGCCACTGCTAGAAATGGGAAAGATGCTGGGCTAGACCACTTGATACCATCTAGCACGGCTCATCGTCCATTCTGTGGCATGTCTGTTGGCTTGCCAGAGTAATTGACACTGAGGAGCTGCTCTTTCTCCAAAGGAAGTGGACAAACACATACCTGCCAGGGTGAGAGTATGAGACCATTTTTTTCTAAATGGGTTTGCTACCCAAGAGAGCCAAGTAGTATTATTTCTGTATTTATATACTACCTTTCTCATCTGCCAATTTCTCATCAGATATTACACAAGCCTATCCTGGATCCGATAAGGGTCCTTTCAATATTGTTCATATATACAGCCTTTCTGTCTCCAGATGTTTGCCATTCACAGTGTGTAGCCATTTCTCTGGCTGCACAGCACATGCCCTCAAGCTTCCACAGGCCAGGCAAATCACGCCAGGCAGGATCTCATGTTGTTATTGCTCTTGCCAGTTGCCATTCTCAGCATTCTATTCTGCCCTCTCACTGTGGCACGCCAGCACCTCCTCTCTCTCACTGAGGGTCATGTCAGTGCCTTCCAGTCTCCCCTCCAGGCACCAAGGATCAGCTCCCATTTCGCTTCAGGAAAGCTTCCGGCAGCTCAACCTCTGGACCACACCACCTGCTGTAGGGAGGGGATTTCTGCTTTGGGGGGAAGACAGATATTGCTGTGAATTTACTACCATCTGCATCATTACATGGCCATGGTCCATATATTAAGCATAATATGTGCCTAATCCCTATATTTATTAATGTGAATATTATTAATTAATGATCTTGGTTTTCCTTCAAGCAAAAGATACTCTATATTGTTATGAATATCTCGCTACATATAGAAAGGAGTGGCATCAAACCACGAGACATACTGAGTGACAGAGTTCATTGCATATACAAAGGCATCTTTGGAAAACAAGACACCTGTCTTTATTTAGGAACACCCACTTTACAAGCTCTGCAAGACCACAACATGGGCAGCCCAATCCAGAGCAAATTCCTATGCAGTGTTGCCAGCATCCTGCACAGGACCTTTGGGTGATGGGAGTCTCCTTGGGGTGAGCTTCAGCAGTTGCAATGAGACAATTTGGACCTGCATGAGCTCCATCACTGATGCAAGTCTGCGTTGCCCCATGTTGGTGGATCAGGTCCAGGAAGGCACAGGCCAGAGCCACTAATCTCGCTTTTCCCTGGCCAGATCCATCCATCGTCTGCCCCTGTCATTGCCCTCCCCCACCTGTTCCTGTATTTGAAAGCGGGTAAAGAAGTAAGAGAGGTTGAAATCAAAATACATGGTTTACTGGGAACTGTTTGCATTTCTCTGAGACAAGATCAAAATAATAAATGCAATGTTAGAGGCAAAATAATAAATGATGTTCAAAAGGCAGAATAACAACTCAGGAGCAAAATAATAAGAAGAGGCAAAACAATACAAATGACAGGCAAATAAATGAGCAAATATATGCTAACATCCTACTTGTATCTCTCTCTCTCTCTCTCTCTCTCTCTCTCTCTCTCTCTCTCTCTCT
>JAJKFI010000009.1:11373440-11386317 GCA_029204185.1 Lerista edwardsae
TGTGTGTGTGTGTGTGTGTGTGTGTGTGTGTGTGTGTGTGTGTTTAGTCGGAAGAGGAAGAAAGGGGAGATGAGGTGTGTACTTAGTTCTTATGTAGCAGTGGTTCCCAACTTTTTTTTTTTTTTTGCCCTGGGACCCCTTTTTAAATATGACAGCCTGTCAGGACCTCCCTAAAACCTAGGGCCGGAAGTGATGTCATTAAACAGGAAGTGAAGTCATTGTTATTAATAAAACACACTTTTTGAAAATCAAAAGAACACATCCTTTTTTGAATGATCTCAATGCTTTGTATCTAAGTGACACTTGAGTTTTGAGTTCAGTGATTGATTCAGCACTGAGAACAACACTGCACAGAATGCATGGTAGCTTCTCTATGCCATTGATGATCAAGGTGAAGTTTTAAATAGTCTTCCCCATGTGCTGAGACTCACCTGGGAATGCACATAGACGGCATGACTCACTTGGAAAGAAATGCAGGAGAGAGACTTCATTGCACACATATGCACATATCAAGACAAGCGCATAGCAAGGCTAATTTCCCTCCCAGCTGCAAGCATTGGGGAAGTGGCAGTTTAATGGGGAAGCCTCTTCCCTAGCCAAAATGAAGCTTCCAAGATGGTGGTGTCCAGCTTTTTAAGATGGCTGCCCCAAGCTCTTTGCGATCCCCTGAAAATCAGTTTGCAACCCACCTTGGGGGTCCTGATCCCAAGGTTGGCAACCACTGCTATGGAAGAAGGTGGAAGAAAAGGGATCGAGGTTGGAGACTGCTAGTGTGTTGCGGTTATTAGGTCATTTGTTTAGAAGGGTAAACAGTTTTTTAGAAAGAGAGAGAGAGATAAAAATGTTAAACACTAAAAGAAATGATAGAGGGTTAAAGACCTTACAGTTAATGGGTTGCATGCAGGAAAAAGGGAGAGAGAGGTCAATGGCCCGGAGATTTTACTTATCTGAGATCAATAACCTTGGTATCTGATGAGTACCACTTTTCAGGCTACTACAGCCTAGTAAAACTTTTGATCAATGACCAGGAATATCCAGGGGAGGAAGAGAAAGAATATAAAGAAAGACAGAACCAGGCACATATGCTGGAATTGTGACTTTGTGTACATAAGGTTTTGTCTCAGCCTTATTGTGATTTCAGTTCATAGTGATCTTGGCTTTATCTCAGCCTTATGTCTGTTATCTCAGCAGCAGAAAGGGCAATGTGATGCTTCATGAATGGCTCAGCCTGGCTGCAAGAGAGCAGAAAGGGAGGCAGGAAAGGACAGAAAGGGAGGCTGGCATTGTGGCTAGGCATTGTGGGGTTAGCAAGGCTTCAGGGGAGAGCAGAATGCAGAAGAGAGAGAAATGAGAAGGAAGGGAGACACAGTAGGTGAAGAAGCCCAAATTAATTTCTTGGCACAGTGGGAGCAATGTGGCTGCATCGTAGCATAGCAGAGACATCCCAGCTAGAGCTACCAAAACAGTATAAGGCAGGGGTGTCAAACACGAGGCCCATGGGCCGGATGTGGCCCCTGGAAGCAATTTCTCCAGCCCCCATTATAATTGGTCTCTCCCAGTGTGATAATTGGGATCTCCCAGAGAGATGCCAGAGTGTGAAGGATACCACCTGGAAGGAAGGTAGTTCTATGCATGTTTAAAATTTATGTTTGAAAAAGCATGCTATATAAACCGCCTTGATTAAATCCAATGACATCTCTATCTGTGTGTGTGTTTGTGCACGCGTTTGCGCATTCATGCGCATCCCAGTCATTGCTAAAAGCTTTTAACAGGGCTTCCAGGAATATTCAACATTATATGTTGTTGGGGGGATAAAAAGGTCTCCAGGAATCCAGGTGTTGCTTTAGTCAGAGTTGGCACATCCTAATGTCCACATACATTCTTGTCTTTTTTCCAAGTCTGCATGTCTTTGTGTTTTTGCCCTTTCCTTAGTGGAATGCATTGGTTGCTAGGCATGAAAAAGCTCATCAGGCTGGGGGTTGGTGTGAAAAGGCTGCTGATGTACTAATGAATTTTTCTCATCCTATTGTATGGGAATCCTGTCCCTTTCTTAACTCTTCAAAAGTAGGTCAGTTTAAAGCACCGAAAACATGTGCCTCTTCCTATTTGCATTTTCTAACTTCAATCTCCAGAACAAGATTACTTTTTAAAATTCAATCAGAAAAGTACTGCCATTTTCCAGTTGAAAATTCTCCCGCTGGTCAGCCTTAGTAAGACCAACACACAGGGAAGATATTTGTTTTCCCAAAAAGCAGCTGGAGAAAGCTTTTTTTTTCGCTGGGGAAAAGATATAGATTAAACCCTCCTCACCTACGCCCTGATTCTAATCCAGATCATTCACATACACACCACTTACAATTTAAAAAAAAAATTAGGAGAGACAGAGATGTATTAAGGCATCTTCATTATCAGATCAAATTTGGTCCCAGAGGAGTTTATACAGTGGTGTCGTTCTAATGATTTAGGAACAGGAACTCACTTTTGATTGGCACTTGTCGGGAACCCGGAACCAGCCACGGAGCCCATTAGGATCCGGAACGCCCGTTCTGGTCCGTTCCCCCTGAATGACGTCACTGAGTTTATACCTTAATTTGAAAGTATTAAAGCATACATATCCTGCTGGCTCTATGTGGCTTCAGGGAATTTTGTTCAAGCCAGAAGCGTTTGGTGACATCCTTTTAAACACTTAATTTCTAATTTTAAAACAATGTTATTGGTTACAGATACCAGGAATGGTAACATTCAGCTTTGTGTCCCAAATGGGAGCCAAAGAGGACACTGTGCCTACACAAACACAGCAAAGAGTCTCATGGCATGGCTCAGAAGCTGTAGTTAGTGCAAAATGCAGTGGCCTGGTTGATCATGTCATTGCCCCAGTGGCAAGTCTACCGTGTTGTTGTCCCAGTGGCTACACTGGCTGCCCATTCCTGTCTGAGCCCAATTCAAGGTGTTGATGATGACCTAAGCCCTGCACAGCCTAAGATCTCATGGAGGCTCTTCCCATATATTTAGTGATGTCATGCAGGGGGAACACGGGGGAACTCAGTTCCACTAGTTAAAATTAGGGCTGACTCCGCCCACTTCACTCTCCCTCCTCCCCCCTCCCAATTCCTCTGCAAAGAGCTTTTCTTCTTGGTTGGCCGGCACTCAGAGGTTTAAAGGCAGTGATGTCATTCAGGGGGAACGGACCAGAACGGATCCTAATGGGCTCCGTGGCTGGTTCTGGGTTCCCAACAAGTGTCAATCAAAAGTGAGTTCCTGTTCCTAAATCATTTGAATGACACCACTGCATATATTCCTGCAGGTCCATTACAATGGTAAGATAGGGCCTGTTTAGGATACTGCTGTCATCTGAAGCCAAGAAGATGGTGACAAGATGCAGGGCCTTTTCTGATGTGGCACCATGTCTTTGAAGCCAGTTTTGACAGTCCACCTTTCTCTATGGTTTCTTCTGGGGTTTAAAAACATTTTTATGTCTCTTGGCTTTTGAGGAGAGAGGAACCTCCCAGGGATCCCTTTTTAATGTAATACCTGTGGATTTTGGTTGCTGTTTAATACTAGTTTAATTATATGTATTGCTCTTTTCACACCTTTTAATCTGTTCTGGGATTGTTTTAATTGGTTTGATTTCATGTCATTCTAATTGGTTTTATTCAATGCTTTCAGTAATTTTGTAGTTTTGTAATTTTATTACACAGCTTTGAGAGTTGAACTAAGCAGGATAAAAATCTTTTAAATAAATAAATAAATAAATAAATAAATAAATGGCACCTTAAAGGCTAGTTAAGTGCTTGTAGCTCCCACCTCCATGAACTAGATAGAACCCACTTCATCAGAACTAGACCCCACAGCATATATACCAATACACATGAGTAGAGTAAAAAGAATATCCAAAACAGTAGGGTCAAATGGCTGTAGAATGTAAGGAGTTCAGTCTGTGACAAATGTACAGCTTAAATGTGTGCAAAATGTGGCAGCTGCACACAGTTTCACACTCAGAAGTAATAGGTGATAGCACATTCTTCCTAGCTTTGTTCTGTGTATTTAACACCTGCATTAGGAGAAAAAACTGTTGATTTACAGTAGGTCTAAATGAATAGACTCATGCATAAGCTTTAGTTCTGCAATTTCATACCGCAGAGTTCCCTTGTTAAAGACAACCCATTTTCAGGTCAACAACAGAAAGCCTGGGAAATAGCGTTCTCTTTTTAGTTTCTGAACATTCTTCTGTGTTTTTTTTTCTTTACACCAAGACTGTCTTATTTGACCTATGCAGATAACAGAAGATTATCACTGGCAGATGATGGCATATGTCACATTGGAGGATGAGCAAGTGAATAAGCTTCTGATGGTGTGGCTGATATTACTACATTCTTTAATAGTGTTGCTTGAATGGATATGGAGCCAGAGCTGGCATCCATTCTTGGTGCAGGGCCTCACCCCTGAGACTGTTTCTCTGACAGGCGGCACACTGGAGGTGGAAATAGACTTTTTATATGAGTGGGCTGTCTATAAGCAAGGACACTTGTACTATCCAAGTCCTGCAAGAGAGGAGCATCATTGTCCCCTGTGGCTAATAGATCATTGTTGCAGAGATTTTAGCTGGGAGCTGTGACAAGTGGTAGTTTGTCATTTTCAGACCAATCTTAATTAGGGCAGGTGGTGGCAGATTTTGCAATCCGCCACCATAAGTCCTGGCCATGCTGCTGCTGTGCACTATGGGGCTGCCAGCATGAATGGATGGAGGCCCCTTGTGTACAACAGCTGCTCGCAGGCGCCCTGCTGGAGCAGGTAGGTCAACTGTGGGGTGGTTTAGGGAGGATCAGGGGCAGGAAGCAGGCTGGGTAGGAAAAGAGAGGTAAAGGATCTCAATGGCAGCCACACACATTGAGGTCCTATTCCTCTTTCCCTGCCCCAAATCGCCCCACCCTAGTCTCAAAAGTCTCAAATCTATTGGAGACCAGGCAGCCTACAGGGCAGTAAGCAACACAGATTTTTACTTTCTTCTCCTGGTCACAGGTCACATACAGACACAGACACAGACACACACACACACACACACACACACACACGTACACCAATAGCATGCAGCGTACATGCAATGTGTGTGTCTGTCATCAGCACTGCATGCTGTGGGTTGGTGAGGATAGGATTGAGGATAGGATTGGGCCCTTTGTCTGCACAGTACATAGGCTCTTGCTGGAATCCTAAGTATCCCAGTTTTTAAAGAATTTTTTTTTTTTTAGCATTCTTGGTTGCCAATATATGCTTGCATAGAACATTATAAAGGATTACATAGAACAAAGATATGTTTCCATAGAATATTATAAAGGATTGCAAACGATGAAGAAATCTGGATTCGGCTGATAGATTCTAAGCTCAGTTGTAAATGACTGGAAGCACAGGGAGAAGCTGTTTTAGAACAAGAGTACGTACAAAATGACCAACCTGCCATATTGATGAAAATAAAATACAAGTTATGTTAATACCTCACAACTTCATACTCTGGGATTGACAGCGTATTTTCAATATTGGCCTCAATGTGAAACAAAATTGCCCAACCCCTAGGATATTACACCATTGTGGAATGCCTACCACCTGGCAATTAATCATCATCTTGGGTCCATTCTTCTGCACAAATTATCAGTGGGCATCCTATTTCTTTAAAAGCCTCCTTTCTGCAATAATGTATACACGAGACAATTGGCAAAAGCAAGGTGTTGAGCGAAAACATCTAATGTCAATTCCAACCCCCGGGGGAAAAAAAAACAAGAAATAGTTTTTTGATTCACACAAAGGTAATAAACTCTCATTGATGTTTCAAAGGATTTTACAAGCCCAGGCAACTGTAAGGCTGATGATGATGGAGAAAAGCAGAGAAGAGAGTTTCCTTTGCCGCATGAAAATTAAAATGCATTATCTTCTCTTCATTGCATTGATGCACCTGACAACTACACTTGGCACCTGCTCAACCATGCTTTCCATTCTTTTTGTTAATCCTACAGAAATGAGCAACCTTTCCCTGCCTGCCTGCCTGCACGCACGCTTCCCCCCCCCCCCATTCACATCAGGGAGTGAGAGCAATTTGAGGTGAAAGGAACGCAATTTGCAGTATTTTGTGTAATACTGCCAGGCAAGTAATTTAACTGATGACTTTTGTTTGAAGCACAAAAGTATGAACACATGATATGTATATACAGCTGATACATGACAATCCGTTTTCTGGGCTTCAGTTAATGAGATCCTAGCAGAGACAGTTCCAACGTGGCAGTCCCCAAGTCTAGGGAAAGGAAGTACTTGTACAAATGCTCTTTCAACATTTGTGTTGGAGCAAAAAGCAATGGAGTGGCAAAAAAAAAACACCCAAAAAAACTTCATATTACAGCTAAGATGATACTGGCACACATATAAAGAATTACCACTTCTGCCAAATGACTGGAGGCATCCATCAATCACACCCTATTGGCTTTGCAGAACCAATGCCTCAAACCCCAGAATTGTTAGGAAGATGAATCAACTAAGCAGTGAGTCACTTCTCATCATGCCAAGTTTTTGGTTTTTATGACAGTGTTAATTATATATTCAGAAGACAGAGAGAAATATGATAATAGGATGTCTCCCCCCAAGATGAAGGAGGTCATCTAGATCTGCAGGGTGTCCAATGCTGGAATGAAGCACTCCCCTCCAGCCAGCTCTGTGCAACAAAATACACAGGATGTATCACAAAGCTTGAATTGAAAGGCACTTGAACAGGCCTCAACAGTGGTGTTATGTGGACACAGGCTATTCTACTCAATGTATGTTGGGATAATTCAGATGGTGGCATCAGTTTTTGGGGGGTTCCCCAAGGTTCCAGCCCCTGTGATAATTGGATTCTCCCAGCACCGCCATCAGCTGCTCTCATCTGCTGAGCTGCGAAGTAATAAATTGGCAGAAGCGGCACTGCTGAAATGGTGGCACTGGGAGAGCACAATCATCATGTGGGCCACCTTCAGTCACTTCTCCTGAGATGTCACTGCCATAAGGGTGATCATTGGGCCTCTCCCAGCGTTGCCCTTTCAGCAGTGCTGCTTCCGCTGAGGCTCTGGGAGGGAGAGATGCAAGGAGGCCTTAGAAGGTGAGGAACTGTATGGAGGAAGAGGCAGACCAAGAGAGGTGAGAAAGGGAGAAGCTGCAGATGTGCTGGGAGAACCCAGTTATTGAACCCCCTTTCAGCAGTGCCGCCACTGCCCAGGCATCACTTTGCAAAGCTCAGATGCCTCTGAGCTGCTGAACTGTGGGGACTCCTCAGCAGAGCTGCCGAAAGAGTGACCAGCGTGATAATGGAGTTCTCCCATATCTGGAAAATATTATCAAGGTTTTCTCTTCTGTCATTGGCAGCTAATGAGTTACTAAGTGAGAAAAACATTCTTACTTCTGGTCATTGCCTGCTTAATGACATCACTTCCGGCATTACCCCAATCACTTTCTGCCCCATTTTCTCTGCTCATTTCCCTCTGTTTTTCTGAAACCAGAGAGCAGGAGAAGGAATGGCAGAGAAAGAATGAGGTAGGTGGGTAGATGGTGACAGGCAGGATCATTCCCACCCAGAGCAGTAATGGACTGTCCTGTCCCTTGGCAGTGATGTCACAACATCATATGATGCCTTGACATCAATTCCAGGTTCTCCCTGGAGGAGGGGAACTCGCTGCAAATTGGCCACAGTGAATGCCTCCTCATCTTCCAGAGAGAGCCTGGAGCCTTCACAGGAGAAGGAAAGTGGTGTGCAAAGCAGCTGCAGCAAACATCTCCTCCTTCCCCCAGAACCCAGAAGTCACCACTGTCACTTCCGGGATGTCTCCAGAGGTGCTTGCTGCGGCAGCTTTAAACACTGCATTCCTTCCCCTGTGGGAGGCTCCACAGCAAGTGCCCCTCCATAGGCAGAGCCTGGGGGGGGGGAGAAATGCACCTCTGCTTGACAGAGCACCCGGGGTTGGTGACCCTCAAGCTCCGCTCTAGTTACAGCTCTGCTCCCACTAAGCTTCCTCCTCAGGCAGCCTCATAGATGGGCTCGTCCCGCTGGCCCCAACTCTCATTCCTCTCCTGTCTGTCTATCTCTTCTTTCTGTGTAAATGCAGATCAGATAGATATGCTATCATATTACAAAAATACCAAGAGAACTTGTCAGGAATGATTTTGTCCAATTTCCATCAACGTTTTTTTAGAAGCGTGTTGCTTAAAAAAAGCACTTGAATAATTCCAGGCACTTTTAATGAATGAGAGAGAGAGAGAGAGAGAGAGAGAGAGAGAGATGTAGAGTCAACATGGTGCTTAGGAGAAAAAGATAATTGTCACACAATCTTAACAATCACAGGGGCAGTTCTAATAATTAGAAAGTGGACAGACTCCGCTCCGGCCTGCATGCCTAGTGAGAAAAACCTCAGGGTAGACACAAATAGCTATTATTAGACAATAATATGCATAGCATCTTCTGATACATTCAGCTTGTCAACACATTTCAGACTCAGGAGGAGCCTAAATGAAAACCTCTGCTGAGCATATTGGGAAATGTTCCTCAAGGGAGTGGGAGGGGGAGGACAGCGCGATAGAAGACAAACCCCAAGATTAGAGCCCCAGTGGAGTGGAGCGGAGCCCCAGGATTTCACATCAGCCAAAGCAATAAGAATCACGAGTGGCTTAATCTTCCATTTCCTCTCCATAATGAGCCTGTCTAGATGAATATAGTCCTCTTGCCTCTCAGCTGTTATCTGCCACTTCAGGAAAGCAAAATGCTGCCTTGAATTAGACAGTGTCTCTCTCTTACTAATCCCTGTCCTGAAACGAGGGTAGTGCTCTCTCGTTGCTGTCAATCTAATAACCAACGAGTCTCACATTTGCCCAAGCTGCCTCCTCCTGACCGCCTCATCATCTCTCCTCTCCTGTGAATAACTTTCCGCATTTCTCTCTGCAGGAGTTTTACCAACCAGACCCAGAGTTACCAACTACAGTAAGGGTCAGCTGTCTTTTTTTTTTTTCATTTGTGGGCACATGCTTGTGCATATCCACACTTGTTGGACTTGTAATAGGGCGGGGGACATAGGAAATTAAGGAAAGGAGAGTGGTGGACTAGACTAGAGCATCGGAGACATTCTAGCCTGCTACTCTTCTTTTCTCCACATGTCCTCTTCCAGTCTATCCCACAATTCCTTTGCAAATCCAACAAGCAAGGGAGGAGATAGCCTCAGAGCAAAGCCCCCAAGCCAACTCTCTGTGCAGCAAACGGCTCTGAAGGCAAGGGGGAGGGGCCACTTTACACAGGAGCTCAGGCTCCTGCAAAACCTAGCATTTTGCCCCCTCTAGGAAAGCCACTGGCATAAGATTCACACATCAAATTTGGAATCTAATGAGCATGCAAGGTACTTGCAGGGGTGGGGGACAGGCTGCCTTTCACCAAATTTCAATCAATGACCACTCCAAAGCCAAGTACCAGATCAGGACAGTCACAGAGGTGGGATTTTCCTCCCTTCTCATTACCTCCTCTCAGAGGGGTGAATGGGAAATGTGTGCTTTGCTTTGAAAGATGCTGTGCTTTGAAATAAGATGTCCTTTTTTGTGATCTGAGTTGTACTGAAGTAGAAATGCTTCCCTGTAAGGTCCAGGTTTTGGGAGGCAAGGAGGGGAGTATGAATTCATTTGAAGATGACAGGAGTCAGAGAACTGCCCAGCCAGGGGAATAAAACCACCACTTTAAGACGCCAGGGTGGAGAGTTACTGCCTGAGAACTAAAAGGGAGTAACTCATCAATAAGCCATTATCTGATGAGAAATGGGGGCAGCAAGGACAGGGACCAGGTGCTAGTTATGCCGGGCACCTGGGAATGAGAGGCTACATGCTGTAGCTGTAGCAACCAAGGGGGCAGATCATGACTCAGCGGAATTAAGATTATTTGATTGGAAGGAACCCACCCATGAGGGTTTTGGCTGTATAAGTGGGAAAGGTGAGCCTATTGAGGGGTGCCTTGTGCCTGGAGTGCTGCGGAATGCTCTGCCCTTTTGAACCCTGATCCTGTACAGCAGGATTCTGAAACTTGAATGATGTAGTAAATGACTAGTTCATTCTTTGCTGCTGCCTTTAAAATGTATGTGTCTCCCTCACTGAATGGAACCATCCTTTTAGCACTCCAGCCTGTGAGTGGAAGGATTTCCTCTACTTACTAACGTGGAAAAGCATTAATAAACTTTTTGCCAGAGTGTGTGCTTATTGGTTGACCAGAGGAAACTGGGCTATCCTGGGGAAACTTGGAAGTTGTGGGAGACAGACCTGAAGACCCAAAGATCCCCCCTCCTTCTGCCTACTTCCAGAGTCTGGGAGGTGGAGAGGAGCAGGCAGGAAGTAGGCAGGTGGTGGTGGTGGTGAATGCATTCAGCGGTCTGCAGGCGGACAATGTCTCAAGGAGGTGAGGTTCAGGTGTTTAAGCTGGGAGGGGGGAACTACACAGCTTCACAAACTACACTGCAGTAACGACAGGCATGCCCCTGTATCCACTGATTCGGTATCCACAGTTTCAATTATCCACGGATACCATGGATACTGGAGTGCCTATAAAAAGGAGAACATTAAACAAATCTGTTTTATTTAATCTTGTTGCAGCAAAAACACTGATATTCCCTATCCTCAGTATTCACGGTTTCAGGTATCCATGGTGGGGTCTGGAACAGGACCCCAGCGGATACCAGGGCATGCCTGTACATTGCTTGGGAAATACTGGATGCCCTTGGCCCTTTGGGGCAACAACACTACAAGAAGCAAAGGCAAGGAAAAGGACCCTATGACTAAACAATCTGCACCCATTCCTATTTCTCTTGGTCTTCTTCAGGTGGTTTTTTCAGGGTTTCCCTATACATGGCCTTCCAACACAGAAAGCTAGCCAACGACCTTTTCCTAGATGAACTTACTTTAAGTGAGAAACATTTATGAAAAGCGCCTGAAATACACTCAGAGAGTCAACATATAACTGGTCATTTAAATTAGAAACAAAGAGAAGGTTTGCCAACTAAAAGGGCAACTTCTCACTGTAAGATCTCACATCAAATATAAAAAATGAACAGATAAAATCATTTGTAACATTTAAAATACGAGAGCCTGTCAGAGAGGGTGGTCTAGGGCAGAGTTTGTTGGCGAAACAGAAGCTACAGAAAAGGTTATAAACCACTCAGCAGGACTAATTGAAAGCAAATGCATTCAAATGATAGGGAAGGAGATGCCAAGAGGGAACAAAGTATATATTGCTGTTTTATTATCATGAGATCTTTAACAATTACAAATGTCAACAGACTTGCATGACTCCTGAAATGTTTCTAGCTAATTAGCACACATTTGTGGCCCTTTGCACAGTTAATGTTTCAGGGCCCAATCCCAAAGGCCCTTATCACCAGTGGCACATCTGTACCGCCAGTGAAAATGTTGCGAATGTGCCATGAAGCATGTCCGTGACACGTGTACACCTGCGCTGGGGCAGCGCTCATTCAGTGCAAGGCCCCAACGCAAAGCAGGCAGCCAGCTGGCGCTCCAGCAGCACCACTACCAGTAAGCCCGTTTGGGGCGGGGGAGGTGGGGAGGGGGAGGGACCGGGCAGGGGGAGGGGAGGGAGGAGGAACCAGGTGGGAGGAGCTGGCTGCGGCTTCCACCACCGAATCTTATCCTCTGCAGTGACTTGGGCAGCCCAACATGGGGCTGCTTGATTCACCACCAGCAAAATAGCCAACAGTGGAGCCCCATTGTGGGCAACGAGGTGTTGTGAGAACAGACCCCCCCCTAGGATTCTCTCAGACTTTGTTAGGCTTTTCCTGGCTGGCCATGCTCTGCCCCACCCATGTCTGCAACCATCACGAACTCTCCTGGCTCACAGCACACTGCTGCAGCCACATGGAACCACCAAGCTTCCTTCCTGGCTCTCCAGCCAATGCTGAAACCACTAAGCTCTTTTCCTCCAACAGTGCAAGCCTGAACCATTGAAGACCCTTGTAATGTAGCACAGTAACAATAGAGGTTTGGCAACTCTGGTGGGAAAAACACTTCTTGGCAAGAGCATCTGTTAAGAGCCTCCTTAGCCTGGCTCTGTACCCCATTGTGGTAGTTTGGCCTTCCAGGAACACTTGCATTGCATGCTCAATGGTCAGATGCACATAATGCAGGACCTGGAAAGGGGGAAGGTCAGACAAGGATGTCATGGAAGGAGGTGCAGGTTGTGGACATTCTCCCTGTCCCAAAAAACATGTGGAGACCTGACTCCATTTTGGATCTCATCCTGAGAGTGAAGAATTGGTGCCAGACATCTGTAAGTCACCTTTTCCCCCCAGTCTTAAAGAAATGCAAATCTGGTCTCTGACAAAAGGCAAGTCCTTCCTGAAATTCAATCAAGTCCTTATCTGCCCAAAAGCCAAGAGTTTTCCCCAATCAGAATATCTTATCAAGTGCAAGCCCTCTTCCTGAAAGTACTTACTATCTTGATTGTGTCTTCAGCATTGTGTCGAAATCTGTCTGAGTGTCGCCTCCTGCTTTTGTGTTTAAACCCTTTCGTTAAAGTCACCCAAAGAGGGGAGGGGAGAGGAGAGGAGCAAAAGCCTAAAAACCCACCCATCAGATGTTTTTATTTGCTGTTGTCAATCCCACATTTTGCATATTTAATTGTATAACTGACCAAACTCAAATGTACAATTTGCACAAGTTCTGTACCTCCTTGGAGGCACAAGTTCTGTATCTCCTTGGAAGCAATGCTGCATCTTGTGTCCGTTTTGCTAATGTCCTACACATGAGTGAAATGTACCTTTTTTCAACAACAAAGTCCAGCTGGTATCTCTCTCTCTCTCTCTCTCTCTCTCTCTCCCCCCCCCCCCCC
>JAJKFI010000009.1:11386417-11519220 GCA_029204185.1 Lerista edwardsae
TGCAGCAAGGACAGGGAGCGCACGTGGGGGTAACGAACCTTCAAACTCATGTCTCTTAAATTTAAAGGGACAGACCACGAGTGAAATCAAATTGGGACCTGATTTCCTCCAACTTCAGAGGCTTTCCCCAGGGGAAGGGGACAAATGTCCCCTTCTCTTAGGGAGACTCCAGCAGCTGCTTCGCTGCCTCTAGATGCAGCAGTAGCAGTTAGCTACGGCTGCTGCACCCATGGCAGTTAGGCAGTTCAGGATTGGTCTCTCAGTTAACTTTTTCAAGCTACAGTAGTTTCCCAAGGCTAGGGATGCAGTTGCTCTTTCAGTAAAGGAATTCTCCCCAAATTAGCAAAGTTTCTCTCTCTCTCTCTCTCTCTCTCTCTCTCTCTCTCTCTCTCTCTCTCTCCCCCCTCACACTCACACACTCTAAAATAGCTGCCATAGAGGGGTCCCATCAAGATCAGAATTATAATCTATATATATAAAGAAGAGCGTATGTATGTATGTATGTATGTATGTATGTATGTATGTATGTATGTATGTGTGTATGTTCCACATAGGCTCCGCAACGCCTGGACCAATTCGCGCCAAACTTGGCACGCAGGTGCCTTGGCCCCCCGAGACCATCGCTGCGCAGATTTGGAACGGATTGCGCCCCCACGGGCGTGGGTAAAAGTGAATTTGTGGTTCTGTATGGGTGGCTATGGGCTGAGCCGCAGCATTCCGAGGCTCTGATGATGTCATGATGAGATGCAAAGTACATGCAAATGACATGCAGAATCTTCAGGCAGCAACTGAACTCTTTACAGTTGGAAGACAAACAGCAGCAAACAGGTTTCCCACAGAGAAGCTTTTACAGGGCCAGGGAAATGTGTTCTGTGGAAATGTGGGCAGTCCCTGCTTGGCAGTGGACAGTTGGCACAAGGTGCTGTGGCTGTTGCTCTCTCTCTGAAAGTTTACTTTCGCTGTGTAATGTAAGGCAACTGGGCAGGGGCAACCAAAGGCTACAAAGATGAAACAACAGTGTACACAGGAAACACCTGAGGGGGAAAAAAACACGACTTGCAACGCTACGTCACAGAGCTGCTACATCTAGAGCAACAGAAACAGTACAGCAGCGTGACAAAAGACTACACGATAAGAGAGACAGAGCTGCTACATCTAGAGCAACACAAACGTACAGCAGCGTCACAAACGACTACAGGATATGAAACAGAGGGCTACTACATCTAGAGCAACAGAAACAGTACAGCAGCAGGGATAGGACATATAAACACCTGGGCACATATGTGAGTGGGGGGGCCAGGGATGGGACAGATAAACACCCGAGCACACATGTGAGTGTGGGGGGGTCAGGGATGGGACAGATAAACACCCGGGCACACATGTGAGTGGGGGGTCAGGGATGGGACAGATAAACACCCGGGCACACATGTGAGTGGGGGGGGTCAAGGATGGGACAGATAAACAGCCGGGCACACATGTGAGTGGGGGGGTCAGGGATGGGACATATAAACGGGCCATCTGTATGCCTGGTGAGTGGGGGGGGGTCAGTGAGGGGACATATAAACACCCGGGCGAAGCCGGGTACATAAAAGCTAGTCTATATATATAAAGAAGAGCGTATGTGTGTATGTTCCACATAAGCTCCGCAACGCCTGGACCGACTCGCACCAAACTTGGCACAGGGGTGCCTTGGCCCCCCGAGACCGTCGCTGCGCGGTTTTGGAACAGCTCGCGCCCCCATGGGCGGGGGTAAAAGCAAATTTGTGGTTCTATAATGGGTGGCTATGGGCTGAGCCACTGCATTCCAAAGCTCTGATGATGTCATGATGAGATGCAAAGTACATGCAAATGACATGCGGAATCTTCAGGCAGCAACTGAACTCTTTACAGTTGAAGACAAACAGCAGCAAACAGGTTTCCCGCAAGGAAACCGATACAGGGCCATCTGTATGGCTGGTGAGTGGGGAGGTAAGGGATGGGACATATAAACACCTGGGCGCAAATAGGTTTCCCTCAGGCAAACCGATACAGGGCCATCTGCAGTGGTGTCATCCAAATGATTTAGGAACAGGTACTCACTTTTGATTGGCACTTGTCGGGGTCTGCCCACCGGAAGTGACATCATAAGCCGGAAGTGATGTCATGATTGTTGCCATGGATGTGATCATGTTTGTAATAACTTCAGCTTGTGGTTAGTGTTGATTTAACTTCTATTGCTTTGCTTTCTAGAGATGTGTATATACATATTTTGCTTCAACTGTTCCCTGGTTAAATAGCAGGGGCCAGCTTTGAGTGGGTGGGGCCAGCTCAACTTCTAGGAACCGGTACTCGCGTAGTGGTGCGTAGTGGGTGCATGACATCACTGGCCATCTGTATGGTTGGTGAGTGTGGGGGCAGGGATGGGACATATAAACACCCAGGCGCAAATAGGTTTCCCGCAGGCAAACCGATACAGGGCCATCTGTATGCCTGGTGAGTGGGGGGGGAGGTTAGTGATGGGACATATAAACACCCGGGCGAAGCCGGGTACATAAAAGCTAGCGGAAGATAAAGGTAAATTTCTTTCCCCTTGTGCTGCAAACCAGAAGAAAATTTTATTTGTTTGTTTATATCCCTCCTAACCCAGCTCAAGATAAAAACAAGACAAGATAAAAAAGTGTCTCATGTCACTGGGCAGCATTAAGAAAAAGACTCCTATCCCATCATTTAGAACAGAAGTTTGGTGCTTTGGGTTCCTGCAGAATTGCTAATACTCACCACAACATCAAGATTTTAAAAGTACAATCAGAAATGTGAGGGATGTAATTAATAGGCTGTACATGGCATGGTGTTTGATGGCATATCTGCATCCAACAGCTTTTTACAATACACAATACACAGTACAGATGCACCCAATGGAGTAATATTTCCCATACAGTGTAGCACAGGATAATACTACTGTGAGAATAAACTTTATATTTACATGCTAATGGCAAATGTATATGAGTGGGAAAGAGTCACATGTTGACATGTGAGAGCAGCTGCCATTTAACAACATTAAGCAAAATGGTTATAGGTATACTAAGGTTGCCATATCCCAATTGACATACCCTAGTTTTCCCCAGATACTAGGCAGTCTCATTGGCATATTGTACAAATTGCCTGCTAATTATGCTAATCAAGCATATTCATGCGGGAATTTTTTTTTACTAGTTCCTTTATGTTTACTCCTGGCACGTGCTGAAAAAAGAAATTGAGTTAGGAATAATGAAAAGATGCTTGGCCATTTGTTCCTGCCAAGAAAACATGGTTTTTGTCATCCATTCTGCCTTCCCTTTTTCCTTCAGTCTGAGAAACAAACAAGACACATGAGAGTAATTCCCATGATAGCTTTTTTCCTTGTACATTGCAGCTGAACCAGGACCCTCCTCAATGGAGCAATGGTATGTAGGTTTTAAAACTACATCTCCAAGGCTGGCCTCCTAATGCCATGCTCATGTCACCTTAAGCAACTGGTCTCCTTTTTCCAATGGTGTCACTACGCCGGGGCAGGAGGTACACTCTGTGGCCAAGTGGCAGGTTTCCATTGTCTCCACTGGGAGGGTGATGGTACTTACTGGTGTGAAAAGAGCCTTCCTGCCCACCTTGTGTCCCATGCTGCTCCAAATGGAGTCATTTCTGGCGCTAGGGCTGCACATGCACAGGGGAGGACAGTGACTGCACAAGAGTGAGGTGAGGTAACAACACAAAGTGGTGTCATCGAGTCCCTATACCCTGAGCCCCCCAGTTCCACTACTATACTGCCTTTCCCCACACTGAATCTGAAAAGGAAGAAGAAAATGATAAATGATAATGAAAACGATAACGGAGCCGGGGCACATCCATTATGAAGAAAGACTGAAGCGTTTGGGGCTCTTCAGTGTAGAAAAAAGGTGCCTGAGGGAGGACATGATACCTACACTTACATACAAAATTATGCATGGGAGAGATAGAATTGATACAGGGATTTTTTCCCCCTCTCTCACAACACCAGAACCAGGGGACAGCCACTAAAATTGAGTGCTGGGAGAGTTAGAACGATAAAAGGAAATACATTTTTACCCAGTGAGTAATTAACCTGTGGAATTTCTTGCCACAGGAAGTGGTGATGGCATCAGGCCTAGGTGCCTTTAAAAGGGGATTGGACAGATTTCTGGAGGAAAAATCGTGGGCTATAGGCTATGATGGATTGTGCAACCTCCTTACGTTAGTAGTAGGCTACTTCAGAATGCCAGGTGCAAGGGAGTGACAACAGGATGCAGGCATCTTGTTGTCTTGTATGCTCCCCGAGGCATCTAGTGGGCCGCTGTGAGATACAGGAAGTTGGACTAGACGGGCCTTTGGCCTGATCCAGCAGGGCTCTTCTTGTGTAAGAGGGAATGTGAAGGGGAGTGGTGGGCAAGAATCACAGGGCTGCCCCATTGGATACTCAGTTCCACTGAACTCAATGGAAACCTAACTCTAAATAAACACGCCTAGGATTGGGATGCCTGAACATTTCTCTTACTAAAAGATCAATACTTTATAGAACAAGACTGTTAGTTTTCTGCCAGTAGAATCTTATTCATTTCCAGGTGTGGTTTAAAAGATTCCTTCCACCTTTTTCATAGTGAGAATTCAATTTGGGTGCAAATGATAGTCCTTATTCAAAGGGATTGGCACTTTCCCACATTCCACAGTACTAAACTGACAGATTTTGGTTCAAGAACAGAATGAATGGACCTATTCATGCTAGCAGATAGGTTCTGAATAGAGATACTCATCTAAGCATTAGCCATTGATCCGCTTTCCTCACACTGTGATTGCCAAAGCTATTCAGATGTAAAATTTATGCATCATAATTAAAAAAAAGTATGTGCAACTGAAGAACATGATGAAAAGCTAACCAGGCATTATTAACTGAGGAAGCAACACATTTTGTAGCATAGCTTATTAATGTATTAAGTGGTACATCCTAATGACTAGGAGGAAAAAAGGATGAAGATTGGAAATGCTGTTTGTTGCAACCCTCAAGGCAGTTTGCCCCCAGGTTTGCATAGGAGCAGCATGTGTTAGGATGACGAAGCTTAGCTGAACTGAAGGCTTTCTGGGGGGGGGCGGGGGACACACACAGCTTTTTGCTGCAAATAACCATGCCAGGGGCATTTTTCAGCCCAGAATGGGTGTGGGAAGGAGTATTAAATCCCCCTTCACCATGCACCACTGTCTTGGGCTGGATTCCATCTTCATCTATCCCATGACAGATTTTTTTGTATAGTCAGTGGTTCCCAAACTTCTCCTCAGAAGTTGGGGACCACTTACCAGAAGTTCTCAAACTGGTGCATCACAATGGAAGTGGGTTCGGATTACTCTTTTTCTTTTACTTTTTTAGAGGCTTGGGGAGCCCTGCAGAGGTATCTCTTGCAAGTGGACTAACTAGTGTTTGATATGGTGAGTAGCTAACCCAATAACACATGAAGGGGTGGCATACATGTAAGCATTTGCAATTGAGCTGTGACTAGTTGTGGATGTCCACCAGATGCTGACCATTGACATGTGGCCACTCCTGTGAATTTATTCATAGACAGCCAGACATGTCATGTAGCGGGTGCGCAGGGGTACACGCATACCCGTTCCTAGGATTAGGGCTGGCCCCACCCATTCGCCTGCCCACTCGTCACCTCTGTTGGCGCTCCACCCCGCCCCCTGCAACGTTTGAATTGCCTGCACGTTTGAGTTGCCTGCACGTTCTCAGAGCCAGGCAGGCAGCGGAGCGAGGGAGACCGATGGCAGCAGCAGCGTGAGCAGGTAGGCTGCCTGGGGCTCCCTCCCGAGAAGGCGTGGTGGTTCCGGGGGGGGGGAAATCGGTAGCCCGCGCGGCTGCCCCGGAGAAGGCCCAGGACTCCCAGGCCACCGCGCGGCCTACCGAGGAGGCACGGCGGTTCCTGGGGTATGGAGCAGCCCTGTGTCAGCCTCCCCAGCCCAACATGGGGATTCAAGAACCAACAGTGGAAGCTACCACCAGCCCCAGCCCAGCCCATTCCTCCTCTCCCCTGCCCAGTCCTGCCCTATCCCTGCTTCTCTCCTGCCCCAATGGGCCTTACCGCTGGCTGGCACTGCTGAAGCACCAGCTTTCCATACCACCCATGCTGAGGCACAGAGCCAACTGGCACAGTCCCAGTGCAGGCAGTACTTACGGGCTTTATTGGGCCCTTATTTATTCAGTATTTCTCCCACTTTTCTTTCAGGAGCAGACAAAGCATATAAAATACACATATAGCGCTTCTTAACGATTAACCATAATTTGAAATATAAAATTATTATTATTGTATTATTAAGAATACTTATATACTGCTTTTCAACAACAGCAATTCACAAAGTGGTTTACACAGTAAAATGAACCAACAAATGGTTCCCTGTCCCTAAAGGGCTCACATTCATTAAAAAAACAAAAAACAAATACAGAACAGACACCAGCAACAGTCACTGTGGGTGGGGTGGGAGTGACCGTTCATAACAAAACAAAGCTGAAAAGCAACCAGCATAATAAAAAGAGCAAAACATTTACTGTAATATACAAAAACATTGTATATTGTATATTATATTATAACATTGTATATTATAAAGAAACAGTGCAGTAAAACGTAACTATAAAACTCACAGAACATTTCAGTACTAAAATGACCATAGTAAAATCAGAAGTCTAATCTAAAAAGAAATGTTCTTAGGAACACTTTATGTGAGCATAAAAGAAGCTCGGTTTTTCTTAGTTTTCACAAAAATACATGTACGCTCATTTTTTTCTGTTCCTGAAATTCCATATTATGCTTACAGTACAGTACTAAGCGTTTATACTAAGACAAGTGTTGTACCTTTCACAGATAAGAGGGGACTCCCAAGAGAATGCAGGCTGACCCAGGGCAGTAGTACCTAGTATTTAGTGTGCTCACTCTTTTTCTGCTCCCCACTTGTCTTTGTTGGATAAGCAGCAAAATGGGGGAAAGCTTTTGTAGAATGTACCTGCTGCCACCAGCACACACTATAAGATCAGACAGGCTGTCAGGGGAAAAAATCCCTCCCAGGAGAACTCTGAACTCCAGGGGTACCAGGCCAGTGGTGTACCTGAGGGGGACCAGGGGGTGAATGCCTTGGGTGCTGGCTTTGGGGGAGTGAGAGACACTGGCCACCCCATGCCACCACCGAGAATGAGAAGTGGCAAAAACCACGCCCCGCTTGGCTGCTTCCCCTAGCCACATTGCTATCAGGGAAGCCAGCAAGGGCGATCAGTTCCTCCTTTGCCATCTTCCCCAGCAGCAGAGCAAAGCTGGGAAAGCTGGTGAAGGGGTGATCGATTCCTTCGGCAGTCTGGAAGGCACTGCTTTCATAATGTAATTGCAGTGATGCAATGATGACATCGCAATTGCTTCAGCGGGGAAGCCAACTGAGGGCTTGCTCCTGGGCGGGGAAACTCCCAGGACCACCTCTGGATCAGGCAGACTAGGGGTTAAAACAGAACCTGTTTTTATTAAACTACTTGAACAACAATTGGGGAATAAAGGTGGGACAGAAGTAGCTGGGGGGCGTTTGCAAAACAGACTGAAATGAAACAGAAAATCTGGTGCCTTCTACCTATATCCCTAGCTACCTCACTTTGCCTAAATCAGAGGTCTCCAAACTACAGCTCAGGGGCTAAATACGGCCCACCACAGGACAAAGTTTTGTTGTCTGAGCATTTGCTAATGTATGTGACATCTGTACTCATTATATATAATTTCTTAGTTTAAGCATGGCGGTGTTTCTTTGTAATTGTCACATTTCTCTTTTGTTAAAAAAATAATTAAAAATATTCAAGTAAAGCCTATTCATTCCTTTATAAAGCCCTCGTACTGAAAATTTTGGGACCCCTGGCCTAAATGAATCTCTTGCTCTTTTCATTTGCTCCTCACGGAGTGGGTTGGCAGGCTGCTGCATGGAAGCTACCACACGTGCGCTGGGGTTTTTACACTTGCTGTAGTGATGTCGTGGCACTCCCCGATTGGAGGAGTGGAACAAAACAGGCAGCTGTAAGAGCCAATCAGCAGGCACATTCCAATTTTTGGAGGAAACCATAAAGTAAAGATCACTAGAGGCGGCATGATGTCATTTTCTTGAAGCTTCCAGGTCAACAAATATGGCTGACTCAGATCTTTCCCGCCAAGACGGATTGCCGCGAATTCACGAATAAAAATCTCCCTGCACGCGTGTAAAAGTTAATTTCAACCTCTTTAAGCATGCCTGCGTGTTCTGCATACGGGTGTGCGAATCGCTGTACGAAAAATGGGATTTAATTTCCACGGAAAGATTCATGTATTCACATTACATCGGTTCAATAAAACCACAGTTCAGGGAGTGCATTATTTTTGAAGCTGTGTAATTTCTTGTTGTTCCTAGCAGTCTTATTCACCATTTTCTGACACCCACTGTTAATGGTCTAGAAGGTAAAAAAAAAAAATTCCCCCCTCCTTTTTTCCCCCTTCCCGTTTACACGTTTTTTCCCACCTTCCATTTTCTACTGTAATATTTTCGAAATTCTGAACATTAACAGAATTTGTTTTTGGGGGGGGGGTGAGTGTAGAAGTTTAAACAAAACTCTTAATAGTCTACAAGTAAAAAAGAATTACTCTCCTATTGACAACTACTTGTGTTATGAAGAGATTTTAATGTAATTTTCCTATATATTGCCCACTCTCCCCTTTTTTTTTCTTTCCTTCCCATTCACACTTTATTTTTGCTTGTGTAGATTTCAATAAAGTCTGTCAAAATAGTGCAATCTGAGTTTAAATAGACAGCATTTCGTCCAGTATGTTCAATAATATAATTATGAGGAATTTAACCTTGTAATTGCATATTAAATCATAATAAGGTTACCAGTGATGTTTCTACATGATCACACGTTTTTATTTTTGTAAGTTTTTACTTCAGGAGTAAACTATTCAGTCCTAAACACTACGCGCAAAGCAATCTGAAATGCTTGGAATAATGATTGTTTTGAGTCATCCAACATGGCTGCTAAGCCCGCCCCCTGGCTTCATTTGGTTCCTATTGATTCTTAAGGCATGCCGCCTCTAGTGATCTTTCCTCTATGGAGGAAACTCACTACTCAGACAGAAGAGAAGCTGAATTTTCCCTCATGGCTAATCTGCCACAAAAGCTATTTGTAAGCTGATCCCAGCAGCTGAAAAGCACAAACTCACTTGCTGGTGAATTTAAACTGCCCAAAACACTAGAAAAGAGCAAGGAAACAGAGGGGATTCATCAGGAAATAGATTCGTCATAGTCCCACACAGGAGCGTAGCTAAAGAAGTGCAAGGGGGTGCAATTGCACTGGGCTATGCGTTCCCAGGGGGCAACAGTCTGGCTCCGCATCATAGCTGTTGCCCCCAAGCCCTTCCTGCAATTCACACCTGCTGGATCACATCGCGATGTAACTTTGCAGCCAGTCAGTAACTTCACAGCCAGCTAGCAGCACAGAATAAACAGCCCTCCTCCTGCTTGTGTGCTGCGGCTGGGAGAGGGGACTGGCAACTTTTCTTTGCGCTGATTCCTCTATTACAAATTGGCGCTCTGAATCCTGGGGTGCCTGCGTGTGCGCAGGGAGTCAGTGATCATGAGGCAAGGTGAGCAGCAAAAAAACCAAAACAAACTGCTGCTGTTGGCCTGTGTGTGAGTGAGGGAGTGAGTGAGAGAGAGATCCAACTGTAGTACAAGAGAATTCAATGAGAGAGAGAGAGAGAGAGAGAGAGAGAGAGAGAGAGAGAGAGATCAGAATTAAATTGAGGCACCCAGCCCTCCTGTCAAAAAGGTTAGCTAGTTTTTACTATCTTCTAGTCATACCGGGGAGGGAGGGGCTACAAAATCTTCTTTGCACGGGGCAGCAAATAGCTTAGCTAAGCCAGTGATCCTCCACAGTGTCCAATGAGGCTTAGGGCGCAAGCCTAATTAACTTTCCAGCACTGGGGTAAGGGCAATGCAGCTCCCTCTGAGGTAAAGGAACGAACATTCCCTTACCTTGAAGAGGGCTTCGTGTCTACCGCTCCACTGCAGAATGCAGAACATGCCACGTTGGCACTGCTACGTCAGTGCTGGAAAGTTGGTTAGTGTTGCCGAAAAAGGGCACAAAATGGTTTTCTTCATGGGGAAAGCATTCAAAAAGGCAAACAACCAAACGAGAGAGGATGAGGATAATCTTTATTACACCTGTACAGGCGGGCCAATCTCCCTGCTCCACTCATCAAGCAGAGAAGAAGAGCAAAGTCATACAATTACAAATCATCTTTATATTCCTCTCCCTCTAAGGTGCTGCTTTGTGGAAAATTACTACACAGGGGCTGGGACATGAGAAGTCCTGTGTCAATTGGGCCTTGAGAATATGCTGTGGCCATTCCGATAAGGGAGGAAGCTCTGCTAGCTTTAGCCAGTTCCCTATCTATTGTGCAGAGCTAGCTGTACTGGATGGAGAAGGTTGCATGTGGGGGCAAGTGAATGAAAACAGTGAGAGCAAAGAGAGAGAAAGTTACATACTTCAGCAACTTTAGGCAAGAGACTTTAAACAAAAGGCTCAAGATAGCTGCACTTTGGTTTGATGGCAACATTAGGATTGTGCCCTTGTTCCCAAATACTGTAAATGTGTTTACAATTGCAATAATTAGGAGCACCTCGCTTTCTATTTGCAGAGGGGACACAAGCATACAACAGTCCACTAGGACTAATATTTCTACATGCTAAAAATGTATAATATGGACAAATGTGGGTGTTTCAACCTGTACTTTGGACTTGCCATTGGATAAAAAAAGAGAGGCACTATAGTATTATCTTTCCTGGAAAACCTGTAAACATGTAGTTGTCCATTTAGAATACTATTTCCAGCATCCCTTTGCTGCTGCGCTTCTGAACTGCTGTATATTGAACTAATCTATTCACATTGACTGATATATTTTATGTGCCCCATGACTGATTAACTTAACAAGGGGGAGGGGAAATTGTGGATAAACAAGGATCGACTCCTAATGGGGAAACCCTTCCAACTTTCATACGGTGAAATTAAATTAATTTGTTTCTCTGTAACAACATTGGATATAATCGACAACCGTCTGAAAACCTTTCAGCCAAAGCCTGAGGCCAATCTATGAGCAGTTTTCAGAGCAGAGTAAAGAGTTCAAACTAATTTAGTTAATGTACTACTGTTACAAACAAATATGACTCATGCGGGCATTAAAACAGAGATGGATGTGGAATCATTGAACAAAGAAGTTGGTACTCCAGAGAGAACGAGTGGGCAGTGGAGCTCTGCACTTTGAAAGAGCAGAGAAGAGAGGATGTTCCACAAGCAGCAGAAGTAGAACAAGGCCCTGTGGCCCAAATGTAGATGTAAATACATACTGAGTGTAGGAGAAAAGAACCCCATTCTGTATTAACAGTGTGGCTTTTTCTCTGTGAGTCTTTTCAACAGTTGAAATGTTGCATTTGGCCAGAGCTTCCCTCATTTTGAGACACTATTTGAAATCATAAGTGGCCGCCGTCTCCTTGGTGCTGCACCACTCTGTACACGTGCCAGTTCTTTGGGACTCCATAAGACTGTGCATGCACCAGCAGGCTCCGCAAGACTCCATTTAGGAATGAATTCAAATGAATTCAGACATATGAATTAGGAATGAATTTGCTGCCTGGGTTCAAAAAGGAAGAAGAGAAAAGAGCTAGAAGGTCTCGCCTCCTTTTCCACCCCATCCCCCCATCCTTTTATACTCTAGGGAGCAGGAGACTAACTAGTAGGGGATATACTAGAGACAGGTGCTCCCCATCAAATCAGCTTCAAATTAGGCCAGTCTTGAGCAAGAATTTAGGGTGCAATCCTAACCAACTTTCCAGTACCGGGGTAAGAGCCATGCAGCTCTGAGGTAAGGGAACAAGCAAGCAAGCAAATAGTATTTATATATCGCTTTTCAACAAATAGTTCACAAAGTAGTTTACAGGCAAAAAAATAAAGTTAAACGGCTCCCTGTCCCAAAAGGACTCTAAAAAAAAATGCAGAACACCAGCAGCAGCAGCCACTAGAAAAGACACTGTGCTGGGGGGGGGGGAAGAGGGACTAACAGTTCCCCTTGCTAAATATAAGAGGGGCACTACTCGAAAAAGTGCCTCTTGCCCAGTTAGCAGGGGATAACATTCCCTTATCTTGAGGAGGCCTCTGTGACTACTACTCCACTGCAGGATGCAGCACGTGCCCCATTGACACAGCTATCTCAGTGCTGTAAAGTTGGTTATATTAGGATTGTACCCTTAATCTGGTCTGACTGGTCCTAGTTCTAACCACTATAGCAGATACAGCCATATAGTCATGACTGGTATGACAGGGTTACCCCACTCACACTGATGCCAATGGCAGTTCCCCTTCCAGGGCAAATAGCAGCTTTGGGAGGCTGGATTTTTCCAGTGCAAC
Organism: Lerista edwardsae; assembly: GCA_029204185.1. Lineage (NCBI taxonomy): Eukaryota > Metazoa > Chordata > Lepidosauria > Squamata > Scincidae > Lerista > Lerista edwardsae. The sequence continues at coordinate 11,398,890 of JAJKFI010000009.1, forward strand.
AGAAAAGGTTTAAAAACCTCACCCTGTACCGATCCAGATTGAGACCCTTGTGGTTGCTACATACAGAAAAAACACAGAAGGAAAAACAACATCCTTAAGGTTGCATCTAGTCCGAGTCCTCAAACTTAACAATGTTGTTGTTGTTGTTCAGTCACTAAGTCGTGTCCGACTCTTCGCGACCCCATGGACCACAGCACGCCAGGCCTCCCTGTCCTCCACTAGCTTCTGGAGTTCGCCCAATATCATGCTCATCACTTCGGTGACACTACCTAACCATCTCATCCTCTGCCGCCCCCTTCTCCTTTTGCCTTCAATCTTTCCCAGCATGAGGGTCTTTTCTAAAGAGTCCTCTCTTCTCATGAGGTGGCCAAAGTATTGGAGCTTCAGGATTTGTCCTTCCAGGGAGCAATCAGGCTTGACTTCCTGGAGGATTGACCGATTGGATCTCCTTGCAGTCCAGGGGACTCTCAAGAGTCTTCTCCAACACCATAATTCAAAAGCATCTATTCTTCGGCGCTCTGCCTTTCTTATGCTCCAGCTCTCACAGCCATACATTGCTACTGGGAAAACCACAGCTTTGACTATGCAAACCTTTGTTGGCAGGATGATGTCTCGGCTTTTTATTAAGTTGTCTAGGTTCGCCATAGCTTTCCTCCCAAGAAGTAAACGTCTTTTAATTTCATGGCTGCAGTCACCATCTGCGGTGATCTTGGAGCCCAGGAAAATAAAGTCTGTCACTGCTTCCATTTCTTCCCCTTCTATTTGCCAGGAAGTGATGGGAGTGGTGGCCATGATCTTAGTTTTTTTAATGTTGAGCTTCAAGCCAATTTTGGCACTTTCCTCTTTCACCCTCATCAGAAGGTTCTTTAAGTCTTCCTCACTTTCTGCCATTAGAGTGGTGTCGTCTGCATATCTGAGGTTGTTGATATTTCTCCCAGCAATCTTGATTCCAGCTTGTGAATCATCCAGCCCTGCCTTCCTCATGATGTACTCTGCATATAAGTTAAATAAGCAGGGTGACAGTATACAGCCTTGTCGTACTCCTTTCCCAATTTGAAACCAGTCGGTTGTTCCATGTCCAGTTCTAACTGTTGCTTCCTGGCCCGCATACAGCTTTCTCAGAAGACGGATAAGGTGATCTGGTACTCCCATCTCTTCAAGAACTTGCAACAGTTTGTTGTGATCCACACAATGAAAGGCTTTTACATCTGGTAGTTCTTGATTCACATACTGCTGAAGCCTAGCTTGTAGGATTTTGAGCATCACCTTGCTAGCATGTGAAATGAGTGCAATGGTGCGGTAGTTTGAGCAATCTTTGGCATTGCCCTTCTTTGGGATTGGAATGTAAACTGATCTTTTCCAGTCTTGTGGCCACTGCTGGGTTTTCCAAATTTGCTGGCATATGGAGTGCAGCACTTTGACAGCATCATCTTTTAAGATTTTGAGTAATTCCGCTGGAATGCTGTCACCTCCACTAGCTTTGTTGTTAGTGAGACTTTCTAAAGCCCATTTGACTTCACACCCCAGGATGTCAGGTTTGAGCTCAGTGACCGCACCATTGTGGTTATCAGGAACATTTAGATCGGCCTTATAGAGTTCCTCTGTGTATTCTTGCCACCTCTTCTTAATGTCATCTGCTTCTGTTAGGTCCTTGCCATTCTTGTCCTTTATTGTGCCTACCTTAGCACAAAATTGTCCTTTGACATCTCCAATTTTCTTGAAAAGATCTCTAGTCTTTCCCATTCTATTGTTTTCCTCTATTTCTTTGCATTGCTCATTGAGGAAGGCCTTCCTATCTCTCCTTGCTGTTCTCTGGAAATCTGCATTCCGTTGGGTATATCTTTCCCTTTCTCCCTTGCTTTTGGCTTCCCTTCTTTCCTCAGCTATTTGTAAAGCCTCTTCAGATAGCCACTTTGCCTTCTTGCATTTCTTTCTCTTTGGGATGTTTAGTTGCTACCTCCTGTACAATGTTACAGACCTCCGTCCAAAGTTCTTCAGGCACTCTGTCTACCAAATCTAAGCCTCTAAATCTATTTGTCACCTCCACTGTATATTCGTTTGGGATCTGATTTAGGTCATACATGGAGGGCCTAGCGGTTTTCCCTACTTTTTTCAGTTTAAGCCTGAATTTTGCAATAAGAAGCTCATGATCTGAGCCACAGTCAGCTCCAGGTCTTGTTTTTACTGCCTGTATAGAGCTTCTCCACCTTTGGCTGCAAAGAATGTAATCAATCTGATTTCGATGTAGACCATCTGGTGAAGTCCATGTGTACAGTCGCCGTTTGTGTTGCTGGAAAGGGTGTTTGCTATGACTAATGTGTTCTCCTGACAAAACTCTATCAGTCTTTGCCCTGCTTCATTCTGTACTCCAAGACCAAACTTGCCTGTTACTCCTATTACCTCTTGACTGCCTACTTTAGCATTCCAATCCCCTATGATGAGAAGGACATCTTTTTTGGTGTTAATTCTAGAAGCTGTTCTAGGTCTTCATAGAAACGGTCAACTTCTTCCTCTTCAGCACCAGTGGTTGGGGCGTAGACTTGGATTACTGTGATGTTGAAAGGTTTGCCTTGGATCCAAATTGAAATCATTCTATCATTTTTGAGGTTATACCCCAGTACTGCTGTTCTCACTCTCTTGTTCACTATGAAGGCTACTCCATTTCTTCTAAGGGATTCCTGCCCACAGTAGCAGATATAATGGTCATCTGAATTAAATTCTCCCATTCCTGTCCATTTTAGTTCACTAACTCCCATGATGTCGATGTTCAGCCTTGACATCTCACATTTGACTATATCTAGCTTACCTTGATTCATAGATCTGACGTTCCAGGTTCCTATGTAGTATTGTTCTTTGCAGCATCACACTTTCCTGAGCTTCCAGACACGTCCACAGCTGAGCTTCCTTCCGGTTTTGGCCCAGCTACTTCACTCTTTCTGGAGCTACTAGTACTCGTGTTCTGCTCTTCCCCAGTAGCATAATGGACACTTTCCGACCTGAGGGTCTCATCTTCCAGTGTCATATCGTTTAGCCTTTTAGTTTTGTAATCCATGAGGTTTTCTTGGCAAGAGTACTGGAGTGGGTTGCCATTTCCTTCTCCAGCTGATCACGTTTAGTCAGAACTCTCTACTATGACCTGTCCATCTTGGGTAACCCTACATGGCATAGCTCACAGCTTCATTGAGCTACTCAAGCCCCTTCACCACGACAAGGCAGTGATCCATGAAAGGGAGCTTAACAATATTGGCTTCTAAACCACTGTAGCTAAAAGGGTGCAAAACCTCTGTGCAGAAGAGAACACTCTGATTCGTCATCATTTTGTCTGCTGTGACAGATGCAAAATGTAAAGTTGGTTTGGTTATATTCATAAAAACTTTAAAAAAAAAGAGAGAGAGAGAAGTGTTCAATTACCGTTCAACAAAATGGCAATGGCCAAACTAGAATGCATTAACTATAATGACTCAATTAAGTATGCCCTTTGCTACACTAGCAAGTCAATGCCACAGTAATATTCCAGGAGATATTCAGGGAGTGAGGCCCTCTACGTGCACTTTACAAGAGTCCATTATCTGCACATAAATTACTCATTCAGATTACGATATGCTGGTCTCCCCAGCGAAGGCAGCCTTTTCTTTGTTGTTTTGGAAGGGCCTTCATGCTGCTTTTCATTCTAATTGAAGCCCCCTGTGTCCCAGAAGCCATAGGTTTCTTTTAAACAAGGGGTCTTTAGATTTAATTATTCTGCTTCAGTCAGGGAACCGTGGGGGAATGTTTTCTTAGATGACATGTTGACACATGAGTAGGTTTTAAAAGGTGTGACAAAATCATCCAAGCAGGAACTGGGAGCAAATCCACAAGTACAAACAAATACTCACTTTCTTTTGTTTGTGATGAGAGCTGGGGAAGGGGGGGACAAAAGAACACATCAGGGTGGAAAGAAACAGGACTGCATCCTGAGTAAGCACAGCTTTGGTTGTAAACCAGCACACTTTAATGATGTCACGGCCACTGACCAGGTGTGAATGAGTGGCAACAGCATGAATTTTTTTACCCTTTGCCTGAAATGGTTTCTAAAATGGGGAGTGTGCAAACAGGAGAGTATGTGCTGTTGGAAGAGGCATGAGTCACTCTTAATTTTGCAGAAACACCAGCACCAGTGTGGTTGTTTTTATTTGCTAGATCAGTGGTATTCAAACTTTTTAGACCAGGACCCACTTTTTAAAATGACACTTGTGTTGGGACCCACCAGAAGTGATGTTATTAACCTGGAAGCGATGTTGTAGCAGGAAGTGACATCATCCAGCAGGAAGTGCTGTCATTGTCACATAATAAAATGACTCTCCTGAAATGTAAACTTGCATTCTTGGACTGCAGCAATTGTACAACTATGAAACATCTCTGACAAAAAGCAAGATTAGGACAAAACATTATGTAAAAGCACTGAACTAAAAATTTGTTTTAGAAAAAGCCTCACTTGAAAATTCAAACTGCTAGCACTCGCAAAAGGAATATAACAAGAGTAAGGTCTGCAGCTTCCATGATGGCTGCTTCCAGCTTCCCGCAGCCCACCTGACATCAGGATGCGACCCACCAAGTGGGTCCCGACCCACAGTTTGAATAACACTGTGCTAGATCAAGACGAAAAGTGGCTGCCTTACTGAGTCAAACCCTTGGTCCAGTGAACTTGGCATTGTCCACACTGACGGGTAGCAGCTCTGCAGAGTTTCAGACAGAAGTTTTTCTCTGCTCTGCCTACCTTCAGTTAGACCAGGAATCGTCTGCATGCAAAGCATGTGCTCTACTGCTGATTACTACTCCCTCCCTCCCTGATTACTACTGCTATTGCAACTACTACATGATGTATTGCTTCCAATTAAAAGTTTCTCTGCATTGACTTCTTTCTGTTATGTTGAATCAACAGTTTAATACTCTGGGGAATATGTATGGAGCAAATATAGAAGCAAAGGCACAGCAACAATTACCCAGCAGCAGCAGCTCTGGTTTAAAGACGCATCTATGCTCTGCAGCGAGGACACAGAGCAGGCCCAGGCATGAAACAGTGCAATTTTCCTGGGTGGCAGGAGAAGCAGCCAATTCAGACCTCCCTTAATTCTCAGTCTGCTGCCACTTCCCTCCAGCCCACCTGGATTGAGCTTATTGCAATGTGGCAATAAAGAAGGGGGTATCAAGGGGGAGATATAAAGGGAAAAGAATGAAGGTAAGAGAGCAGAGGATGGAGATAGGAACTGAGAAGATTAAAGACACTAGGGACTACTAGAAAGGGGGAAAGGCTAAGATACCAGAGAGGAGTGAATGGCTGTAGGTTACAGGTGATGAAAGGAGAGAAGTGGGGATAACTAGCGAAAGAAGGAGGGGACAGAGAGGTCCGAAGAGGTGGGGGAAGGAAGAAGATGGAGGACTGGTCCAGACACAGAGAAATAGAAGTGACGAGTGGAGAAACCAAGAGGGGACAGACTTTGGGGGAGCAACAAAGGATCCAGGGAGGGGAAAGGGAGAGAAAGCAAGCATCAGTGCAACTCGACAGGGAGAACTAGCTACAAGGCTTGGACCAGTGTTAACAGCCCATGCGCCGTGTCGTGTACCCCTCCTTAATAAGCAGCTTCTGAAGCAGCAAGCTGGAGCAGTGTGCATGAGCTCACTCAAACCCAAAGGTTGTTCCCAAGCTCCTATGATGTGGACCTTCCCTCTGGGGGGAAGGTGGCCGGGTACTAAGACCTATCAATCAGTCAACAGGTACTTATATACAGCTTTTCAACACGAAGTTCCCAAAGCGGTTTACAGGCAAATAGTAATAATAATAAAGTTAAATGGCTCCCTGTCCCAAAAGGGCTCACAATCTAAAGAACAAAAACAAAAACAGACCACCAGCAACAGCTACTAGAAAGACTGCGCAGGGGTGAAGAGGAACAATTACTCTCCCCCTGCTAAATATAAGAGGAACACCACTTGAAAAAGTGCCTCTTGCCCAGTTAGCTAACAGCCCATGTGTATCCAGTGGTGTCATCCAAATGATTTAGGAACAGGTACTCACTTTTGATTGGCACTTGTTGGGGGTCCGCCCACTGGAAGTGACATCATAAGCCGGAAGTGATGTCATGACTGTTGCCATGGATGTGATCATGTTTGTAATAACTTCAGCTTGTGGTTAGTGTTGATTTAACTTCTATTGCTTTGCTTTCTAGAGATGTGTGTATACATATTTTGCTTCAACTGTTCCCTGGTTAAATAGCAGGGGCCAGCTTCGAGTGGGCGGGGCCAGCTCAACTTCTAGGAACCGGTACTCGTGTAGTGGTGCGTAGTGGGTGCATGACATCACTGTGTGTACCCCTCCTATCCATTCACTTTTAAATTTAAAGGACCATACAAGGAAGATGTGAGCTGAGTTGGTAGATAAGCGGATAGCCACTGCCCACACCCAAAAAACCCACATTAACAGTAGCAATCCGCTTCACTCTCCTTGCTCTTTTCTTGCAAGGTCCCTTTAAACGCAATTACTCTTGCACATTCCTTTTAGTCAAAAACAGAAGTGCCAGTCATGTTGGGAACTCCTAGCATGCACTGTACATTTATTTAAAGGCACCATAAAGAAAGACCCAGGTAAGTGGCTGCTTCCCCATTCCCACCATAAGGAAGTGCCTGGAAGGAGGTGGAGTCACTCCTACCCTTTGGAAGAATTCCCCTCCCATTCTGTCCCCCAGGAAAATATTTCTGAAGACGAAATATAAATGTGGCTTCGTCTCCTCCTCCTCCTCCTCTCCCCCTAACTAGGATGCGAAAAATAAGAAGCAGAAAAGGAGCCTAAGGTTCACAGAACTGAAAATCTACATTAAAAAAAGACTGTTGTGGATAATTTTAAATGACAAAATCATTTATTCAGAGGTACAATGCAAGATAAAAAGATTGTAGCTAATGAGGGCAGTAAAGTTCATTATAGCTGTCATGGTCAGGGTCTGACAAGATTAGTCATTCCATTTTTTTTTTTTAACAACAAAAGCATGCTATAATTATGAATATACCTGCTTGCTTACAAAAAGAAAGAAAGAAATTGCCTGGAACTCTGTAGTTTCCTCAGAGAACAGAAAGAATTAATATCCTGAGGAGACTGGTTTGTCAGTTGGTTTGATTGACACAAGTATATTTATCTTAAATTCTGAAATCCAGATATAAGTTTTGAGTTGGCATGTAGGTGTTTCCTAATTAGATGCATTCCTGGATGTTAGTGCAATTTGAAAAAAAGAATGTCACTCTTGCCCCATTTCAGGATTCAAAATAAAAACCGATTGAGATTATATTTATCCCATCCACCCAGCCCCCTACATTTAGAGCGCAATCCTAGCCTGGAGTTAGGTCAGCACAGTTAGGCTAGCAAAGTTTGGCCGGCACACGGGACACTATAAAGTATGTTTGGACCACTCTGGGAATCAGAAGGGCCAGCACACAGACTTGCGCCATCCTCCCTGACTCTGAGAGTGGTCCAAAGGCGCTTTACGGTGGCCCTTGTGCCGCTCAAACTTTGCTGGCCTAACTGTACCAGATTAAGGATTGTACCAGATTAGGATTGCTCTCTTAAAGGCATCAACATTCATGACAATTCCCCTAATTCCTGAGCCACTGTCCTTAGTTGCACAAAGTTCATTCACATGGCACCATGTGATTAGCAATACTGACCAAGAATTAAAGGGACAGGCCAGGATGTGTACACACCAGGAGTGCACCTATCTAACTGAGTGGGAACCAGCTGGATGGGCCAAATCTAATCTGAACCAGTTCAAAAAGCATATCTCCAATAAATGATAAGATAGTGGCACTGACAGCAAGTTGACTATTGTACTTTCCAGAGACAAGATCATCCATATTTGTCAAACATGCATAAACAATTCTTTCAAAAATCCTCTATGTGGGGAGAAAAGATTTTATGTACATTTTTTGAAACGGTTACTGAAGCTGTGGTGGCCTATATGTGTAACCCATGAACGATATGCCAACAAAGTGCTTGGGTTCGGGAAATTCTGAGAATCTGAACTTTCTGGTTCCAACCACCACCTTGGCTGTAGCAAAATTTTAGGATCACATATCAATATGTCTTACAGGCCAAGAAATAAGGAAATAAATGGAAAGAACTCCAAAACAATAGTTGTGCTCCAGCGTGTTAGTCTCCAAGTTGCAGGAGTTCCCATTTGATTTTTTAAACATTTTGGGATCAAGCAATCCTAAATATCCAACCCAACAGGCAAATCTAGCAAGGGCCATGAGGCTATACAAAGCAAGGGCACACACCCCCAATTGCCTATTTGCTCTAAATCTCTCATCCACAGTGTGACATGCATGAGAGTGGGTCAACTGCCTGCCTGCCTCCCATATGGGCAATCTCCTGCACTACAGCATATATACAGCATATATATATCATAATTGCTTTTCAGCTTGACTTTTAATCCCTGTACCCCTCCACCTGTTGACCATTGCCATTGTGCAATTTCCAAAGTGCCTTTTTTTCTTGGCCTTTATTTTCATCCTCTTTTTCTGAGGACCTGTTTTTATTCATTTAACAACAACTTTCATTTTACCTTTTCAGACCACCTGCCTCTGCAATTGTTAGACTTAAAGAACCTATCCCGAGAGTGACAGGCTCTTCAGCATACTGGGAGGAATGTTTGCTCAAGACTTTCATCTTCTTCCTTAGTCCTTCCTTTACGGTTTGGTAAAGCAAAAGAAACCCCCCAAAATTAGACTGAGATGGACTGAGCGTGCTCAGAAACTATGATATATTTAGGTATCATTTGGGGGGGGAAGCAGCAGAACATAAGGTGGGAGAGGGAATTGGCCGGCTTGACTCAATTGGCCATTAGCATTGAGGAGGCGCAATCTTTCATTGTTGGCCCCGCTTGTGCTTTTCAAATGTAACCACTGCAGTTGATGCAGGCTTTCTGGTAATAGGGACAATATATTGGCCACAAATACCTGAATTAACCTGCAGAACATCTTGCAAAAAGTCGTCCTCAGAACTGCAAAACTGCCACAATTTTTCTGTGCCCAAAAAAAGCAAAGAACAAAAACATGCTCAGCTAGCTGGGCATCCGCCTCCTACACTGTGTGCTAGGCATATATTTCTTGACCTTGCAAATTGGGGTGCTAAGAACATCCCTGAAACATGCACTGCTTCTCAGGTGCTGCCAAGGCCCCGAACATTACTGCTGTGCCTTGAAAAACAAAACATGATGATTCTCCTTTTTAAAGGTGCACTTGCTATTTCCATCAGGAAAGTACACTGATTTATTCTGAAGGAGCATGTATGTCCGTTGGCTGTGGGTAGAAAAACCAGCCCTCCTTCTGAGGCAGCTTCAGAAATGTTCAATTGGCAAAAGCAGTCCTTTTCTCAAGATATTTCAGATTCAATCACGGGCAGTATCTGGAGGCTTCCAGCGCCAGGCGTTTTAAGTCATTGGCCTCTGTAGCAATAAAACTGACAAAGCAAGTCATTCCATGTGTCAGCAGCACCGGTGCTTTTCCACACAGATTAGTCCGGGAAACCTGATGTTGTCGTGGCTCCGGGCAATTAATGAGGTTGAATCAGACTGCAATTTGGGCGCCTGCAGATATGGATGTGTACGTTGGCTTGTGTCACATCTATGTATTTGCAGGGGAACAGCAGCTAAAATAGGCCCAGACAACAAAGCAACAGAGTAAGGAAAGGGACTGAGCCAACACAACAATGCATCAAAGGTACCCCGCAGGCAGAAAGAGAGAAAATAAATCTGTATTTATATTGATGGGAGACTCATACACAGACCAGAACACAAAGTTATAAATTGACTTGGTCCATTAGTGGGCACAGAGCTTTCCTCAATCCAAGGTTATTACAGTTCAGTCTCCTTTATCCAGACTGCTTGGATAGGAAAATGTCTGGATTTAGGATTTGTCTTGATTTTGGAATAGTCTTGATTTGGGATAGTTATATGTAACTATCACCCATAAGGCCTCTTTGACATTTTTCAACAATGCTTCAATTTCAAATCAAATAGTCTTGATTTGTCTTGATTTGGGATAGTTATATGTAACTATCACCCATAAGGCCTCTTTGACATTTTTCAACAATGCTTGTACAGGTATACACTACAGAGCAGAGAACAGGACTAACAGCCTGCAGTGTACATGGGTACACAAGACCTTCTAGTGTTCACACTACAGAAAGCAGGTCTTGGACAAAAGTGTCTGGATTTCATAATAGTCTGGACTTCGGATGTCCAGATAAAGGGTAATCTATCACCATACAAAACTGTTTCCATCTTATTCCTCTCGGTTGCCAAACCTTCATGCAAAAGTAAGATATATTTGAAACAAGGTTTGACACAGAACAACATGATCATGAATGTGCTCAATTAGCAAGCAGGTGAACTTTTATTGACAGAGCTAGAAAACAATTTTTCATGAACCATGCAGCAACAAGCATTACCAATGCTTAAAGAGCTGCCGTTTGTCCTGAGGACAAGTTTCCATGGTCATGTGGCCAGCATGACTATACGCCAAGGCGCATGGAATGCTGTTTACCTTCGCACCAAAGTGGTACCTATTTATCTACTCACATTTTTATATGCTTTTGAACTACTAGGTTGGCAGGAGCTGGGACTTGTCTCATGGTCTCAAACTGCCAACCTTCCAGTCAGCAAGTTCAGCAACAGTGGTTTAACCTGCAGCGCCACCACATCCTATCAACGTTATCAATCGTACATTGCAAAAGAGTGCCAGCGCAACAATTAGCTGACCACTAGGCTTGTGCAGCATTAGAAATGTTCAGAAGTACAGCCTCTGAATAATGATGGTGCTGGTGGTGGTAATGTATGTATAGGATCCAAACTGGATTTAGCAATAAGACCTTCAACTGTAGAGCTCCCAACATTTGCTCCAAAGCAATAAACTCTCACAGCTGCAAGCACAGAGTCAAAAGGGCATATTGATGCAGTCTTGCTGGCAAAACTACCCCCTGGTGTCCAGTTACTGCACTGAGGAACACAGTCTTAATTTCTGTGGCAAGTCAAATGAGACAATTCCAGGGGGTTATGTTCTTTGAGGGCAGATGCACAGTCAGGTATAAACAAGTGAAATGAGTTGCACAGAATAGGAGGAGTGAATGTTGAAGGAGTTTTTCATCTGGATCTCACCTGTCTCACTCCATCAGTTCAGCAGTATCAAAGGATTTCATGTACAGATGCATAAAAGAACACACAATATGGATTTTAATTTTACGATGCAATTGTATTACCTAAAGGACATTAAAAAGCTATCAGAAGATGGGTAAGATTATACCTGCCTCTCCAAAAAAATATGGTTAACATGGAATGAATCGAGGTGCAAACCAAAAAGTAAGTACGTAGTATGCAGAGATGGGAACTCAAATCTCAGGACTCAAGTCATCATCACAAAAATGCGTTTTTTGCTGACTCGGGTACACTCAAGTCACACACGTCAATGACTCAGTCATGACTCGAAACTCAGTCCACTGACTCTGAAATGAGTCATGAATCTGAAAAACTGGAGTCTGCAAGTCTGAGTGTACTTGCTTAATTTTTTTGGTGCATGAAAAACCTTGTGGGGCCATTATTCAGACCAGGCAAGCAGGAAAGAAGGGTTAATATTTTTATTTTGCATCGAGGCAGGGGGAAGGAGGCAGGAGCCGGCTCTTTTGTCGATCTCTAAAGGAACCGATGATCATTGGACAAAGGATGGGTGGTCTGATATTTCCCTGGATGAGGGTGGGAGGAGGGGGAGCCTAAGGGAGGAGGGTGGAGTTCTTGCCTTAGGAGTGGCTGGAGAAAGGGGGGGAGCAGGTGGGGAAAATGACCTATTCATTTCCACCCTCTGCCTAAAGGAATGAGCTGCTGATCTATAAAAGGACATGTTTTTCCATACCTTGACTGAGTAGCCTTTGATGAAGGACTTAAGAGAACATTCAGCTTCTTCCATAAACATAGCCGCAGATTCTCTCATTCATGTAAGAATCAGCTCATGTTCCTACCTGTAAAGAAAGGCTGGCAGTGTTTCCCAACATGCAACATGCAACATGCAAGTTGTTTCTATATAGCTTATAGAAGCTATAAGGAACTAGGGGGATAAGGGAAGTACATGTGTGAATTAATCAGAGCAGTCCAGGGTCTCAGTGAACAAGTCTAGGAACCACCTGACAGCACAATCCTGAGCACATCTACTCAATTCTGAGTAGTGGGGCTTACCTCCAAGTAAGCGTACTATAGGATTTCAACGCTAGGGCCCACTCCTTCCGTTTCTGCCCAATGGCAACGAGCCTCCTGCAACAGCACTGTCTGCTGTAAAGCAGTCAGCGCCTATTACTAAAAGCACACTGACAACGCACAAGTTAGTGCACTTCTAGGAGTGTATTGGGGTAGGTTTTAGGACCCCATCATTGGAGGATTCTCTGTTCACCAGAGCAGATACGATGCTGGAAGGAGGGGTGGCGGGACGGCAGAGAGTAGTGGAGATGGGTGGATAGGGTCCTGGGAGGGGACAGGATCAGGTGATGGCACCATCAATATTCTAACCTCTTTCCTGGGCCCAATCCAGCACAGATTAGTGTGGACTTACAACAGCTATCGTAGGTCTGAGTTGATTCATCTGTATCACAGAGGCTTATCTCGAAGGAACAATTGGTGTTCTCTCCTGGACTGTCCCCACCACACAGGATACAGCGGCCCCAACCTCCTGGACTGTCCCCCCAACCCTAGGATACAGTGGTCGCCATTTTGACACCTTTGTATTGACAAATAGCGGGGGGATAGGATTGGGCTGTTAGATATCTATATATATCTATATATATAGTCTTCTACCGAGATCACTCACTATCAAGGTATTACGTGCCCTGATTGGCAGAAGCTCTCCAGGGTTTCAGAGAGGGGTCTTTCCCAGTCCCATGTCCAATTGCCAGAGATGGAACATAGGCCCTGGCTCTGCCACTGTGCTGTGATTCCCCACCCCACCCCCATGATGCGCCACACTCTTGAAAACCTTGAAGCCACCAAATTATTGGAAACCTGGTAGGAGGAACCGCACATAGCCTTGGCAGATGTTGGTAATGCACCAATTTGTGGGGAATCCTTTGACTGTAACTCAGACTTGATGGGAAAAAGCTGTCCTGAGCTCATGACACAGCAGGGGCTTAGCAGCAAGTTCTGAAGTAGTGCAGTCTGGGAATGAAAATGAGTCATGCCCCTGGGCGAGGAAAGATGAATCAACGCCATCAGTGCAGAGTTCCAGGTGTTACTGAAGCCATCCTCAGGCAAGACATTGCCCTTCCCAGAGTGGATATTTTTACTTACCTATGTATTATTTGGATCATGGTGCCACTCAGAAGTCTCAAAAGTAGAGCACAAAACACACAACAAATGGTTCTACCACCCAAGTTAAATGGAGATCCAACAGGATCTGCCATCCCTAAAGCGTTGCCATTTGTAATGTGCTGTTGAGCCTTGGGAAAGGGCCATGGAACAGGAACCTCAGTGGGGGTGGGGTGGGGATGACGCCATCTTTCTAAATGCAACCCCCTATACCAGCAGTTCTGCTGCAGTACTCTTCCTCCATGGCACCCTGGTACGGTGGCACTATGATGCATAATTTGTGAACTACTCCCTATGCCAGTGCTCTTCAAATGGTGGGTCATGACCCACCACTGAAGGCATTACATGGCAGGGGCGTAACTAGGGTGTGGCAGGGGGTGGCACGAGCCATGGGCACCATCTTGCAGGGGGCGCCGTTCGCATGGCGCCCGCCCCCCAAAATGGCGCCCACGGCCCGCCCGCTCCCTGCGCCGCATTCTCCTCGCTCCGGCTGGCCTTAAAGAGCCAGCTGGAGCGAGGAGAATGCGCTGCCACCCGGCGCCCCCTCCCGCTTCTCAAGAGGGGTGGGGCACTGGGTGGCGCCGTGTTCTGTTTGCTCCTGCCGGCCCTTTAAGGCCAACGGCAGCGAACAGAAAGAACGCAGCCGGGGCGCCGCGTTCTGTTCGCTCGTGCCGGCCTTAAAGAGCCGGCACGAGCGAACAGAAAGAACGCAGCGCCCCGGCCGCATACTTTCTGTTTGCTCGTGCCGGCCTTAAAGAGCCGGCACGAGCGAATAGAACGCGGCTGGGGCGCCGCGTTCTGTTCACTGCCGCCGGCCCTTTAAGGCCAACGGCAGCGAACAGAACATGGCGCCCCAGCTGCGTTCTGTTCACTGCCGCTGGCCTTAAAGGGCCGGCGGCAGCGAACAGAACGCGCCTCTTAGAAGGGGTGGGGCGCTATGACGTCGCGTGCCCCTAGGGGCGCATTTTCATTGGGCGCCATGGGCACCCTTTCAAATAGATTCGCCCCTGTTACATGGGTCATTTTCCCTTAAGGGGAGTGGCCCAGAAATGGGTGCCTAACAGTGCCGCAGCAATCACGGTGCAGCGGGCACCCAGCAGCTTTTAAACCTAACAGGGAGGTGTTGCACAGGCTGTTGGGGATGTCCAGATGGATTGCAACCTGTGTGAGTAAAGGGCCAGCCAAGGCCAGGATGCTGCAGGATAAAAGGTCCCAGAAGTTGCTTCAGGGTTGTACGTGCACACTCCCTGCATCATTGTTAAGGTGGGGAATCTCTCTTTAGAGGCAATGGAAGCCCCCCTCCCCATCCCCTTGCCAGTGTAATGTGTACCAGGGGAAAAAGAAGGGCCAATATGGACATTTAAAAAAAAACCATGGGAGAAAAGTAAACACACCAATGACATGATTGAGTCACATCTAGTTTAGCCCTGAGATCCAGGTAGATTAGGCACCATTAACATTCCATTCCTTTCTCCATATGAAATCCAAGTCAACATGGTTAGAAATTGCTGGGAGCCTTACCAAATTCTCCGAGAGAATGCACCTGTCATGCATCTCGAGAGATTCCATTTGGAAACAGATCTGTGCACTTCTTTGAGAGTCTTCGCCTTTCAATTTGTGTTTTCATTGCACAGCTGACTAGACCCAAGGCTTACTTCTCCGTTCACTGCCTCCCTGCTGCTTATCCCTTACCCGAAGTTAAGCTCCCACTGTTCATTGCCCACCTGAAGGCAACGGTGACCACATCACCCCCATGATCCATTAATCACCGCACCAAATGTACATTTTATACCAGGTGAGAGAACAAGAGATGGAACCAGAGATCCCAGTCTCATGAAATCATGAAGGCAGCAAAAGAAAAAGCCACAGATACATAAAAAATATTTGTCCTAATTACGTATTTCAAATTTTACAATTTCAAATTCCAGTGCTTTTAATTTTCTATTTTTCCTAGTCTTGGGTATTCCAATGGCAAAATTCAGTCAGATTGTATTGCATTACATGTTGACAATTAATTAAGTGTGGAATTAAACCCACACCAGAATGTGTAAGGTAATATGAACACGAACAGCCATGTTCCAAGCATGATAACTAGAGCAGAAGTAACATACTACCAAGTGCTCAGTGGGAAGTCCTGGTGATGCAGAACTGTTGTAGGTTCACTGTAATACTTTTTTTTTCTTCCCCGCACCCTGTGATTACCTTGCTATTATTGGTTCTCAAGATGTCTGTCTGTGCTGCAGCTAATCCTCCGGGGGAATTAAGCTTATGTAACAGATTTATATTAGCATAAGCTTAGCAGCTTAACTGGCTAACTCCATATGCAGTTCATGTGCCCAACGTTAACTCAATTCCTTCACAGATGAAACCCGTGCTACAAGTGGAGACCAAATGTCAAAAGGATTCTCCCTTAAACACTCCTAAAGCGGCTGTACCAAAACAACCTTTTTCAGATTTAGGGTTTGTGGTGGTGTTTTACAAAAATGAGAAGTGCCGAAAATGGTGGTGTGTTTTTATTTCATTATCATTAAAAAACACACCTCTACACAGGGAGGCTCTTTAATCGAGCAGCCCATGTTTTAATAATGCAGCTCTCTGTATAGTCTGCCTTTTCAGCAGCATTGCTTCTGCCAAGATTCTAGAAGGGAGAGGCAGACGGAATTTAGTGTCACACTTCCTGCAGGACAAGTGATCTACGGAGTACCACAGATGAAAGAGTCCTCTCACTGTGGTCATTGCCTGTTTAAATTCAGGTGGAGGAACTCTGAGAAGGATCTCCGACTATTTTAATGTTGGGGCAGACTAATGTGAGAGGAGATGGTCCTACAGATACCCAAGCCATACAGGCCTTTAAAAAGGATGGCAACCTAAGTGCCATATTTTGCATTCTACCTTCACACACACGTGACTCAGTCTGTTTATCATCTCCAACTGTGAAAAACTTGGGTCAGCCTTTGGAAAATAAAATGAGGCATGAGGAATTAAAAGCAAACACCCAGAACTGACGAGTTGTGTTTTATTTTTTGAAGTCCTATTATGAAGCCATTCTCTACCATTTTCTGAACAGCTTACAAAACTAAAAGCGAGATCCTCCAACAGAAGCCCTTTAGACACACAGAAAGCCCTCCAGAGGTGCATTTAACCTGCGTGTTGAACCACCTCAGCTAACACCAGCTCTGAATGTGGCCATGAAACTTGGGGCAGAAGAGGAGAGAGAGCTTCCAAGAACCGGATTCCATGTATTCTTGCCATCCTATCTGCTGACCTGCAGAAATAGTAAAGAACAAACGTCTGACTCATACAAGTGATACAACAGAGAGTGACGGAACTAGTGACTCAGTCTACTAAAAATTCTACATGATACCGTTTGCATCTTTTATGCATTCCACGGCTACAATGATAATTTGTAGTTACTGGGGGTTGGAAGGGAAGAAAACTTTTACAAAAGGAGCTTCTCAAAAGAGAAAAATGTACTAGAACGCCTAAAATACAACACACGCATCCACCACGAAGATAAAGAAAAACAGCATCTGCCCTGCAAACTAATTATACAAAAATTGAGATATTAAAGGAACATGTTTAAAGAGTAGAATGGTGAACAGTTAACTACTTCCACTCATCTGTGGTACAGCACTGCCAGCTGCAGTAAGACAATATTTGCATATTCTAGGTCAGCAGTCTCCAAACTGGAGACCACTGCAGCGAAGAAGAGTGTCCCCGGCATGAACAGCAGTTTCCGTTCCGCTGGGAGTGTTTCCGAAGACCCCGACTACAGCCCCCAGGAGTCTTTGCGGTTAGCTGCATCTGGGGTCTGCTTCCCCAGCATGCCTCATGCGTGGAATTCCATACAGAAGTGGCTGGCGGGGAGGACCCCTGAAGGCTGCAGTTGGGGGTCTTTCAAAGCATCCCCGGCGGAATGGAAAGAGCCATTCACGCTGGGGAAAGATCGGGCAGATGCCGAATCAGGCCTGCCAGCTGCAGTTTGATGATGCCTGTTCTAGGGTGTTGGAATTACAAAACAAAATGAGAATGTTGTTTGGTACACTTTTTGGGGAATGCGAATAACCCCGATTATACCACAGACTAATAATAATAATAATACATTTATTTATATACCGCCTTTCTTAATATCACTAGATTTCTCTAATGATTGAACTCAAGGCGGTTTACATAGGCAGACTTTCTCACAAACCCGAAGGTTTTTACAATTTACAGAATGTTCTATCTTCCAAGAACAACACTCCTACAGATCTTTCTTTCTGGATTTAGCCTTCTTTCTTTAGCCACCCGTCTGTCGTCTGCTGGCTGATGAGGCTTCCCTGCTGCCACCAGAGATGCAGCTGATTTCAGCACACTCCTCCTCCCACGAGGCAGCTGAAACTCAGCTTTTAATCAGCCGCAGTTTCCAAGGTCTGCTGCTCGCAGAGACTTCCGGCAGTCCCGAGCTCACGACCTTGAGATCTTCAGGTGTTATCTTCGGGCAAACGGAAGCATTAACCCTCTCGGCTAAATCTTCTGCCCCGATTATAACCCCGATTATACCAAATGTATTCAAAACATTTATTGTGAATGGAACCCTGGCAAGCATGTGTTGTAGAATTAACCAAATGTTCAAGTTTTACTCGCTCCCCATCCATTGCATGCTCCAGTTCTTTGTGCAAGAAATGAATCTTTAGTTCTCCACAATCCAGGGCTCTGTGGCACAAGCCACACCAGTCCCTCTTCCCATGCAGACTCAGAAACCCAAGCAGCATTTGCCTGCTGAAAAGGGAGTCATTCTCTGTGGCTTTGCTCTTCTCAGGAAAGGATACTTCCTGGTCCAGGCATATAAACTGCACTATGATTCCTCACCCTGACCTTCAGCGTATCAGAAGAGACTTTCTTTCCCATGACTTTTTCCTCCACATTTTCCGTCAAGGAAACAAGGTTTGCCCAAAGGAAATGCTCCAGTCCAAGCATTTACATAAATAAAATAAAATCCAGGAAAGTCACGCATTGGACAAAATCTGTACACCCAAATACATGGTCTCCCTGGACTGGTGGGTTGATGTATGGTTTGTACAATTTGTAGGAAGCCTACACAAAGAAGAAGAGTCTGCCACATCAGTAGGTGGGGTGCTGTGCACTTGATAGTTATTTTAGGGTGCAATCCTAACCTAGAGTCAGGCCGGCACAAGTCACCTGTCTGTGTGCTGGCCTCCCAACTCCAAGAGTGTGGCAGACAAGTCCTGGGCCAGCACCAGTGATTTGTGCCAGCCCAAATTCAAGTGAAGACTGCACCCTTAAATGGTCTCAAATGTGAAGGGAAGGGAAGGGTTGGTGCAACTCCACAGATTAATATTACCTGCTTTAACCCTCCCTTTTGGCACAGCTTGCCTGGTGACCTATGGGAAGGCCCTTGATAATATACCTCCAGGAGACTCTAAATCAGGCATCAGATCTCTGTGGCTGCACTAGTGGGGAATAGACTCACTGGCCTGTTCGTTCACCGTCCTTCTGTCTTCATTTTGCCCCATTTAATGGGCCTGTCCCAGCCCCACCATTCAGCTGTTTGCTTGACAGCTAGGAGTGGGCAGTGGTTGGTGACACTGCCAGATGTCACTCTGCCATCCAGCTGGTGAGCAGAGCCATGCCTTCTGTCAGCTGGATGCACCTTGTGGGGACTGACAAGCATGTATGAAATTGTACCAAGTCAATGAATGGTATTCTTTTCAGATCAATTTCAGCAAGCTTGGCAAAAGCTTAACTTATAAAGTCTGCTCATACTTGCATTTCTGCACATGTTGCCTACGGTTGCGCACACAAAGTACTTCTTGGCAGAGTTGCAAAATCCAAGCCCCGTGAGGGCTGTATCTTTAATTGAGGTCACCTGAAAGTTCCTTCACTGGCCACACTGTGCTAGTGGGGACTTGGGACGAATCCTTCTTGCTCCAATCCCTTCCCCATGGAGGTTCACCTAACCTCCTCAATAGCTGCCTTCGGGTTGCTGAAGACAATCTGTTTCACCAGGCCTATGGCGAGAGTGTGCAATTGTGTGTACTAGCTTTTGACTCTTGTTTTTGTTTGGCAGATTTTAAACTTGTTGGTTCTCAAGCTTCTACACGGTACTGGGTGTTTTAAAACTCAAACAAGCAACACTTTTTAAAAACAAAAACTTAGTTTAGTGCAGCTTTTCACAACACCTTATTGCAGTGCCAGGATAAACAAATTGCACCATTACATGGCACTTTTTCTTCTGTGCCCTTAAAATCAGATGGATAGACCCACGCCTCTATTTCCCTAGAATCGCTGCTCTATTCTCATCAGAACAATGGGCAGACAATGTATCACCAACTGTATCTAGACTATCACTCCTCATAATACTGATAGCTTTCCTTGAAACTGGGACATTTTAACATAAAAAAAGATAAAGGTTTCCCCACAACCTAATGGTCTAGTCTTGACCGACTCTAGGGAGCGGTGCTAATCTACGTTTCTAAGCCGAAGAGCCAGCGTTTGTCCGAGGACAAGCTTCCATGGTCATGTGGCCAGCATGATTATAAGCCGTAGTGCACGGAACGCTGCTACCTTCCCACCAAAGTGGTACCTATTTATCTACTCACATTTTTACGTGCTTTTGAACTGCTAGGTTGGCAGGAGCTGGGACAAGCAACAGGAGCTCACTCCATCACCTAGTCTTGAACTGCCAACCTTCCAGTCAACAAATTCAGCAAGAGCGGTTTAACCCACAGCACCACCACATCCCTATACTTTAACAGATTGCCACACCTTAATAGGACAGGCGACAGGGATGAGGAACAATATATACTGATTCAGAAATGCTGAGAAGCATAGTGGGATGTTTAGCACTCATCTAGCCCCAGAACCAGATGCAGTGGTTATCACTACAAGCAAAAACTGAGGATTATTTCTGCCTCTGCAAACTAAAGCAACATGACACCCTCTCTATGTAAGTACTAACTGATGTTTAACAGCATCAGGACAGACAAGAATTGTCTTTTGACAGACAAGAATTGTTTTTCCACACTCTCATTTATATAGAAACAGGTCCTCTGACAAGAAAGTCAAAGAACACAAACAATTTAAATTGTCAACCCAGTGGAAAGAGTCAGGAAAACAATGCACTCAGCTAGAAAGCAAATAGCAATTGTTACAGAGACACTGCTCCACGGACCGTAAGTAGACAACAGGACAATCCACATTTGGAAATGGCTAGGAGTTACTCCACTTATAATATAAAAGTTGCACTGCAATTCTTTAAATAGCAATGACCAACGTGAACCAGTGTAAACTGTAAGCCCTTACCCCCACCATACACTTGATGCAGGCAGATTAGGTTACTGAAAAGTACCAGGTTAAGAGCAGCATCTAGTGGCCACATATAGTTCAACATAAAAAGGAAAAAAACCACCTGATTCTTTTAAAGCACATGCTGACATTTTCACACCTAACCTCAAGAGATCTAGCCCATACATCAAAGTGTAAACTGCAGGCTTGCTTCAAAAACTGTTCAAACAAATCCAAAGGCTATTTTTCCACAATCACATTTGGTAGGGGAGAGGGAATTTAAACACACACACACACTTTTCCCTATAACTGTCAGGAATCAAACCAGAATCTCAATTTACAAACATTTCAGTTCAGCAACATTGGTTCCCGATGCAGGCAACAACTAGCCAAGTTACTGGTGATCATTAAGAATATGGGACAATGCTCTTCCAGATGTTGATGCTTTTGATCTTCTGCGGAATAGGTAAGCAAAGCTTTCCAGTGACCATTCTGTAGAATAATATTTTTGGGTTGGCTAACCAAGGGGCATATCAGCAATCCTGCAAAAGTGCAAGGCCAGCAAGTTCTTCTAAATAGATGTCTACAAGATCACTGGAGCTGAGCTAGACTTTCCTGTTCAGAAACTCAAACAGTTTCTTAAGACAACCTGACAATCTTCTTGCAATGGGATAAGGAATACCTATACACAAGTGAAAGTGATATAGAGCAATGAAGAATTCTACATTCATGAAATCGATACCACACCTTGGGTACCAAATGTAAGTTTAACCCATTAGTTCAAGTAATACGCTACCAAGGTCACAGCAGGAAATAAAATGTTTATAAACTTTCAAGATAATTGCAACTGAAGTACAAATGTGTAACTAAACACATGGTGGTTATGAGTCTAGATTCTTCCACAGTTTTGAAGTTTCAAGACTTTTGGACCCAAACATTATAATAGTTTTTTACATGGTTGAACTTTGTGTTCAGAACATTAACAGCTGTCATGATCCATATTCTCCAACGAAAGTTCCATCTCACTGTCCAGCTTGTCTTCAGAAACAATTTCCTTGTCTCTTCTCTCTTCTTCATTTTCACATTCAGTTGGTTCATTTTCAGATGGAATTGGGATGACCTCTGGCAACAGGAAACAGTCATCATTCAGCACCTGTTTTGCTGTCAGTCGATTATTCCAGCAGAGGAGGTTGAGGAGTAGAGATTTAACTTTGTCATCCTTAAAAAGATAATAAATCTGAACGTAAAAATGAAATAAAAAGCGATCAAGGGATACTAGTTACTCATTTGAAAGCTTAATCATGTGAATCCTGGAGGTATTTATATAGGGCAAATCTGTTTTGGATTGGCTTCACTAGCAGTCATGAAACTGCTATATTTTCTGTTTCAACTATTATCTGAAAGATTTTGCTAAGGAAACACACATACCATATTAAGGCCATCAATTTGAGGAACTCCATCTTCATCTACTTTAAATTTCTGGCTTCCAATCAACAACTGCAAAAGTGTAAGTATGACATAGTTACCCCCGCTGTAAGTTTCAGATAACTGAACTTTGCTGCAATTTCAATTATTACTTTAAAATTATTAAACAGAATGCTATACTTAGTGAATATTTACATTAGTATATAGGTATCTTTAGGACATATCCCAATAAAACTAAAAAATGCAATTGAGAAAAGTCATTCTTCAACTATCATGAAAATGGCTGCACAAAACTGACTATTCCACCCACTTCTTCCCTTGCAATCTAACATGACAAATTCTTATGATTCTTCATAATTCCAGAAATTAATATTATTGCTAAGAAGCCAACATGTTCATGAATGCAGGATTACATACCCAGTATAGCAGACAACCATAAGCATACATATCTGAGGCTGCAGAAAGTGGCTGTCCCTTTTTTACTTCCGGAGCAGTTAAGCTCAGCAAACCATTCAGTGCTACCGAATTCACCGATGCACGTTGACCCTAAAACCAGTTGAACAGTTGAATACTTGGATTATAGTGACCTGAACATTTCCTTTTAAAAAAAGTACAATCTATACTTGGTCTAGAGACAGCAGGTCAGAAAATCATCCTACTTCCTGATAGGAAGCAGTCAGAACTCCCAACATGCTGTGGAATTCCACACTAACACTACTTTGAGTTCAGTGAAGAGTGCATCTGTCTTACACTAACCACTAACCCATTAATATCAGAGTATACGCAACATGTACCAAATGCAAGCTCTGCATTTTGTATAGAATTACATGAGAAGTCTCTCATGCACTTACCCCACTGTATTTCTCCCATCCCAACTGCTCAGAGACCCAATGCTCTGAGAAAGAGCCTAAAAAAGAAGCATTCTGTCTTCAGAGGAAACAGTGCTGGTAGCCATTTTAATGTTAAGGTGCGTGGCCGAGTGGCCATTGAGCTCAGCAACCTGGAAGCTTGGCAATGACATGATCGCTGAATGTGCAAGAAGGGGTGTCACAATGCAGTTGCAATGATACACAGGTACTTAAGAGGTGTGTGCATCAGTGCAGATACCTTATTATATGGGGAACACTGGTTACCAGGTCTACTGAGATGTCTGTACAGCCACCACTGCCCCAATTGTAGCATGGCTGCATCCATGTCAATACAAATTTATTATCTATCTTGTTGACATTTGTGTCCTAAAGTTCACAAAAATTAGTGGCAGCCCACTTTGTGTGAACTGACCCTAATTAAGACATTATGGTTGTTTCTAGTACTTCACAGGTTGTTTCCACATGGGACTGAAAGGCACAACAGCAACATCAAAGAAGAAACAGAAGAGAGACAAGAGCTACTCCATGAGAAAACCACTAGATTTTACTTAGTGTCAACAGCAGAGATATTCATGACCAAACAGAAACTCTGACCGATATTAAAGTACTGTTTTTTTCCTACACAAAAATTTGTTCTTGTACCTCTGATTTGGTGAAATCAAAGTCGCCAACAATTCCTCGTTCTCTGTTTACAGCAAATACATTGTTTTCATGCAAGGATCCATGCACAATTTCAGCTCCATGTAGAGTACACAGTCCACGGGCTACACCTTTCATTACTTTCATGGTTTCCTAATTTACAGTAAATGATGAACAAAGAAGCCAAAAGATGAACCTGATCTTATTATGAATCCCAGATTATTCCCATAACTTTTCAGGAATGTTCACAAAACATACCTACTAAAGGAATTAAAACCTCAAATTCAAAAAAAAGCGAGACAAAGCCACTTATGAACTAGGTTATTGGTTTTACAACAGTTGCCCAAGATACTGCATTGGGTAAATCACCTGCAAGTTACTCTGCCTAAAACAGGAAACTGCACACCAATGTATGCTTATGCATATGTTTACATGGAAAGCTGCCTTCCACTGAGTCAGGACATTGGTTCATCTAGCTTAGTAGGTCTGACAGCAATGCTCCAGGGTTTCAGACAGGAGTCTCTCCGCCCTACGTGAAGATGCCAAGGGACTGACTCTGGGATCTTTTGAATGCAAAGGCTCACATGCACACACACACGTGCACGCACAACACTGAGGTTTCAATCCAAGTGTCATATATTACTTACTTCTTGAGTCAATGGTGCATTAGTCTGCAATGCACCCAAACTTGCTCCAGCATAATAGGGAACCATCAGGTATGCGACAGGATCAGACTTTACAAAAAAAAAAAAAAAGAGTAAGAGTTGAGAATTCATTACAAGTGAAAATACTGCAGCTTTCTATATTATTATTTATTGCAAGCCATCCTTTAAAAATCAGACACTATTTGCCTTTAGTATGGAGAGGATTTCCTGTTGAAACTATTAGTTCAAGCAGATCTATAGAATTGGAGTCCTCTACATAAAGGCCTTCAATGACAAATAACAAACTTGCATGTGGTTAATAACTTGCCTTGCTCAAAAACAAGAACATCAGCTGCATTAAACCAGACTCCTCTTTCAATTCCTTCCAGAGTTTGTGATATTTTGCTGCTTGTTCTATAACTCCTGTTTCTGTGTTCATATCTACAACATATCCCTGAGGAAGTAAATAATTCCATTAATTAGAAGGCTACAGTCCAAAATATTACATCCCGCATCCCTTTCCCATAAAGCAAACATGCATTCTTAGGAAAGTATTCCAAGACTTGAGCTGGGATACAAGCCCATCTTCAGTTTGTCAAGGATTCATTTCAGTAACCTTAGCAATATTTGTTTATTTCTCAGATCCAAGGCAAGCCAACCTTGAGGCAGACTGAGGTTGTCACCTGCCTCCATCACTCCTTTTGCTACCCCCTGGACTGAAAAAGAGAGGAATGAAGCAAGAAATGTGGAAGAGAGTGCACTCTGCTCAACTCACTACTCTCCTCGCCTCCCCACTTCTCCTGCTCTAGGGAGCCTTGACACATCCAAGAGCAGGTTAAAGCGGAGACTGGAAAACGATTAGCAATTCATGAATAGGCTGCCATCCAGCTAACTCCATTTCTGGATGTGCAACAAAAACTAGGTTGTTTTTTGCTATTCCACACAAGAGCCTTTATGCTACAGGACAAGTTGTTTTTTAATAGCAAAACTTTGCAACAATACCATATGCTTACAAAAAAAAAAAGACTTAGTTCAACTGATTTCTAAAAAAACAACACACACACAGTCCAATGAATAGTTTGCTAATAATGATTAAAAGAATTGTAAACCAGAAAGTCTACCTTTAGGAGAACCTCCTGTCCTTGAACTTTTGAACAAAGCAGAGGGTGCTTTGTGCTTAGTTCCTTCATTGGTTCAGCTTCAAGAAGATCACGATCCAAACTGACCGACAGGAGTCCTTCGGAGTTCTATGGAACGCACATCAATTATACCAATTGCCTTATGAATCTTGCACTAATTTAAACATTTTCAGAGTTGCAACAGAATGACATCATATTACTACAAGAGGTGGAGCTGCAACACAGGCAGGACCACTGCAAGTTAATTCTTCATTCAATACACTGTATCCTGTTTAACCCCAAAATGCTTATCTCGGACTTCATTGCAGAGTTTAAGGGCAATTACCTGGGCCTAACTAACATGATACAGCCTATAACCTAGATCAGCCAATTTTTCTCAATTCTTCCTCCCCAGAAACAAAAGGAACTTACTATATATTTCAGAATTCCCGCTTCCGGATGAAGAAGTGGCAGCTCAGGGAACCATTTCTGTACCAAATGCGTAATCTTCTCCTATATTAGAGGAAAGATTCTGTGTTTTCCATCTCAGCATGAAAAGAACCACATGAGAATATGCTGGAAATTAGATTAACTTATTTTGTCCTGCAACACCACAAGTGGTAGGCTTTCAAAAAGGACATGATACATAGCTAAACACTAGTGGATGAGCAATTGCTCCTACGTACTATGAAAACCAATTTATTCACTGCCAACCAAATTCATTCAAAAGTATAGTGTCAGAAAAGATACTCAGATTTCCACCTTATTCCTACCTAGCCCAGTCATTCAGAAGAGGACTTAATGTTTCTCTGTACCCATGATATCCCTTGATATAAATTGTACTATTGAATATATCTTAACTTTTGATACAGAAATTTGTTATTTTGAATTCTTCTTGCAGGAACACATGCAATATTTTAAACTAATTGTATCAACCAAATTTTCATTTTGTATAAGCAGGGTTTATGCAGCTGAGCACTTACATATTCCTCTTGTTCCTGATATATTTCCTGAAAGATGGCATTTCGTAGTCTCGTGATTTCTTCTTTTATTTTTTGCATTTCCGACTCGCTGTAATCATCAGACTGGAAGCCGAAAATATAAAGTTACTACCTCAGAAGATTAAAATATCACTGGACCAGGTAAAACAAACACCTATTCAGTGAAAATGCCATTTATTCTCAACATATTCTAGGATGCAGACCTCAATTTGATGTATTTTCCTGCTTTTCTCTCACCACTATGCTCTCGGCTTTTTCTTATTTATTTCCTGTAAATATTCTCAACATTAAAAAGGAGTCATTAAGAAAGGCACAGGAATCCAATTGGCCACACAAGCCTAACCTGCACTTGGCCTGCCTTGTACCTAGTGCAGGGATGGGGCTGGTTGCAGCGCAACCTAGGCCAGATCCAAACTCCTGGCCCCAGCCTGGTCGGCCTTATCCGGCATGCTCAGATTTGCATCAGTGATTTCGCATCACAAATCCAAGTAGCTCTATTTGGGTGGCTGTTGGGCAACACAGGAAAGGGGAAAAATGATTCCTCTAGGGCAGCAGTCTCCAAACTGGAGACCACTACATGCCCAGAAAGGCTTCCCTGGTGCAAACAGAGTGTTTGTGCAAGCAGAGTGTCTCGCTGCTTCTTGCCCTGAAACTGAGCCATGGCCAGCCCCTTCCAGATTCTGGCAGCCCAGCGTGCCAGACGAGGCTGCTGGGGTGCAGTTTCAAGTGGGAGTGGGCACCCGAGCCAGCCCTCAGGCCAGAGTCTGGAGAGCCCTGTCCTAGGAAAATCACTTCCCCTTGCCCTGTGTTGCGTGGCAGCCATCCAAACAGAGCTACTCGGATTTGGGCCAGCAAAATCACTGATGCAAATCCAAACAGCCCAGGGAAAGCCAACCAGGCTGGGTCCAGGGGGTTGGATCAGGTCTAGGTCGCCCAGGCCAGGCCAGTCCTACCACTCTCCCTGGGTAAGTCCACACACCAGCCCACCCTCCCCCCCGCCCTGCCCTGCCCTGCCCCCCCCCCCAACCTCCGTGCCAACTTCCCTAGGCCAGCTTGAATTTACCAGCCAAAGTCCCAAAATCTGCACAGGAAGGCCAGTGCACATCCTTTCACCAGGCTCTCTGACTTGAGAGGAGACACAAACAGGCCTTATAGCATGTTTGTGATATTCCCGGGCTAGCACAAGGGAATTCTACTGGCCCAACTCACGCTCAGGATTGCACATTTAATGACCAAACCACCACCAGTACGTTCTTCACCGACAAGAGAAATTTATTGGCAAAGATGAAGTAACATTTTCATACACAGGACCAAATTGCAGAATTACCAGTCATTTTTCAAAGAGGGGCCCCCTGTTGGCCAAGAGAGAAGTTGCTGGGAAGGGGACGTGATCTCCCAAAGCTGATGACACTGGTAATCTAAACCCAAACCGCTACAGGGTTCCCTCTCCCCTTGAAGTGTGCTTTTCCTGGTGAAACAAGCAACTTTTGGCTTATGTGTGTGAAAAAACAGCACTGCTTTTTAATTGTCCTGTATGGGGAAATTAAGCATGTCTGATGCATTAAAAAATTGAAGTCTATATTGTTGCAACAGAGAGACTTTATGTGAGCGCTTTAAAGAACAAAAAGCTGTAAACGAATTTTATTGTTCTGAGCTCACATTTCTCAAAGGTTGATTAAACTACTCCCCCTGAATTTAGTAAGCTAGTAAATCCAGTAACTTAGTAAATCCAGTAACCTACATTTACTAGGGCTACAATCCTATATGCACTTGCCTAAGAGTATTATATTGAACTCAATGGGGCTAAATTCTGAGCAGCATTTCAGAAACTTGCACCAGCCATTGGCTTGCCTGCCCACTACCATGAGAGAAGTATTACGTCCAATTAAGTATTTTCCATATTGAGCAAATGCTCCACCCCACTCAATTTCTTGCTTTATACATTTCAAACTAGTTTTCCTTCAGCTTTTATCTGTGTAGATTTTATGGGAATAATTAAATCTTTGTTTAAAATGAACATTTCTCTAGTGCACACAATATAAGCATCTCCCACATATTCATCAATTTCCTCTTAGAAGAATGAGGAAAGAACACTTCCCTGCATCAGCAACTCAAGACAGAAAAACACTGAAACAGCAAAATTGTTTCCATACCTCTTCCAAGTTCCGTTTTTCAACCAGCTTCCACCTTAGCTGAGCCTTCATGTTTTTTAGTCTCTTCTTGATCATCAACAAATTGTCAACGTTGGGGCTTGTATCCAACCACTCCACAATCTGCTTTTTGAACTAAAGGCACAAATAATGACTAAGAAACAGATGCATACCCTCCAGAGCGGTGTGAAAACTTCTCTTTTGGTTTGGAGAAAGAAGACTACTTGTAATGCAATTCATTTTCGTGGGCAATATGGGAGTTGTCTTGCAGCCCAATTCTAACAAACTTTCCATCACCCATACTGTGGGTGGTGGGGGCAGTAACAGAAGCCTTTTCATGGTAAGGGAATGCTTGTTCCCTTACTTATGGGCTGCATCAGTACAGGAAAGTTGGTTAGGATTAGGCTATTAGTCTTGTATACAGCAACTTAATGTTCAGGTTGATACAACACAACACACCTAGTTTAGAGGAGTCTATTTACAGATCACAACTCTGGCAACTGGCTTCTAATTTTTCCATGCCCGTTAACACAGGAACAGCAGACCAGAGCAGTCTATCAAGTCCCACATTTTGTTTCCCATAGCCAGAATATCCCAGTAAGCCCACCAGCAGGATATGCAGCTTGTCCCCAGTGTTGCCCCACCCCAGAACCAGTATTCACAGATATATTCCCTTGAACTATGGAGATCCCACATAGCCATCATGACTCATAGCCAGCAACAGACCTACCCTCCACAAGTTTGTTTGATAGGTCCAAAACAACCCTGTCCTAAGGGAAGTGGGGCAGGTTGATTGGGCCTTCCCTACTGCAAGACCCGGCAAGGGAGAGAGAAAAAAGGAGCCTTATCCACAATGTGCAAAAGAGCCCCTCTGAAGAACAGAGCCAATTGGTTTTATTTATTAAAACAAAGTCAATGCTAGCCTATCACACACATCAATTTGTTCCCTCGGTTATACATTTCCCTGTTCTCTTATCCAAGGCCGGCCATGCGTGCCAAATTCTAGTTCAGACTAGGAGAAGTACCAAGTTACAAGAACACCTTCGCTCCCCCCTCCATCTTTCTGGGTTCCCCTCAGAGGGGAGGGTGCTACAACATCTTCTGGATTTTACCATCTGGTCTAGGAGTACTTCTCACTGGAATCTTCCTTTTCTCCCCCCACCCCAAATACAGCTCTGAGCAATTTGTGACTTGTCCACTTATCAGCATGGCCAAATGATGTACAGTATCTCCTTCTTCATACATCCAGGTACTGCAGACAGCAGCTCTGTGAGAATTGTCTGCATTCCCATTATGTTAGCCAGTCCTATGGTGCCCCTTTCAGCCATTTGGGGCAAAAAAAGTGTGCCCTTTCATTTTCCAGTGTCCAGTTTCCTCCCTCTCTGTCTGCTCCTGGCCAAGCCTTACATAATTGTACTTTCACACAATTCTAACCTAATTTATCACCTTGCTAAATTTGACCAAATGCTGAAAAAAGCTTGAGAACAGCAAATCGCAAGATGGAGGGCAGAAACTGCCATCTAGCTCTAACAACCCCTGGTTAAAACAACAAGAGAAGATCATACACAAAAGATTCAATGTTAATGAAGCAAAAACGGGGGTGGGGGAAGAGAGAAGGGACATGGCTTAATTCTGAATACATACATATAAAATAAACAGCCACCTATGATGAACTGACCTCTACACTGTCCAGATACTTGAGAAAGACCGTATCTAAGAGATGTTGCTCTTGGTGGATCTTCACCATAACTTCATTATGCACTTTTAACATTATTTTTTTATCCGCTTCATCTAGCTCCTAAACAGAATGACACACAGAGAAACAGATTACGAACTTCATGCAACTGTAAGGACCTCAATGCCTACATACTAGAAGCTTTGCTAAAGCCTCTGTCGTGAACAGAAGATTAGTTGTCATATCAATTTTCACTGGTAAGGAAAACAAAGTAGAAGATATTCCATTCTTAGGTGGTCACCAAGCAATTTAGATGAATCCCATTTGACATTTTCCAAGGTAATACATAATAGGAGTGTTTGAAAATGCTGTTATTTTTTCACACATTTCATTATTTGAAAGGCAAAAAGTGATGTTACGTATTTTTATTTTAAGTTCTCATTTCAAACAAAGGACCCCTGTGGCTACTATTTGCCAAGGCAAAAAAACCACTCATTAATATTAATTCTTTTCCTTCACAAATGGACAGCTGCGTGGGGGGGGGGATACAGATGGGACCACAGTAATAGAGGTAGGATTAAAGCCCCACCCCATCCTGATCTGCAGAAGGATACAATCTTACCCTGACCCACAGCCTTGACCATTCAGCACTAAACTAGCAAGGAGGAAATTTGTTACAGGAAATCCTACATAGTGTTTCTCCTTACCTTCCAATGAAACTTTCAGACATGTGTTCTACCCAGGACATCAAGCCTTTTTTTAAAAAAAAAAATATGCAACTGAGAGCACTTAAAGAAAACTTACAATTAGGCAAATGTTCAGTTCTTGGGAAATATCCAATTCAGCCTTCTTGAGAACTTTATCCACATTGTCAATTACATCCTCAAATTTCAAGTGTGGTTCCAAAGTCATGTCAAAGAACTTGAAAGGCAACAGAAAGAGGTGGAATTATCTACACAGAAAAATCAATATATTTTGGGTTGGATCTAGAGAAGAACAAGCTAAGTTCTGCTCATGAAAGAATGTTTTTGTGCATCCCCTGAAAAATCTGCACTTGGAATCCGCATACATTCCAGAACAACATGGGAGAGGACATGGCAGGCTGCAGGAAAAGCGTGTAAAGGAGTGGAATGAGAGTTGCCTTTGGAGCCATTCCTGTGTCTGCATATTAATTGCCAGTAACCTTTACTGACATGTTACGTATATATTAACTAATTCCAACTCAAGAACTGATCAAGAACCTAACACCAAGGCTGCAGGTTTTAAGAACATGTTTTGCCAAGCACACTGGTTTGACAATCGTTTTTCCTTTCCAATGGGTCAAAGAGCAATGGAATTGGTGTTTATCACCCACCACCTGCACATTTCATCCTGAAGAATGAACCATGTTTGTAAAACTGAATTTCCACTGGCTGCAACCTTTTTCTCCAAATGGCTCTCAATGATTTAAAGTGGCTCTCAATGATTTAAAATGAACTGATCTGCACAACATCACAAATGCAAACAAGACATTCACATTAAGCTGAGAGATGCGCATATGTATAATTCAAGAGGAAATATTTGTCAAAACAGACGTACTAATATAAAGAAATCAAGGAGACTTTCAAAAGAAAGGCTTTGTGTTTATTCAAAAATCTTTCTGCGGGGAAAATGGAGAAAGCCACATTTTATCCTTAATTCCTCAACTTGATAAAGGCAATTGAAGGTTCAATTACTAGAGAATCTTTTAAGCGCTTAATGATACGCTTGTAACTGAGAGGGCTCCTCCTGCTAGGACCCAGAAAAAAGAAATGTTGGAACATTCAAGAAGCTCTAAATTTTGGAAATGAGGTGCACTGCTGGAACACTTTAAAACACACTCCATTCCCAGGAACCACTTCAACTTTTCCCAGTTCAACAAGCAAGAGGAGAAAAACAGAAACGGAGTAGCCCAGTACTTGCATATGCTCTTACTATAAGCTCATGGTGTTGACTAAAATTTCTTGGCTCCCCTGACTGAGTGGATGCATTTTTACAAGAGGGAGATCAGTGACACGTGAAGGGAGTATTATGAGAATTTTGTAATAGGCAGCCTTACAACCCAATCCTATGCATGTCTACTCAGAAGTAACACTGAACTCCATGGGACTTACTCCCAAGTAAGTGTGTATAAGATTGCAGTAAGCAGCAGTGATTAATGATCAAGGATAACTGCCCAATAATATAGCCACATCAAACAGTTGCAACCACCAAGAAAATGGTACACCCTCAATAACCAACACAGAGTGAGAGCATAGCTGTGTTACAGCCTCAGACTGTTAACCGTGATGATTCCCAGCTGGAACGCTGTGAAAGAACCAGCTGGAAAAAAGCCAGTATGGTTAAGTCCATTTCAGAAGGAGGTTTGGACTCACAATTCATTACGTAGCATCCATGTACAACAAATATAGCAAAATCTGCTTACAGAGCTCAGCACTGCCAAGTTGTTCTCAGTAACTCAGAACTAGAGCCACTTAGACCTACTGATAGCCTAAATATAGGCTTAAAGAGAATCGACAATTGACTCTACTTACCATTTGCACAAGAATGCATATTTTTTTAAAAAGTCACTTAGTGATCAAGGACATGAAAATGACACCAGAATATCTTGGCAGTCTATGCACTTCTAACAGCCAAATACTATAAAGCAAAGGCTGTAACAGGAGCTTTCTTGAACCAAGTTCAAGGTGGTGAAAGAGTGTTCTGATCAGCTGCCCTCCTGTACAGGTTACAAAATAGGAATGGGATGTTTTCAGGACATCTGTCACATTCCTAGAAAGCTTCCCAAACATGACCTACATTTTAATACCTTATGGGCAGTTTGAAAAGCAGAATCAAGGTTGCTCATGAGACAAAGTACCTTGGAAGGATGGTGGGAAGGAAGTAACGTCTGTGGAAAACGCTATTCAGTGGTACAACATAGATTTGTACGCAAAAGGATCTAAAGGATCTAAAGTTCAATCCTTTGATATCTCCAAGGAGGGCTAGCAAAGAAGCATGACTGAAAGCTTAGAGAGCTACTGCTAGTCAATGTAGGCAACTGGGCTAGGCAGACCAACGGTCTGACTCACTACAAGGTGGTTTCCTATGCTAACAATTCATGCAAGCCAAATCACTCATCCCATTTCTAAAAACCAAATCCATCCTCATTGTACACCATAGGAAACAATGGGATTTAAACACATGCACAGCCCAGACAGGGCTGGATCCCAAGATGACTTTCCATACACAAAAAAGCTCTTCCATTCACAAAAAGACTCCTTTCCACTTAGCACTGGAACACTGCAAGAGAAAAGTAAAACAACATCCAAAGGTGCCATGGGAACACCTAGTTTTGCTTTTTTGGGGGGGGAGGGATAAGATACCTGAAGTCATCTTTACCTTAATTATTCCTCTGAAGCACTTCACAAGGTTTTGCAAGGAAGCATCTGTGGCATTCCTGGCATGATTGAATTCTTCCTGCTTCGCATTCTTCCACTCAAAGAATGTCTCAAATACCTCCTCAGAATTCTCTGCTTGATAAACTTGACCAACGTGACCATAGGTAGCTTCCAGAGATCTCTGCAGTTTCTGTAAAACATAAAAGCACCAGCAAGGTTGTGAATACACACATACATACACAGAAAGCATGTGTTATAAAACAGTACACCTTATTTGTGGGGGCCCTGCACATAGTCGATGGAATTCCAGGTTTAATCAGTCATGACTAAACTTAGGATACAGCACATGGCTTATCTCTAACTGGAGTTAGCATGACACCTACCCATCCCCAGCTCTCAATGGACACAAGCTGACCCTGTGAAAAACTGAGGCCAGGTGTATTTAGGATATTTCTGAGCACACTACATATACTCCAAGGGTGAAACCAGATGCAAAAGTAAATGCATGTTTGCTTCCCAGTCTCATTTCATTTCTTTTTATTTTAACCTCACAAGCCTTTTGTTTTCTTTTATCAGATGAAAGCAACCTCAGCTATATGATATTCAGTATCAGATTTCTTGACAGCACTCCAACTATCGATCACCAAGCCGTTAAATAATCAGAGAGGAAGAGTACTGAAATACATACAGACATGCTTATGGAATGCAATGATCTTGGTAGAGGCAAACCAGTAAAGGTGCAATTCTTCCATTTGATAGAGCACACAGAAAGAAACAAATCATACATGAGAATGCAGAAAAGTAGAGGCACGTGTAGCCAGAGGAAGTATTCATACAGATAAGACTCCAAAAGTAGAGCTGTAATAAGGTCTGATTTTATCCCAACTAAGAGAAAGAAATACAGCTAGCAAATTTAGGCAGGTCCCAAGTACACATTATTTTCCCCTTGGGATGAAGGGATACATTATCCTGAAACTTGCTCCCTTCTAATATCGGCTCGCATGAAAAGACACACCAAGTTTCCCCACTTTAGGGAAACATTTCTTTAGCCAAATGAGCACATTATGGGCCACATCTGCAGTTTTCTTTCAATCAGGGAAAAATATATGATACTCTAGAGATCCAAGACACCCATCCCAAACCCAACTATAGGACACATCAGCCGAACACATGTTCTGCTGGCGCTGGCTGCTGCAAAAGCACTGTAAAGTGCTTTGCAGCAGCATAGGGAACCAGCATGCCAGTGGGAAGCCCAGAGCCTAACTTTATTAAGCCGTTGGTATGCACCCACCCATTCATTCTTCACAAAATAAAGCCCACAGGCAAAAAAACATGATTTCCGGTTTTTGAATCTCTGTTCCGGTCAAGCTCGGAGAGCTTGACGGGGTCAGGAAACTGCGGATTTCATCTCCTGGGTCAAACACTAGACAAAACAAAAATCTGTTCTGCTAGTTCTGGCAGAAGTCAGTCATACACAGCACCAACTGACATCACAATCCCATCTCATCCCTACTCCAGAAAGGTTTGGCCACTTAAAAAAAAAATTTAAAGGCATAGGTCAAAAAATATATATGCAGACACAGAAGTGATGTAGATGCATGCTTTTAGAAGAGGAGCCAAATAAAGCAGTGGTGGGATTTTCTAATAATTATTGTCTACAGAACAAAACAGTAGAAGCCCAGGCTTATTCCATGGGAGAGAAATTGGAACATCTGCCGCTTTTGGAGGTACAGCACTCAAGTGTAAATGTCTGCAAGGTTTTAACAAAATTTCAGTCATTGATCTACAAAGGCTGGTATCGTCATGGGTATCAACTCCTTTAAAACACAAAAAATGCAAACTTACAACTGAGATTGTAGATCAATGCTTGAGCACTGCCATCTGGTGGTCACAGGCAAACATAACATTTGCTGTACTGCAATGGAGAACAGTATCTCATACAACCCCAAACAGCTAGCCCAAATGAATGGCCTTTTAGTAATTCAAATTAGCGTAGAATTTGTTACAATCTACTATTTGTACAGCGAACATTCACATTTTGTTTACAGCACACCTTCAACAATCTTGATCCATTAGGGGGACTGAGATTGGTGAACACAATAACATTGTGTAGAATGTACATGGAATTCTATTCTGTCTAAGCCTCCCTTAGAATAGACTGCCCAACACACTCCTCTCATACTCTCCATGGAACCACTAAATATGCAACATGGTGGTGACTCTATTTTGGACCCTTGTAACCACCCCCAAGTGCCTAAAAAAGGCAACATCTAAAGGCAACCTAAAAATGCAACGAAGTCATCCTGATACAGTGGCTGTTTCTGGAATGCTGCCCTCTGTTTGAGCATCTTTGTCTTCCTTAGCTGCCCAATAAACCAAAAAAAGTGACTTTGAACAAGTTTGTTGGAATAGAAAGCCAATTAATTTCTAAAAACAGAACATTCAGGAGCTCAGGTGACCCCAAAATAGCCATTCACACAAGTAAAATAGGGTAGATGTCTGCAGGCTATATAAAGCAGAGTCAAGAGCATCCTCTGCCCACCTCAAATGATGCCCAGGTCTGTCACTGGAAGCAACTGCCACTTCACAAAAGACTGTTCCGCTCACTGCACTGCATGTGTGAGCATAGGATCCAGAACCTGGAACATCATGATGAGTAATTAGGATAGGGACTGTACCCTCTTAGCCTGATCAGGAATGTGCTGTTTTCAGCCCGGATGTTAACCCCTGAGCCAATCTTTGCTGCTGTTTTCCTACTTGAGTACTGCCTAACCTTTTATCCTCCACTATTGGGGATTTCCACCTTTTCAATAAACTTGCTTTTACCAAGCGAATCCTAATCCAAGGTCAATTAAGGACCTCTTTGGTTTCTCTATTAAACAGGGAAGGAGGTTTTCCCAAAGTGCTCTCCTTGTGTCTGGACTTCCTAGACCTGGTGATGGCAGCAAACTATCCTTTCCCCATTTTGCTCCACTCTTCCTGGAAAAACTGGAGATTAAGAAAAATGTCATTAAAAATCAAGACCACTAGGTCTTGTGTCCACTTTGCCCTCTTCACAGATTTCAATGACTTTCCTTAAAGAATTACAGATACTGATCTCCTGCCACCCTGCAGAAGTAAGGAAACGTCACAATGAGTACACACTGGACATATCGTTTCAGGTTACGACTTATGCTGACCAATTCAATACAAAAAACATTGTGTTTTGACATACAAGTCTTGAATTAGGAAAACAAAAACTATGCACATGGCTCTGATCCCAACCTGCAGAGTTTCTAAGCGTTCAGAAAGGGGCAGGTCTTCCACTTCTATGATAAACTTCTCCACAGCTGAGTAAAATTGCTTCTGTACTTCATTTCTTTGAAGAATCAAGCTTTGTACTTCAGCCTGAAAGTACAAAAAAAAAAAATCAAGAGCATATATCTGAAGTTGGTTCACAAACAGGCCAATGGGTTGTTTGGGATTTTTTTTTTGGCCGGGGCGGGGGGAGTCAGCTCCTCTGCAGAACAAGGTAAGAAACTTAGTTTGAAAATTAACCAGCTCCCATAATATCTTGTGCTTGAGCAGGAAAGAGTATGCATACATGCACACACACTCCTACGGGTATGTACAGAGGTATTCCATTGAAGCAGTGATTCTTTTTAGAAATGCATTCACTCTGCTTTTTAAGAGATAGATCGATCTATTCTGGAGTGAGCTCAGGAAAACTAGTTCTGTGCATTCACTAAAGCTGCCTGTGCAAAGAACTGATGGGGGAGGTAGAGGTGGTCTAGTGATCCCATTGTCTTTTAGACAAACATTTTTTCCAGTGCTTTAAAAACAGAGTCATGCATACATTCCTTCCGCTCCCCGTTGGGGGGGGGGAGAGAGAAGAAAGAAATCCAACCACTGAACCAGTTTTTGATTCACTAGCTTGTATGCCTATCAAACAAGTTGCAGAAGTAAAGTGGAAGAAACACACACACGCAGAATAAGTGCAAATTTATATTGTGATCCTAATGGCATTGATCAGTTTACTGCTTCTGCATCTTACATGCCTACAATTCAATCTAGCACAGGTACAGCTAGTGATATCAGCTCCCATTATTCCCTGATGCAAACAAAGCACTCCTTTGGGAATTCTTATTGCTTTACCAAAGCTTTAAATCACATTTTAAAGCTAAATAAAATAAAAGTATCTTTTTACCCAGCGGGTGGTTAGTCTGTGGAACTCTTTGCCACAGGAGGTGGTGATGGCATCTGGTCTGGATGCCTTTAAGGGTTTGGACGGATTTCTGGAAGAAAAGTCCATCGTGGGCTATAGGCCATGATGGATTGTGCAACCTCCTTACAGTAGTAGTAGGCTACTTCAGAGTACCGGGTGCAAGGGAGTGGCAACCAGATGCAAGCGTCTTGTGTCTCATGCCTCCCTGGGGCACCTGGTGGGCCGCTGTGAGATACAGGAAGCTGGACTAGATGGGCCTTTGGCCTGATCCAGCAGGGCTCTTCTTATGTTCTTAAGTTAAAAGGAAGGCAATGTGTAGCTTAAACTAGTGCAGGTAGGTGAAACCATGAGACAACCCAAAACTGCAATGAGTAAGCTTCCTTCAGTGGTCCCAATGTCAATCATGCCATCCCACAAGCAATTTGTACTTTTTCCAATGGCACATCAATTTCTCCATTAAATCATAAATAGTACTGGGGGGGATGGGGACACGCAGCTGCAATAAGAACTGCAACAGGAGCTATTGGCAAAAGCCCCCAAACACCATCCCCACTATGATGTCAGATCATTTTATGCTACTTGGAAGAAAAAGGGTCAATAAAGGATGCAGGACCCGGCATCCTTCATAACATTTAAATAATGATGAACATCTTATTTAAATGATGAACATTTCAAATTTAGCTGGCCTTCACCACCTCTTCCAAACTTAAATTTGGGAACCTCTCCAATCAACACCACCTACAAGTCCTGCAACTTCCCAGATCAAATTCGGAGCCTACTAGGATGTCAAAGACAAAAATAGTGAGTTTGCACAAAATGTCCACAACCACCACTCCCCAAAAGATGCTCTAGCAGCAAATCTCTTCACAAGTGCCAGTATCGTATCCCTGCCCAGCTCTTTTGTGCCAGACTGAGGGGAGAGGAAAGAGACAATCCATTATTCTAAGCACACATTCTTGCTTCGCCCTTTCTTCCAATCACGCAGCACAGCACACAGATTCACTACACAGGACTAAACACAACACATTTTAAGTAACATTAAAGGTGGACTATTTTTTATAACTCTAAACAAAAGAGCCCATTTGAGGGACACCATAAGGTTTGCCTCAGCATGAAAAAAACCCACCTACCACAGATCTGCATGAGCGTATTTCCTCTTGAGCGGAGTAATATTCTGCCCAAGTCCTTTCTAGCTTTTCCAAAGAACAGGGAGCAACAAGACATCCACTAGTAATCACTTTCACGGCTTCCGAAAGGTCTTCTCCAAAACGAGCACTCTTGCTGGTATGCCTGGGTAAAAACACATTCAAGATAAGCAGAGAATCTCCAAATCTTAAGAACACCTGGTAAACAGCTCTCTTCCCATTTATGACAGAATTGAAGCTACTACAATAGTACACATTGATTAAGGATGAAAAGAGCAATACCATTCATTCTAAATAACAATGGAAACTGCTTAGATATTATCCACTTGCTATGCTGCAGAGTCTGAATATACACCCTTGTGTGGAAGGACACACACACACACTCACTATTACCGGATATAAAACCATTGGACTGGGCGACTGGCTTTGTTTCCCTAGGCACAGTGGCTGACTCACCTTTGCTTATTCAGCCTCTGCTATGCCTTCAGCCAGCCATCATCCTTCGCCTGGGCAGGGACTTTTAAGCCCCGTTGCTGTGGGAGACCACCTCTTACATCCAGGCCTTTCCATCTTGCCTTGACACGCTCAGTACCACGGGTGTCCTTTCTGCCATGGCAACTGGGCTGCCTGCCATGCTCCATACAGGCCCAGTAGGTGCTTGAAGCATGGCACCCAATGGGTCCAACCAAGGAGCAACTTTTTGTGTCATGCCACAGTTGGAACCAGAGGCTCCCTCTGCCTGAACATCAGGCATTACGGTGCCTAGGGAAACAAAGCCACTCACCCAGCCCAATGGAGGACAATGCAGGTGCAAACACTACCCCCTCCCCATGGATGATCTGAGACAACTCTTGGGATAAAGATCCCCCAACCTCCAGACTGACAGTACCCATACAGAGCACAATGAAGGAGGTACCAGCCCATCTGCCTCCCACCACGCACTCCCTCCTACACTCTCTGAATGCCCACTTACTTCTGAGTAAACAGGAGCAAGATCACACTTTACCAGGAGGAGGTATTTACAAATCAAAATGTTTTTTAAAAGAGGAAAACTTTTAAAGATACTTACTCAAGCAATCAAATTAGTTTGATGCATTTTTTACCTCTTATGATTAAGACAACAGAAACCCCATATAGGAAAAAGGGTGTTACAACAATAGCATCACTTGGAAACATACACACGATACCTAGCTTCTTTCAGCTTCTCAAACTTGGCAGCTAAGCCTTCCACTGTTGTTCCTATGTATGTGGGTAGAAGTCTTTCAAAGTACTCCAGTTTTCTTTTAGAAGCTTGCTTCTCTTTCTGCATTGGATAAGAACAAAAGCGTTACACCGTTTCTACTAAACACCAACACAGACCTAAAAAGAGAAAGGAAAAAATACTTTCAAGGACGACAATATGCAACTACAGAAGAAAATAAGGAAGCAGATTGGACACGAAGTACATATGAAACACATTCTGTTAATGTGTTACAACTCAATACTTTTGTTTCAAAAGGAACTCAGGATTACATTCACAGGACTAACAGGCAACCAAACCTCTCATCAGAGAACTAGGGACAAACTCAGTTTTTTTAAACCTTAGTAAATACGGTAGTTGTTTTCAGGTACTGCTTTACAGCACTTTTGCACTATACTGTGCTATATCTTACACATACAACTCAACTTTTCTCTACTCATTTGTATGGAATGAGAAGGGGAAATGGCCTACAGACAGGAGAAGGGAATAAACATACTATTAAACATTTGTATAGCACTGTCTGAATGTGAAAACTACTGCCTTTTAAGTGTTTTTTTTTTTTTGCTGCCTTCAATGAGCTGAAATTGATTTATTTTTATGAGAGATTATATGCCACTTTGAGCTGTCCAAGGCAAAGAAATGCAGGGTTAATTTTTTTTAAACCATGCCAGCCAGGATGGTGTAAGTGTAGTGGTTCCCAAACTGTGAGCAATGGCTCCCTGGGGAGCTGTGGAAATCAGTCAGGAGAGCCACAAAATTCTCACAAAAAAGCCGCCTTCCTATACATTGCCTATATTATAGCCCTAATGGGGGAGTCGTGGCAATGGCCTAGTAGTTAAGGGAGACAGCAGTCAAAAAAAGATTAGGAACTGGTGACTAAAGACCCAGAAGATCCACGTAAAGACCCAGAAGATCCACGTAGATCCACGTAAAGACCCAGAAGATCCATTGGACTAAAGACCCAGAAGATCCACGTAGCAGACTTTATTGCTTAGAATATGCTCAGCACTCTCTTGTCCCTCTGTGAATAAAAACAAGTTTCTTCAAGTTGCCAGCCATTGTGAAGACCTACAAGACAGCTTTACTATTTACACCCCACCATTCTGTCAGTTAAATAATGCTGAAACACAGATTCTGTTGCCCATACCTCCATGTCACACGTAAGCTTCTTAACCTTTAGTTCCAGTTCCTCACACCGATTCAGAAGATTTTGATTTTCCCCTCTGAATGCCTCGTTCTCCTCTTTCAGCTTTTCTTTCTCCTCTATTGTTTTCTGATCGTGTTTGATTTTTTCCAGGCTAATATTTGAAACCCTTCTAAAGTCGCTTGTCAACACCTTCTCCCTACTGAACAAGACCATCAAAATTCATCATCTGATTTCAAACGCATGCTATTGAGAGATTCTCTATCTATGGCCCTCCATATAGATCACATTTCTGTACCCATCAGGCATTTAACAAGATTATCATCCTGTACTGATACATGTTCAGTACAACCAAGCAACAAACCTGTTCTTGGACTCTACTACTTTGGGCAACAGATAGGGGAAGTCCAAGCTTAAATATTCTCTCCTCACCACCATCCCAAAACATTCCTGAGAATAAGCCAATGGCATGTTGAGGAGATGGTTTCAGCTTAGCTTTCCCCTCCAAGATGCCATTTTTCTGTGTCATTTGAAATAAGTGTGAGTTTTATTAATGCAATTTGCTGCCTTTCCATCCCCCTTAAGATGACCATCAAAGTCATTACAAACAAAAATCTTGAAAAATACAACAAATGCTTAAAACAAACCTAGAATGGAGTGGCCACACAAATGGGGACAGGGAGAAAAAGGAAACCAGTGATCCAACCCACAACAAACAAACTAAAGAACACTGTCCCTTAAATTGATATTAAAAGGCTGAGCCAAGCCTCATGGACGAGGAAATTATGGGTACTCCAAT
This sequence comes from Lerista edwardsae, assembly GCA_029204185.1. Taxonomy (NCBI): domain Eukaryota; kingdom Metazoa; phylum Chordata; class Lepidosauria; order Squamata; family Scincidae; genus Lerista; species Lerista edwardsae. The sequence continues at coordinate 11,440,992 of JAJKFI010000009.1, forward strand.
GGAGAACGTCCTCTCTCTGACATCCGATTCCCGTCAACTCTGCCTTTGCAGACATCAGCAAGTAGCCTCTGACAAGAAATGCAACGTGCAACAGCCATCAATTTACTGGTCAAGTACTTTCAACTGAGTGAATCTGACCACAGCCAGATACTCTCCAATGTTCCTTAAAAACAAGAATGTTATTGTGCTGGAGGCAACTTACCGTATATATTCATGTAAGTAAAATAAAAAATTATGCCTCAAAATTGACCCTGAAAACATGGGTTGACTTATACATGGCTCAATATGTTCAAAAAAGCTTCTAAGAATAGCTGCTTGGTGCAATTAGGGGAGGGAACTAGATTGAAAAAAGAAAAACGGACCCATTTTACTTATCAGTAATTGTTCTAAGGCAGCAACAGAAAGCAAACATCACAACAGAGCCATTGTGTCTTATTCTGATGCAGCACAAAGAAACAGGAAGAGAGGGGAAGGCACTTATGGAATTGTAGTATTTATAAGGGCTGTTGCTATGGAAGTGCTGTATTCCTCAAAGCCTATGACTCCCAAAGATTAAGGCCTTTCTCTTTCTTCCTATGTGAAGAATGGCTCCAACTCTGTGCTGCCTCAAAACAAGGCAAAATGGCTCCCTTATTTGTTTGCTTTCCATTGCTGCCCCAGAACAATTACTGGTAAGACATCTTCAAAGACTTCAGTACCTTTGACTTATCCATGGGTCACAGCTAGGGATTGGTTTTTGTTAGATACCGCTTTTGGGGCATTAACAACCGCCTTTTGGCAGTGAAATTATCTGAATAAAAACACGAAACACCACATTTTGATGTTAAAGGTATTTTCCAGAAATTAAAATAGATTACTTTTCCAATTAGAAATAATATTTTGGCTGCATCTGCTGACACTATATCACTTATATCATATACCTAGTATACTTAAAAACATTTAAAATTAATAAAAATGAGAACTTGGATTAAGCAGTCATCAGTAACAATGGTCACTGCATAACGTCAGCCCTGACATCCATCATAAGCCTCTATTATATACAGCCACTCTTATTCACTCATCAGAATAATTCTAGTTGTTTCTTACTTGATAAATGACACACGGTTTGTAGCTTCGCTCTTCACATTCATAAGCATCTGGTCATCAAGGCCCTCTCTAACTCTATTGCTTGCTGAAGGACTGTTTCTGCTTAACCACGATGCAGTTGTAGGTTTTGAAGTTCTAGATTGATACAAAGAAGGATCCAGTTGCATGCCACAGTTATTATTCTTTATTGGAGAGTTGCATCTTTCAGCAAAGCCTTTCTTAACAATTTCTTCCCCAATATCCAGAAGGCTGCTTTCTGCCTGGACAACAACTGTGCCATCCTGAAATGTGGTTTTGTATCTTGCCTTTATTTCTTTTTCATAAACCAAGCTATTCAGGAATTTCATCCCCTACAAAGCAAGTTGAGAAGACATCACAGTATAGTTCACGATACAGGTCTTACACTCATGCCGTATGTTACACAAGTTGAAACAGTACCATTCCATTACATCTGCCTGAGGCAGTCTCTTCAGACAGTGGGGCACATGCCTCTGTCTACTTATCTCCGCTGCTGTATATACTCTTTAGATTAAAAAGGAAGAAGCAAAAGGACAAAGGAAGAGAACATGGGCAACCACAACGTTTGCTCTAGCCCACCACTCTCTTCCACAGACATTCTGCCACTCAATTCTCCTTCTCCTCTTCAAATTTAGGGAGCAAGGGGAACAGCAGAACCAGGCAAAATTTGCTACACTGCCTCGGGTACCAAGAGGTCAGGTTATAACAGCACCAGCTTCTCTAGTAATCTAAGATATACAAGGTAAATGTGAGTTTCACACACAAAAACCCTACAAACATCTGACTAATGCAAAATAAATCATTGCTACCGTTTCCCATAGTTTCAAACATGAACAATTTATTGTTTTGCACCAATGCTGTATGCTAGGGGTTCCCAAATTGTGGTTGGGACCACTGGTGGGTCGCAATTTGATTTTTGGTGGGTCGCCAAAGTGTGATGGAAACTGTAATAACTGCCTCAAGGCTATTTAAAAATCAGATACTGTAATTGCTAAATATCCTGCAAATAGCTCAGCTCCTCCAGTTTGTAAGATAGCTTAGCTGCTAACTGCCCTGCAAATTTATTTATTTGAAGAATTTATACCCTGCCTTTCCCACGCCGAAGCAAATGCCCATGGCGGCTTACATGAGCACACTAGTCTAAACCACCATTTTTTCAATGGGGTTTTTACAAATATACAGTATTCTTGTGATCTGCCAATCCTCAATCCCAGATGTAGCCTTCACAGTGTGGTTCTCTCCTTTGGCTGCATGCCATCAAACCTCAGTAGGCAATCACAAGTCAAGCCTGGACAGGTTCTCAAGGTCGTATTCCATTCTTTTGCTGGCTGGCCTACTCACACACTCCACTGTAACTCTCACTTGCGGTGAGTAATCAGCTTCACAGCGACTCTGTTCTGACACCACAGGTACTTCAGCTTGTCACAACCTGGCATTCGTCTCCCATCCAAAAATAAACCAGATTCTCCTGCTTAACTTCAGGCAGTGCCAGCAGCTCAACACTCAGTCCACACCTCCTGCCCCAAATAGCTGAGCTCCTGCAGTTTGCAAGCATGGTTAATACAGGAAGATAAATGTTTAATTTATATCCCTATATCTCCCAGAAAAAACACCTGCCCAGGAACTTTTTTCTGGTTATCATTACTTATAAATAAATAAAATATTCCTTTCTATATCTCCTTTTTTAAAAGTCTAGAAAATCTAGGTAGCTCCCAATAGAGTGTCATTTTAAAAAGTGGGTCCTGGTGCTAAAAAGTTTAGGAACCACTGCTCCATGCAATTCTGTTGATCGGTTATCCATCGGTTAACAACTGATCAGGGATTCTAACTCTTGCACATTGTAGGATTGCAGGTTCTTGTAGGATATTATTTGCTGAAGTGCACGACCAAGATAAGATACCCCTTAGATAGGGCAAATCAAGTCAACCGCCTTGTGCTCTGTGCTTCGACACCATAATGCAAGGAGAGGATTGAAGTGGCAGCAGCCTCCTAGCAACTTCTCCAGCATCATTGTTGCTATTGCTGGAGCAGCTCTGGAGAAGTAGGTAGGCAGATGTTCTGATCATGCTCCTAGAGTAGCAGTCTCCAAACAAACAGTCACCTCTCTCTCCTCCACTGCTTGGCTACTTATTTAAACCAGGTAAGTAAGAGGATACTAGAAGTCAAAGAGAAACGTACACTACTAGCATCCTTCCATGTTCACCTGCTTTGAATGAAGAGCCAGGGCAGTGGAAGAAAGAGGATGCAGTAAGAGGAGCTGGGATGTGCATATAGCAAATTGCAATATATTTGTTTTTTGTTCTAAAGGGAATGAAAAATTTGAACACCACTTCTGGCAGCAGCGTGGGAGGGACCATTATAAGCTCATTTATCCCAGGACCTGAATCTCCCCAGGAACAGGCCTGAACAAGAAGAAAGTAGATATAAAAGTCTGCCTCTGTTCAGGTTCTCCTGATAATGGGAGTGGCTTGATCACCGTGCAGTCAATCAATAAATATTTATATACCACTTTTCAACAAAAAGTTAACAAATCAGTTTACAGGTAAAAAATAAAGTTAAAGAGCTCCCTGTCCCAAAGAGCTCACAATCTAAAAAAATGCAGACCACCAGCAACAGCCATTAGAAAAGACACTGTGCTGGGGTCTTAGAGGGACAGTTACACTCCCCCTGCTAAATATAAGAGGACACTAATGTATATATACAGCAAGTATATGTAAATGAAACTTATGCTTACCTGGTCAAACTGATTAAAATCTTGATCAGGTGGAATCTGTAATCCCCAGAGTTTATACTTCTTTGCCACACTAGGAAACTGCAAGTCTGCAGGAATCTCAACTATTTCTGATCGGTTCAGAATCTCAGAGTTTCCATAATCTATATATAGTACCCGGCACTGTAAAAATAAAAATAAGCCGATTACTTATCGCAAGGTTGTTGCCCCAATGGCCTTGAACATCATTTTAGTGATCAACCCCTTTTACATTCATACAGCCTTTCCAACCTTATAAGAGACAAATCCAGCTGAGCTGGATTCATTCAAAACAGGTTCCTTGCCTTTTCATCACTGATGACTTGCAGTACTTTACATCTATACCAGCATTTATCCTCAGAAAAGCATCCTCCATAGACCTGCAGTTCAAAACAAATCCTGATCATTTCACAGTTCTAACACCATACAATTTAATTTTAAGCCATGACAAGTTAATTTTCCCCAATTTGAATGTCAGTAACATATACAATAGTATGCGGGTGGCAGTCTACCTACCTACCATTATTTATGGATAAAAGTCAGGTGTAGACCATTTCAAAAAAGACAGCTCTTTCATTTTCCAACAATTTTATTGGGCGTAGAACAACAAAATACAGGATGGCTTGCTTATAGGAGACCCACATATAGGGGATCAAATCATATCAATGGATATTATTATTATTATTAATTGAATTTATACCCCACCTTTCTGCCTCATGGGCACCCATTATGTAATGGCACCCTCATGTAACCCATTATGGCTTACAACATAAAAACAATATTAAAATAAAGCAATACAAAATGCAACAGTTAAAACCATATTAAAACAATTTATGAACAATTTAAAATGGACAGACCCCATGGATCCCATAGTTGTAATTTAAAATGCCAGCCAGCATATCAGCAGTTAAAAGCGTGTTTAAATAAAGGTTTTCAGGCCCCGCCCAAATATTGCCAAAGAGGGAGCAGTTCTTAATTCTAAGGGAGAGTATTCCACAGTCGTGGGGCCACCACCGAGAAGGCCCTGTTCCTGGCTGCCATCCCCCTCACCTCTCCTGGTGGTGGCACAGTCAACCGCCCCCCCAGATGACCTAAGAGTACGGGTAGGATTGTATGGAAGGAGGCTGTCCCTCAAAATACCCCGGACTCGAGCGGTAAAGGGCTTTAAAAGTCAAAATTTTTGTTGGGAGTTTTGATACCAACAAATAGGCTCTTAACAATTGCAACTGATTCTCCAGTAGCCAACTTACACAACAAAAAGATGTTAATGAGGTCTAGCTTGCCTGCAAGCAGCCTGCAGAGTGTCTGTTTACACAACAAGGAGGTCTTGCAGACACTCTGCTACAGGCAGGCTATGAAGAGGCTTTTAATGCAACCCAAAGCCTGTAGCCGCAGCCAGCATCTGCTTACATAAGAAAGAACAGGCTGTTCGCACACCTATATAGCAGTAGTTCTGAAGACAGCTACTTATGTGCTACTACCATGTGTTTGTGCCCCATTTCCAACATTGAGGTTTCTTTTGGAGGAGAGATTATGAGAACTGTATGGTATCTTTGTATTGCTTTATTTACAAATATACAGATTGAGCACTTGGTGGCAACATGAATGTTTTCCATGCATCTTTGCACACCAACAGGCTTTGTCTGCCGACTTGCATCTTATCCAGTTTCTCTGCTCTAGGTTGTCTCCTCTCTCCCACACATCAGATCCACTTATCTGTTCTTCTCAGAACATACTTTACCTAGAAGCTAGAGCATTCATTACCTTTATTCTTTTTACTTTGAACATATAGGGACAGGGAAGGGGGAGCAAAATAAGAGAATGGGTAGTCTTACATCTTCAGTCTTAGGCCCTCAAAGTCATACCAATCTCCACTGGAGAGCTCGTTCTATAGAGTGGTTCCCAAACTACTGGGTCATGACCCACTGGGGGAACCAAAAGCATGGCATTCCCCCTTAAGAGGAGTGGCCCAGCAGGGGTGGCAGTGACAGCATCAGTTTTGAAAAGTGGGTTCCAATAGGAGGTAAGTGCTGTTTAGGGCAGCGAGGAGGCCTGCACCCTGCCAAAAGCTAGCATTGCCTCCCCAGTAAATAAAAATGTCCCTTAGCCATGGCAGCACTGCCATTGCCCCCCTCCCCACTCCTGCAAAGACTTACCTGGTTCCCAACTCCCCTGTAGGACTTTGGGAACCACTGTTCTTGATCTAGAGAATTCTCCCACCAAGAAGTATACCAAATGTAAAGGCCTCAATCATTTCTCAGCGCTGTCAGCCAGTCCTCTGAGCACAACAAAACAGTTCGTCAGCCCATACTCTCAACTGTAAGCCCAAATTCATGACCTCATTTCACAACAGTAAAACTGACAATATATTTTAGATACTTAAAAGTGAGATTTGCCTTCTTACAATAGTAGCAATGTTGGAATGCAGATAAAAATTCCAACCAAGAGATAGTTTCACACCTTAAAATTTGGAACGACCCAAGGACACCAATTTACCAAAGTAACAAGTTACAACCCACAGTACAGCGCAGCCAAAGGTGCTTGCCAATTTCCTACTCAACTATTAATATAATGGTCCAAGACCATTCTCCAGATGATCCCCACTATCAGAGATCAGGTCAGTAGTGACTAGGGAAAAAAAAACCTATAGCAGCAGTAGCATCTTGGTTATGGGACTGCCTTCCTAGAGACTCACCTCAAGCCTTTAGTCAAAAAATAAGACCTTTCCACTCACCGAAGCTTTTAAAAAAAGATTTAATTCTTTTGCCACCATCCAGATGTTGGCTTTATAAATCGATCTACTCTGCTATTTCAGCATTGACTTAAGCCCTTGATATTTTGATGGCATTGTAAGATGGCCTTAGAAGTTCTAAAAACCAACTGCAGGAACTATTTAGAAATAAATATCACTGCCAAGCATCAAAAGAACAGTACAAGTACTTCTGGATGCCCAAGGGTGCTTTCAGCTTACGTCTTGAATGACCTTTTGCTACATAGCAATCCAACTGTTGAAATTTTCAAAAGCCAATTGTAACATGATAGTGGGACCTGCTGTTCAAAAGAAGAAGAAAATTCCAAATCTTCAGGCACATGTAATGTCGTTCTTTGAATACCAGCTAGGATAAGCAATTTTAGAAAAGAAACTTCCATGTAATCTGTCTACTGGTCTTAATGGGGCGCTACTGCTGAGTTTTATACTGCTGAGTTGATCCATGTTTTATATGCAACTGGATAGATTCTCAGTTTCAAATTCTTTTCACACACGAGTTACTCATAAGGAAAACAAGAGGCACTTGCAACACAATGTTGGACCTCCTCATTCGTAATTCTAAACTGGCTCAATATCAAGGATGGGCTGTGGAAAGCTACCATGGAGGTCAAGGTCAGGACCAGAAGATGACAAAGAATCAACTTGGAGCCAAGACAGAGAAGCAAGCTCAGAGAAGCAGGTCAGAAGAGTCATGAAAGGACAAGAACCAGAGGCAAAAAGACCAGGTTCCTCAAGCAGCAACCCAGTCAGGCATGAAACTTTTATACATGCAATAACCAGCTGGGTAGACAGAACCAGTTCAGAACCTTTTACTCCTGTGTAGTGAACTGCTGAGACCAAAACAAAACAGAGCCTAGGCCTAGTTACTGGAGAGGAGGGGAAAGTTATATATACCTACCTTGGTAAGATCAGGAAGACCAAAAACTGGGCTGGCATTAGGACAAATTTCAATTAGAGCACGGCTGATCTTCACAATGTCAGCTTGTCTATTAGTGTTCTACATGACACAAGTGGAAAACATAAACAGTAACATAAACTGTAACAACATATGGCTTATTTGCAGAAAATATTGACATTCTACAAATTTAACATGCACTCATCAAACTTTGGAAAAGATTTGCTTTTACAAGTCTAATTAAGAATTTCCATTTTGATTAGAACAGACACTCCCATTCTGAGCCTGAACCCTCTTTATTCAGCAAGTCTGGACACCACATCCCAGAACCATCAGCTCACCTGTGCCCAAAACGTAATTGCATCTTCAATATGACAGCCAATCACCATTTCAACTGGAGGAAAAAGAATTAAAGTCAATTCATTATTTTAACATTGAAAGAATCTCTCCTTTTTCTCACACTCACTCTCTGAGCATGTATACCTTTATTATATCCTGAATCTTCTTCCATTTTGGCAGAACCTGAAACATGGAGACAATCTGGACTTAAAACAATGGTTTAAGAACCAATGGATCAAATAGAATGTAAACCAGAGGTTTGGCCATGTGATATATATACTGACATTCTATGAATTTAACTACGTTATATATAACTTAACAAATTTAACTAAGTTATATATAAACTTTTGGATGTTACCTTGGACTGGAAAAGAAATAGGAATTTTACATCATTCCTCTACCCTTCATCAGTTTCCTGAGTTACCCTTCTTTCTCAGTTACCCTGCTAACTGAGCAAGAGGCACTTTTTCAAGTGGTGTTCCTCTTATATCTAGCAGAGGGAGAGTAACTGTCCCTTTTCACCCCTGCTCAGTGTCTTGTCTAGTGGCTGTTGCTGGTGGTGTTCTGCATTTTTTTTAAAATTGTGAGCCCTTTGGGGATAGGGAGCCATTTAACTTTATTTATTTTTATTTTTATTATTATTAGCCCGTAGACTGCTTTGTAAACTTTGTGTTGAAAAGTGGTATATAAATACTTTGATTGATTGATCTCTGCCATCATTAGACAGGAACTTCTCCCCCAACTGTCCCACTGCCTGTGAGAAAAAATGCCCCACTCTCTAGGAATAAAACCATCTAGTGGTATCTTACATGTTTGCTCGGTAGCACACAACTGAGGACAGGATTTCCCAAGTGAATTATTATTATTATTATTATTATTATTAATTGTCATTGTATTACACAATACAATGAAATTCGTTGACACCCGGAGACCAAACCAACACACACATTGAATTCCCAACAGTCCCCCCCAATCCCCCAATCCCCGCCCCCCTTCAAAAAATTCCTCCTCTGAAACACAAACATCCACACAATAGGAAATGATACACAACAGGAAATCCACACAATAGGGAATGATAAACATCCACACAATAGGAAATAATACAGTCCGACTGCCCCTATCTACTGGTACTTCAGTTCATTGTTCAATGCTGTTATGGCTCTAGAGTAAAAACTGTTCTTAAAACGTGTTGTCCGAGTTTTAATAGTCCTATACCTTCTGCCAGAAGGCAACAATTCAAAAAAGTTGTAAGCTGGATGGGAAAAGCCTCTAAGGATATTATGTGCTTTCCTTAAACAGCGGGTGGCGAAAATATCTTCAAGGGTGGGTAGCTGGAGCCCGATGGTATGCTGGGCCACTTTAATAATTCTCTGTAGTGCCTTTTTATCCCCTACAGAGCTGCTCCCATACCATACTAAAATGTTGTATGTGAGGACACTCTCAATGGTGCTACGGTAGTAAGCCAGAAGTAGACGCTGAGAAAGGTTCATCCTCCCAAGCACCCTTAGGAAGTACAGCCTCTTCTGCGCCTCCTTCACTAGCATATCGGCATTTAATGTCCATGTGAGGTCCGATGAAATGTAGGTACCCAGAAATTTGAAACTGCCAACCCTTTCCACCTCCTCACCATTTATGAGCAAAGGCAAATGCGCATCTCTTTTCCTCCTAAAATCAATGATAAGCTCTTTAGTTTTTTTGGCATTAAGTGTAAGATGGTTTTCTTTACACCACAATATCAGCCCTTGTACTTCCTTTCTGTACACAGTCTCGTTGTTCTCATTGATGAGCCCCACTACTGTTGTATCGTCTGCAAATTTAATAATAGCATTGGTGCTATACAGTGGCGTGCAGTCATATGTGTACAGGGAATAAAGGAAGGGGCTTAGCACACAGCCTTGAGGGGCTCCTGTGCTTAATATTGTGTGCAATAAAGTGAATGCTGTGGAACCCTTAAGAATAGGCGGTAGCCACATCAAACGACTGCAAAAAGGATATAATTGAACTGCATGCTAATTTTCTTATTGTCAGCCAATGTAAAAATATGTTAAACAGAAAAGACAATTGCATGCAGCACTGTTCAAACACTTCTGTCACAGGTGTGAACTTTAACTTGCAAAGCTTTGAAAATACCGTGTGTGAAAATACACAAATACAAAGTTTGTGATGTGGCATGAGGATCTGCCACTTAAAAGGTCAAAGCCAAGGATTCTACAAATGGATTGCATTTCAGAAGTCTGAATAACAGCTCCAACCTCCACTCCTCCCACCACCACCAAGAAACTGTGATAAACCTTGACCAAACACACCATCTGGAAGTGCCCTGAGAATTATCATCAATCGATACTTTTATTGCTGTGAGCAGACACATGCATGGAAGGCATCCATGAGGCCAACTAAGACACTTGCTTCAGAAAACACCGGGCACGTATCTCCACTGTCCAGTCATCATCATCATCATCATCATCATCATCAAATTAATTAATTAATACCCCGCCTTTCTGCCCAAAGGCACTCAAGGCGGCTAACAACAATTAAAATACAGTAAAATCATTGTGTGAGATAGTTAAATAGTTAAAACAATATTAAAACAATTAAAATTTAAAGCAGCCAACCCCATGGATCATAAAATATACAAAAAGAGTGTAAAAAGAGAATGGAAAAAACCAGCCAGCCTGTCAACAACTAAAAGCCTGCTGAAACAAAAAGGTCTTCAGCCCCCGCTGAAATACTGCCAAAGAGGGAGCAGTTCTCAACTCTAAGGGAAGAGTATTCCAAAGTTGGGGGGCCACCACCGAGAAGGCCCTATTCCTGGCCGCCATCCCTCTCACCTTTCCTGGTGGCAGCACAGTCAAAAGGGCCCCCCCCCAAGATGACCTCAGAGTACAGGTAGGATTATATGGAAGGAGGCAGTCCCTCAAATACCCCGGACCCGAGCCGTAAAGGGCTTTAAAGGTCAAAACTAGCACTTTAATCAGGCCCGGAAAGGAACCAACAGCCAGTGTAGTCGCTGAAGCAACAGCCCGACAAAGAGTCAAACCGATGTGCCCCAGCAACCACACGAGCAGCCACATTCTGCACAAGTTGTAATTTCCGGATCGTCTTCAGAGACAGCCCCACGTAGAGCGCACTGCAATAATCTAATCTGGATGTCACTAGGGCATGGGTCACTGTGGCCAGGTCCGCGCAGCTCAGGTACGGTCACAGTTGGCGAATCAGCCGGAGCTGAGCAAAGGCTCCTCTGGCCACCGCCGCCACCTGGGGGTCCAGGAGCAGCTGCGGATCCAGGAGAACCCCCAAGCTGCGGACCTGCTCCTTCAGAGGGAGTGCAACCCCATTCACAGCAGGGTGATAGTCCAATACTCGAGCCGTGGATTTCCGAACCAGGAGCACCTCTGTCTTATCCGGATTTAATTTCAGCTTGTTCGCCCACATCTCCACTGCGCCTCCTCCCTGAATTGGAAAAGGGGGATTCAGCAGCAGAAGAAGCATGGAAGAGAGGAGAGTTGCGGGCCAGAGTGTTAGAAATGCATTTCCTCCCCATCCCTTGCTTCCAATCCAAGGAGCAGAGGTTGACACATCATCAGGCAAGGAAGGGGGAAGTGGCATTTGGCACACTACTTCCAGTACCAGGAAGTCTTGGGAATTTCAAGACACCTGAAATTAACAAAAAAAAAACCGCTTCCAAAATCTGTAAACATCTCAATGGCGCATATCCTGCAGAGAAACAGTTGCCAAAAGCAGTGGTTCCCAAACTTTTTCAACTGGCAGCTCCCATGACCTACTGGGCCATTAATTCCATATATGGGGTGGAATTTAGCAAGGATTCTGCAGCTCCCCTAGCTGTTTTCTGAGACCCCCGGGAGATCCACAACTCACAGTTTAGAAACCATTGGCCTAAAATTACTCACAGTTCACCTTGGTTTAAAGGCAGTTATTTTTTACTAAATACTGCACCAGGATAAGCTAGTCACTGTCCTATTTGAGGGGCAAGGCCCAAAGATCTATATCAGGGCACGACATATTTTTTGCTTGTTAAACACTCAAAGGACATCTTACACAAGTAGAAATGACTGGCAAGTGTGAATTATTCTTGTAGTACAGGCATGCCAGGGTTCCATTCCGGACCCCACAGTGGATACCTGAAACTGTGGGTACTGGGGACATCTTTTTAAAGATAGTGGAACAGCAGTGGTTTTGTTACAACAGGGTAAAAAAAGGATTTCTTTAATGATCTTAATTCTTCCCTATCTTTTTAACAGGAATCCCAGTACCTATAGTATCCATGGATAACTGAAACCATGGATACTGAATCAATGGATACTGGGGCATGCCTGTGGGAGGTGATCAACAACCAGCTCCTAGACTCCTGAGCTCATATAGCACAGTGGGCAAGAGTGTAAGCTGCAGAGGTCTCCAGTTCAATTTACCTCAGTAAAGAGCTACTAGGCGACTCAACGACAAGCCTCACAGCCGCCAATTCACGCGATCGAACGAAGCTGCTGGGATTCTGCATGCAAATGAACAACAATGTATATTACCACTTTTAGGTATAATAAATCGCTGCTTAGGTGGATGCTAGAGGATGCAGCCGTGGCCCCCTATACGGCCAAGCCTCTACTGCGCACGCTAAATGCGTAAATGCCGCGTGATCCTCAAAAGATTATAGCTGAGCCATAAAAACGTCGAAGGTGATGTAATGGGCTCATTCTCGGTTCCTCCCGGGACTCCAACCACGTGGAAATCCCCTTCCCCGCTTTACGTGCTTCCTTGGAGGCAATTGCGCCAGCGGACCTTGTTTCCCGGGCGGCCGTGGAAAGAAATGAGGCCTGAGCCTCCGCCCCGCCGCTCCGAGAAAGAGCAGCTTCGTGCGAGAGTCCTGCTCAGGTTCCGCACCTACACGCCCGCCTCCTGCCCCGGTCGCGGTCCCCACGATGCCCCAACAGGGCGCCGCCCCAACAAGATCACACCTGCCCCTACTCGACCGCAGGCCCAAAGCGGATCTTGCCGGAGAAAGCCGTCTCGATCGCCGGCCGAGTTAGAAATGGCGGCGCCGACCTCACATTAAAGTAGCAAGCGGCGCTCCCGCCAAGCAGAACAATTTGACGGTGAAAAGCAGCACTCCGCATGCGCGGGCCGTGATTACAACAGGAGACGGGGCGGGGGGCGTGTATGCGTGTGCTAGTCTCCTTTATTTTTTTGGTTGGGTGTTTGCGCAGGCTGCGATTCTGTACTTCATTATAATAGCATTCTATTATATATATATATATAACCCGGTCCTGCTTCATTATAATAGCATTAGTAACGTGGTGAGACTTACTTCTGCGTAGACACAGGCGCGATCCTGTGCACGTCTACTCAGAAGCGGTTTTAAGAGTCATTCCACGGGATTTCAGCCTTTGTGCAGTTCAAACAGATAAATCCGTGTTCGACGGCTCTTGCTTTCAGGTAAATGTGCTTTGGTTTGCAGCTAGCGCTTTTTTCATTATTTCGTCTTCATGTACGCGTACGCCTCTGCAAATCCGCACTGCTTGCACGCTGGGGATAAATCGTTAATACCGTGGGATTTATCTGGATAAATATGCACAAGAGTGGACTGTGCGATTACAATCGACGAGTAGATGACTGAAGTAATTGACAAACACGGGAGTAAAGTCTCTGATGGATATTAACTTGGAAAAGCAAAAAGTAAAGTTAAACTCAAAGCAAGTTTACTCATAAGTAACTTCCACTGGGTTTAATAGGATTTACTCCCAGGAAAGTGCACATAGGATTGCATTGTTAAAGTTGCTTCAGTATACATTTTCATGAATTACAGTCCAGTCGTCTTTAAGGCTCCAGCAGTATGTGAATCAAGAACTACCAGATGTACAAGCTGGTTTCCGAAGAGGCAGAGGAACTAGAGATCAAATTGCCAACATTCGCTGGTTCATAGAGAAAGCAAGAGAGTTCCAGAAAAAATCTACTTTTGCTTCATTGACTATGCCAAAGCCTTTGATTGTGTGGATCACAACAAACTGTGGCAAGTTCTTGAAGAGATCGGAGTACCAGACCACCTTATCTGTCTTCTGAGAAACCTGTATGTGGGCCAGAAAGCAACAGTTAGAACTGGACATAGAACAACTGATTGCTTTCAAATTGGGAAAGGAGTAAGACAAGGCTGTATACTGTCACCCTGCTTATTTAACTTATATGCAGAGTACATCATGAGAAAGGCTGGGCTGGATGATTCACAAGCTGGAATCAAGATTGCTGGGAGAAATATCAACAACCTCAGATATGCAGACAACACCACTCTAATGGCAGAAAATGAGGAAGACCTGAAGAACCTTCTGATGAGGGTGAAAGAGGAAAGTGCCAAAATTGGCTTGAAGCTCAACATTAAAAAAACTAAGATCATGGCCACCACTCCCATCACTTCCTGGCAAATAGAAGGGGAAGAAATGGAAGCAGTGACAGACTTTATTTTCCTGGGCTCCAAGTTCATAGCAGATGGTGACTGCAGCCATGAAATTAAAAGACGTTTACTTCTTGGGAGGAAAGCTATGGCGAACCTAGACAACTTAATAAAAAGCTGAGACATCATCCTGCCAAAAAAAGTTTGCATAGTTAGAGCTGTGGTTTTCCCAGTAGCAATGTATGGCTGTGAGAGCTGGACCATAAGAAAGGCAGAGCGCCGAAGAATAGATGCTTTTGAATTATGGTGTTGGAGAAGATTCTTGAGAGTCCCCTGGAAGGCAAGGAGATCCAATCGGTCAAACCTCCAGGAAGTCAAGCCTGATTGCTTCCTGGAAGGACAAATCCTGAAGCTGAAGCTCCAATACTTTGGCCACCTCATGAGAAGAGAGGACTCTTTAGAAAAGACCCTCATGCTGGGAAAGATAGAAGGCAAAAAAGGAGAAGTAAAGGGGGCGGCAGAGGATGAGATGATTAGGTAGTGTCACTGAAGCGATGAACATGAAATTGGGCGAACTCCAGAAGCTAGTGGAGGACAGCGAGGCCTGGCATGCTGTGGTCCATGGGGTCACGAAGAGTTGCACATGACTTAGAGACTGAACAACAACATCTTTAAGGTGCCACAGAACTTTGTTTTTGCTGCCTACAGTCTATGCAGCTAACCCTATGGAATTTATTTGGGAGTAAGCTTTATTCAGCTATGTGTGTGAGACTGTGTGGCTCAGTCCTTTGCATACAGAAGGTTGCAGATTGATGCTTCAATCTGATCCACACTTACTTGAGAGTAAGCTCCACTAACTATAATGGGACTTACTTCTGAATCAACAGGTGTAGACTTGATCTCTCACTCTCCAAGCAGGGCAGAGAAAAAATCCTGTCTGAAATCCTGGAGAGTTGTTGTCTCAACGCAATATTCTTCCTAGTCATCTCTGAGTGAGAAAAGGTGCTTCTGGGTTGAAAGGATTTGTTGGTGACACCACTGTTACCCATATAAGTTTCCCCATAAAAGACATGCTGTGTAAATGTGGAGAAGAACAAACCATCTCACATGTGCTACAGTGCACATGGTGTCCCTCTACATGCACAATGGAAGATCTTAAGTTGGCAAGGGAGACCGCTATTGAAGTGGCCCATATTGGGCGAATGATATCTAGTTTTAACCTTATATTTTATTCTAAAATATATTCTGATGTATGTATAAAATTATATTAATGTAGGTGCATCTGATATGAATGAAGATAGAATGCAGTATTGTGTTGACAGTACTGACTTGGATAGACTAACAGTTGGATTCAGTAGATGGGAATTTCCAATTATCATATGGGGGAGCAGAACTATATGGGATAGTGAATGGAGAGTTGGGTAGAACCCTGAAAAACTCCCTCCCTCATTAGAAAGCATCAATCAATGGAAAGCATCAATCAAAATGGAAGAAGCAGAGCTTTACTCCCAGGCATGCAATAGCTTTAGTCATATACACACTTATTGAAACTTGAGCTCATTGATGTCTACTCAGAAATTCCATTACAAATGATTGGACCACTCAAGTCACTGAAAGCTGCTACCATAAGAAGGAATAAGAGTGCAGTCTTAACCAACTTTCCAGTACTGGAGTAAGGGCAATACAGCTCTGAGGTAAGGGAACAATCTTCCCTTACTTTGACAAGGCCTCCATGACTATTATTCCACAACAGAGTGCAGAACATGCCCCATTAGTATAGCTATATCAGTGGCTGGAAAATTGTTTAGAAAATTGTTGGAAAATTGGATAAATAAGCCAGCGAAGTTTGGCTGGCACAAAGGACACCGTAATGTTTGGACCACCCTTAGAGTCAGAGAAGCCAGCACACAGATGTGCACCATCCTCCCATACTCAGAGAGTAGTCTTTATGGTGGTCCTTGTGCTGGCCAAACTTTGTGGCTTAGTTTATGCCAGCCTAACTCCAATTTAGGATTGCACTCTAAATCTGGTTTTTGTTTCACACTTTTATACCAGTGACATGTGAGTGAGGCAGAACTGCCCTACCAGAGGTATTTGAAAAGTGCCACCACTGATCACGCAAACACAACCCACAGGCTTTGACCAGCTGAAGCCCATGGATTGTAAGTGTTTGCAGTATCACAGCTATTGCAGCAGCTGTGGAGAACTACAGTAAGGCAATTCTGCCTCACCTGCTACACTCTCACTGCACTTTGCTGTTTTATACCTCTCTTTCTCCAAGGAGCTCAGGACTTTGTGTATAATTCCTCTTCTCAATCTCTCACAACTCTGTGAGGTAGGTGAAGCTGATCGTGACTGGGCATGCCTGTACTGTATTTGGTTAATCCTTCATTCAATTGCAGTTATATTACAAACAGATCACACCCCAATTACAAACAGAAAAATATTCTTTGGCTATATAGTACTGTATGTTCTAGTAAGGTAACAGTTGTTTGTATAACAATGTATGAACCTACATCATTGCTGCAATTACAGACAGCAAACATTCTTTATGTACCCAGTAATTTTCCGTTGTTCCTATGCCAACTAGTTTTCTCAATTCTTTGCTACCTGTTGAAGTAAACAGGACTCAAGTTTCACAGCAGGAAAGGTGGCTGAGCTAGATGCTCAATATTTGTGTATCTCAGATTATTTTCCCACTTCTTGGTATAGGTGGAATAGCTGTGCCCATGTGCCTATCAGTTAGTATACTATCAGTTAGTGCAGTGTTATTCAAACTGTGGGACGAGAACCACTTGGTGGGTTGCAACCTGATGTCAGGTGGGTCACAGAGAGCTGGGAGCCGTCATATTGGAAGCTGCAGACCTGACTCTATATTCTTTTTGTGAATGTTAACAGTTTGAATTTTCAAGTGAGGGTTTTTCTTTTTTAAAATGGTTTTCAGTTCAGTGCTTGTACATAATATCTTGTCCTAATCCTGCTTTCTGTCAGGGATGTTTCATGGTTGTACAATTGCTGCAGTCCAATAATGCCAATTTGCATTTCAAGAGGGTCATTTTATTATTTTACAATGGAAGCACTTCCTGCTTGATGACATCACTTCTAGGTTAATGACATCACTTCCATGCTGCCTAATGGCCATATATCCCACCCCCGTCGTGTTCCGCCCTCCCTCCTGCCTTCCCCCACCCAGAAATGGCTCCACGCTAGCTAAACTCGGCCGGCGTGGGACCAACGTACCCATCAGTAGCAGTGCTGGGCTGACACAGCTGCCTGTGTCAGCCCAGTGCCCATTGCGCTGGCATGCACATGCATGTACGTGAAATTGCAGGGCCAACACAAGTAGCTTGCATTGGCCTAGGGAGGGGTTCTGATTGCTCTGCCAAAGTGATACAGGGTGAAGAAAGAAGGCCATTAGCAGCTCCTTGCTCCAAGCCCCTTTCAAAGCCTGCAAATGTCAGATCAGGAGCTTCTGTGCTGCCATTTACTATTGCCTTACATAACCAACCTCTGAAAGGACCTGCATTGGATTTGGTATACACAGTAGACGTATTTTGTATTACAGTATATACTGTAAAAAAAATGGGCTGCACATACTTGTTTGGGCAGCGTTTTTGCTGTGTGGTTTTCCGTGAAACTAGTTTAATTATTTACAGTATCTAGGGGAAGCACTGGTCAGGAACATGATAAATACTAAATACAGTACAGTCTGACTGAATAGAAAAACATTTGCTTCCTATTTTTCATTTCTTTGTTTAATATATAAGACAAATAACGTTTTGATACTATAATAGGCTATGGTTTTAGTCCTAGGAGGATAATTACAACAGTCTGATCCTGAGAGTATTTTGGTCCCATGTCATCATTTCAAACCTGGAGTTTTTTGTTTCGTTTTTTAAGTAGAGTTTTCCATTATCTTCCATTTTTTAAAAAATGTGTAAACGTTGACATTCAGAAAAGCAAAGAAAGCTTTCACAATTTGTCTTATTAGTCAATTTGTCAATTAGCTATGGCTGACTGAATTCATAACCACAGTCTTCTGGAGTTTTTCCATTGTTGCTTAACATGTATATGAAGGGAAAAAATTGGCTTAACAGGTATGTGAAGAAAAAAAACACTGTCTTAAAAGAATATATCAAACTACTTTGGCATAATTTTATTTCAAGTCTTAATAAGTAGTAGGTACAATACTGTATATTAGTCTTATTAGCCCACTTTAATAATACTGTGGTAGGTGGCAAAGAGAATGATTGTATATGCAACAAAGGAACCATTGAGAATCTGTCACATGTTCTTTTACATTGCCCGATCTATGAGGATCTTCGGCAAACTAATCTGTATCCCTACTTAGAGTCCCATTTACAGAAGCCAGATGATGTTTGTACCTGGCTACTACTAGCCTCGGAATGCCAGAATTTTGTTAGGCAGATTGCAAACTTTCTCTTGCTAGTTGTCCAATGACGCCAAACACTATCTACTCTCTCTCCCCTAAACGTTAGACTTTTTGTTTTAGTATTACTTACTTAGTAAGCAAGGAATGTAAAATTTAATTAGTCTTACCAATAATTTTGTGCTTACTTAATAATTGTCTTTTAGTTGTTGTATGCATGTATGTCACTTGTTTGTCTATTGTTGCTTTATGCCAATAAAGATTTATTAATCAATCAAACATATCAGTTTTATTTTGTATGTAGTCAATACAGTAGAATTAATGGAAACAGAAGAATATAAATGTACTATAATCATTAAGAAGAACATATCAAAGTACTGATAAATGTCAACGCATTACAAAGTGTTTCTTTGTTTTATTTGTTATGAATTATTTGATGGCATTATGTTTTTTCCTTTCTGTTTTGCAGCTTTCTCTTTTTTCAGCTGTAAAAAGAAAAATATACATAAATTACAAAAGTTGCAATTTACTTTCATATACAGAGCTGGCCAACTATAAAATTAGATTGTTTTCTAGATTGTGAGTGCAATCCTAAACTGGAGTTAGGCGGGCCTAAACTAAGTCAGCAAAGTTTGGCCAGCACAAGGGGAGTCAGGGAGGATGGCTCACCTCTGTGTGCTGGCCTCTCTTACTCCGAGAATGGTCCAAACATACTTGACGGTGGCCCTTGTGCTGGCCAAACCTTGCTGGCTTAGCTTATGCTGGCCTAACTCAGTTTAGGATTGTCCCCTGAATTATGTTCACTTTCACTATCTGGTCCTACTCACTGCCTGGTCAAAATTCTCAGCACTCAGCCATATGCCAAATCTTATTTGTGAATTACTCTGAACTTCTGTAGTACTTTCTGGTTTCTTCCTTTCCAATTACTTTTCAGGTACCTAAGGGCCAAATCCTATCCAACGTTCCAGTGCTGATGCAACTGAAATGCAGTCCCAAGGCAAGGGAATAAAGTAGCCCTTATCTTGAGGAGGCCTCGGTGACTGCCCCCCCCCTTCACAGGATGCAGTGCACACCTCATTGGCATCACTGCATCGGCGCTGGAAAGTTGGACAGGATTGGGCTCTAATGGTGCAATCCTAGCCATGTCTACTCAGATGTAAGTCTTATTGTGTTTGAGGGAACATTCTCCCAGAAAAGTGTGTATAAGATTGAAGCTTAAAGCAAACACCATAAATTGCTACAATTCTGAGGGTGCAAAAAGAGATAATATTCACAGGTGTGAGGAACTGTTGAGAACAAATTCTTCTACCTAGCTCAACCTTACCAGTGGTGGGTGGTCACCCCAAATCTTAAAATCCTACCAAACCTAATGGCACACAGCCAGGGATGGATAGGGAGGGGGGAGATCGGAGACACTTGGAGCCCAACCCTGAGCTCTGTTGCGCAGGTGGTACTTGTGTACCACTGGTGCTGGGTGTTGCAGACATGCTGTAAAGCACGTTCACAGCACCTGAAAAGGAGGTAGCATCAGTGCAGGGCTAGCGCCAGTAGGTGCTAAGCCTCAGTACCAAGAAGATGTCACCAATGAGCACTGGCGGTACGTTTTGCTGTCACTCAGCAGCTAGGCCTTTTAAGGTGGGGGTAGGGGCAGAACTGGGGGGGGGGGTCAGTTGGAGAGGATTGGGCCCAGGAGGGGGAAGGAGACAGTAGGCGCCTCTTCCACTGTATACTATCCTTCCTACCAGGCTGGGCAGGCTGACACAGGGCCTCCTCAACGCTGTGCCCACTCAATAATGGGCACAGAGCCAAGGCGACCCATTGCTACCAGCTGCAGTCTCCCCAGGGTAAGTAAGCAAATGCTGTCTTACCCCAAGGGGACCTTTGGTAGTGTTCTGGTGCCCATAGGATCCAGCAGTAGCCATTACAGTGCCGCTGGAGCCGTGGCAACAGGAAGGATTGGGCTGCCCATGAACTAAAGCTTCATCTGATGAAGAATGTTAGCAAATTTAGACTAGTGATTAAAGGGGTAAATATTTTAAGTCCCTTTCCCGCTCTTATGAATTTACGTAATAAGGAATGAAAAAGAAAATGTTGACAAAAGCCTTCCAACAGTCAATGACAGCATTTGTTATTTAATTAAAACTTTAAATTTAATTAATTAAAAACATTATCAACTAAAAATATAATTAGTAGGCAGTCCTAATTCTCATGCATAATGCAAGAGTCTATCAGTTTGTTAATACAGTTTGTTACATGTACAGCATTCACTGTACTATCTGATAACATGCTATTTATTCTGGTCTTTTATGTATATTTTTCTTCTTGTTGGATTTCCCAATGCCTGTTTCTCAAACTGAGGGTCATAACCTGATGTCAGGTGGGTCGCAGAAAGCTGGGAGCTGCCATCTTGGAAGCTGCAGACCTTACTCTTGCTATATTCCTTTTGTGAATGTTAACAGTTTGAAAAACTATTGAAAAACAATTTTCAAGTGAGGGTTTTTTAAAATTCTGCTTTTAGTTCAGTGCTTTTACATAATATTTTTTCCTAATCTTGCTTTCTGTCAAGGATGTTGTGTAATTGCTGTAGTCCAAGAATGCCAGTTTGCATTCCAGGAACGTTATTTGATTATGTCACAATGACACTTCCTGCTTGATGATGTCAACTTCTGGCTATGACATGACTTCCAGGTTAGTGACATCACTTCCAGTGGATCCCAACACAGGTGCCATTCTAAAAAGTTAGTTCTGGGCTAAAAAGTTTGAGAACCACTGCCATATGCCATTCTTACAAGAGCAGCTATTGACATGACACTGTATTTTTTTTCTGTTGAATTAGAATATTTGACAGTATTGTAATAGCAATATGTAATAGCATCTTATTGAACAATTTTAGGTAGTATAAAGTCAAACTGTCAGTGGAAACTGAAAAGCAAAGTTCCAATTATTTCCATTATAACATGGATGCTCAGCAGTCATTTCTCTCTCGAATGATAGCCCATGGCAAATCTAGTATCTCCTTTGCATTGCCACATTTGATTCTGAGGGCCCAGTCCTATCCATTTTTCCAGCATTGATGCAGCCCCCAGATAAGGGAACAAACATTCCCTTACCTTGAGGAGGCCTCTATGACTTCCCCTCCCCACTTCAGGATAAAATGAACACCCCTTTCCAATGCTGCATCAATGTTGGAAAGTTGGATCGGTTTGGGCCCTGAGATACCAGTACGATTTTCCAATATATTTTTAACTTACAATTATCACAAGAGATAAACAAAAACTTAAAATGCAGCAAATTATTTTTAGCCTTAAGGAAATATTTTTATTTAAAAATTATACTGTATAAGCTGTGCCATACCCGTTCCTGATACTGCCTTTCAAAATAAGCCATGTCATCTTCATCAGGTCTTCTTAAACTAGAAACTTGCATTGTTGTACTAGTACCTCCTTAAAAGCAACAGATTTTTTTAAAAATTAAAAATATGTTTTATAGCACCTGATGCTTTGCAAAGATACTAGACTATGCATCTGTCTTTAGAGTAAAAGCAACTTATGTTGTATATTTCAGCTTTAAAAGAGTATTATGCAATATATTTAATCAAACTACAGAATTACTATTTTAAAAACTAATTTCTTTACCATCTGTTATTTGGGAGTGTGCTTGCATGGAACTAGAAGGTCCTTGGAGCGCTCTTAAAAAAGGATGGTCCATGGTGGTTACAGGAGACTCTAGAAACTCAGTTGAAGGTGCCCCTTAAAAGACAACAAATGGGAATAGAGGGAAAACAAACTTGAAGAGCTACAGCTGAAGAAAAACAAGGCTAAAGTTTTGAAAGATTAGTAAGATAAAGCAATTCAGAACTATTAGAATAGTTATAAGACTAGTTATTGAGCTCAGACAAATGTTAATATTTTTAGAATCAAATTCCATGATATAAATTAAAGCAATATGTCTAGCAATAATGATAACATTATTAACATAATGATAACAGTATTAAAAGTATATATGGTATCAGCTATATTGATTATATCACTCTAAAACAGAAGTAAATTCAAAGAATAGCTTTTTGTACAGTATTTTTGTACAGTATTGGGATTTAGTATTAGAATTACCTTCACCTTGTCTGGTATCAACTTCTGTTTATTTAACTTCATTTTTCACTGAATTCTAAACAACAGTTTAGGGGGTGTGACAACCATTCCCAGGTACGTAGGTAAGGAAATAGAGTTAAAAATCATCAGGACAGGGATGACACTAAACTCCAGTGCTCCAGTGCTCCAAATAATTGCAGTTGCTTCATATAAATGCTAAACAGCATTAAGTACAACACTGAGCCTTGAGAGTCACTACCAATCAATTCCCAGAGTGATGAATTAGATACAACTAGGTGCAATACAGCATTTATTTTGCAGGATATCAAACTTGGGTATCACAGGTGATGTTTATTAATTCATATTCACAGGTAGATGATCCCTTATCTGGACATCTGAAATCCAGACATCTTTGTCCAAGACTTTTAAAAATCTTTCTATAGAACGAAGGTCTTGTAATCATTCCCATGTACAAGATGTTAGTCTCTGTTCTGTGGTGCGTGCCTTTACAGACATTGTTCAAAAATGTCAAAGAGGCCAGTAGACACCCAAATGGGTAACAGTGAAAAGAGCAAGCACTTCTCATTATATTTATGCAACTATTCCAAAATCCAAAAAAAAAATCCAAAATCCAGACACCTTCCCATCCCAAGCAGTCCAGATAAGGGATACGCAACCTGTATTTTTAAAAATCATATCACATTTGTAACCTGATGGAATTGTTCAAAATACATCAGATGTCATCACCACAACAAAAAAGTATAGTGTAAATTCACAATAATCTTTCAAGTATCCTGTTCTTACCTATACCACTGTCATCAAGTCTCATGTAGCCTTCTGCTAGTGAACTAAAGCCAGTTAGTCCTCCCATTGCAGCATAAGGGACATCTTGCCCCACCGGCTTTCCCTGGGCTAAGCGTTCCTCTTTTGTTTCCACAACTGTATCATGCGCATATGTTGGCTGACCACATCCACAAGTAAAGCTACTGTGAAATCCTGAACATTTCGAACCTAAAACATTTTTGAAGAACAGTCAGATAGACAAACATCTTCAACTAACTTCCATTCAGCAGAACTCTTGCTTGAGAATACCCAGCCTGTGGTTTTGAGTACATAAACACTTGCTACAGGACCCTTTGTAATATGATGCATGTGATTTATCTTAATTGTGTGGTGTAAATATATATGGACTACATGATCGTAATTGTATTCTGGAATCCTGCATCTGAAAAATGTTGTGGGATCATAAACTTTGTTGATTATACTAATAAAATGAAGCACATTTAAATAACAATTTGCAAACTTTCTTTTACAAAAAATTATCAGATGGTAGAAATAGTGCCTTTTCTGCACACTTCAAAAATCTTATTTACTGTATGTTCAGACTAGAGTTGAAGAAAAACAAATCAAGAAATCATGTAGCACAACCTAAACTAACACGGTACGATATGAACCAATGCTTACAATGAAAAAATGGGGAAGAGGGTCAGTGTTCCCTGGGGAGCAATCTCCAATAAGAGCAGACAATACAATGGACCAATTGATGGATCTGGAACAAGGCAGGTTCATATGTTTATAATATTTGTATTTTGTCTTTTCCCCACTAATACAGGCATCCAAGGTGGCTAACATAACATATATACAATAAACAATGAAATACTTCATGCATTAATACTTCATATGTAACAGACTTAAAAATTTAGTGGGCTGATTTGAATAATACTGTCCAATCAAATGAGGAGCATTTTACACACATCCCTCCTCCCTAAGCATGTCATTCTCTACCCACGTGTCATCTGCATTTTTTTTTTTAGATTGTGAGCCCTTTTGGGACAGGGAGCCATTTAACTTTATTATTATTATTATTATTATTAGCCTGTAAACTGCTTTGTGAACTTTGTGTTGAAAAGCGGTATATAAATACTGCTTGCTTATGATGATTATATGACGGGAGTGGAACCTCCAAATAACCCCTCATTAAAAAGGTAAAGGTTTCCCCAAAACCGAATGGTCTAGTCGTGACCGACTGTAGGGGGCAGTGCTCATCTCCATTTCAAAGCCTGTAGAGCTGGCATTTTGTCGGAGGACAAGCTTCCGTGGTCATGTGGCTAGCATGACTCTATGCCGTAGCGCACAGAACGCCATTCCCTTCCCATCAAAGTGGTCCCTATTTATCTACTTGCATTTAGGTGCTTTTGAACTGCTAGGTTGGCAGGAGCTGGGACAAGCAACGGGAGCTCACTCCATCATGCAGTCTCGAACTCCGAACCTTCCGGTCGGAAAGCCCAGCAGTAGCGGTTTAACCCGCTGTGCCACCACGTCCCTAACCCCTAATTATAACAGCACCATTAGGGTGGTTTGGGCATTCCAACCCCAATATGGCAATACAGAGGTGAGGATGGCACATCGGGCAGAAGGAGAGATGCATTTCCACAAGTTCTTCTACACTTGATGTGTGACTGGCTAATCTGAATTGCTCTACAACCTAATGTTGAATATGTGTGTTCTTGTTGCAGAGATATTTTATTCAGAAATTGGTAACTCATAGCTATAGGTATAAATACACAGTTCTTACTATATTGCCTAGAAAGGCATAGTTGGATAACAGTGAGTTGCTATCCTCTTAATCTCTGCATTCTTATTTATCTAAATATCACTTACATGTTTTACATAGAAACCCAGGAGCTGCACTATGCTCATCTGCAAAGTGCTTACATCTACACCGAATGGGCTGAGTACCATTAAGAGGAACAAAATGGTAAGATTTGCATGGGCATCGGCTCACCCTACAAGGTAAACTAATAGGACGTTCATTTGGAATCACTTCGAAGTCTGTCTTGTGTTGTTTATACCTGGAAAAGACCAAAACAAATGCACACACATACTCATTTGTGTACTAAAACGTTATTTCTTTTGAAAATGCTTGTAACAAATTGTCCAAAGCAATAGTGTTCATGCATCTGAATTCTGCAAACTCTACTTCGTGTAAATCAGTTTGCCAGCTTTGGACAAACAGAGAACCTGTGGTTTCTACAAACCAGAAACCAAAGTGTCTAATCTCCTCTCCACTTTGGTACTGGTCAATACGTCTGAATGCAGCAACAGAAATAAAGCACCACAAATGCACTTTGCTTTTCTAAATACTTTGTGCCAGTGGGTTGTTACTAAGTCTGATGGTGCGAGCTACCATAGGGCCATATTTAAAACTATCAGGGTTATGAAAGCACAGAAAAGCATTAGATGAAGCACAGTAGTAGATCCTGTCACACAGTTTCTCTGCCAAACAGTACGAAGGCTGAAGTGGAAATGAAATTGCATCACTACACTATTTGGGAGAGCTATGCACTGTCTGCACTGCACATATAGTGTTAATTTATTATGGATTTATAATACATATGTAATATGAAGAAATAATTTCCTGATCCCATAAATGCTTTCTATACTTCTCTAAATGGCAAGCTCTCAAGCTAATTGCACCATCTACTGCTATGGAATGTTTCCATGAAAGGTGAAATATAGCTATACAGAATACAAAAGGTCTCACCTATGAGTACAAAAACATGGGGTCTCTGGGCCCACGAGTTTACAGTCCATGCCTGTTGGTGATCTCCAGCTCACGAACAATCTGTTTTGTAACCGTATTGGTAACACTTTTTTCTTGTATTCCTCATACTCTTCAGGAGTAAACAGTTTCCCTCCATCATCTTCACCTACAATCCTACAAAAAACAACAGTTATTTCCAGAATAATGTCCATTATATTTTAAATTAAAATTTAGAACAATCATACACATATTTATTATTGACAAAAAAAGCATAGAAGTAAACAAGGCTAAAATGGTGACTGCTCAAATGATAAAATTGGAGACTACCTTAGAAAAAAGTCTAATCAGAAATTTTGGAAGGTCCAAAATTCTGCTCATACAAATTCCGCTCATACATGTGATGTAATGTCAAACAGTGCTACAGTCTTCACATTGTATATTTTATCATATATTCCTGGTTATTTCAGTCTAATTGAGCAAGTACTGTAGTATGAGGACATGAATTTGCTCTCTGTCATGAACATAGATTTATATGCCTTTGTGCCATGGACCCTAGCCAGCAAAACATTTTAAAAGCATATCTGTAATCAACCAATTCTTAGCACAAATATAGCAGTTTAGTTAGCTACCAGTTCATGCTATATGATGAAATATTCTATGAACCAAACTACATACTATATTAAGCCCTTCTTTATTTAGTTGTTGAATGTCTAAAGTGTCTTTTTGCCTTGGTCAAGGCATCCAAGAAAATTTACAATATTAAATGATACAGGCTGCAATCCTATCCACATGTACATGGGATAAGCTCCATTGACTATAATGGGACTTGCTTCTGAGTAGACATGCATAGGATTGAGCTCACAAAAAATTTAAATAATAGCATTGTATCATTAGATCCTATTTTTTAGGATCTGATGGCAGGATTTCCCTGGCCTGAACTTCTTGCCTTCCTTAAAGACACACAAAATTATGGTACTGTCCCAACAAACCATTTCCAGGGGTTGGTTACAAAAGGATCAAACATCTTCTGCAAATAGCCATGTCATGGGACTGCTGTCCGACTGCTGCAAGATTTTCAACACACAAAACTACAGAGGGAAAGTGTTTTTAACATCCCCCCACTGCAGACCTAAGCTGGATCAGATGCCCTGCCAAGTAGCACAAGAAATTGACTGGAAGTGTTCCTCCTTAGGAAAAGATATTTTTAGGTCCACTTCCTGTGCTAAACATGCCAATTAATCACATAACTGAAATCTGTACTTTTGTCTTAATGCATCCTCTTATATCAGCAGAAGTTATTTATTTATATACTGCTGCTAACTGGGCAAGAGGCACTTTTTCCAGTGGTGCTCTTCTTATATTTAGCAGGGGGAGAATAATTGCCTCTCCTCACCCGCAAGCAGTGTCTTTTCTAGTGGCTGTTGCTGGTGGAGTTCTGCATTTTTTTAGATTGTGAGCCCTTTGGGGACAGGGAGCCATTTAACTGTATTATTACTATTTGTGTGGAAAAGTGGTATATAAATACTACTGATTGATTGATTGATTGATTATATACAGTAGTGCTATTATTCATATACACAGTGTTTTACAAGGAATGAGAGGCCAAGTCCCTGCCCTGGAGTTTTACATAGTGACACAAGTTTGTTGTTAAAGATATCACCTAGTCAGTATTTCTCAGAGCCAGTACCAACCAGCAGCTGTCTTATGTGCCCTGCTTCTGCACAAGGAGAATGCACTATCTGTGTTGTGTGCCATGAATTCTGTGTGTGTATGTGTTACTTCCTGGTTTTGCAATGCAGCCATTTCTTCCTTTTTAAACAGCCAAGTTCTCAGACATCTTGGTCTTGTTTGCTTGTTTTAATTTAATGCAGCTATTATTTTTTCAAAAAACAAAACAACATCTCATAAAACAAACTTTAAAAAAAAAACCTTTAATGCAGTTGGGAGTTTGTTCAACCTTGATCACATCAGTAGTACAGGGATGCCCCAGTATCCACTGTTTCAGTTATCAGTGGATACTGGGGAGCCTATTAAAAAGATAAAAGGTAAAGGTTTCCCACAACTGAATGGTCTAGTCATGACTGACTGTAGGGGACGGTGCTCATTTCCATTTCTAAGCCAAGAGCTAACATTTGTCCAAGGACAAGCTTCCGTGGTCATGTGGCCAGCATGACTATATGGTGTAGCGCACGGTACGCCATTACCTTCCCACCGAAGTGGTACCTATTTATCTACTCGCATTTTTACGTGCTTTTGAACTGCTAAGTTGGCAATTTAAAAAGATAGGGGAGCATTAAACATCTTTTTTTTTTACTTTGTTGCAGCAAAACCGCTGTTTCTGGTATCCACGGTGGGGTCCAGAACTGAACCCAAGCAGATACTGGGGCGTGCCGGTACAATACTGTGGAAGGTGGTGTTTTACCCATACCGTCTCCTATCATTTTTGTTCTCTAAATTTTCCTTCCCTCAATTCCCATTTTCCCTACAGGTAGGGCCAGCCTTAAACCAATGTGACCAATGCCCCGCATTGGGCCCCACCACTGCTAGAGCTGGCCCTGCCTACAGGTGGGGGAAGCAGATGAGAGGAATCACAGCTACTTAGGCTGAAACCTGTGCATGTTTACCAGTGAGACTTACTTCTAAGTGGACATGCCTAGGATGGGATGTGTCATTTTAAAAGGGAGCCACTGGGACAAAAACCATGGCAGGAAGACTTTAAATGGGTGCAACTTTCCCCATCACTCCATCTCCATGCCATGCTGTACTGTGCCTGTTGTTTTTGGTCTAGTGCAGCCAGACATAAAGACACAAGAGCCCTGCAGATGGGGGAGGGGGATACAGCACAATCCTATACCAGTCTACTGGGAAATGCCATTGTGCTCAATGGGGCTTACTCTCAAGGCCCTTATCTCAAGGTCCTACTATGATGCTCTCACATCACAGGGTTAGGCTGTCGCTAAGGGTAGGGTTACCAGATACAAACAGGGACGGAGTGCCTATACTTTTAACCATTGTACAGAAGAGGGAATTTGGGCAGGTGCAGCTTTTGAAACCCCTCTATGTTGAGCTGCACCTGCCCAAATTCCCTCGGCTATCCAATGGTTAAAGATATGGGCACTTCGTCCCCGTTTGTGTCAGCTCAGCCTCAGGGTGAGGAGGGCAAGAATTCTCTTGACACTCGTTCATATCAAGAGATTCTCCTTTCCTGACGGGACGTGTGTCGACCAAGGAGGTTATGTGTGTGTCGACGCCGAGCTTTGGCGTCCCGCCGGGCGAGTCCTGGCGACGTAGCCACAAAAGGGACCCGAGAGGAGCGCCCTGCCTGGCCCCACTTTTAGCGCCCTCATGCGAGGAGGCCATTCAGTCCTCCAATTGCGCACCGACCGGGAGCGCGGCAAGCAGCGGCCTTCCAGCCCACACCTCCCCGCTGCGTGTTGTCGTCAGAGGCGGCGGGCCTACTGCCTTCCTCACCTCTTGTACTCCAGGTACTCGTCTATGGCTGCGGCCGCCCCCGGCTGTAGCGTCAGCCGCTCCATGGCGAGGGCTGGGAGCTTTCCGGCCTGCCGTGCGGCGCGGAGCGGGCGCTGCTGCTGCTGCTGCTGCTGCTGCTTCCTAGCCCCGCTTTCCCGGCTTTACTCCCGAAAGCGAGGAGAGCGGCGAGGGCGGCCCTTCCCTCTTTCCCCGCAGGGAGGCTACTGCTGCGTCGCCTGTTGGGCTCGGCAGTTGCTGGGAGGCGGCGGTTCGAAGGCCGGCTGCCGTTTTCGCGTCAGGAGAGAAGTCCGCCGCGCTCGAGCCCAGCCTCCTTTCAACAGCAGTGCCTTTGTGAAGGGGGCTGTGAAGAGCAACGGTACATGAGGTCTCCGTTAGAGGGGTTTCCCCTCACCTGGCACTTTTTCCCCTCCTTCGACAATATGCAGGTAGTTGTATACCTGTGTACAGGCAGGCCTGCCTTTTAGTGAAGGCTATTTCATCCCAAGCTCTTTGAGTGTCAGCACTTTGAAAGGAAGTGTATTAAAAACTGTAAAGTGGGATTAAAATAAAACCAAACCATCCATCCCAAAAGAATTTTAAAGGGCAGATTAGGGTGTTGACCTATAAATGGGGGCTGCAATTTAAGCCCCACAAAGGGCTTTACACAAGGGACTTACTTCTGGGTAGGCTTGCATAGGATTGTGCTCCCTACATGCTGAACCCCAAAACAACCAGGTTTTGCTGGCCCAGCACTATCACGTCTGTGCCAAATGGCATACTGCACATCTGTGTGAAAATGCCAACACATCCATCCAGAACCTCAACTTCTGTAAGTTGAGTATATATTTGTTGTTGTTCAGTTGCTAAGTTGTGTCCGACTCTTCGCGACCCCATGGACCACAGCATGCCAGGCCTCCCTGTCCTCCTCTAGCTTCCAGAGTTCGCCCAATTTCATGTTCATCGCTTCGGTGACACTATCTAACCATCTCATCCTCTGCCACCCCCTTTTCCTTTTGCCTTCGATCTCTCCCAGCATGAGGGTTTTTCTAAAGAGTCCTCTCTTCTCATGAGGTAGCCAAAGTATTTGAGCTTCAGCTTCAGGATTTGTCCTTCCAGGGAGCAACTGGGCTTGACTTCCTGTAGGGATTGCCCAGTTGGATCTCCTTACAGTCCAGGGGACCCTCAAGAGTCTTCTCCAACACCATAATTCAAAAGCATCTATTCTTCGGCACTCTGCCTTCCTTATGGTCCAGCTCTCACAGCCATACTTTGCTCCTGGGAAAATCATAGCTTTGACTATGCAAACCTTTGTTGGCAGGCTGATGTCTTGGTTTTTTATTAAGTTGTCTAGGAAATTTACTCAGAAGTAATTTCCACTTCTACCACCAGCAGGGCTGGCCCTACAGGAGAAAGCCTGAAACAGCCATTTTGAGTGATGGCGCAAATAAAAACCGCCTGGGGCAAGAAAATATTTTCTTTTCCAAACTCACCACCACCACATGGCTGTATGCAATGCAAACAACTCTCAGTTGCCATGATATCATGTTACCACCCCCTTCCCTATTTGGAGGCTCTCCAACAAAGAGTTTAATGAACAAGGCATTCCAAGCCACCCTGACTTCCAGTTCCTCCTCCTGCTGTCGTAAGGAGGCACTTGAGTGGAAACGAGGGTGGAAGCGCCAGAAAAAACAGTATGAAAGTCATACTCAGAAAGTCTACTCAGAAGTAAGTCCAATTGTTGGCAATGGGCCTTACTCCCAGGTAATTGTGCATAGGGTTGTAGACTTAAATGTAAATTGATCTGGCTACTGAAATGGTGGCTGCCTGTTAGCAGTCTGTCCCCTTCCAGCTTTCCCCCACCCCCAAAGTGAATAAAATCTATGCATTGTATTGGTTGATTATCATTCTGTTCATCCTGCCAAGCAGTTGTCTTTTTCTTCTTTTTACTAAGTCTACAATCCTATGCACATTACCTGGGAGTAAGACCATTGCCAACAATGGGACTTACTTCTGAGTAGACTTCTTTCTGCATATGACTTCTTTAATACTGTTTTTTCCTGTTACATCCACCCTCGTTTCCACACAACGATCCTTTCCCATAATAGCAGCCAGGATTCTGTAGAACTGTGGAAAGGGTCATTTGACACCCCCAACAACAACAATATTTATTTATTTATTTCACATTTTAATACCACCCTTCCTCCAAGGAGCTCAGGGTGGTTCCTCTTTTGTCCTCACATCAACATTGTGAGATAGGTGAGACAGTGATATTCATTTCATGTCATGACTATTATTAATGATGGCCAGAACATAAATGCAATTAATATTCCCTCACAAGCAATGGATGAACATCCAGGCCTCCCTGCTATTGCTCCCCTGTACATATAACTCACTGCCCAATTGTATCCAACATTTTATTGCTGATGCAGCTGGAATGCAGCCCCATGATAAGGGAACAAACATTCCCTGACGTTGAGGCCTCCGTGACTACTACTCCATAGCAGGATGCAGCATATGCACTTTTGGCACAATTGCATCAGCACTGGAAAACTGGATAGGATTGGACCCTCATTGACATATTGGCTTTTCATGTAGCAGTTCAATGTGGCCTCTACCGCCAGATCCTATCCTCTGTTGGGCCGCACAGCCCGCTATGGAGGCCCTCTTATCTGCCCCGGTAAAGTAGCCGGAGCAGAAGCAAGGAGACCTATGGGGGGGGTGTCTTCTGGGCCTACGCAGGGGAAGGAGAAGAACATTCCCTTCTTCCGAGGTGCCTCTGGCAGCTGCTTGATGTTGTAGGACGCAGCGGTAGTTGTTTGGCTACTGCTGCACCTGCAACAGCTAGGCACCTTAGGATTGGGCTGTCCATCCCAAGAAAAGGTAGACAGGATTGCAGCCATTGGCTCTTCAAACAATCAGCCTCACTGGTCTGTTTTGAGTTAAGAAACTCTACTTTTGCTTATACAAGACAATTGTATTTTTGTTTTTGAGTGTTCGGACCATAACTTTTAATGGAAAGTAATATTTCACTCCAGTTTTTTCATTACATTCTGCATGAAAATACACATTGCATGATACATAGCATGATGGCATTAATTCTTAAAAACTGATTTCCACAATTTTAATCACTAGTAATTTCACACACACCCTTGAGGTGGCACCTAGGGTGGCCAACCCAGCTCCCTGGCCCCTGGCTAGCTATGCAACTGGGTCTTGGTATGCATTTAATCAGAAACATGAGATTTTATTTTTATACTGCTTGTTTAACACTCAAAGCAGTGTACAACAAAAAAAATGACAATATCATATTTAATAAAACCCATTAAAACATTAAGTAAAACCAAAAATATCCATCTTTTAATCAAAACATTGCAATTCTATACTAAAGAAAATTGTACTTGTTGAATCTGATCCAGCTATTTATTCGTCATTAATGTGATTCAAAGCTTTTAAAGTGCTCCATCTGGATCTTGGATGCACAGTAGTCATAGATTGCAGTGCATATTCCAGTCATTACTAGTTGTAAGTACAGTATTACAGTAACATATCAATTTGGATCAGTATATCCAAAATGCATTACCTTTAATTCTCCACTCAAAACACTCCTTGGAATACATTCCTCTATCCTAGATGATAATTTTATATAGAACAGAATGAATCTTTTATATTCCTAATATCTATATATAACTTGCTTGGATCAAAATAGGAGCTACATCTTCAAAGCCTTTTCTAAAGTGTATATTAAATTAGTATTTGAAGAATGGCTATTGTTGATACAGTAGTAAGAGCTTATGTACATTTGTGATTTTAAAACAAAAAAGTTTGTTTTTATTATAGTTTATATTCTACCTTCTATAGAAAGGCCACTGTACAGTCACTTAGGGCTTGATCCAGCGCAGCCCAGTGGCAAGTCCTTATCACTAGTGTTGGTGTCACAAAAGTGCTGTAAGGCACTTCTAGCTCCTGTGGTAAGCCCTTACTCCTGGCACCAGGCCAGTGCCAGGCCCAATGCCAGGAGGACCTGAGGCGGGTCTCACTGCCACTGGCTGGGTGGAGAGGGGGTGAGACTGGCAGTACCTCCACCACTGGATCCTATCCTCTGTGTTGGGCCACACAGCCTGACACGGAGGCCCTCAAATCTGTGCCAGCAAAATAGCTGACAAAGATTCAAGGAGGTCCATTGAGGAGGCCATGCCCTTACCCGGGGGAACGGGACAAACATCCATTCTCCTGAGGTGCCTCCTACGGCTGGAACAGCACCCATAGAATGCAGTGATAGCAGTTTTGGCACCACTGTTCCTACGGGGGCCAGGCCCCATAGAATTGGGCTTCCCTTATATAAACACAAAGTATTGACAAAGGGTAATGGCGTAAAAACATGATAGTATAAATAACCACATAGAAACATCCTTAGGAGGTACCTTAGCTCTTCTTGCATATGCAATTTTAAAATTCTAGTTGAACAGCAGTTTATCTCCTCATATGATTCATAGTTATAATTGTACAGAAAAGAAAGCGACCTGGACCAAAATTAGGAAGCCAATAAATCTTTCAGTGGATGCGAGCTGAATAATTATTTCCTCCAAAGTGGATTCCTGACTATGTAGACTCCCTTTTTCCTTTTGTCAGATGATATATTGTGGCATGAGTAAGTGCACTTACAGTCCGATCCTATCCTGAGCTGGAATAGTTTTCCATTGTGGTGTGGAGACTGGCTCTGATCTCTGTGAGCCAAAGCACATCCGTGCGCTGGCTCAGCCAACTCCTGAGGAGGCTCAAACTTGCTTTATGGCATGTCTGCAGCACTCCCAGGCCATCGCAAGGGACTTGTGCTGGCCAAAGACAAGGTAAAGATTGCACTCTTAGAGTCACTTCCCAATTGCATTTACTCAGAAAATGCCCATTGCTATTTACTTGTGTAGGCATGCTGCTATTTACATGTATGCACGTTTAGGCATGCAGCCTTAGTTTTTAATTTATCAAGCCTAGCCTGTAACATTTAAGATTTGAAACCTACACATACAAATAACCGGAGAAAAGGCAGATAACTAGAAAAAGCTGCCCACTTTCAAAAAACAATCAACTGCATTCTCCCTCCCCCCCCCCAAATACAAAATTATGTCTACTTTCACACACAATAAAGAGTCTTCAGGACACTCCTTGGCTTTATATTTGACTTTATTTTTTTCCTTTGTTCAAATCAATCCAGATTCTCAGTCATTCTGCAGAGATACTCACTGGGGACAGTAGATCATCTAGCACCGCAAATATTGTTCTTTTTAAATAAAAGTTCTTTAAAAAACTACACAGCATATTGTAAGCAAAAATACTAGAATGAACCCTTTAAGAAAATCATTCCATATAGATGCAAAAAACTCAGGCTGGCACTTCATTATAATTTATGATAAAGCACACTGTGGAACATAGTGCACCCTCACTGCAACTCTCTGCTGTAAGGCTAACATGGATATAAGGCAGCATTCATATTTCACTTCACCCCCGCTTGTTTTCCAAGTCCTTCAAGGAGAACTGTGTACAAATCCACTAAGCACTACTGCTTTACAACCATCAACTAGAATTGCACAGCAGCAATGCCTGACAGATTTCACCCTATTAGCACAATTCTTCAGGAAACATCAAAATGCCCTCATCTTAGTTTACCCCATCCTTCTTGCTTTGTGTAAAAAAAGTAACTTTAATGCAGCAAACCATCTCTTATCATAGGCTGTAATGTACTTAAATATTCACAAGAAAAGCAATCAAGTAAAAAAAAAAGCTAGCAGTGTTCAGTATCTGATATGTGTGGCTTCTATCACTTTAGTTTTATCTTCAATTGCTAAATACTTAACATTAAATATTTTTTGAAACAGATATGTACCATCACAGATTACAGTTTACCTCTGATCATCTAACCACCCTAAATTCTGTAGCAAATGTGCATTTGGGCACGGTGCAACTTTAAATTTTCACAAGTCTAGTAGTGTTTTTTAATACATTCTTCCTCATCTATTTCACATAGTGCAAATAAAAAGACATTCTTTGGATCACCATATTATGATGTTATCCACAATACTATCTCAATGTACGGTAAGTAAACCAAATGAAGGGTACATGAAAATACAAATAAACATTCTTCCCAGCAGTTGTGTTAGGCAATAGCCTTCATTTCTATGCATTAGTAAACCAGATCACAAAAACATTAATTTTCCCGCTTAATCCAAAGATATGTTAGATTTATATTTAATAGAATTTTAGATATTAAACCTAAGTCTCCTCCATAATCTTAATTGTCATAGAATCTCCCACATGATTTTACACATTACCTATTTACCATACTA
Organism: Lerista edwardsae; assembly: GCA_029204185.1. Classification (NCBI taxonomy): domain Eukaryota; kingdom Metazoa; phylum Chordata; class Lepidosauria; order Squamata; family Scincidae; genus Lerista; species Lerista edwardsae. The sequence goes on from JAJKFI010000009.1 coordinate 11,477,074, forward strand.
CACTAGCTATATTACCAGCATATCTTTAAATAAGATATTGTACAGCATTGCTTTATGAAAGAACCATCTTAGCATAAAGGTTTTATAGCTTTATTTATAAGACATCTGGACTGTATGTATTCAGCACTCCCTGTTAAAAAAGGATGTAGGTCTCCTTGTAGGTCATCTTTTTTTTAATTTTCCCTACTGAAACGGAAATAATCTATGGCAGATAGCATATAAAATCACTTTGTGTAGCTGTTATCTTATGTTGCTTGCTGCATTTACCCGTTTACTTGTAGTTGCTGGCATCAAGTTTCCATTTGTTGTATTTGTTGTGGAGCCATTTAAGACTATGTAATCTACCTTGTTTTCCAGTTTGACTAAGCGTTGCAAGATGTCATCTAGAAGAACCGCAATTGTCCTTTTGAGATCAGCTAGAGAAAACAACACAGGGAAAAGTCATCCTGTCTTTTTTGCACCCAAACACTGAATTACAGATAGTTGAACAGCATATATGTGCATGTACTATTCAGAGCTCTTTGATTTGACTCAATTTACAATATTTTTGTGCTATGCAATGCTTCCTTCTTGCAAGGAAGGCACTTAAGGTAGCTTTCAAAAATATAACAAGACCCTAATCCTTCCCCACGTATTCAATCCGCCCACCCCTTAAAGCAAAAATTGAGATTTTGGTTTATCTTTTCATCCTCATCATTTCTAGCTTCAAAATTAGCTCCCATTAGATGTTTCAAAAATTATTAACGCACTTTATAAAAACAAAGTCACTGTCTTTTAAACACATCTGCTAATTCCATTAGCTTCTCTCTGATTCTAATCTGCTGTAAAATGATGCTATGTCATTTTATGATGTAAAATGATGCTAGGGTTTTTCAAACCCTATCTATTTTAGATGCTCTGTTTGCTACCTTTTCCAGTTCTGTCATATCTTTCTGGAGGTAGAATTTCACATGAATATTCAAGGTATGGGTACATAGTTTATATATGACAGGATTGTTCAGGAGTGGTCCTGGGGGCTCACCCCCACTACCCTGGAAGTAATTGCGGTGATGTTGTGTCCTATCTCCTTCTTTTAAAAAAAAAAAGACAGTCCTTGGCAGGCAGGCCGAGGCGGAAGGAGCCACTTCAGCCGGCCGGCTTTGACCATGCAGGTGGAGGGAGGGAGCTGTTTCATCTGCCAACTTGCCCCCCCAGCTCTCTGGGCCGTGGGACTGCCAAGTCTGGGGCTGCTGAAGAAGCTGCTGCTAGCCAGTGCAAGGGATACCCCCGGGCGCCCAGCCACACTCTGCTCCAGCCAGCCAGCCAAACTTGCCCCGGCCTCCCGCTGCCTGTGTCAGAGAAAGAGGCTTCAGCTGCTTGCCCGCTGCCATGGATGAAGCTAGCTAGCTTCATTCTGCCTGGGGGCGGACGTCGGGTGAGAGGAAGAGAGGGCAGCTGAAGCAGCTCCCGCTTGTAAAGGCCCAGCGCTCAGGGAGGCAAGTGTATCATGCCATCCCCTTCTCCTCCCCCCCCCATTGACACAAGCTTCCCCCAGCCTCCCACTGCCCGGGGCAGGCAGCTGGCTTCATTCTCGGGGGGGGGGGGAAGCAGGTGAGCAGCAGAGCAGATGGCTGAAGTGGCTCCCACGCTTAGTGCATAGGGAGTGAGTGTATCGTGTTGCCGCCCCAGCCCAGCGCCATCCAGCACCCAGGGCATTTGCCCCCTTTAGGTCTGCCATTGGGATTGTTATTTATTTATGTATTCATTCATTCATTCAATTTCTATCCCGCCTTTCTGCCTGAAGGCACCCAAGGCGGCTTACAACATTAAAAGGCAATACAATATGTGCAATTAAAACAATATCAAGAACAATAATTTAAAAACAGGTAAAATTTAAAAAAAACAGCAAACCCTGTGGATCCATCAATTTAAAAGATAGAATGTAAAAAATGCCAGCCTGCCTGTCAACAGTTAAAGGCTTGTTTGAATAAAAAAGTCTTCAGCCCCTGCCGGAACGTTGCAGTAGTCTTATCTGGATGTCACTAGGGCGTGAGTTGCCACGGCCAGATCTGCACAGCTCAGGTATGGTCACAGCTGGCGAATCAGCCGAAGCTGAGCAAAGGCTCCCCTGGCTGCCACCGCCACCTGGGATTCCAGGAGCAGCTGTGGATCCAGGAGAACCCCCAAACTGCAGACCTGCTCCTTCAGAGGGAGTGCAGCCCCATTCACAGCAGGGCAATAGTCCAATACCCGAGTTGTGGATTTCCGGACCAGGAGCACCTCTGTCTTATCCAGATTTAATTTCAGCTTGTTTGCCCACATCCAGGCCCCAACTGCCTCCAGGCAACAATCCAGGACCTCAACCGCCTCCTCAGAATCAGGGGGAAAGGAGAGATAGAGCTGGGTGTCATCAGCATATTGATGGCACCCCACTCCAAACCCCCGGGTGACCTCTCCCAGCAGCTTCATGTAGATGCTAAATAGCATGGGGGATAAGATAGACCCTTGTGGCACCCCAAACTTAAGAGGTTGGGATGCCGAACAAGCATCCCCGAGCACCACCTTCTGGGATCTGTCAGCCAGGAAGGAGCGGAACCACTGCAGAACAGTGCCTCCAAGCCCCAACCCAGCCAGCCGACCCAGAAGGACACCATGGTCGATGGTGTCGAAAGCCACCGAGAGGTCCAGCAGGACTAACAGGGATGCACTCCCCCTGTCCATTCCCCAGCGTAGGTCATCTACCAAGGCTACCAAGGCAATCACCGTCCCGAACCCCGGCCTGAAGCCTGACTGGAATGGGTCCAGATAATCCACTTCCTCCAGCACCCTCTGAAGCTGGGACGCCACCACCTGCTCAGTCACCTTTCCCAGAAATGGGATATTTGAGAGTCCCCGAAAGTTGTTTATGATAGTGGGATCCAGGGAGGGTTTCTTCAGGAGGGGGCGAACAACCGCCCGCTTTAAAGCAGACGGCAGCACCCCCTCCCTCAGAGATGAATTCACCACCCTCCCTGTCCACTCGGCCAGCCCTTCCCTGGCAGCTCTAATTAACCATGCTGAGCAAGGGTCGAGCAGGCAAGCTTATTATCCATAGCTATTAATATTTTAATTATGTTTCTTAAAGCTACAAAAATATGCAATCCTTAGCCTTGATGAAGCTCCACTAGATACTGTTCTTAATATTTTTCCTGTGAACATTTCTGAATTACTTTCTTTAATGCATATCAATTCTACTGTATAAGAACTTTTCTACATATGTTTCATAATGGATTGTATTTTATATTTTAAAACTTTTGAAGGAGGTAAATACTGAAACACAAACGAGCAAAAAAAAGCATTGTCTTACCATATCCTGCCATTGCAACACCATTACCACCATTTAGCATATTCTTGTTTTCTTCTGCTAGTGCTTTGACATATCGTTTACTTAAGTCCAATATTTGTTCACGCAGCTCAGCACTGCTCTGCTGCCTTGGATGCTGAAAAGTATAGCGCAACAACATTATGCCCCAGATAAAACCAAACACCAGCAATAATAAACTCAATTTCTGGGACACATTTTTTCTTGAAAATGTGAAAAACATTTCTGAGCAGACCAAAGATGTCCAGTTAAGGTTCTCAGGCTGAAGTCACAGTATTTTCATGGTAGGTTTAAAAAAATCTTCACAGAATAGTCACTGTTCTGGAGAGAGAGTTTTGTAGACTTTTCCATTGATCAGGATGGATTCCTGAAATTTTAAAAAAGTGTTATCACTCAAAATGCCCCAAACTAAAACATTTTTACAGATATTAAAACATAGGATATACAAAAGAGCAGACTGAATATAATTATGAGTCTCCTAATATCACCAACTAAGGGCCCAATCCTATTCAACTTTCCAATGTCGACACAGCCACAACGTAGCCCCAAGATAAGGGAACAAATATTTCCTTGAGGAGGCTTCCACGACCGCCTGCCCACCACAGGATGCAGCACACACCAGACTGGCGTGGCTGCATGAGCACTGGAAAGTTGGATAGGGTTGAGTCCTAAATTATCTCTCTGGGATTTCTCAGATAAATAAAATTACAACGTTGAAGGCTATTTATTTTATTTAAAAGCATTTTTACTCTTGAGTTTCCAATTGGAAGGGAATGCTCAAGGTGGCTTAAATCAATTTAAAAACAACAACAACCAAACAAACATTTCAAATAAATAAAAACAAGAACAAAGCAGTAACTCAACAATTAATAACCAATAGCACTCAGCAAAGATTTGGTGGAACAAAACATGCTTAATTTTCTCCTTCAAAACAACAAGAACAGGGGAGTCCTGATCTCATCTGGGAGTGAATTCTTTAGGCTGGGTGGTACAATACAAAAGGCCCAGTAATTTTATCCTGAAAGCAACTTGCAAATTTGGTCACAGTGGGCTTCCAAAGCATTTGTCTTCTCCTGAGGGTTCAGATGTCATAAGCCCCAAATCACATGAAAAACTCCCCTGTCTGATGTGGATCAATGTTATACAGAAGTAAACTTTCTGCACTGCCATTACAGAAGGTCCTGGCAGTGCCAATATCCTGCCAATATCAATATAAAGCCAATCTAATTTGCTTAGGCCAGGAAACTGCTGGGCAATATACCAACAGAATTCCTATCTTGTCTTGGCCCCTCAGCTTCGGAAATAGACTCAAAACCCAGCTATGCAATTCTCCAACTTGGGAGTGCCATAGCATAGTGGCAAGAGCATGAGTTGGAAATCCCTAGTTTAAAATTACAATTGAACTATACACCTACTGGGTGCTATTATACAAGGTTCTTTCCCCTTCTCCTTCAGACCCATACCTGTAATATGGGGATAATACTGCTATGCTTGCTTGGCTTAGAGAATACTCGCAGAAACAAAGAAAAGATATATACTAAACACTGTGAGCTTGCTGGAAAGACATGGCTGTAACAACTAAGGTCTTTTTAGTTTATTTGCTTTTTATCAGATCTATTTATAAAATGTGTGTATTGCATCAATCTCAGTCTCAATCTGTCATCGGTGAAATATGTAGAAAATATAAAGATTGACCATTGTTAGAAAGAAAAGTCCTATTTGGTTAGTTATCTACTATGAAAATACTAACAGCCAACATAATCTTAAAACATGTCAGTAGACACACAGCAAACCAATTAGAATATGTCCCCTCCAATTAAGATCAGCCCCCACTAATTTATTGATGAATATTCTAGTTTAAGCTAGCAATGGCAAATCTGTTTTATCAAATTTTACTGTGCCCTTCAGGCTCTAGTCATGGTGGGTGAATGGAGAAATAGTTCCATCCCCTTACAGATAAGTCAGCTGGAATGATGCCAGCACAGTATAGTCCAACATGCAGCCCTCATGGCCTGTTTTGGAGCCCCTGCCCCAATCCCTGCCTTCTCCCACTTCAGTGGTTTTTCAGTCTCCCTGCCACACCATTTGTAATTCAGTGTAGCAGTGAAATAGAAACGCCCCGCCACTTTATACATTTGTTCCCTTACCTTGGGGTGCATTGTGGCTTCATTAGCTCTGGATAGGATAGGCCCTAAGTGCCCTACATACTTACAGGCAAGGTTCCAGGAGTCTGCACACAAGTTGACACATATGTATCTGGTTCTTGCTTGCCTATTGTTACTGTGTCTTTAGACTCCATTCAATCTGCAAATAGGGCTGACCAACCATTGCCTGAAACCCCACTGCTAAGTAAGCACAGACAGGAGTGACCCATGTTCAAATCAATGTCAGTTTAAGGCTACAATCCTGTATGCCAGTGGTTCCCAACTGGCTCCCATGACCCACCATTGGGAGCCAAAATCAGGCCATTCCCCCTTAAAGGGTGGACCAGTTATGGGCATCCCAATGGTGCCTCAGTGATTGCAGCACCATGGGCACTCAAGGGCTAGTAAACATACCTCAGGAGGGGACACACTAGCTGTTAGGTGGGTCTGCAAGGCCTGCACAAAACCAGAAATGAGCTCTGAACCTCAAACAGCAATTTTAAGCATTGGGGAGGCTCACAGAGCGGGCTGCGGACCTCCCAGACCCTCCTAACGGCATGCACACACCCCAGGTATGTTTACTTGTCCCTGGGTGCCAGTGGTGCTACAATTGCTCAGTGCTATCAGGACACCTGAACCCATTCCCACCCCTGCCAGCACTTACCTGCTGTCCCAATGTCTGAGTAGGACTTTGGGAATTGCTGCTGTATGCACTTTCCTGGGAATAAGCCCCACTGAACACAGGACGGTTTACTTCTGAGTAAACATCATAGGCTTGCAATGTAAGTAAATTAACTTACTTTTTCTAAATTTGATGTAATCTTTCGTTATCAGAACAAATAGCACAATCTTCGGTTGACTTGACAGTCTCTTAGAAGATAAGAAAACTCCTAAGGAATGGGGGAAAGTCAAGGGTGAGAATGTGGATTTCCCTGTAATCTATCCCCCATTAAGAATTCATATATAATTTAAATTCATATATATATAAAACATAAAAAGGAAAAATATTATTAGAGAAGGGAAACAAAACATAAATGTCATGGTTATAACAGGCTACTACAAAGCAACCCAAGTTAATTTTAGGTCATTAAAAATTAAGTTATAGGCCACAAAAATCCCAATTGATATTTGAGCTTTTACATGCAGGTCACAGTGGAGTAGCATATGTATGTTGTTTTTAAGAGCCAACCTTCCAAATCCTGTTTTAACTGCAATGTGCAAAAACATATCCTGAGTATGCTTTGTTAAAACGTTTAAATACCTTGGAATGCTTTATTCTTACAATCTCTCCTGGTCGGCCCACCACAATATGGTGCATTCTCTGGCCAGGACGTCTGCTCAAGCTATATTTAGTTTTTTTTTAATAAGTTTTTTTTCCAATATGCTCATCCGTTCCCGCTGCCTTGAAAGTTTTTAACGCCAAATCTGTGTCACAAATTTTATATGGAATTCCATTGTGGATCAATGCATTTATCTACTCAATTGAACAAATCCAAGCCCTCTTTTTAAAGACTATCCTTGGCATGCCTAATTGTGTCTCTTATGCCGTTCTTTTGTGTTGAATCGGGCCAAATTAAGCTAGAGACATTAGCGTGGATCAGAGCTTCTAAATTCTGGCTGAAAGTTTTTTTTAATAAAGATCAGAATAGCCTACTTTTTCATCTCTTCAGCTATCCTTTTTTCTCAGCTAGCCCATGGTTATCTAAAATAATAAAATTGGCATTGGTTTGGACCTAATTGGCTCTATACCCCAAGATGAGGCATTTAGAATTATTAAAGGGAGGCTCTTAGACATTCATGCCCAGAATCTTTTATATGCGGCCAATAAATTTTGTTCTCTTTATCTTCAAATTCCTGTTGCTATTGGTAAATTACCTGTTTTCTTCTATATTGTGGAGTGCCCTAAAGTTAGAAGGGTTTTTTCGCTTGCCCGCTGCAATGTTCTATCTTCTGCAATACAATGGGGTAGATTTAGCGGAACTCCCTACCAGGATAGACTCTGCCCTTGTGACATGCGTGTTGTCGAATCTATCGAGCATCTTCTTCTATACTGTCCCCTCCACAAGGAGGCTAGAGAGAAATTTCTTAATCCTCTGATCCAGATGTGCTATCAAACAGCTGACTCCAAGATATTGAAAACTGTTTTTACTTTAGACGAGCCTAATTTTATTAACCAGTTTGCATTGTTTATCTCCAGTATAGTGAAGTCTAACTCTGCACGAGCTGGCAGGGCTACGTCTATCAGCTGAAGACTTTGTGACGCCTCCTGGTTTTTTACCATTATTTATTCTTATGTTGTTTTATTTGTTGTATGACTTGTATGCCAATAAAGGTATTTGATTTGATTTGAGTATGCTTTAATTTGCAAGAAGATATAAATTTTTACTAGACCAGTTTCTGTAGATATTTAAGATTGCAAGTTACACAGAGCTCTTCATCAAGTCTATCTTTGACCTGTTAAGTGGTACAAAAAGTAGTATACTGTAGATAAAGACTTTAAATACATCAGGGAAATTTGTAATTTCAGGGCCATTTTGATTTCAAAAAATGTCTCATTGAAATTAAAGAACAATAAAAGTGTGAACTGGGGAGATAATGGCTTTTACTAAATACTCACTAGCCCCCCCCCCACACACACAAACTCTTCAAGCCAGTTGAAATACTGCCAAAGGAATTCATCTAGATCAAAGGCAAATAAATTACATTAGCCAATTCTTCCGGAATACTGTAGATATAGAATGTTCAAAAACAACATATTTGACTGACTCAGTATTTGCATAGCACTACAGGAAATCCTGGAGTTGTTATTTAAAAGATTTATATCCTGGATCCCGCCTTTCCTATGTTCAAGGGTTACACAGAGCTCTTTATTCTTTTATGCAACACAAAAGCTTGTGTTGTGATATACGGTGACATGGAAGGGAAGATACAGATGTTCCTGGTTTGTACTTTTATATGAGTTTACGCAGCAGTTCCCTTCAGGCAGGCTTATTTACAGGTAAATGTGCCAAGGACTGCAGCCTTCATTCTGACATTATCATTATATTACAAGTTACTACTACTGTATCAGTAACCAACGTGTTTATGACCAGCATGCAAGAAAAGGTGCTTTGCTCAGAGAGTATATAATAGATCTGGCGACAGCAGCAGGAGGCCTTTATATGGAAAAGAAAGGACCACCTTTCTGTTTGCAACGCACAGCTATATGCAAAACTGCCCTCAAATAACAGCCTTGCTCAAAACGGATAAGTCAGGCAAGGGGCAAGCTGATACTGCCGTACGTAGAAGTATTGAGAGAAGCAAGAAAGAATGTAGCATCAGCATGTCTTAGAATGGGAAAGTTCCCCGAAAAAAGAGGAATATTATGGAGCTTGACTCGGAATAAGAAATATTGTCAATGAATATAAGAAGAGGAAACACAGACACTAGCCAATCGTACCTTGGAAATGCAGCTGCTTAGCATCACAAGACTCCACCAGGGCCACGCACGGTCCACTGCCATTTCTGGCTCCCCGAAAATCCCTAAATCGCGGCCACTCCTTAAAGGGCAAGTCCGTCCTCCTTCCCAGCCTTCAACCCGCGCCGCACCTTTTCTGCCTCAACGAAATCACGCTCGCCAATTTCGAACGGGGCTACAATGTTACCCCGCGAGCTTTGCCGGACTTGTCAGCACGCACAACAACCTTCCTGGCTTATTTCCGCTCATTCCGAGCCAGTACCGCCTTCAGCACCTCCTTATTGCGCCGCACTTTAGAGGAAGGAACCAGCGAGAGTCGCAGGCAGATTTCATTTCCGGCCTCCGGTGGAAACGGGGGGGGGGGATACGACAGCCACCATTTGCGGACAGGATGGGTGCCTTGCAATTCATAGGCTGCAATGAACACAATGAGAGCTACCTCCGAATACACATGCACATGGCTGCACGGCTAACTGCAGGAATCTTGGATGCAATCCAAGCGTGTATGAAACCTTACAGTAAGTATCATCAGTAGAAAACAACTCATTGGCTACAATTTTATACACAGGTACCTGGGAGTACGTTCTCCTGAACTCAATGGTGCTTATTTCTGAGTAGCTTAAGACCAGCCTGTCTGATCCCTCCAGATTCAACTGATATAAGATACAGTCTTAAATCTGGAGCTGCATTCAGCTTACTATGATTTATTTTATATAAAGGCATAAGAAGATAACATTCCCTCCACTAGCTCCCTACATTGTTTTGTATAGCTGGCATGTTTTGTTTGTTAGTGCCACAAGAGAAAAGAAGGTTTCATGCTACCATCGGATGCTTCCTCACGCATTACGCACTGTGGCTTTGGACAGCCCTCATCTCCTCTATACAAAAGCCCATACTTTATTTATTCATCACCTTATTTTATTGTTTTACCTATTCAAAGACTGTGCCTTTTCACTATTTTACACTAAAGTGTTAATGTGTCCTGAGAAATTCTTGGTGATTGATCACTTTCTACAGATCAATGTTTCAGAGCGCAATCCTAAACTGGAGTTAGGCTGGCATAAGCTATACCAGCAAAGTTTGGCTGGCATAAAGGCCTCACCATAAAGCGTTTTTGGACTACTCTAGGAATCAGGGAAGATGGCACATGTCTGTGTGCTGGCCTCTCTGATTCCAAGAGTGGTCCCTTGTGCTGGCCAAACTTTGCTGGCTTAGCTTATTCCGGCCTAATTCTGTTTAGGATTGCGCCCTCAGTTCTTTTTATTGTGCTGGTTTTCAACCACTGATTCATAGCTGGTAAGATACAAAAACAGCCCCACTGTATCAGGCCAAAGGCCAATCTACCTGTATCTCAAGGTGGCCCCAGGGAGCACACAAATACATGAATTTATGACCAAAAAGAAAAACTAAGTTTGTTGCATGAGAGCGGGTCCCTATGGATGACCTTGCGGTATCCCTCCAAATGAAGGCTCCTGCTCGGGTCGCAACCTGGAGAAAATAATCTAGTAGTTACTTTTCTGCAATGCAGACCCTCTAACTGGACGGCGAATTAAGAAAACACCACCGCTGGATTTGATGTTAAATTGAAGCTTTGAAAAGCGGACTTTAATTAAAGGACACAAGCAGCAAAATGCACAGCCCCGAAGGACTGGCTTGTGTGTAGATCTGACATTTGGCATTGCTTTTTATAGGTTTTTAACAATGTAATCTGTTGCTATCAATCCTTTCTCCCTATACTAGGGAAAAGGGGATTACAAAGGGATTTCATGTTACAAGAAGTTTACAGAAATGCAAAAAGAGCAAACACTTAATTGCATCAAGCAGTACAGATACAATGGGGTGTAGCAGGGTGTGTGTCGCTTCAGATTCAGGGTGGGAGGCTTCTTAGCAGAGTTTGAAAAGAATTGTCCAGGTGAGCCTAGCTCCTGGGCAGATAAAAACTTTATTTAATTTCAGGCAGGACTTGTCATTTTATACACCTTTTGTCAGAGACCAGATTTGCATTTCTTAAGACTTTGAGGGGAAAGGAGACTTTCAGATGTCTCTGGCACCAATTCTTAATAGCCTTAACCCTCAGGATGAGACCCAAAATGGAGTTTGGTCTGTACATGTGTTTGGGAAAGGGAGGGTGTCCACAGCCTTCCCCCCTCCTTTGATGGGGTTCCCTGACATCCTGGTCTGACCTTCCCCTTTCCAAATCCTGCATTATGTGCATCTGACCATTGACCATCTGACCACTGAGCATAGCAATGCAAGTGTTTCCTGGAGAGCCAAAATAACCACAATGGGGTACAGAGCCACATTAAGGAGGTTCTCAACAGTTGGACTCCAGCCAAGAAGTGTTTCCCACCAAAAATTACTGCTGGCCACTTACTAGACCCTTGAACACCCGCTACAACAAGTTGATAGGGTCAGCTAATGGCCTGCCTTCCTGGACACTGATAGCCAGCAATATTTAATTGGCATCAATGGCTGGTGGTCTCTAGTGACAGGAGTTTGTGATACACACCACCACCACCACTCCAAATCTCCTTGGATGATTAGAGAAAGTCTGGCAGCTAGAATGTTCCCAGCAAAGGAGAAAAAATATAAATTATGCAGTTGGTTTGAAGATTCTAAGCAGAAGTTCTTTTATTTGAGGGACGTGGCACTGCTTTAAAGATTGCCTTCCTGCCTGTCTAGCTAAACTGTGCTTTGCGCACCTTTGCAGCTAGAAAAAGGCAGTTAGCACCCCAGGTGTCCCCGGGATAGGGGAGTACCCAGAACAGAACACCAGGGGATTCCAGTACAAGCCTGTACAGTATATCTGAACTGATGCCTTAATGAAATGATATGGTGCCTGAAATACCAACACAATTTAGGGTGCTACCTACACTTACTTGTGTCGTCCTCCCTGACTCCGAGAATGGTGTAAACATGCTTTACAGCACGTTTGCTACACTTCTGGGTCGGCACAAGGGGCCTGTGCTGGCCTAACTCCAGGTTAGGATTGCACCCTTAAAGGGCTGCAAGCCTATGCACGTCTACTCAGAAGTCACGCTGAGTTCAATGGGACTTACTCCCATGTAAGTACTACAGGATTGCAACCTCAGGCTGCAGCGTTATACACACTTACCTGAGAGTAAGTCCCACTGAACTCAATGGGACTTACTTCTGAGTAGATGTACATTGGCTTGCGTCGTTGGTTGGAAAACACCAACGTTTGTAGGCACCACAGGAGGGGTTGGGTTGCCAATGCAATACTAATGGATTTTCCATTCATTTACACACAAAACTGTGAGTTTGCTGCAAATCTATCGCCTATTGCCCAAGATATAGATCTTCTTGCAAAAAAAAAAACCCCACACCATCGTGGGTGGGTGTGTGCGCGCGCGTCATTGTGTTCAAACAACGACCACACCAAGGAGGTTACTATTAAACCTCCTTGGACCACACTTTCAAGCATCCCTCGCAGACTGTACGCAGAACACAGATCTCTCACGAGAGCACGCTAAAGAAAGACTCCATAGCGCTTGCGCCACTTGTCGGCGTCGCGGCCTTGGAGGAAGGTCGCGGCCTGGTCGCGGCATCTTTTTCCCTTTTTCCTTGCGGCAGCGGCGCCTCCATTGTGACAAAAGGGGCGGGGCGTCCAGACGGCCCCGCCCTCCTCGCACGGTGCCGGGCGCAGACCTTGCTTGACTGAGGCGCCATTTTGCGCTGTTGCCGTTGCTCTCGCACAGGCGGGGAGCTGGTGGATCGGAGAAGGTCGGGGCTCAGCGCTCCTCACTGGGATTCCCGCTTGCGTTGACCCGCGCTAGGAACACGCCGACATGAGCGACGTGGAGGAAAACAACTTCGAGGGAAGGGTGAGTAGCAGCCAGAGGTTCTGCCCGGCCGAGGTGTCGAAGGCTCGGCCTGGCTCCGAGAGAGCGTGAAGCGAGCCCAGAGGCACATTAGCCTCCCTGCTGCCCGGCGCGAAGCGGGGCGGAGTCACCGAGCGGAGCGAGTCGTTGCTTCTCGCTAAAATGGTTCCTGCGCCTGAGGTAGGCCCGCGCCGCCTCTCGCCTGCCCGGAGGGGCCCTTGTCTTCGCGCCACCCGCCCCGTGCTCTGCCCTGCTTCGCTTCCCTCCCTCAGACCTGCCTAGCAGGATTCTTGGACTTATCAGCCTTGGTGTCCTGGACCCTTTTTGCTCCCGTCTTCTCTGTCGCTTATATCCGTGCCCCCTCGCTTCCTAGTTGCCGGCTTCCCTAGTACGTTGCTGGTACCTCCGACGACTGCAAGCCTTTTCCTTCTAACCAGAGTTCCTCCAACTTCCGCGTCTTTTTCCTCTCCTCGCAGTATTCATCGGAGTGGGTGCATCTATAAACCGCTTTGATAACCATTCGTAAGCGGTATACTGTACACCCCTGTTTTAAATAAACGTCTGTTGGGGAGGAATCTTGGATGGTCAGTGTAGATTGGGGAACAGGGCAGGCGAGAGCAGAAACACTCTCCCTGGGAACCTTACTCCTTGCGGAAGCTGAAGCTGGGACCCCAGAAATGACGGACGAGGGTTCCCTCCCCCCCCCCGCGGCAGTGCAACACCCCCCACCAGAAGCTGGAATCAACTTTTTTGCTCTGTGTAAATCGTTAAAAACAGGCAATCATTTTTCTCTATACTGTATACCTTAGTAACAGTGAAAGAGGAAGAGAGATTGTTTGACATGATTCCAGTGCATAGTCCTACCCTGCCCTGTCTTGGCCTCTTCAGTTTCGGTTATTTGCAGGAAATTCAAAAATAAAATGTTTCCCTTCAGCGCTTCATTTACAGGATGGAAATATATGTTCAATAGCATTGGCATTGCTGCCTGGGAAAAGTGCATGATATCTTTCAGGTTTAGTTTTATTTACTAGGCCTTTTATCCTCCATTTCTTATTTTCTCTCGCTGAAGGAGCTTAGAATATTTCTCCCCTCACATCTAAAATATGAATTAGCATGGAGGAATTTTTTGGTTTGTTTGTTTTTTTCAGAATGTGAGCTTTAGCACAAAATGTGATTTTTCTACCAATCTGAAAAGTAGCATTGGGGAGACTGAGCATGTGATAGTAGTTGCAGTCATTCTAGGAAGGAATAAGTTGACCCTTTCCAGTCAGTGTTAATGCCCTTGGTGGAGGATCTGCATCTGGAGGTCAGCAAGTGGGAATACTTTCCTGTTGATTCTATTGCGCTTAGTTTTGGCCATATGGATCAGTGGTCTTCAATTTATTTTTGTGCCATGACCCTGATATATACATAGACTAGGGAACCTGTGGTTTATCCTGCCCCCTCCCAGGACTCTATCTGCCTATTCCCCGTACCTCGCACTGTTCACTCTAACTAAATATTCTTATTAGAGAGAACAGAAAAAGTTGTCATTTATCCTGTCACTAATGAAGGCTATTTTAGCACTGGGACAGTCTCCTAGTACCTGAAAAGGTACACCAGATGCCTCTCCCTTTACCAGTACAGGTGGTGCTCTAGTTTAGTAGTCTTCAACCTTTTTCATTCCTGGATGCCATGGCCACATGACTGAGGTTTCTTCAACCTTGGGTCAAGGCCTTAGTGGAGTTGTGAACACTGATATAGATAATTCTCTTAAACCAGCAGTCTCCCACAGGTTGGATCTGGTGAACGCTGTTTCCCTGCGCTGGGTGACCCACACTTAGTGTTCCACCGCAGAGCGAAGATACAGCCGTGCATACAGTTCCTAAGTGTCACTGAGACTAGCCGCTTCCAGGTTCTGTCATCCCAGCAGGCTGGGCATCTGGCTTTCTGCGCAGGCACGACTGGCCATGGTGACAGTTGGGAACTGTAGGCGCAACTGTGTCTTTGCTCTGCAGTGGAATGGTAAGCGGGGGTTGTGATGTTCCCTTACCTTGGGGGCTGCATTGAGGATGCATCGGTGCTTGAAAGTTGGAATAGGATTGGGCCCTTGCACGTTAAGGTTGCAATCCTGCACATACTTCCCTGCAAGTAAGCCTCATTGAACGCAATAGGACTTGCTTCACATCAGATATGCATGGAGTTGTGCTATAAAACCAGCACCTTTTTGCGTCGAGTCCAGAAATAACTTGGTAACCAGTGCAGCTGCTAAAATATCAGTGTGATCTAATCTACTGGCTGCAGTCAGAATTCTTGCAGAAACATTCTTAATAAATTAAAGCTTCTAGCCTGCCTTGAAAAGGCAACTCCATCTAGAGTATATTACAGAAATTAAATTGGAGAGGACTAGAACATAAATGAATTATGCCAGTTTAAGTGTGGTAGTATTCACCACATCAACATAGGACTTAAGCCTAGGATGCTGCTAGACTCTGGGGTACTGCTACTGGATAAGTAAGTATTGTCAAGGGCATTTTTTCCAGCTGCCCCTTATAGGGAATAAAAAGCTGCCGTTATAAGTAGCAGAGCACAACAGCAAGGAAATGAGGAGCAAGAGAGCACACACAAAAGTCGAAGTTAGAAAATACTTGCATGAACAGATGGATTTTCAGCTTTGTCTAGTTATTTGGAAGAAAGGGAATGCAAGACCTTCCATAGGAAGGGGACCCATGTTTCACAAGCCATACTGCAGGCAGTAGTAGGCCACATAAGAGACTATTCATGGAAATTTTAAGGTTCAGATAGATGCATACAGAGAAAGGCCTTTTCAAGTCCTAACTAGCACCTTGAATAGTGCCTGGAAGCAAACTGGTAACCTGCACCTGGAACAACAAAAGTGTAACACAGTCATAATAGTTAGCATCTATTAACTCCTGTAGCTTTTTTTGTATCATTTGAAGCTTCTGACAAGTATTCAAGGGCAGTCCCATGTAAAGTGTATTACAGTGGTCCATACGTTGGAGACAGTCTGTACCTATGTGTCCCATCACCCATTAAAATAATTGGATCAAGATTGCTCTGTACGTGCTCAGTAAATGAAGTGATAAGTCACCAGCTGAGCTTTCATTTCAGTTGCCTTGCAGCTTTGGAATTCTTTGATACAAGTTTTGTTAGAAACTATATCTTTTATGGCATTCCTGAGGTTCACCTATTCACATAGCATTTAGCAATTAAGATTACGTTTTTGACCATGGGATGTAGCTTTTGGTAGGTTGGAATTTTTTTTGTTTTATTGAACTATTAGTTGTGTATACTTATGTGATCTTAAATATCTTTATGTAAATGCTTTTTAGTTTGGGAAGAACAGTATACAAATATTGGAACCCCAGTCCTAAACACAAAGTACCTGACAATGTCAGTGGAACATCCAAGGAAAACAAAGAGAAATTAAATACAGATTTTTTTGTTCTTCAGTTTTTAATGCTTCAGGTGTGAAACTTTGTACTGAAGGTGCATCTGGAGAATATGTTCATCTGCATCTAATATTAGAATAAAATATTAGATTTTAACTTTCATAGTATATGTAAATATCTTACAAAGGCTTGCAAAGTCTACAAAATGTACTAGCCCACATAACACTTGCATAAGTAGTTTACAGCTTATAGGAAAGAGCCAGCTTTTATAAAACTTTGCTATTTGCTGGCAGTAATTCTGGTTTTTTAGAGGCTTTTGAGTTGGTGGTCTGTGGAGGGGGTTGAGTTGAGACTTTGAACACAGTTCAAACAGTTGCTCAGATGCAGGCTCAGCTTTCTATTCACCAGAAGATGCTTATTCTTAGTATAATATATTTGCTATATTAATATTTCTGAATCTTCTGCCTAATTTTTCTTTCAAATTTCAAAAACTTGCATCATAATCTTCTGTATAATGAAACAATTGTACCAGGAAGCAATGCCTCAAATTTGGGCTAGTGTTTTTCCTAGGGGAGCAAAAACCATGTCAGCCTTGCAAATGTGTGAAAACGTCCATCCTGGAAATATATTTAAAGTATTATTATTATTATTATTATTATTATTATTAATAATAATAATAATAATTAGATTTCTATCCCGCCTTTTTGCCGGAGGCACCCAAGGCGGCATTACAATATAAAAATACAATATAAAAGTTAACATTAAAAACAATTGAAAAACAATATTAAAACAATACAATAAAACAAAATTAAAACAAAACAATATAATTTAAAAACAACAAGCCTAGTGGATAATAAAATATAAAAATGTGACAAACCAGCCAGCCAGCCAGCCTGTCAACAGTTAAAAGCTGTTAAAAGTACCCAAAAGCAGTTAAAAGTACCCAACGCTGTTACTTTCTGGAAGGAGAAATTCAAGCATAATTGTGTTTCTGGGTTCTGTATTGTGTGTCTAAAAGAACAGTTATAGGTATCTGAGGACACAATCCTAACGAGCTTCCTAGTGCTCATAGCAGTGCCAATGGGGCATGTGCTGCATCCTGCAGTGGGAGGGGCCATCCTGGAGGCCTCCTGAAGGTAAGGGAATGTTTGTTCCCTTACCTCAGAGCTGCCCTTACCTTGGTGCTAGAAAGTTGGCTAGGATTGTGCCCTATATGTTTTGTTTAGCCATTTGACCATCTGTAGGCTTTTATAAGAACTGTACCTAAATAAATGACGAAGCAGCATTATTTTAAAAATATTCTAGCCTTGTTTGGTCTGGTGAATTCTATGGGGCTGCATTTTAGATTACACTGAAGAGTAATCTATAGTTTTTTCAGATTATACTGTAGCATTCAAAATCATTAGTCATGCAGTTTATGAACCTATTTTAGTATTTAGAAACCATAGTAGTCGTTTTAATTTAAGGGAAGGGTTTGCCTAATTTTTCTGCTGGTTTAGAGGTTCAGTGTATTTAAAGGAAAGCATGTGGTTTCATAATTTAAAAAAAGGCACGGTTGCAGGACATGCACCTGTTTCCATTTCACTGGCTGCTGCTTCACTCATCTTTTCAGAACATGTGAAAGAAAAAATGCTACCATTAGCCCTGAAAACAAGTAGGAATTCTTAAACGGCTTGCCCCAAGGAGTAAAAGTCTTTTAAAAACATCAAAACCCTCCAGGTGCCAAGGGCTTGATTCTGGCCATTTAAAGTTTTGTTTATTATGCCATGAGACAGGCAAATGTATACATTTGGATCTTGTCTCATCTTTTCAATTACCTTTAAAATAGGCTACTGTTGTTATTTTTGACATTCCATGAATGGTGGTTGTGTTGTTGGAGCAAAATCAGCAATGCTTAGTATTTGTTCACTAGAGGTCATGGCAGGTGCAGTACTAGCTCAGCTGTTACCTAGGATATAGGACAATGTACCTACTTCACTCAAGACCCAATCCTATTCAACTATTCAGCACTGATGCAGCCATGCCAAAGGGGTATGCACTGCATCCTGCTGTGGAGGAACGATAATGGAGGCCTCTTCATGGCAAGGGAATGTTTGTTCCCTTACCCAAGTGATGCATTGCAGCTGCATTGGCACTGGTATGTTGGATAGAATTGGGTCCTCAGTTTTAGAATCTCTGCAAGTAAAATGAATAATGAAGAAAGTGGAATTTTTTCCAGTGTTATGGATTATGTAACTGGCATTGGTTATGTTTTAAAAGGAGTGGTTACCCTGCACATGTTTTAGGTATAATATAATCCAAAACTGTCTACTATATTGTATTTATTTTGGGTACTGTAAACAATTGTAAAAGCTGAATGACTTTTCAGGTTTGCCAGTGAAATTATCTGGTGGTTTCTCAAGTTTATTAAACTTGTTTTTCTTAAGTTCCAAACTACCCCACCAATTAAGAACACTAAATATAGTATTTTAGTCTCTAATATTTTGTTCCTCTTTTTAAATATTTAGTCCTTAAATTGGTGGTCCTCCTGACCTCTTTTTCTCTTGAGTCCTCTATAGCTTTCATGGGAGTAGTATCAAATTTTATTGGGATTGGACAGGAAAAGATTCTTGATTGTTGCTGCTCTTCCTGCAGTTATATTTATAGAATTTTGAATTTTAAGAGTACAGGGACTCAAGATTCAGTTATAACTCTCCTATGCTATGGTGGTAGTGAATCCTGTTGATAGTGTTCTTGGTTTTGCTTGGAAAAATGCTAATAGGCAGCTTGAGTCAGAAGTAGTGAGGGGAGTGGGCTTTCTTGGGATAGGTATGTCATGTGAGGTTCCCACGACCTTTTATATCTAGTAATCTCTGTGTTCTATCATATAATACTTTTCTTGCTTTTCAGTTTTCCTATCTTTTCTACCAACCTGTTTTTTCAAAGTAAATTTTCTTATTTTGGCAAGCACATCTTGTTAAACTGTAAGAAAACACAGAGATACTCTTAAGATTTGAGTGTAAAGAAAGCTACTAAGAGGGCTTCCAGATGCTTGAATAAAGCAGCTCAGTATGCCTTTTGAATATTACACAGTGTTGTCCTTTGCAAGTAAAGAGGTATGGGAAAACAAGACTCAAATGGAAAAATTTGTATCAACTGGTTGGAATAAGAAATGACCCCTATAGCAGACAGTAAAAGAACTGCAAGGAGAAATGGCATTTGACAAAACTGGCTTTGTCATTGACTGAGAAGGGACCAAAATTGGAGTGATTTATAACAGAGGTTCCTGTGAGCATTAGAAAAAGAAAAGAGGGTGTTGATTATTCATATTATATGAATAATGAAGATTCAAGTTTATCAGGGCCTAGATCTTTGGATAAAATTGCTTTGAGGGAAGTTCTGTTCTATAGTTTGCTTATTCTCCTTCATTGCCTCATGTGGGTATGTTAGTGCAAATACCACACTTACTATCTCCTGTATTGCTTTGTTTGAAGCATTGGTTGCTATGGCTTAAAGGAGTACAGAATAACAGTCTCTGTCCTCTAGCTATTTGTACAAATGTTGCATTGTTGAAGCGAACGTAACTTTTGTTACTAGAACCTTAGCTTGGCTTTGTCTATCTCACTGTGCAAGTGTTTCATAGTTCTGGATAGAATGGTATTGTTAGAAATAAATTCATACCCCTGAATATTCAGGTTAAACTTGGCATCTGTGGCCAAGTTTTTAAGATATACATCTAAGTTTATTCTTTAAAGGTGAGCTTTGGACTTACCTGTCTCCAACAGCCCTCTCCTGTGATGCATGATACTTTTGAAACTGGGAGACTTAAAAGCACTTTTAGATGTGGCATAGAAATATGGTGCTCAAAGGAAAAAGTCAGATACCCCATTGGGTGTGCTCTTTGGATCCTGACCTATAAGTGTGTGGGGTGTGTGAGTCCTTTAGCTTCAAGTATTTCAAATACTTAAGGTAACACTTAAGCGTGTCTGTGTGTGTGTGTGTATGTCTTACAGAACTGAAAAGCAATAAAAGTTAGAAAGGGAGCAGTATAGATGTAGAAAATTTGAGAAATGCCATGAGGAAATCAGTGGCCTCGTTATTAGAGCCTATATGATTATACGTTAAATTTTTAAAATTGTTTTTATAAACTAGTTATTTGCACTTTACCTGCTGGCTATTCCATTCTGGTAGATAAAATTCTGAAACTCCAGCAGAGTTTTATAATCCCCACATGCTTAAATATACTAAATGTTCTTTTTCCATTAAGGTTAATGTTCGTGAAGAAATGGAAGAGTTTTTTCCAAGAATGTGGAAGATAAATCAAGATAAACGAAGGCTAATGAAAAGTATTAAAGATCAGAAAATTAAAATTGAATGGGGGAAAAAATTGAACAGAAGATTGGTCAGATAGAAGCACTTGAATATTTTTAAGGCTATAATGAATTGTTTGAATTGGGGAAGAATACACGAAGTATGAAAAATGAAAAACTCAATGAAGAATGAAGAAAAGTAGAAAGCAAGAGTGAAGTAGAATTAAAAGAATCTGGAAGAATGAATGGGTCCTAGGTTAAGTAAATGTATGGTTTATGTTCCAGTGTCTGTATGATCAAGTTGTAGATGAATTTGCATGATTACTTAGTTAATAGAGCATTGGTCATCTGGTTCAAGTAGGGAACTATTTGAGGAAATCACACAATGTTAATAGTGGGTTAAACAGAAATTTGTGTTAGAGGGTACTGCCTAACCGTTTGTTTTTCAGGCACAATCAATAAAATATAGTTACTTTTAATATAAGAAGGTAGGCATTTGTGCAACCAGTACCACTTGTAATACTGTTTGTTTTGTTAGGAGTCCCGCTCCCAGTCAAAATCTCCAGCTGGGAGTCCTGCTCGTGTAAAATCAGAGAGCAGGTCAGGATCTCGGAGCCCATCAAGAGCTTCTAAACATTCTGAATCACGCTCTCGATCAAGATCAAAATCCAGGTATGTATATGTGAGTTCTTAAGAGTCAGTAGTATTTCCTTACTTGGCATAAATCTTGTATTTTGGGCCTTTGAGCTCTAGGTAAGAGGCTTGTGGAGGGGATTATGAACTGGACATTTTAAGAAGTTCTTACATGGGTGGTTGCAAAGTATCATATCTTGAGTGGCCTCCTGCAGCTCCACGTTTGCTGAGCTATCTACTGAAATATCCTACTATACTGTGGATTAGGATTCTAGTTGGGCTACTTGCAGTGGTGGTCTCTAAAGCGGGAAGAACCGTAATGCTGGGCGGGACATACGGTTGATTGGCAGCCTGTCCGTTCCGCCGCCTGCCCGCCCGCCGCGCAAGCTGCCCCCGGTTGGCACGCCTCACCACTGCTCGCCCAGGCAGCCGGTGCGCCCCCCACCTGTCCCCCTCTGAGGCCAGGGCAGCCCGTGTGGCAGGCAGGCAGCAGAACTGAACGGATGGGCAGCCAATCACACGTAAGTCTCGCCCAGCGTACCAGTTCCTCCTGCTTTAGATACCACCACTGGTTACTTGGCTGTAGTTCTTGAATGTGTTGAAAGTCAAGCTTGCAAATGTGAGTGGAGAGTATAACACAAAGACTAGCTGCAAATGTGAAAAAGCAGTTAACTTTGTTTCTTGGATAGTTGACTATTCAATTTTGGTTTCAGTTAATTGGTATTTGATTATCTGGTTCTTTTTGATTTAGTGGTTCTGTGACTGGCTAGGATAAATTTCATGCAGAATAAAACCAGAAGGATGTATCCAAAGATTACCTTTTTCTTGGGTAAAGACTCCATGCTCCAGAAGAGGGTCTCATGCTGCAGGAAGAAGGAAGTCTGTGGATACCACCCAACCCCTGAACTTGCACCATAACTCAAAATATGAATCATAGCTATTTAAAACATTTTTCTTCCCCAAACAAAATACATACAACAGGATAAAAAGATAAAAATTAATCATACAATAATAAATGAAATGCCCGATTTCTGAACTGCTTATTTTGAACTGGTTGTCTCCACTGGTGCCTAATAGTTTGGTTCAGATTCAAGGCAGCTAAGATTTTTGCTTCCAATTCAGTACTAGCTCATTGAATAAACTTCTCTGCGATGGTGTGTGTTTGTGTTAAAAATTATATTCCATCTTTCCCATACTGAAGCAAATGCAAGGCAGCTCGCCAAGCTCCATAATGCAATGTACAGTGTATCACAACGATAAGTAAAGACATTAAAGCAAAACAAAACCAAAGTTCAGTATGGTCTCCATTCCCTTAACTGGACAGCTTTGTAGTTTCCCCACCATACATAACAGATCACACAAAGGGTAAGGAAATGTATCCAGCCACCCCATCTCTCTGGTAGTGAAATTCCCCCAACATAACATTCCACTGTATCTCTAGTTTGTCATATTCTGGGTTGAAATGCTTTTTTAACAATATCAACTTTTGTAATCAGTTTCTTTAGACCAGTGATTCTCAAACTGTGGGTCCAGGACCCACTAGTGGGATGTGACCCAATTCTTGGTGGTCTGCAAAACTGACACGGCAGATTAGACTATGTGCATCATAGGTTAAACCAGTTGCTATGGGGGGCAGTGCTGCCCAATCACCATTATAGCCACACACCTTGATGTCAGGCAGCAGCCTCTAAAAGGTTTCAGAACAACTGCTATACATATACTATACTTCGCTAACAATTATCTATATGAATTGAGGCTCTTAAGTGTGCATGCTCATACTTCCTGTGTAGATGAATATTGAAAGTGATACTTTAATGTTTTTGACAACTTGCAAAATGTGTAGGTGTCTCCCAGTATCCACAGGGGTATGTTCCTGCCCCCTGTGGATACCAGAAGCCATGGATATGAGGAAACCCTATATAAAGTATTCTGTGCCACCCCAGTGCCCAGTACCATGAAGGCATGTATCTTGCCTTTAAAGATGCTAGAATAGGAACACACTCAACAGGCAGGCAGCCTGCTTACTAGAGGCAGAAATGTTAACATGCTCAAGGGAAACAAGCTAATGTCTGACTGTGTCCCTTTAGCGTGCTGGCTGCTTGCTTGTCATGTTCCTATTCTAGCATCTGTAAAAGCAAGAAACATGCCCATTTGGTAATAAAAAAAAATTATAATGGGCATGTGGGTGTAGAACTGCAGATAATTGAATCTGTGGATACGGAGGGTTTCCTGTATAAATGGGAAAACTGGTGTAAATGGATAACGTATAAATGCTTTATCCTTCTATGAGATTGTTTCAGAAATATATTCAATAAAAATATTTGTCTGCATTTGTGTAAACTGAAAAAACTTGATTATCAATCACACATTTGTGTCTGTAACTGAAATGCTTATTTAAAGGTCCAGATCCAGAAGGCATTCGCACAGGCGTTACACTCGATCTAGATCCCACTCTCATAGGAGACGATCACGAAGCAGATCATATACTCCAGAGTATCGCCGTCGCAGGAGTCGCAGTCATTCTCCAATGTCTAATCGAAGAAGGCACACTGGCAGCCGAGTATGTAGTGTAAGATTGTCTATAATTTTTTTCTAAATCTTACGTAAATGTATGCCCTAACAAGCTAGTCTAAGGAATGTATGAAAAACTAATTTCTCTGTGTTGGATAGGCATAGCACCTACAGCTTGCAGGTTTCTGTGCTCAAGAATACAAGAGAAGACTTGCCAGGTATGAGTAGTGTTTACCCCAGCACCTGCGCCAGGATAAACTGCGTCAGCAGTTTGAGCAACCCACAGTCCTTTCTCAACCAAAAAAAAAAACACGGGGAGGAGGGACTTCATGGCTTACTGGCCATGCTTTCAGTCTGTTTATTTTCTGTTGGAATGGGAAAGAAAATAGCTCGCACTGGCTACTTTTGAAATAGAAGGGGCTGCAGACTGACAGCAGATGGTTAGGTAATTGGTACTTATTTGAAAGACCTGTACTTGAGACAGCTTCAGTACTGTGTCTTTCAATAAGATTTACAGTTGGTGATGTGTTGAGTTTACCATGGGAGTTGAAACAGAAATCCTTATTTGAGTCTGAGGTTTGTTGGGTGGTAAGAGAAGTGTTTCAATGTCTTCTGTGGTCAACCCAACGTACACCATCTGTCAGGAACAAAAGTTCTCTAGTACAGGCCTTTGTACCAAGCTTTCTCTTGTTCTGCACTGACTAGAATGCTTCTGCTGATTTGCTGTTTAGAATTACATACTTAAAAGCACTGAATATGACATCAATCTTAAATTTAAAGACCACAGAAAACCAGAGAACCACAGCTAGATTATAACACTGGAGGTGGTTTACAGTTGGTTTCCAATATTTGTAAGGGTTCTGTCTTGGACAGCCTTCTACAAGTCAATTTTTACATAAATTGGAATCAGTCCACCTTATTTGCACCTTTTCTCTGTGCAGATTCTTATACAAATCTGGAAATGCCATAGTACTTGCATTTTCTCCATAGGTCTACCAGGATAGAGAGAGTAGGGTCACAGGGTCCATGACATGCTCCACCTGAGTCTGAGTTGTAGAGGAAGGAAACAAACAGGAAGGGTCATGAGAAATCTCTTGGGTGAACTCTGTTAAGAATAGGCAAGTAAATTCACCCAAGCCCTCATTCCACATTGGGTGCATCCCTGGGCTCACCAACTTCCCTTATCTTAATGGAGAGCTAGCAGAAGCCCTTAGCTTCTTGCCCACTAGCAGTCTTATCAGCAACAGCCAGAATTTTGAAGGCCCTTCTGTAACTTGTGCAAACTCTAAGCCAACCCAGCCCCCAGGAGCCTAAACGAAGAACCATCTCTGTTGCTATCTTTAGCATAGAGCCACACAGATCTGTCCAACAGTTTCTGTTCTTACTGGTTGCCTCAGTGGAGGTATTTGGGGCAACCTGTTTCTCACAGGACCTGGGGTGAGAGGTGGCAAGTCTAGGCAGTTCCTGTGCAAAGCTTACATAAAGTCAAATTTATAGTAGAATATCTGCTGTATTGTATTTCTAGTTTTGATAATTTTAAACTAGAACTTGTGAAATTTCTTCAGGAAAGTTGCCATTTGTCCAGTAACTCTATGAGATTCTTTAAAGATCTAGGGATCTTTAAAATAGGTTTTACCTACTTATATGTGTAAAATGCGTATACACTTAAAACTGTGTTTTAGGTGCTGTTGGATCCACCTTGCAGCATTTTAAGACTATATATACTGTGTCCCCACACTTGTGCTGCTTTAGGAGTAGGGTGGAATGAAGGAGTGGAGTAGCTTTCTACTCAAAGCTAGCTTTCCTGAAGACAGCATTTGTATATAGGTGGTGGTTTAAGGTATCCATTGTGTGCCTGATGAGACTTCCCCTTTCTTGCAGGGACCACAGAAGATGGAGGCTCTGTGGGGTTAAGACACTAATCTGCACGCCATCTTCACATTTTTTAACGTATTCGCTAGTTCTCTTCCTCTTAAGATCCAGAGTGAATTAATGAGACCTCATTGCTGGCTGATAGAAAGAAGTTGTCTCTGATTTTCTCTTCTGTTCAAGGACAGCTGCCTAAGCATACAGCTTTTAGACAGTTGAAATCAGATTGCTATTTAGTTCCAGCTGCCCCATCATTAGATGAAATACATATGTTCTGCTATTGAAGACTGAACCATCATGACATCCACAAAATGCAACCTATGGCCAGATTTCAAAAGAACTGCTTGAATGCTTGTTGCCATATGGTCTAGCTGGCTCTGCATCTTAAAAGCCTGAGCCAACATGTGTGATTATCTACCCTGTGGCTAGTTGGACCATTTTGCTGTAATTCCCTTCACAGCAGGTTTCCCCATCCAGATCCCTTATGATCAGCTTAATGAAGCAGGATCTTGTCAGTCCCCTTTTCTTCAGATGAGAATTTACTCCAGTGGTAGAGTAGTGTGCATATTTCTTTTTCCTTATGTGTTGTTCAGTGTGCAGTGAGTCAGCGTGTGTCTGCCTTTCTGCTCCATCTGAAAGCTTGTGTATGTCAAATGGAATAACGTCATGA
Organism: Lerista edwardsae; assembly: GCA_029204185.1. Taxonomy (NCBI): domain Eukaryota; kingdom Metazoa; phylum Chordata; class Lepidosauria; order Squamata; family Scincidae; genus Lerista; species Lerista edwardsae. The sequence goes on from JAJKFI010000009.1 coordinate 11,503,221, forward strand.
CTGTTGCTGCTAGGTGGATTCGTGAACACTTTGTTTTGGTTCACTTTTTCAGGCTAATCCAGATCCTAATACATGCCTTGGAGTATTTGGCCTCAGTTTGTATACCACTGAGAGGGATCTTCGTGAAGTCTTCTCCCGTTACGGACCTTTGAGTGGTGTAAACGTGGTTTATGATCAACGGACTGGGAGATCAAGGGGATTTGCTTTTGTTTACTTTGAAAGAATAGATGATTCTAAAGAGGTAACATTTTTAATACTTAAATTTTGCAAAAAAATATAAATGCTAGATATTTGGTAGTCTTGCAGCACAATTCTATGCATGTTTACTCAAAAGTAAGATGCACTGTATTCATTGGACTTTGATGTAAGATAAGTGTTTATGAGATTGCAGCTGTAATAATTTAGCTTGAGTGAGGGTGTTCTAATACCTTCCCTGAACAGTCAGAGTGCATTGACTAACAGCTCTGAAGAGCCAAGGATGAAGATTCATTCTTTTGTGTCAGTGCTGAATCACTTTGCTGAATATAACTCATCTGAGAATGAATTCATGGTTTAATTCTTTTTACACTGGAGTTCTGTGTATACTTAACTGGGAATAAGTTAATTTAAACTCAGTGGGGCTTACTTCTAAGTAGGCATGCCTAAGATTACCCTGCCAGACAAATTATTGCTTGCTGAAATTAGTCATGTATCAGAGTTTGTTAGATAGTTAATGTAAACACCCTGTTTTCAAACAAAGGAGACAGTTCTGAAAATTACAAAGTTATAAGTATAGTACTTGCAGAAATATTGGGAGGGAGAATCGAGAACAGGAATAAGTGGACACCAGCATTGAAAGGAAGTCTGTAGTGATCCTACTACACTGGATCTGGGTAAAGGGTAAAGAGGCACTTTTCCAAGCCGTGCTCCTCTTATATTTAAGTCTCTTTTCAACCCAGCACAATGTCTTTCTCTAGTGACTGTTTGCTGGTTCTTTTGTTTATTTTTAGATTGTGATCCCTTTTGGGACAGAGCCATTAAGTTATTTGATTCCCATCTATAAAATGCTTTGAACTTTTGTTGAAAACTTTATATTAATAAAATTTACCAAAGTTCTGTGAATGGATGATATTGTACTTCTACATGTTGATCTGATTTAAGCAGCGAGAGCCAGTATTGTGGATTATGCCAAGTAATTTAGGATTGTGAAATCAGAAAGTATTGGAGATAGTGTGGATCTTTCAATAGATGTGAATTGCTTCCTGGCCAGACTGATCCTTAAATCCTCAGTACTGGTAGCATCTAGTGCATGATGGGGGGAGGCATGTGGGGGCCCAGGTAGGTCTGTGCCACACCACCCAAACAACCTGATGCTAGCTCCAGGCTAAATAAATGGGCAGAAGAATGACATTTAATGTAAATGGAGAAGTAATTTATGGTGGGGAAAGTTGATATATCATATATACGATAAAAAGTTGCAGACCTAACTCTCCCAAACATCAGCCAGGATCAAGAAATTAGGAGTCATAATGGCATGTAAATTCATTCTGCCATTCTTCTGATGGCCTTCACCATGGTTTTATGTGCTTCAGCATTATAAATGCTGGAATTCCTATTGTAATCAGGTGCAGGCAAAACCTCATTATCCATGGGAGTTCCATAATTATCCGTAGGTTTCAGTGACTTAATTCTCTGAACCCAACTGGAGCTGACCTCTAGTGGTGCCTGGAGGATGTTCTGAGGCTGCAGGTGACTTTTTGCGGACCTTGGAAGGGCCATTAGGGATTAAAAAAACACTACGTCCAGGTTTTTGCCTGAAAACCAAAAGTTTTTCGACCCTAACTGCCATTCTGAGGCCTGTAGGCCATATAGTGGGCCCACTATATTTGATGGTTGGCATTTGGGAAACGAGAAGCATGTACTTAAATATCACTGGTGGACAATTTGGTCACTTTAAAACTAATATGGTGATAGTAATATGGCTTTTCTGATTAAAAGTTATGGCAAACTTAATATATAAGTTTTGCCTTGAATATGTAATGGTAATAGAGATGATTGGCTTAAGGGTTCCAAAATTATGTGCAGCTGATTGTATAAAATTCTATCAGATTATTATGGTATTTCTTAAATGTTCTTTCCTCACTTAGAACAATTCTTGTTTCTAATGTGATGTGAATGGAGATAATTTACAAAAAAAAAATTAACTGATTTGAGTCAATTTGTTTTTTGCAACTATTACTGTGACTTTTCACTGGTCCATATTCTAGATTCTTATGAAGCACTTGAGTTAAATCTATGTTAAGATTGAGATCAGTTGTCTTGTGCTGGGGTGTCCCTTTGCAAACCAGAATGTTTCAAGTTGTAGTGCAGTGCTTCCCAAACATTTTAACACCAGGGACCCACTTTTTAACATGACAGCTTAGGAAACACTGTTGTAGTGGAATAACTGTATCTGAATTGTACTTAGGGCTTATGATCATTTTGTGTTGCATGATTTTTGATTAGTTCTCTGTAGTTTGGACTTTTTAAGCGAGAGGTGCTTTAAAATTTTGTTTGCTATTCTGTGATGGAAGGAAATCACTAGATGGCGATATAGTTTACGATTGGTAGATATACATTCCTATACTAAATAGGAATGTGGAAATGTTCTGGCAATAAACTGAAAATAAAGTGTAAACAGTGGCCATTGGAGCTACCTTTTTCCCTCCTTTATAGTGGTTTATGTTCCATATTCTGGATTAATTGAGATTTTTAAAACCTGAAAAACCAACAAAACACATCTTAATTCTAACTAGGATTAGAGCCACGTGTGTCTTCTGCTAAGGGATGGGAAATTTAACTACTTGTGTGAGATCATTTTTATGCAAATGGAAATCTATAGCAATTCTTATAAGTGCAAACCCTTCTACTAGCGCATTTGTAGAAACAGCGTTTATGTTTTTTCTGTCAGCTTGCCTTTACTGGATCTAAGCCATAGCATTAATGCGCAAAATACTACAGTGTTATACATTGTAGGTAATACAGAGGATAATGTGGTTTAAGTGTAGTCCCTTAATTTAATCTTGAATTCAGACAATTTTATGTGAAACAGTATTGGGCATAAAAAGGAAGATATTGTATTGCTGGATTGTTGGTGGCAACCAAAAATTCTTCCGGAAGGGAACTGAGAACTGAGTGTATTTCTGCAAAGGTGTTTCTGGCTTCTTCAACTAATTATAGATCTTGATGTTTATAGTTTGTGTGATTTCAAATAGGACCAAGATTGTAGATTGATAGAATGGGAAACATCTACATGTGTTTGTATGGAAGATGGTGCCTGTATAAGGTTAGCTTGTTAATGTATTGGTTGAGCAAGCTACATATGTGGTTAGTGGAGAAGATAGTAATTAGGAAGTCCTATTGGCTGAACCTGCCACTTTGCTAACCTTTGCTGGAATAGATCCTTGTAAACAAGATGGCAGAAAACAGAACATGAAATGGCAACCAACTAACTACAACCCAGCCATGTACACCCTGTAGGAAGTCATGAGCCTGCATGCTTAAGATTAGCCTTTTCTCCTGTGACTGGTCAGAGTAAATCTTGTAAGGAGTTAAGCCATTTCAGGGACATTTCAGCCATTTCATTTTTTGGCTGGTTTTAAATGCTGCATGCTGGGGTCAGTTTCACTCTTAGCAGAGTGGTGAATTGAAAAGGGATAGTATTTCACTAGATTGTGTGCCCCAGGACAGTGAAGTTAATCCTGCCTGCTCTAGAGGAGATAGCCCATTCAAATTAGCAGAATACTAATAACTACAGATAAGCTGGTTTGCTTAATGACAATAAGCACTGATTTCACATTACTAGCGCTAAAGTGTATCTGTCTTTTTTGCAGGCAATGGAACATGCAAATGGAATGGAACTGGATGGCAGGAGGATCCGGGTGGATTACTCTATCACAAAGAGAGCTCACACGCCCACTCCAGGCATTTACATGGGCAGGCCAACCCAGTAAGGAGTTTATTGGCTTCATTTGGGGAATTGAATTTTTGATGCGGATTCGGTTGCTCTAACCAAAACATGTTTTAATTTTTATGTGTGTGTACCCTGGTATTCTTTCCAAAAGAATACTCAGTGTGGCTAACAAAAGTAACACAGCAAAATTAAAATAATAAAGATAGCAATAAGAGAATATAAATAGAAAATCTAAAAATTCTGATAATAGCAATAACAAATACAAGGAATAGAATTCATGCACACACAACAAAACTCTAGATAACTCACCATCAGGAGTCATCAGATGACGCATTGCCAAAGATCATACCACCCAAACAACTCCAATATTCCTGAGATTGCTCTCTGTTCAGCCCTCAAACCCCACCAGCCTCTAAAGCACCTGAGAGAAGGGCGAAAGATGCCATGCTTCCAGAGCTTATGGAATGACCCACTCTCATCCTCAAAAGGCATTACCACCACAAAGCAATTCTATATTAGACTTCCATGGAGTTTTAGTAGTGTTAGAATCTCATGTTTTAATCACTGCAGTATTTGAGAAAATCGTTCTGAAAGTACATTCATGTAATAATTCACATCCCTAAAATGTGAACTCAGAGCCAGTGAATGGTCTACAGCGGTTCCCAATGTTTTTAGCAACAGGACCCACCTTAAAAAAAGTTTCAGATTACCAGCTGCATAAGCCTCTGGCTTTAATGGTAATTGGGCAACAGTACTCCCACCCCCCCCCCAAAAAGCAGGTTGTTTAACCCTTGATTTACTTAGCTTAATCTATCAGTTTTGCAACCCACCAAAAAAGGGGTCGTGATCCACTGGTGGAACTGCTGGTCTTGGGAAGATATGACTGTTGACACTGAATGAATGTGGACCTTGCCCTTTGTCTTGAATGGAAGACCTCTAGGAATAAGAATGCAGAAGTAGGATGGCTTTTGAGACAAAACCCTAAATATATCTGCGTAATGCTTTTGTTTTTCACCCAAAAGCAGTGGAGGTGGAGGCGGAGGTGGTGGAGCTGGCCGCCGCCGTGATTCCTACTACGACAGGGGTTATGACCGAGGATATGACCGATACGAAGAATATGATTATCGTTACAGGTACTTGAAAACAATGTGAAAATTCAGGGGAAGCTCTATCATGCTACTGAATGCTTTTAGCTTTCATGGTTTCTATCTGTTCATTTATTGGTATCAGGTTGTTTCAGAGAGAATTCTTATATCCATATAAGAATCTTGCTGGATCAGACGAAGAGCTCTTCTTGTCCAGCTTTCTGGGTCTGTTGTTCATTTGTAGCCTGCTTTTCAATTTGTATAAAATTCCAGAGTGGTAACAATGAACACTTCAAATGACAAAATCATAAAAGCAGCAGGGTAAAATCAGCTTAAAAACTACACAAAAAAGTGTGAAAAAGTACATACACACAAAACGGCAAATAAAACTCCAACACTGGATGAAGCAGATTAAAATGAAAAAAGCCAACCAGTTGGTGTTAATAAAAATACTGTACAGTGATGTATTGCAGTAGCCTATTATGTAGATGCATTTTTACACAACTGTAATTGCATCACTAATGCTAGAAAGCCAAAGGAAATTATTTAACATATTGGACAAGTAGTGATGGTTAAAAGCGATGAAGCAGAAATGTAAGAAAAGTCTCCTATATGGTGTTTGGATGGCAAGTTATGATATTTATGTAGTATCTTAACTTGCAAGCTTTAGAACACTGGTTCCCAATGTTTAATGCATCAGGACCCACTTTCTATGTTCAACAACCTTTCAGGATCCTCCACCCAGACCTAGGGCCAAAAATAATGGCATTAAGTAGGAAGTGTTTTTAATAAATCACACTTTTTTGAAAATCAAAAGAACGCCACATCATTTTTAGAATGTTCTGAAAGCCTTGTCTCTAAGTGACATTTGAGTTTTGAGTTCAGTAATTGATTCAGCACTGAGAACAACATTGCACAGAACACACTGTGGCTTTTCTATTCCACTGCTGAACAAAGTAGTAAAGTCAAATTTAAGGTAGTCTTCACAGTGTTTATGTTCCTCTTCTCCGCATGCTGAGACTCATGTAGGCATGCACATGGAAGGTGTGATATGACCACTCGGAGAGATCTTATTGGATATACACCCACACCAAGGCGAGCCCATAGCAAGGCTAATTTCCCTTGGAGCCACAAGCATTGAGGAAGTGGCAGTTTAATGGGGAAGCCTCTTCCATAGCCAAAATGAAGACTCCAAGATGGTGGTGCACAGTTTTTTAAGATGTCTGTCCCAAGATGTTTTCGTGACCCCCTGTTGATTTGTGACCCCCCTTGGGGGTCTCAACTGCCAGATTGGGAACCATTGCTTTAGAACATTTGTATTGAAGTGAGTTGTAGCACATAAGAGGAAATGAAAGAGATAAATGTACAGTGAAGAAAAACCTATTTTGAACCCCCAGATGTTCTCCCCTGCATGGTCATGTGTGGCAATACCTTCAACCTAGGCGTTTCTGGAAGGCTGCACATTTATTATGGAAGGAAATAAGATATTATTGTAGTAGTTTGACCTATTGCTGAGATATTTTAACAGCTTTGTAATTGCTTTGGGACTGACAGTTTTATAAAGCTAAGAATATTTATCACTGTTTCATTAAGAACAATATCGCCACACCAACCAACAGCCTAGGAAACCCTAAAAACATTTTCTAGTGTACAAATTATAAACATGCACACAAAGCTTGGTTCTGTTCATGAGGTCAAATTTCTATGCTTTTCAAATGTTTGTACCATTAGTGTGTTAAACTCCAAATTCAGCTGACATATGATCTAGATTCTGGAAGAATATATAAATAGCCACCTTTAACAAAAGTATTTTGCTTTTTCCTTCAAGGAGGCGATCACCTTCACCCTATTATAGTCGTTATAGATCACGCTCAAGATCTCGTTCCTATAGCCCAAGTAAGTACAAGTAAACCATTTCATATGGAGTGGATATATTTGTTTAGCATGATGGCATATCTTGGAATATAGCAGAAGGGAAATACAAATGGAATACACTGATGCTAAGAAGGAGGGTTGAATTAATGTGGAAGTATACACTGATGGTATTTTCTTTTTCTTTTCAGGGCGCTATTGAAGAACAGAAACTAGTTACAGATGCAAATACAATTTTTAAACAGCGAGTTCTGACCTTAGCTTTTCCTATGGAGCCCCTGCAGTTGTCTTAAACTCTGTTAAAGATCTTTGGTTCATTTAGAATGTCTTTCAGTTGAAATATCAGTTTTTCACTTCTTAATGTAATACTCCAATTGCAAGCTTTATGTATGTAATATCTTTAAGCAAAACTAAATAGGAATCCCAAAGTGTTGATACATTTTGTAAATCATTCTTCCTTTTGTTTTTTAAGCAAGTGAAATCTTTGTTGAATCTAATGGAAAGAGAAGAAAGAATTTGTGTGTTAAAGCTTGCATGTTGTATTCTAGTAGAAACCTACTATTTGAATAACCTGTTCATTTTTACTTATTACTTTTTGCAAAAAAAATGTTGTCCTGTATCTTTGGTTTTAGCACAACTTAGTACGTATTCCTAAACAAGAGTGTGTGTGTTTATTGCTCTGTAGTAATTACAACACAACTGGAGAGGGGTTATGAAAAAACAAAACATTCTTGTACATTGCAAATTATGCCTCAGTATGTGTTGGAAAAAATCATCTTGACGCTAATGTGGATGACACTTGAAATTTGGCCAGAATATTTTTTAAAGCTGATTTCTCCAAAAACTGTACTTAATCTGGCGGCTGCCTCCATAATGACGACACACAGGCCTGATTGACTGAACGTAGACGCCTGTATGATGTGCAGTTCATAGCAGTTCCATATTGTATTGAAATGATGGTTAAGCAGGTTCTTTTTGGTAGTATGAACTGAAATTACATTAGACTTTTCTCGAAATAAATTTAAATTCTATCAATACAGCTTTAACGTATTTAATATGCACACATAACAATTTGCTCATACATTCTAAAACCTTGGGTTTGGAGTTGGGGGGCAGTAGACAAAAAATTAGCTGTGCTGGTTCAAGTGCTAAAGGCAAGCTGCTTTGTCTGTCTGGGAATAACAAACAATATGGAACTAGAAATCTCGACATTCAGAATGTAGAAATGGGTATTATATGAGAACCCTTAAGCTCTGATAATACTGCTCTCTATCAGTGAAGTAGGTATGTTTTATGCAAACAAGTTTAGCAGATACCATAGTCAAAAGTACAATGCATTTTCTACTTCATAACAACCTTATACAGGAACATCATGGCCTGTCTTGCAGAACTTCTGGCCTCTTCAATATTTTTCAACAATTGTCTGTACTGGTGCACACCACAGAGTATAGAACATACAGCCTATAATTTCAGTGTACATGGGAATGAGCACAAGACCTTCTAGTATACACACTAGAGAGTTTTTGGAAAAATCTTGAACAAAAATGTTTGGATAGCACCACAAGAAGGAAAGTACTTGGATTGTAATAACAAGTCCCACAAGGGGACATCTAGCCCTGGTCTTCATATACAAATCTACATTTTCCTCTTTATTCAGTATCTTTTCTGGCATCCCATTACCTTCCGTGAAATCCTTTTCAGTCTCAGTTACCTGCTCGAACACCTCTCTTAAGGCAGAGCAGATTGAAATGGGAGCTATGATGTAAGGAGGGTTGGCTTTTGAACCCTAGTGTAGTCAGGGTTTCTTATTCCATCTCAGATGTAACTGGCACCTGGAATGCTCAAGAATCTTGCTGTTAACTTCAGATGTAGCGAGACACCCTGTCAGTGCAGCTGTGTTAATTCTGCAGCATACATGCTTATCACAATTATAGTTTTTAAGGTGCCACATGACTTCCTTTTTTGGGCTCTTCTTGAGATAGATGAAAAACTACTAAGTGCCAGCATTCAATTTTCAGAACATGTTGAATAACTGTTTCACATTACTGAGAAAAGCTTTCTCACATTGGGATGGAATGTCTTGCCATTTTTACACATGACTCAACTGTAAATATGAGTTCTATGGAAGCTGCATGCATTATGTATGCCTGAATGGCTTCAAACTCTCGTGGATGTTCATATTCATACCAAGGGGATACTCCAAGATTACTACAAGGTCTGTGTGGTATACAGTAGATTCAGGTTCATGTGGATCAGTTTTGTAGCTATGTGTTTAATTTTTACCACTCATAAGATTCATACAATGAGGATACACAATACTGACCAAAGATCAGTCATGAGATTAACAGTAAACTATCTCATGTTTCTGTGGATGTAGAGACAATATTTATGGTTGCTCAGCATTTCGCTTCTGGTTATTTCTGCTTTCTAAATAAGGTCTTATAGTCAAATAGTTGAAAAGGCTGATTTGCATTGGCTAGTGTTTTCCTAATGCAAGCAATGTTGCATCTAAAGTAGACTTCTCTAGGACAATACAGATTAATCTTAACTTTCAATATGTATCCATTTTTTAAAAACTAAGTTTTTGATATTGGCAAAAGTTCAGATAGCAATCCCTTTTTACTTGCACATGGTATAAATATTCCGTTAATTTTACCCTCCCTGTTTGCTTCTGCAGCATGAGCGTTGGCCTATTTGTGAAGCCAGGAAAAGTAGCAGCTGGCATGGGCTAGCAGCTTGCCTATTTGGATCGTAATGTAATGTGGGGATTGGTTCATGCTGGCCTAGTCCTGGAGCAGAATTGCTGCTACCCTCATAGCTGCTACCCTAATAGCAGCATCTTCCCTCTTGCCACACTTTTGAAAAGCAGAATGCTCAGGAATTGGATTGCAACAGCACCCTTCCTTCTGTACCACCATATTTCTACTGTACTTGCTATGCTGTTTTGAGTCATGCAACTGAGTCATAACCCCTGCTAGCTGGGCAAGAGGCACTTTTTCAAGTGGTGTCCCTGTTCATCCCTGCACAGTGTCTTTTCTAGTGGCTGTTGCTGGTGGTATTCTGCATTTTGTAGATTGTGAACCCTTTGGGACAGGGAACCATTTAACTTTATAATTATTTCTTGCCTGTAAACCGCTTTGTGAACCTTGTGTTGAAAAGCGGTATATAAATACAATTGATTGAATTTATGCTCTCTAGACCACTTTACTTTCTTCTATGGACTTCCTCTGCTGCTTACTGCTGGCCCAGCTTGTGTGAAAATTCAGAGGTTGGGGATAATTGCCCATAACAAAAAGGGGTGGGAAACTGCAGTGCCTCAAACATGAGCTTGGTTGCAAGCCAGGAGCTCTGCAGGGAAGCATTTGTAGCCTGGATGTCACCATTGAGATGGCTCTGTTCCTCAGACCCCTGCATCTCAGATGGTTGGACAATGTAAAACCTGATCTTGGTAAGAGGGTGAAGATTGGCCAGGTAGGTTCATGTAGTAGAATGCAATGCATAAGAGACCCTAGCCTTAAGTTGCTTAGGGTTTTAAAGCTTAAAACCAGCACCTTATAATGACCGTGGTAAGGGATTGGTATTACGTGATCTGGTGACTGATCACAACTCTGTTATAATTTAAATTCTGGATTATCTCAAAGGCAATTTCACATAAAGTGAAGTCACCTGAAAATAACTAGCTATTTTCAACCTTTTTCATCTCTCAGCATACTGAAGGCACTAAAATTGTCAAGGCACACCATCAGTTTTTTGACAATTGATAAGGCACACCAGGCTGCTTGTGAGGTGCACACATCGCCAATGGCCCTACTAATCAATGCCCCTCCAAATTCTCAGAACACACCTGTGGACCATTGCATACTGGTTGAACTAAGCATAGTAACCAGCCAAGTCTGCTTACTTCATGAAATGTGTTTATAAGTAGCATTTACAGTTGCCATAAAATGTCCAATTTCTTTAGCTTTTGGATGTTGTATTTAATCCATATCCCAATTTATGCATAGTAGGTGCTTAATCCATAGTAGGTCTGCCGCAAGAAGTCATAAATCCAGCGAAGTATTTTCTAAAGTTCTAAAGGTAGGTTGGATTTTTTTTTCTTTTTAAATTTGTGAACAATCTAGTATATAGGAATATGCTACAGACACAAAGGTTATCAACCACATTACCTTGGCATTATAATTGAAAATTTTGAACTTGGACGTCTGTTTGGACAGTGTTGTGTGAAATGTTAGGATCATGGCGTGTGATTCTTCAGTGGTTTGTTCACAAACTTGGGAGACCACAAAGGAAGTTATTTTGAAGCATAATTATATTAGTTATAGTCTTAACTGTTTTGTTTCAGATTCTCAGAAGACCTTCAGGTGTAAAGTACAACACAAAATCTTGAAGAAAAATGGAAAGAAAACAAAAATGATTTTAAAAGCACTCTAAGATCTTGTTCTTGTCCCAGTTTATTTCTCTGAGAGCGCAATCCTGAGTGCTTTTTGGGCCAGCACAAGCCCTGCCAATGTGGAGGGGGGTTGGAGAGGGAAGGTGGGAGGGCAGACCTGTGGGTGGACTGGGGAAGGGGTGGCCCCTGCCTGGCCAACCTAGGCAACCCTCTGCCCTGGCCTAGTTGGCCTTCCCTGGGGCCCTTGGATTTGCTTCAGTGATTTTGCTGGCGCAAATCCAAGTAGCCCTATTGGAGTTGCTGCAGCATAACACGGGGTATGGAGAATTAATTCCCCTTACCCTGGGTTGCGCTGCAGCCAGCCCCAACCCTGTGCTGGATTAGGGGCAGTGCCAGCTGTCCTGCCTATTCCAGCACAGGTTCAGATGAGGCTTTGAGATGCATTTTCATAACAGGACACAGTGGTTCATGTACAATTCTTGTTTTGTAGCACACTTTGTACAAGAAGCAAAGGTGTGATAGCAGATAACCTATCTCTTTTATTACTCCATTACTGTCAACTGTCATGAGAAACAAAGGTTTTTGCACTGATAGATGGACAACAGTGATGCATCTAGGAGCTTTGCAGATGCACAAAAGCAAATCTGCTGAAAGAGTTGTGCTCACATTCTCCCCTTTTTCAGTGATAGGTGGCACTGTAGCGTGGGGGAGAAATTAGGAATTCTCCACCTCTCTCTCTGCTTGAATACAAGAAATACAGAGGCAAAGGATGTGCCATTTTCTGGCAGCACTGCAGATTTCAACACCTGCTACAGATAGCTGAAAATGTATTACTTCCTGCCTGCCTTGTTAAAAATATGTGTTCCAAAAAGGATGAAGGATTTGGAGCGCCTGCACTGTACAACTGCTGGCTGGTGGTCAACATTTGCTAGAACACAGTCCTCGCTGTTAGCCCAGGGCTGTTTGTCTCAAGCCCAGCAGTACATCCTGTGAAAGAATCAGTGGAGAGAACTGTCCTTTTGGAGTTTTCTAATGAGCATTTTGAAGTTTAGGGATCTGCTGTCATTTTTAAGATCGCCATTTAGACTGAAAATAAGTGGTATCAATTGTAATTACTTTCTTGTCCAGCTTTTGCTAAATACAATTAACACAGTGCACAGAGTTACCAGCTGCAGGAAGAGTATACATGAGTAGGAGGGGGCAGTTAACCAGCAGGGATGTTTTTTTAGTTCTCCATTACTTCATAGTACAGTCACAGTAGCAATTCACTATTGAATTCAAAGATATGTTTGTGTGTTAAGACTGATGGTATCCAAGGTGGCAGACTTGGGGAAAACAATTCTATACTACTGTTAGAAAGAATTTGAATGTATTGCAGATAATCTGTGAAGAATGACACTGTATATGCTTTGCATGCAGAAGATTCCAGGTTTAATCTCCAGGTAGAATTACAAAAGACTCCTACCTTGAACCCCTGGCGAATTGCTACCAGGCATTATATAGAAAATACTGACCACAATGGGCAAATGGTCAATATAGCACCCCATATGTTCACATACTCTGTGGAATAGAGACTAGCGCCCCCACATTACCAAAAATTGGCTATCTGAAGTCAGCTGCATGTAGAACTATCTGCTGTTTGACTGGTGCATTAGATTCTGGGGGCTTCTCAACGTTTTGTTGCTTATTCGGAACAAAGTACTTTGCAGGGAAACTCAAAGGGCAACGTGTGATTCTAAATTCCAAAAGCACCTTTGTCTTGCATTAATGTATTTTTGTTGCTGTATATTTCACCACCAGATAGATAATCCATCCATATTCTACAGGAGACTCTTAAGCATTCTGCTACCAGCTGACATGCAAGTCCTAACATTACATACAAATGCAATTCACAGCCACAGTTGGAAGACACATAGAACAAAGCACAGGCTGTAGTGAGATCTGTGTTTTTCAATCTCAAGAAAACCTCGTGGCTGGCTTTCAAAGCAGTTAAATGGACCTACATCTGTGCTAGGTTATATACCAGTTCCAGAAAGCTGTCATGTTAGAGTCAAAGATTTCATGCACAGCCTTTTTTTTTTTTTTTTTTTACATTAAATAGCTAGATCATGGCCCCCTGCTGAATAAGACTGCAGGGCTTTAACTTTACCCCGTGGATGGAGTCTCAAGCGGGAGTTTTTTCCCTTCCACACACACCCCAGGTGGTGTTTGCCAAAAGAAAACAGTTGCCAGTGGAAACTTCCTTCCTCTTGACAAGTAGATATGGGGAAGAGAGAAACCGGATAATCTGGATTGGGACTGGGACCATAGCAGCAGGGTAGGGTTTTTTAAAAATAAAATAAAATAAAATCCACCATAGTATTGATCCATATGCTATGTATCAACATCTACAAAAAGTACACGTTGGTAAGGCATATGAGGAAAGGATGAGCACAAAAGTGTTGCAGTAAGAAACAAGAAGCAGATTTGTAGCACAAAGAAAAACATACTGTACAATCATTTTGGCAGGAATTTATATCACACATGGGGGGGGGACTCCACTCCACTGTGTACTCTGCCCACAGCTATTTAAAATGGTAATTGCCTAATGCTGTTGATCATTGTATCTGTAGTGAAGATGAACAGTGGAGTCCCCTATATGTGGGTTAAATTTGGCTGAGATGGTATAACAGAAACAGTGACATGAGTTGTTCTAATTTTCTGACTAATCCATTAAGATTATAAAATGTGATCTTCTGTGGCTGCTTTGGCTCTCTGGAGTCTATTCTTACACATACCCTCCAGCTTAAAATATAGCATTGTAACCAATAAGCAGGTGCTGATCTTTTGAATGCAGAGGAAGCAGTACTGGCTAACTGAACTCATGAAAAGGTCAGCATATCTGGCTTGTGATGAACTGAAATACGAAGGTCCTTAATGCCTTGTCAGTTTGTGCTTTGTTTCTTTGACTTGTAGGAGACCAAATAATATATTTCGTTCAGAGGTTTTTTTCCCCAGCAACATGACTATTTTCTTTGGGGGGGGGGGAACAGCAATAGACTGTCTTTTAGCAGAAAGAACATCAAGTGTTCTTAGAACATTCCAAGATTGGTCCCTGTATGCTACAGAGCCAGCTGTGCAAGCAGGGCAATATCCTTTTATTGTGACATCAGTCATTTGTCAGAAGCAAGGAGGCTGGCTTGCTGCTTTTCTTCCTGCCAGGTATTTGTGAACTTCTACGTAGTTGTAAAACTACGCCACTCAGTGGTGTACTTTCTATCTGTAGCGCCCCATCTCTGCTGACTTCAAATCCCAAAGACCTTGAAAGTCTGATATGATTCTACGTCATTATACTTGACATGCGTCTGAACTATTTCTCCCAGTCCAATGAGAATCAGTAAACGCACAATCTGCTGTATGATGTTTTAACCTCATGGCTCTCTGCCTGCCTTGATTATGCTAATAATTCTGTTGCTTTGGCATTATCTCTTAGCACAGCCAAGTCAGTGGTACAAGATGTAAAATATTTGGCTCTTTATAGAAAACACACTTATGTAACAGAGGCTGTGTTTGCTATAGGGAAAGGAGAGAGTTTCCCAAAAGCTTTGTATGGCCCACTGGAATGCAGGTGAAAGACTCGTTTTAGGTTTCCAACCTCAAGGCTCTCCCATTCAGGTAATAACATGCAAGTGGGATGGGAGACCCCACCCACCCACCTGCTGGGTATGTTTCAATAAACGGGAATGGGGAAAGAGAAAAACTTCCTTAATCTCTGTCACGACATCTTGGGATGAATTGTCATACACTGAGCCCCATCTAGTAGTCTTTGATTGTTGCTAATTACCTTGAGAGAAAGGATAGGTGACACTTATCAGAAATTCTTTCTTAACCTGGCTATTGTTTCTCATATTCTGCCACGCAGTTAGTGGAATTCCTTTGAGGACACTGTCAAGCTGGGGTGTGATGTTCAAAGTAGGGCAGAGGCTGGGGTGGGGTGGTTTGCCTAAAGCCACCTAGTAACTTCTTGGGCAGAGATCTGAACCTGTGCAAGACTACTGCAAACTTTGAGTTTAAAGTTTTTTATAAGGCCTAGTGAGTCCTAGACTCCCTTACTTGGCCTGCTGCTCTTAAGTAGGGTTACCAGAGACAAACTGGGGCAGAGTGCCTATACCTTTAACCATTGTATAGAAGAGGGAATTTGGGCAGCTGCAGGCTCAATATGGAAGGGTTACAAAAGCTGCATCTGCCAATATTCCTTCTATACAATGGTTACAGGTATAGGCATTCTGTCGCCGTTTGTATTTGGTAGCTGTTACTTTTTATTTGCTGGGTTGGCTGGGCCTCTCTCTGCTTTGAGAGGGGTACCAGGACAGTTTCTCAGCTGACGTCTCTGAGGATGTCCCAGATTTAGGACACATTCTGAGGTCAACAGGGGCGAATCTATTTGAAAGGGCGCCCATGGCGCCCAATGAAAATGCGCCCCTAGGGGCACGCAACGTCATGACGTCACATCGTGACATCATGGCATAGCACCCCGCCCCTTTTAAGAGGCACGTTTTATTCGCTGCTGCTGGCCCTTTAAGGCCAGCGGCAGCGAACAGAACGCAGCGGGGGCACCGTGTTCTGTTCGCTGCTGTTGGCCTTAAAGGGCCGGCGGCAGCGAACAAAACGCGGCGCCCCAGCTGCGTTCTATTCACTCGTGCCGGCTCTTTAAGGCCGGCACGAGCGAACAGAAAGAATGCG
>JAJKFI010000009.1:11524220-11603254 GCA_029204185.1 Lerista edwardsae
GAGAGGATTTCCATTCTGCATGCAGCCTTGTTTTGTAGCTGATTGTAGAAACATACGAGGCAGTCACTTCCACCTGGAAATCAAAGAAAATCTTGCTTGTCCAGTTGAGAACAGAAAAATGGCCATAGGAAAAGTATTTATATTAGGTTAATACTGAAATAAATTAGAAGGGAAAAAAATCAAAACAGGGGCTATAACAAGATGGAGTTCAGTCTTTTCTTTATCCTACATAAAACACTACTACTACTACACTACTACAATCTCTGTGGTCCATTCAAATGTTTTAAATTTACAAAGCAAAAGTATACACAGAGGCTCTCTTACCAATTACAACATACTGTAACTAAGACTGCAATCCTATACACACTTTCCTGGGAGTAAGCCCCATTGGGCACAATGGGACTTACATCTGAGTAGGCATGCATAGGATTGTGCTCTAAAGTGTGTTAACCAGGTACTCGGGTCCACTTTTTGTAAAATTATCTGTTGGATTTTCCTTCATTAGACATTGTATTTTTAAAAATAACTAAAACGTGAATCAAAGCAGCAGTAGGTAGAGTGCTTGTGTCACTGTTTGAGACTTGCTATCAGACATATACCACCACCAGTGGCGTTTCTACATGGAGGGCAAAGCTCTAAGTGTTGCAAGAAGCCTTACCCTGTCATGTAAATCCCTCCTCTCCCTTGCTGCTGTAGCCAGTAAGCAACGCCAAGATGTTGCTTTTCCCTGTGAGGATTGGCTAAAACCGTGCAGGAGAGGAGTGATTTCCACTGCAAGGTAAGGCTTCTTGCAAAACTTAGATTTGCCCTCCCTATAGAAATGCCTCTGACCACCACATACGTTTCTTGGTAGGTTCCCTTGTGATGTAGTCTTCCATATTACATCATGGAAGTTGGAGTTGTTCTCCCAAAAATGGCCAGAGCCATGAAGCCTGATGTACAGAGTGGGAACTTGGTCTTTCAGGTGTTGGAGTCTTTGGCAATCAACACTGCATGTGACTGCCATCTGTGATGTCCATCTGAGAGGCATATAGGACCAGTTAGGGAAACAAGTATCACCTTAGGAAAAGCCTAACCCATGTCAGATCCTTGAGTCTTCTAGCTCAGTATTGTCGAAGGCAACTGACTGTAACTCTGGAATTTTAGACATTGATTTTTCTCTGGCTGAGCTGGGGATGGCAGAGATTGGAACTGGGGCCATCTCCCTGGTCTTTCACTGAGCTTCAGCCCTTGCCGGATCAGACCAAAACTCAGCTACTCCAACATTCATTACAAGAATTCTAGCAAACAGCAGGCAGACTACTGGAAACAGACAACCAGGCAGTAGCCTGCCTTTTGCCCACATCTTCCATGAGTTTCTACCTTCATTAGAGTAAGCAAAAATATTTAAATAGCTTCCTCTGTTAGCATCCTGAAACCAACTGTGGCCATGGTATAAAAAAACCATGCCTTCTTGTAGAAACCTTTTTCTCTTCCCCCTCTTTAAGTTAAACTTTACATTTCATCAGGAAGTAAAGTACTGCGTAACTTGAAAGCTCATGCATCAAAAATTGTGAGCTCACTCACTCATGACTGGGTAGATCTCTCTCTGAACTGTTTTTTTAATGATGCAAGCCTGATGCAAAGTCCTTTCTGTGAGAGAGAAGATAACTATATGTAGAAGGGGAAAGAACAAAAAAGACAAAAAAATAGACATTTTTTACCCTGAAATTGGTATTTTAACTGTACAAAAGAAGTAATTATTCTACTGTTAGTAATTCACCAACACGACCTTGCTATGAATAGATCTTCAGTTGTTTTATTCACTCTAAATCAGGTTTCTCCATCTCCTAATGATGGAAATGCAATCTTAATTTATAGCACAACTGTGTATGTGTTTACTCAGAAGTATGTCCCATTCTGTTCAATAGACATTTTTGGAAGGGCTTTTGTGTTTTTAACAGCCACATGGGAGGCAGACATTCAACAGATGAAGTTTTTTCCTTTATTCCCATCTTTCAAGTTTTGAATTTCTGCTCCTCATTTAACTCTTATCTGACCAGGAAAAAGGTAACAAACCTATCACAAATGATGAACTTGATGTATAAGAAAAATTCTGCAAAACTTTGCCTAAAAAGTTAAATATGTTCTTTTAAAAACACTGTTCTGAGAACTGATTGATGTCTAGGCACTGTCTGATGTTTCTGCTTCTTTAATCAGTGGAAACTTTTGTTCTGTTTTTCCACCCTACCCACTCTCCATCTCCTACATGTATTTGCACGTTTGCAGACTACTGTATACTATACTATGAGACTACAGCAGAAATTCAACTCAAAGTCAGCATCTTAGGAAATAGAAGGTTCAAAAATAAGTCACCTTAACGGAACGGTTTTGCTTTTTTCTATATATCTTTTGTTTTTCTCTTTGAAGAAGATGTACATGGGTTATGATGCCCTTTGTGATAAGGGTGGGTGTGCAGTAGAGTGGGTGTGCAACAGAACCTTTGGTACTTTCCCTCTTTAAATTGATTGATTTTGGGCTTAGACAATCCAAAACCCTGAATTCAAATAGGTTCTTCTCATTTGTCATCAGTCTTGAAAATCAGCATTTCAGATTTCCATCTGTGGAAGAGAGGAATGATTCTGCAATGTGATAGATTTGAAGAGGACCATTTTATTTGACAATATTTAAGCATGTGGACTGAGTGCAGATTCTGCACTAGATACTATCCTTACTCTATGTGAAAATGATTTTTTACAGTAATTAAAGCTACACACTTCAAGGAAGATACCCTCCCCCACAGGGCTGTTGTTTTTCTAATAAATATACCAATGTTTTATAAAAAGTTAGATGCAACAGTTAAAGTGGATTCTGACTTCCCCTGGAACTGCTTCCATTCAGAATAGTCTTGTTTGCTTACAGTTTGCAGTTTTACTACAGATCTCATACAACAAAACCGGGCTTTCCTGTGCCCTCTGTGACCCCTATTACTGTGCTTTGTTAACATACATTCTGAGTAGTTCCTAACCACATGTGAAAGATAGGACTCTCATACAACCCACAGCTAGGAGCAAAAATGACAAAAGAAATTACTATTAATTTAGCTGGGAGAGTTGACATTTAATTTAGCCAAATGAGCTACTAAAATGATTTTCCCATAACTGTGTGTTGCTAACCTTATTCCAACTACAGGTTTACAACTATTTAGATACAAAAAGGTGTGTTGCATTGGTAAGATTTTTAAAAGTTAGAACTAAAATTAATGAATGTAATAGCATCCTATTAAGAAAAAGTCTTGGACAACACACTGACATTTTATTTCACATTGTCTCAGTTGTGTAGATTTGTCCCAGTTTTCACTACAGTACATGTTTTAAACTAAAATTGGTTGATGTGGAAAAAGAACTTGTTTTCCTGGAAACATTTAAGAACTTTCATGTGTGAAATTTAATATATCTCACTAAAGAACTGCAAGAAGCTTTTAAGGAATGTAGTAAGCTCAAGCTCCAGGGGAAAAAAACTTACTGTTTGAAGATTGGTCAATGGAAGCTACTCCAACTGTTATTTTTATAGAGTTCAAGTTACCTGGTACACCCATTTGTCAACAACTTTGAGTTATAGCCAAGCAATATTTTACAACATTTGGTCATCAAAGTAAACTTATACTACCTATTTAACTCTTAAATTGCCATCTGCAAGAATAATATCAATATACTGCCATTTAACCAATTTTCTGCAAGTTCTTTTTAAACGGAATAAGGATATTTTTAATCAATATTTTAGAAGCATTATATTCTTAAAATAAGAACTAAAACAGTACTGGAGAAGAAAACAAAGTCAATTTGAGAACAATAGAAGAATGATATATTTTAAAGTAGGTAGAAATAATTGATCAATACTTCATTCAATAATATTGAACCTCATTTTCAAACACTATTTTCAGGCTCCAATTTGCAGTTTAAGAGAGGGGATTGAGTAGAGAACTAAGAGAGACGTTAAACTGATTACTTCATATTATTCTCAGTTATAAGCAACTAGCAATGAAGATTTAATCAGTTTATAATACAGTTTTCTTCACAGAATGCTAAATGCCTGTATGACTACAAAACTAGCTGTATGTCAAAGAACTATTTGGATCTTCGTATCTGAACTCTTTCTCCCACAGTTTGTGTCAAACTGTCATTCTAGAGAAACTTACGTAAATATATGTCCCATTGAAGTCCATGGGCGGACTTGCTTTCAAGTAAATATTGTTACCGTCGTAAAAAAAGTATGCACAATAAATATTAGCAAAGTATATAGCTGTGAATTCTAAATCAATTTCATCATTCAAACATTTCTCTCACTTTTTTCGTTTGCACATAATAATGAAGAATTATCCCAGTGATTACAGAAGAAATAAAAAGACCAGCTCTTAACACATAAGATAACTACTTGCATGAACAGTGTTCTGGATATGAAACCAGTATACCAATATTCATGAAATATAAAAATCTTTACTGAAGATATGTTAATTGTAAAAGAAACTAAGGATTCCCTTGGAGGAAGGGTAGCTTAAAAAATGTGAAAATAATAATAAAACCACGGAACTTTATTTTCAGAATATCAGAAACTATGGTTAGTTTAATAAAACAAACAGTAAGGCTGCAATGTTCCATCTACCTGAGAGTAAGTTTCATTGAACTTAATTGAAGTTTACTTCTGAAAAGAGACTAAAGGATCTTGCTACAGGACCACAATCTTAAGATTACTCACTTAAAAGTGAAATTCAACAGAATTGTCTTCTCAATAAACTTTTTAAAGGTTGGGCTGCAAGACTTTGCCCATCAGGTAACTGATGTTACCTGACACATCAGAATAAATTTTGTTTTAATCATCACAGTGATGAACAGTTTTACTGCAATAGGATTTAATGCTTGAATTAGCTTATTGTAGTCTATTAAATATATCTTCCTCATTTGCAAAATAATCACATGAGAAGCAGGCAAATTTCAATGTTACCACCATAAACAACAACAGAAAAGCTCAAATCAATTCAGGTACCTATGCTGGTTGTATCTAACATGAACATTTTTTCCATGTATAAACATCCATACAAATACGTGAACATACTTAAAGTTATATAAGCTTAATTACAACCTTCATTAGATCTTAATGATTTGTGGGTCAGCCTGCTTCTTTGATATTTAGGAATTAAATGACTATTACAACCTGTTTCTCAGACATCTTGATCAGTGTTTAAGACAAACTTTACTTTCTTATCAAATACTTGAGTTAAAACTTCATCTCTATTTCTGTGAAATCAACTAATACCAAGAGTCTTTGAGTAACCTGTGTGAACCTAATGTAGACATGCAAACAATCATGTTTATTTAAAACATTGATTTTTGTATGGCTTAATAGCAAGACTCAATCAACACTACAGGCAAATAAATTACCAATATGAATATTGCTCAGTGTAGTAGATTTCCAAAGTAAATAGAATATCATATGGTTTGCTAAAATGAGTCAACTGACCATTTGTATTTATTCCCAGTTTCTTGGATGCTCTTATGTTAAAGTTATGCTATGCAGACAAGTTGGAAATACAAAATACCTGTTATTTGGTTTAAAAACTGCAGTTATTTGAAAGTTCTCATGTTTAAAATCTAACATTGATAGTTATTCCAAACAGTCTCAAAACAAAACAATTATATGAATTATACAGAAAAAATGTGGAAGACATGTGATAATAAGCAATAAATATTGTAGTGAATTTGCCAAATGTTCTCTTTATAGTGAACCTACTAGGAACTAAAATTGTCACTGTTCTGTCAGAAAGGATTTCTATATCCCTTTGAAAGTTGCATGAAAGGCAGAAATTCAACATATGAAGCTTTGGGGAGGGAGAAATATTGTTCTGCATACAAAGACACAGAAGCCTTGCCAGGAAAAGATAGCAAAGGCTCTTAAACATTTATTATCAACTTAGCTGAACAGTCCCCCCAATTCAGCTGCAGCATCTTCCTAAATACAATTACTTCCGCAGCCAGTCTTGAAACCCTTTCATTTCCCAAAACAAAGTCATAAAGTAGCTTTAGCTTTCTTCCTCCAGATATTTACAGGCACAGAAACCTGGAGTGTTTAACCTCACTCAGACTGAACAGTCCACAAACTTTCTGTGCTTCTCGTTATGCTATTAGCATTTTCTAGCAGATTTTACACATTTACAACCTTTTAAAACCAGAAACAATGCGGCTTCCAATCTATTAATGTGGTTTTTTTTTTTAAAGGAACCTCGCAGAGAGCTCAAGCACACTTGAACAATTGTGGGCGTTTCCTTGTTAACATTTTTAAAGGAAGCCACAGCTCCGGCTGAGCAGCGGTAGGAAGAGGCAGTATTTCTCTAGAAATTCTCTTGAATATTGAAAAAGCGACCTATTCAAAGAACCTTCTCATACCGAGAAAAAGACATCAGATGGAGGATGTAGATCGCTAGTGAGATGCACGGAAGCGGTATACGAACGTGTCGAGAAGCCTGCCAAGTCAGACCTTTAGGCTGGTGTACAATTACAGGAAAGCGGCCTCCGCCAACCCTTCACCAGCCATTAAAGGGTAAAGAGGGAGGAATCAGAAGGAAGCCTCTAGGAGAGAAAGGAGTTAAGTGCATTCCTTTGCATTTCCCTCTATCTGCTGGTTTCCTCTATTTTTTTAAAGTAATAATAATTAGTGGTTTTTAAAAAGAGGCCCCGTAGGACAATCGCAGGAAGGAAACCAAGCCGCCCTCCCAATACAAACAAAAGAGATCCTAGAGATGCAGTGGCGTGAGGACGGCCCCCCCCCCAGTTTCGCGCCACAAACACAAGAGCGGCCGGTACTGCCCACAGTCAGTGAATGGAGAGAAGCGAGAACGAATCAGACAGCCGGTGGCGCCAGCGCAAACCAAGCTGCGAGCCCTGGTAGGTGCAGCTCTCGACCAATGAGACGCAGCCCTGTTACACACATACAAAGTCACATCCCCGGAGCTCACGCGCGGCGTACTACGATTACTATGGCTACTCCCATGCAAGCTGCGCTTGTGGCTGAATTGCAAGCTCGCTCTGTGTGATGAGGTTGGACCCGCGACCCTCCCCCCTTCCCAAGCCTATGCAGTTTCCACTTAGCGCTGCTCGGAAATCATTCGAAAATGTACCCGCTAAGGGGTTGTGTTTGTGAGGGTTTGGGGGGGTTTTTTTTTTTTGTTACATATATTTTTATTTGAGCAGCTGCTAGTTATTGTCTCTGGAGAAAGTGAGGGGGGGGAAGAAAAGGTTTGCATGGAATGCGGCGACGACACAACACAGGAAAAGGGAGGAAACGTGTCTTAAAACGGTAGTTCATGTATGAGTCAGCTGTGGATATGTTCAAGCCGATTAAATCTGTGTCCATGGCATGCTGTAGGAAGTAATACGTTGCGCCGAAGGCAGGATGGGGGCGGGGAAGGAAGGAGGGGGATAAAGCACCCGACTGCAGTGTTGACCAATGATACTTTTTCTAACATTTTGATAATTCCAGTGATAGGTTTTGGATAATCTCCCACTCCACGAGTTCCTGCAATTTCAGGCATCCATTTTCTCCAGCTTCCCCCTCCCCAGCCGCGTTGGAAAGGAGAGCTTTGTCGACGCCCTCCCTCGCACCAATACTTCTATATAGAGTGTCTTCTATACAGCCCTGTTATACAGCTAAAAGTAGAATGACTGTTCTCCATATTGCATACATACAGAATTCAGGGAAAACCCAACTCTGGAGGGAAAAATACATATATATATGTCAGAGTTCGTTAAATGAGGCCCAGGGCTCCAAAATGGCACACAACTACACTAGTTTCATCCTTTCTACTTCCTTCTGCTTTTAAAAAACTTATTTCTGAGTGTATTTTACTCTTGATTTTAATAACCTTTCAAAATTCTTTCCAGTAGTTCACCCTGGTTTCACAAGTATCAAGAGAAATGGAATCTTACAAAACCTATTCCCTCTCTCACACACAATTTAAGATAAATTCCTTTTTCAGGAATGCCACAATGTATGAAATTTATATCTGATTACACTGGATCAATCTCAAAAGGTGAAACAATTGTTATTCTGTGAATTGTTTCTACTAGAAAGTATAGTAAAAATTTAAATATCAATACTTTTTGTAGAACTTTTATTCTTGGGATTAGTAAGTAGTTATTTCAAAAGGAAATTTTGTAGTAGTAGTTATTTCAAAAGGAAATTTTGCCAATAAGGAGAGATTTTTTTTATTCCTGAGGAAACTTAAATAAACATACAACTCCTATAGGAAGTGATTCAAGTTTTTTAAAAATATTATAAAACTAGAGTTCTGCATTTTTAGCAGAAGGTATCATAAATTGAAACAGAATATTTGATTGGTTTTCAATTACATTATCCAAAAATTTTAGAGTAAAATTGAAATATTCTTTTTCTAGAATACAGGATATGCTAATCTTTAACATCAGAGGTACTTTTAAATTTCCTATTACAGTTCTCATTTGATTGAACTGGTTATAATTTCTAAACTTGCTTCTATTACAAAAATGAATTCATTACCATTTTCTTAAACAATTTGTAATGGCTTATTCATTTCTCTTTTTGGAAAAAGAGTTGACAACCTGATTTGAAACATGTTTGTTCAAATGTAATACATTCAATCAAGTCAAAATGGGACTTTATGGTAAATATATTTAGCACTGCACTGCTTTATACTTTTGTATTACAATATCAATTTGAAAAATCTTTTATTAAATTTGACTTGACTTTAAAAAATGTGTAAATCAAAGAATTAAAATATGAGTGCTAATTAACCAAACATTTGAAAGATATTAAGCTCTATTCCTATGGAAAAGTCAGAAAAGCAGATCCTATGAAGTCCTATTATTGGTAAAACTACTGGCCTCAAATTGTACCTACTAATTAAAAAGCTTTATCTTTATTCACACGTATGCTATAAGAAACACAAAAGCTGTTATAGAAAAATATAAGCTTCCTTCTACCAAAAATATACAGACTACAAATTGCTGAAAGTTTAACTTACAACAACAAAATTCTACAAATCAAAACCTACAGAGCAATTGTATGCATATTTACTCAGAAGTAAAAAGCCATTGTGTTCAGTGGGCCCTACTCCAAAGGAGGTGTGCATAGGATTGTAGCATTAATTTTATTCTAAAACAAAATTATATCTAACTAGTTTATAATTGAAAATATAAGTTCAGGAAATAATATTTGTTTTGGAAAAGTAGGCTATAACAATGCAGTTATGTGGGATAAGTTTCACATTCTTAAATATCTCTGCATCTAATTGTTCTCATCCAAGCAGCAATCCTGTTTTCCTTTTGTAAAGCTTATATATGTTTACACTGCAGCATTTGATGCTTTCTTACAACAAAAGTACAACTTAGGAAGACACTGAAATGCATTTATAATAGTTTTGCACTCTAAAATTGTTTTTTTTAAATTACCTGTTATAGGAGTAAAATCCCATTTACACAGAATGCATGTAGAGACTGTCACTATTAAGTAATAGAAGTACTTTACTATTTTCCGCAGGCATTATAATATATCCTTCCCCTTCCCAACTATGCAGTTGTATAAATGAACTATGCAGTAAGTATAAATGAACCCATTCACTAAAGTGAATTCTTAAACAAAACCTACTGGATTCCTATATATTAAATAGAGCTGGCTTTCATTTCCGTATCCTTTCTTCATCTTCAGGCAACATTTTGTTTGTACTGGAACCAGGCTCCACACACTCTAACCCCTCCCCCCACAAGCCCACCATTGTGCTCTTTACAAATGTTGAAAATTATGAATGGTTCCTTGAACCGAATGGGGGAGGGGAGGAGAATGGGGTGGGTGGATTCCTCTCTGCACTATGGTAATCTCGGGGCTATGTTGTCTAATCATTCCCATTTTCTGAACTAGGAACCACCATTAACTTGATTTAAAAGAAAAGGGGAAGGAAGCAGCTTTGGCTTGGGGAGGGGGCAGATGTCCGGAGAAGCACGCTCTTCTCTGCCCCTGAGCACTCCCACTTTTAATCACTCTTCAACTGGCCTCCACCCCTTTTGTCCTTCGATTCATAACGTTGGACGCTGGCGTCGCTGCAACCAACGCTCATCAAACCGCCAGCAATATTACTATGCAGGAAGGAAGGGGGTGGGGGTGGGAGCTGTTCAAGGAGACCCTCGTCTCTCTCTCCTCCCGTCCTCTCCGAGACCCTTCGGTCTTTCTCCGGCTTGCAGCCAATTGCGAACAAGAAAGCAGACACAGCCACCAAACACGAAACCGCAAGACAAAAGTGGTTGTGGCGCACATGGATCTCTTGGAGGACCAGGGAGGGTGGCGGTACGAAAATCGCCCCCATTCCCCCGCCCGCTCCCTGAGAGCTGTAATTGCAGTCTACCCACCCACTCACCAAAGACATTTTGCCAAGCCCTGTTGGGGCGAGGTTGCACAAGCGACCTACATGAGTCACCCCAACGATCGTGCAGGCGAATGGGTGGTCATTATATTACGCTTGGCTGTCTTCTTTCAATCTCTGCCTTCCACCCGCACCCCCCTTTGCCAAACGCAAAGAGAACCTCGCTTCTCCTGGCCTTGTCGGTAGGATTTCAATTGCACAAATCAGAGAGAGAAAGACTTTCGAGCACCGAGACGTTTCATGCGTTTGCAAAAGTGCGTGCGCAGAGCAACCAAACCCACAGAAGAAAGTAGTAAACGGGGAGGGGAGAGAGACCACGCGAATCAGGGCTCCGCGCCCACCAACCCCCCCCCCCCTTAAAAACTTGTCCTGGACTGCCAGAACAGCTTCGCTTCCCCCTCCTCCTTTGTGTGTGTGTGTGTGCGCGCTTAAATCTTCTGCTGCTATCTAATTGAGGCGTTGGGATTCCTCACGTGAGAAGTTGATTTGTAGTTTGAACACGTGGCTCATTCAAAAAGCCGGAATATTCAAGTGATTTCTCTCTCTCCTCCCCTCCTCCCGCTCTGAATTTTTTTTTTTTGGGAGAGGCGGTGCCTACACTCACGTATTGTAACATTTTCATACTCCGCCTGCTGCTGCCAAAGGGGCTTGGGGGCAAGACCAAAAAAGTAGTTTCCCCCCATCTCTCCTCCCTGGTTTGTCTTTTTTTTTTTTTTTGGTAACCATCCTAGTTCTAAAAGCGTCGTGATTTCCCTGACTCCCCCGGATAACGCAGCGAACCTTCAGTATTCCGATTTGGCATCGAGGTCTGTTTTTTTTTTTTTATTAAACTCCGGTGAGAGAGGGGTGGGTGGGGGAGGGACCGGCATAAACTGCAGTTGTGATTTTTTTTCCAGCCCCCCTCCTCTCTCGCGCGTTTTATTTTACTCCTTCGAGGGGGGTGTTGATTTTTCCCCCTCCCAGGTTTTGTTTTGTTTGCAAGACGGCGTGTGCGTGGTGTTTTGTTTTTTAAAGCAAAGCTCTATTTTTAATTAACGCGACGATGAATAAGCTATACATCGGGAATCTGGGCGAAAACGTGAGCCCGCTGGACCTAGAAAGTCTCTTTAAAGAGTCCAAGATCCCTTTCACCGGCCAGTTTCTCGTGAAGACGGGATACGCGTTCGTCGACTGCCCCGACGAAAACTGGGCTATGAAGGCCATCGAGGCACTTTCAGGTGGGTGAATTTCCCTCCCCTCGGCGTCTCGGGCTTAGCTTGCCTCTCTCTCTCCCCGTGCCCCCATCTTTCTAGGCGCCATCCTCTCCCTTCTGCTCGACCCCAAACCTAGTGGCTCTTCCACCCCCCACCCATGTTGCCCCTGAATGCTAATTTTGAGCACGGCCCGGAATCTCCCTCCAAGGGGAGATGTGCGGCCCGGATTGTACGGCTGCACTTATTTCGGAGATCTTGAGCGGCATAATGTAAGGCCTTTATGGGGTTGCGGCTCCGTTAGCCTGAGCGACCTGGGTGGCTGGATCCTCCTCCTCCTCCTCTTTCCACCCCCCCCCGCCCTATTTGCAACTCATAGGCACGCTGGCAGGTAACGCGCAAACAGTCGGTGTAAAGCTGCTTCTCCCTGCGCAATGGAGAACCAGGCCGCCACGAGGCCGTGGTACCTCGGAAAATCTCCCCTGTTATTCTTCAAAGACCAATAATAATTCTGCGGCGGAGCGCCAGGCAGCCGACACCGGCGTTTGCGGCATATGGAGAGGGGCTGAGGCGCGCAAAACACTGCCCGTCTCGCAGAAAAGGGAGGCATACAACACACAGAGAGGCGGCGCGCGCGCACGCCAGGGCCTAATCGCCAATTTCATCGCGAAGGGACCTGCAGATCTCCACACGCGCACCCCCTATTTCTTTCCCCCCCGTGCAAAACTGCGCTCCCCCCCCCAAGCGGGTGGAGAGGAGAGATTCTTCGTCACTCCAAAGGCCGTTGGGGGATTATATTAAGAGGAGAGGATTTTGCACCGAGCACAGAGCGTGCCTCGGTGGGCGCAACATTGCGCGCCCACGGAAAGCCTTACTAGCAGAATTGTGCGTCCCCCTCTTACTCGTGTCAGGAGCTGTGCCACCCTCCTGGAACTCTCCTCTCGTTAGATGTTGGGTGTTTAAAAGCACAACGCACAAGCGCACCTTTCTTTAAAAACAAAAACAAATCCACCCCCCCCGTCCCGTTGTTTTGCCCTTCTCAGGGGGAGAGGTCGAGGCCTTCAGGCCCACGGTACGGCTGCACCTGGGCTAGCGTTTATTTCGTTTTCCCTGTGGCTTTCACGCAGCTAGTGGGCATGCGGTTCCCCTAGCTTTTACATCCTGTTTTTGTGCGAAAGGCAACTTGGCGGGGTGACCGGGGGAGGTTCGTTCGCCTGACTTCTCTGGTTTGGGTCTTGCCTTTGCTCTCCTCCAACCTCCACGGGGGTGGGGGTGGCGGCAGCAGCGTTTGCCCTAGTGGGTGTTAGTAAGAATAGGCAAAGAGTGCTTTTGCAGGGACAAAAAGAAACCGCGTGGGGGGGGGGTTCTGGTTTCCACTCAGAACCAGCAGTTCCTGTTTCCTTCGGACGAGTTACAGAGGCCTGTTAATCTCACGGGAGCTATCCGTGTTTATGTGTGTTGCATTGCATGTTAAAGAAGAAACGATAAACACACTTCCTTTCTGAGAGAGTTGACTATTTAGTACGCTTTCCCAAAGCATTTATCTTGGAGCTGACTTAATTGAAAACCAGCTCTTTGGCTTTGTGGTTGCCATTTCCACCATGTTTCTGTTGCTGCTGTGTAACTTTTGGTGAATGAGCTAATGCCTTGCATTTGATTCCTGCCCTGTTTTATGCAACGCACATTCAGTTTGGGAGGGGCCCTCGATTGGGGGTGGAGGAAAGAAGCACATAACTAATTCTAAGTTGAGTTGTATTCCTTTTTGCAGGTAAAGTTGAACTGCATGGTAAACTCATAGAAGTTGAGCATTCAGTTCCCAAAAGACAAAGGTAATTCATTCCTTTTTGTTCTCTCTTTGAATTGAAAGCTTCATCATTCACACAGGTTGGGAGAAGAAGGTTAATGTGATGCTTAACAACCTAGTAGTTAAACATGATCTGAGCTGCTCATTACTTTGTGATAGTCAATAATATTGGTTTTGTAAGGAGTGCTGTCAACATTGCTGTGGGTCTGTGGAAAGCGAAATCTCCACTGGCCATGGGGCCAAACTCCAAATAGGTTAAAGGTTAATTTTGGGGTGATAGAGGAATACTGTATTAAAATATGTGTTTTGGGACTGTAGGATATAACTTCAAGCATGTTGCACATCTGTCTGTTTTTGAGGTTTTGGTGGAGTTGAAGATATTTCTTTTGTAGAGACAGCTTTATTTGTAGAGACAGCTTTTGTAGAGACAGCTAAATGGATATATACTTTTATTAGTAGATGATTCTATATCACAATGGAGGAGTCTAATTTTTTTCCTCACGGCAAGGTACTGTTTGCACATGCAGTTGTTAGTTTTGTGTGTGTATGGACTAGTATGTAGAGAGTGCTTGAATTCATGTACCAAAGCAATTATAAAGTTGGCTGTAGCAGTTGAGTTTACCTTTTATTTCATAAATGGTTGGTTATAATGCAGTCTGAGTTGTCCAGAGAACACAAGCAAATGTTTCACATGCTTGTTTTTAAACTCTTCCTGTTTCATACCCAGACTCAAATACTGTTCAGATGAAATGGCCTTTCTTAAAGGGACATGCATTTTTATGTCTATCTACAAAATATGTTTAGAAGTATTGCTGAGTGAGTATCTGGAGAACTAAAAGTGAGTAATTCCATAATGCAGTATAGGAAGTTCAGTTGGAAGTATTGTATATGATTGTGAGAAAGAGACAGCAAAACTTTGAAGGAAACTTAATCTGAGACTTCTATGGCATATGC
Organism: Lerista edwardsae; assembly: GCA_029204185.1. Classification (NCBI taxonomy): domain Eukaryota; kingdom Metazoa; phylum Chordata; class Lepidosauria; order Squamata; family Scincidae; genus Lerista; species Lerista edwardsae. The sequence goes on from JAJKFI010000009.1 coordinate 11,538,592, forward strand.
TATAAATATATTTTATGTTTTTGGGGGGGGTATGCTGTAGTTAACATGTGTTTTCATGTATGTTTGACAAAATACGTCTGCACTGAAAACATGGGTTGCTAGCTTTTTTACTGGTAGTAGTAAATTTATTGTTTTTAATTAATTTTAATAATTTTAATGTTTTTAATTGTTTGTAAATGGTGATTTTATTGTATTTTATTGTTGTAAGCCACCTTGGGTGCCCATGGGGCAGAAAGGCAGGATATAAAATAAATAAATAAATAAATAAATAATAATAATATTGTGTATCTGGGTACTAACTAGGAATAGTCAGCTCTTATGTGTACCATATAGGTCTTTAAAGTACCTTCAAATGCTTAACAAAGGCTAATAGTTCTTGTTGTGAACTGAAATTAACTTAAAGCCCATTGAAAAGTGTGTTGCCTACTGAAAATTATTTTAATGCCCTGAACAATCAATTAAAAATCTCACAGTAGACAACGTAATTGTTTATCTATATTACATTGGTCCTCCTTTTTTGAGCAGTGATCAAAATATAAAATCCTAAAATTTAAATTTATTCCTGATAAGTAAATTTATTCACTCTTTCTTACACTTGCATTTATAAATGCATTTATAAATGCTTACCTGTAGTAATGCTTACATCAAGCATCTAGTTTACATCAAGCATCTAATTAAGGAACAAATATGTGAAAGTTTGAAAATATGTGAAATTAAATATGTGAAATTAAAGTTTGAAAGCATTGTATAATGCTGTTGAGAAACAGCATTTTCTGCTGAAAATGTGCTAAAATATGTCCATGACAAAGACATTCCTGATGGAGATCAGTTAATAGCTTTCAGGGTATAAAACCATGTGTTTTGTAAACTTGGCAATCTCTTATATAGGTGCTAAATGCAGGCTGCAATCCTAGTCACACCTGAGAATAAGTTATACTGAACTCCATGAGACTAATATCCTAGTAAAATGTATAGGGCTTTAAATAATGGCCCTCAGTAAAGCCATTCAGCCTAACATTTTGAAAATGCAGTATCCAGTTCTACTTACTGAGTAAGAATTGACTTTCTGTGAAATGGAGCTATCCTATACTGTTTATCAATAGATTACTCAAACTGGGTCTAACTTAAGAAAATATTCTTTGTATAGAGCAGTCTGTAAATTGTTTACAGATGTTCGCAATATTTGGGTAAATACACTGAGAATATCTGTACATCAAAAATATATCTAGTAAGTTGTTATGCTGACATTTTAGGTTAGCTTTATCATCTTTTTAGATAGGCAAGGGTGTGTGCCTTTGGCACCAGTAGGTCTGGGGCTGACTTGTTTGGATAAAGGCTTCAGTTGGATTAAAAAAAAGTAGTTGGACAAATTAATGTGACAGAAGTATTAACCAGGAAAAACAGCAAAGTCAAGTTAGCCACATTAGTTAAAATTCACAGCTTTTTTTCTTGAAAAGGTTCAAAGGAATGTTCAGAATAATATTTATGTGCTGCTGAGACCTGATCCATTTAAAGATTGGTTTCAGCTAAAGAACATGCTATGTACATATGACCCTTCCCCCTCACCCAGCATAATGAGACCATATTCTAGGTAGAAACAGGCATGTTGTTATCCATGTCCCCTTTGGTGTAATGGTGTCAGGATTTTTTCCAAAGCTAAATTAAATTCAAAAGTAATCCTCGTAAAATTATGCCTTGTTTGTTAAAGGGAATTTTAAGGCCCTGCAGTCATTGCATTCTAGTAGGTGGCACTTTTAGACAGAAAGAAGACACACCCACACTTGCAAAAGCAATCTTTATACCTGCTGTGAAAGGTTAGAACTATGGTGCTCTAGAATGCTCATTGAAGTCAAGACAGATCAGTGTTGGCTGTGTTGTGGTTGGATTGCATAGAGGGGGCTTGGATTCTCCAGCCACAAGACTGAAAAAAAGAATACTTAGACTGCAATTCTGTGCACACTTTCTTGGAATAAGCCCCATTGAACACAGTGAACTGATTCCTAAGCTTGCATAGGATTGTGCTATCGAGATGGGGGTGGAGAGGAACAAACTGTTTATACTATGGTTCTAACCAGAAGCTGATTTTTTTTACTTACCATGAAAACCCTAAGGGAACATGAAAGGAATGTAGAATTTTTGCATTCATAACCTTGTGGATCATAGGAAACTGCTACATATTTCATAGAAACTTAGATCACTTCATTCAAAACTTGGGAATGGCATTGTAACAATGCTGGCTGCTAGTTACGCATTACAAAAGAATGTGGAGTATTCTTAGTTGTGATCATTGGTTCCCACACAGTTTTGGAAAAAATTATATGAAACAAGATAGAACATGCACATTGGGAAAATTGTATGCAAACCTTTTAGTACTCTCTAGCTTACTGCAGGAGCAGCTGTTACATTGAGGAGTGATATACATACTGAGGACTGATTATTCAAATAGCACTGATGTCATTCCTAGTGTGATGGATAGTTTGGTGGGGGGATGGGCAGGGACCTGACACTGACCACCTGGGGGCTGCATATTGACTTGTTCCTTGAGCAGAGAGAGTATTGTTTAATTTTAGGTGAATAAATGCCAGGAACCTGTACCTTTGCAAGATTCTTGGAAGTTCCTTATTGGAAGTTAAATGTTAATCTACTTTTATGTAGATTGAAATATTTTAGGTTTCAAAACGAAATGGCATGTCTCCAGTGCCACATGGAAGAAATGGTTGGTTTTAGGAACTGTGTAGCAAAAGATAATTAGTACTATGCATAGTATGTGTACTATACTACACAAGGTAGAATCTTTCAAATTTGGATTCTTGAAACAGTAGATATAATATCACAGTTTTGTAAAGGAGGCTACTGAGCCTTAGCATCCAGTGGTGGTTTGGAAACATAAGAATGAGCTCTGGCAGATGGGCAAATTATGAGATGTACAGATAGATTTTTGTGCATTGTACAGCTCTTTGTTTTATGTGTGACGTCAAGTTTTTGTTTCTTTGATTCTATGCTTTTTATGTTCTATATCAGTGATGGCGAACCTATGACATATGTGTCAAAGGTGACACGCCACAATGTTTTGGGTGACAAGCCAGCATTCACCAACACCCAACAACTGAGATTTCTTTGTAATGATTTGATCTTTTGTAACGATATTTAAATGGTTTGATTTTTTAAAAAAATATAATGAATAGCCCCACACTTGATTGGACTATATACTTTTTCAATAAATGACTATGTAAATAATTATTTCTCTTTTGTTGGTGGTGGGGAGTGACATGCCAACAGAGTCAAGTTAAGCATTTTTGACACAGCAAACCCAAATGGTTTGCCATTGCTGTTCTATACTAATGCAATACTTGCAAAATATATCAAATTATGTATTGGATCAATTTAAAGCCGGTGAATTGCAAAAGCACAGGTAGTTTAATATTCAAATGTATAGCTTCCCAATGCTGAACATAGACTCCACTATCTAGTGTTATTAAAAGTACTTCTTAAAAAGAAAAGTAGCTTATTCTTAACATTTTATGTAAATCTGTTTAAATGTAAATACACCACACTTTCGTTTGTAATATAGTAGAAAATAACATTTTAAATGCTTTTTTGTATATTAACTCAGTGTAAAAAGGGTTCTAGACAGTTCTTGATAAAGCAAGTCTAATTTTGTTAAGTCTCTGCTCAGATCTTGTACTTTAAATCCCTTGATCCTCGAGTATTCCTCTTGCTAACTGCACTAAAAAAATGATGTCCAAAGATGAATTCAGCCCTAATGCATGCATGGGTTGGAATAGAATGCAGTAGCTTTGGTGAATGCAAAAGTGTCACTAGATCCTGTTCAGAATGAATTATGTTCACTCACAAACTCATAAAGAACTAAAATGCAAGATTGTCAAAGTGTTTAGTCATTATTCGCAAATGACGATTCAGGAGGTGATTACCAATTACAGTTACTCTTTGCATAAACCCATAAGATGGGGCAGGTGCCAAGATAGACAGCTGATGGGTATCTGCCCTTGTGACTGTGAAGGCCGAGGGTAGGTTGAAGTACTGGGAAACTGGTTTACCCTTCTAGAAGAGAGCCATGCATAGCAGTACACTACGTTTCCGTGTGAGGGAAACTGTCATACCATAGATTCAGTGACTGCCCATGGCCTGGGCATGCATACTTTCTCTTCACATTGGAGGGTGCAGAAGGCAGTCACTATGCAGTGTTGCATTTTACTATCTAGGTTAACAGAGCAGAGCACTGTGCGTGCTCTCTGCAGTGGGCCTAGGCCTGGTTACTTATAGGCAATTTTTATACTCAGTTGATGGGGTCTAAATTGGCTGTGATTACCTAGGAAGAGACCTTGAGGTCATAGTAGATGGCTCGGTGAACTAATAAGTGCATTGTACTGTGGTAATGAAAAGCTGCAGAATTTGTTAGGAATGGCTAGGCAAGGAGCTGAAAATAGCAAGTATGAGTGGGGACCTGAGTGGGGAAATGTTGTGGAAGGTGGGAAGGACACGGTAAGGAACTGCCAGTTGTTCTCCTCTTCTTGGCTCAATGGAAAATTGCCACCTAGATAGTATCTTTGCTTGAGTAGCTGCCTCATTGTGTGCCTAGTCTGTCCCTCCTCATAATTTTTAAAGGTGTGAGAGGGAATTACCTTGAAATTCTTCTCTTGCATGTAGGTTGACTCTTCCAGTGATGCTACTGAGTTTTCTACTTAGGAGCTCATTCTTACTAGCTGTTGTGATGTCTGTCCTCAGAAAAAGCTATAAAAACGTAGACAGATTTATTACAGCAGGTCTCTTAAGTGATTAATATAAGTCCTTATAACAAAATACTTAACCTCTGTGTTCAAAGAAAATATCCCCAATCACCAGTTATATAGGGAAAGAACAGTGTACAGGCATGTCCCAGAATCCCCTGGGATTCTGTTCCAGACTCCCCTGTGGATACCTGAAACAGTGGATACTGGGGACATCTTTTTAAAGATAGAACATCTTTGGTTTTGCTGCAACAAGGTAAAAAAAAAGATTGAATGTTCTATCTTTTTAATAGGCATCCCAGTATCAATGGATAACTAAAACTGTGGATACCGGGGCATGCCTCTGGAGCTATCTTCATCATGCTCAGTCATGTATCCCATGAGTTCTGGGTGAAGTCTGTTTTAGGTGCTTACTGTTGTTGATGGATATTTGGTGTGATACTGATTGCTCATTCACTTGTTGGGCTTGTGTTCAAACTATTGAGTCAGTGAGCTGTGCCAGTGGTTCTCAAACTGTGGGTCGAGACCAATCAGTGGGTCGCAGAGCAGCTAAATTGAAAAGAGGGGATGCTGGAAAGGGGGGAGGGCTGTGTGGTTGTTTTGTTTGTGTCAAGGTTGTAAATAGGCTTTTTTTCTTTCTGGTTCACTTTGCTATTGGAAAATGGCTGAGAAGAAACCAACTTATTGCTTCATTCTCAGAAAGCAACAGGTTCTGGCATCACACTGATGGTACTTCCAGCCTTGACATCACTTCTGGTGGGTCCCAGGCAGACTGACATTCTAAAAAGTTGGTCCTGGTGCAAAAAAGTTTGAGAACCACTGTACTGTGCTGGTATGTTTGTGCTCAACAGTGTTTTGTAACACCAAAACTGTGCTGCATTGTGAACGTATCCTGCATGTTTGTTGTAGTATGGTAAATTCTCCAATCTTCACTCTAGTATTTGAAACTTGTAGTTTACTGGGTCGAGATCAGGATACTGCAAAATCAAAATAGATATGCATATTTCACATTTTTCATGTTTTCAGTGATTCTGTAGATACTGTTGACCTAAGTGACCATTTTGACAATTTAGAATAATTGAACTGAAAGGGGTCTAAAGGCCTCCCAGGATTTTTTGCCTATCTGCTCAGCGAAGACTGTAAGTTTACTCAACTAAGAGTGGGTGCATTTCACCAAGGTGTCTACAGAGCATGTGTCCTCAGTTGGCTGAATGAGGTGTTGAATTTCAAGACACCCATTTTAGTAAAACAGTGACTTGTGAATGTGCTGACTTCCTTTGGGTTGCATTTGGTCAACTTCCTTCTAATGAAGGAGTAACTTGTATTGAAGCTGCCTGGTATAAATACATACACTAACACGCTTGTCGGAATTGTTTGCTTATTGAGATACTATGCAAAAGTGATGTTCTAGAGAGGATTGTGGCTTTTCCCTGTATGCATGTTGAGTGTTAGTGGATATATAATCCTATATTTCCCAGAAAAGTAGAAGACAACAAACATGGGCACAAGGAATATTCCAGTCATTACCTCACTCAGTAGAAAAATTAACTGGTTGTCCCAGTGGAGTGTTCACTTGAGCTTTCCGCTGTAAAGTACTTGCAAAAGCTAGTGCTAAATTTTCCAGGTTAATTTGGAACTGGGCAGTTGCTAGCCCCTCAGAACTTGGGCCACCTTGGGTCCCCTTCAGTGTGGGAGACGGGGGATAGAAATACAGTAAATAAACTAGGAGATAGCACTGGAAGCTCCATGTGGCTATATTCCTGGTTTGATACCTGTTTGTATGCAGTTAGCTGAAGCACTTCATCAAGAATTCCTCTTTAAAGAGAGTCTGGGGAGGCTGTGTTAGTGAATACTTTTGATTACAATTCCTTGTCTGTAGAATTTGTTTTCCTCCTTGGTCAAATAAAACATTCTTTAACCTTGAGGCACATGTATTCCTTTCCTATGGCTCATGGCAAGACAGCTGTGTGCAGATGCAGGCTATGTTCAAAGAGAGTATGATTTGCTACCTGTGGTTTCTGCATCTAGGCTGTTGGTGCGTTCTGGACTTTTCTCATCTTTTATATTTAATAGTTTTGTGTACAACCAATCATTCTATAGATAGACGATAAGAGTTGCAACCAACTAGTTAAAACAGTGCAGAACACTCTCCTAAAACTTAACAGCAACAATGAAAGCTTTTAGAGAAGCTTTACAGTGGGTTTGGTACAAGGCACAGGGAGTAGCTTTTTAGATATTACTAGCATTTCCTCAATTGTAAACATTTTTAATGCTTTCTTCCATATTGGCATTATAGTCCTTTAATTCTAGAAACCTAAAAGACAATTCAGCATAGTTGTCTGCAATGGCACTTGCTTATAAAGGCACTTACTTTATAAGGAATATAAAAAACACGTGGTGTTTACAATAGATTATCATTTTTTGTCTTCGTTTCAGTATACAGACATGCCCTGGTATCTGGTGGGGTTCCCTTCCAGACCCCATCATAGATACCTGAAACTGTGGATACTAGGGACACCTTCTTAAAGATAGGAGAACATCTGTGTGCGTGCGCATGTGCGCGCAGAGGCACAAAGATAAGAATTGGTAGCATTCGATAGTAAGCTTTTAAAAGGTTGACTATTGGGTATAATACGAAGAAACAAATCTGAAACTTACTTTTTGTTGGCTTTTTTTTGTTCTTGCTTGGGACTTCTAGAAACAGTCTAAGAGCTTTTCAGTGTAACATGTGGCTATGTGACTGTGGGGTATGTGTAAGGTACACATTGATAATGAGCAGTACAGGCTTGGTTTACACATGTAGCACGATGATGTGGAGGAGTCCTGAGATAGTCTATTTACACTGTAATTTCAGACTGGGCAGGGGATTGCATTTTTGAATGTTCTCCATGGTGGAAAAAGCTTTGCAGTGGGAAATCTAGCACAGCAGGTAGGAGTTGGCAGAGAATTTTTTGTTTTTCTGAAGTTGGTACATGGGAGTGAAAGAAAAATGCATCGCTGGTCTGCAGTGGCACAGTTTTTCTGTACCATTTCATTCAGCTGCATGTGTAACCCAGGGCGTGGTTATGTCATTTTTGCTGTCCATTAGCTTCTGTTCATTTTCAACATCGAAGTTGCATATGAAGTAGCATATAATAGCTGTTTCTTCTTGCTATGAAAAAACTAGACAGTACGGTGCTTATTTTATTACAAGAAACAAATTGCTAACATAATGGTGACAGATGGATGTGTATGCGGAGTGCTGCTCATACAGCAGTAGGGATATGGGGATCATGTGTGGAATTGTGGTGATACCAGAAACTTTAGTGTTGGGTAGGTTCCACCTGCATGTTTTTCACCTGCAAGTTTTCCCCCACCCCATCAACTAGAGAAAAATGATATACTGATACTTGATGTTCTATTTCAGCGGTTCTCAAACTTCTTAGCACCGGGACCCACTTTTTAGAATGTCAGTCTGTCTGGGACCCACCAGAAGTGATGTCAAGGCTGGAAGTACCATCAGTGTGATGCCAGAACCTGCTGCTTTCTGAGAATGCAGCAATAAGTTGATTCCTTCTCATTTTCTATTTTCTAATAGCAAAATGAATCAGAAAGGGAAAAAAAAAGCCTATTTACAACCTTGAGACAAGCAAAACAACCACACAGCTCTCCCCCTTTCCAGTGTCCCATCTTCCCATATTTTCAGTATGGCTGCTCTAGATGCTTCACAACCCACCTGAAATTGGTTCCCAACCCATAGTTTGGGAACCGTTGTTCTGTTTGGTTAATATCTAGTCTTTGATCCATTTCCAGGTAAAACAAAGTAGCTTTGACTGTCTTGAAACACTGATATTCTTGTATATCTGAAATGTATTTACAGCCTACAGTTCATTTTAAAATGATTGTTGCCCTCAGAAAATTAAAAGGCTAAATATTAGTGAAAATATTCTCTTTACCTGTTTGAACACTTATTTAGATATATAAACATATAATCAGAATCTTGAAGGCATTCATTCACTGTGCTTGATCAAAATTGGAACATAATGTTCATTATGGAAAGATCAATGTTTACACTTTACTGAACTGTTGGAATGTGTGTGTGGTTCTTAAGAAAACAAATTGTAATTACAGTAATTATTACATAACCTACAGTAAAGAAAATGGTTATAATGAGTCATGTTAATTTCAATATTGAATAAACATCCAGTTTTCAGTACATTTTTTTTTTCTCTTCCTGTGTGGCTGTTTGCTAGATTATGGTTTTTGGTTTTTTTTTTTAAACCAAAGTAGATGTTTCACTATACAACCATACAGGTTCTTGAACTATGAAAGATTTGTGATTAAATTAATATTTCATGTTTCAATTCTCCATCATTTTGATGGTTCAGTAGCAACACGGTTGAGTCCTTTAATCTCTGTAGTTACTATATGTGTTTAAAAGATGTGCAGTACTGTATATACAACTATGTCTTGTGTCAAAAAATGTTTCCTTCATAGAAATACCTTTTTAACAGCTCATGGTTTTAAATGGCAAAACAGTCTCTGGAATGTGCTTCTTTCTTTTGGTTTCAGAGTAACTTCCAGTGCATTTTAAAGTGCAAGCTAAGGTTTTGGGTATAGTGAAAATGCAGCTGTGTGTGTTTAAATCCCCCCCCCCCCGCAATTTTCTAGTTAGCCCTACATGGGTTTATAGCCTTGTTAACAAGAAATTAAAAATGTATAAGTGTAATACAGTTTTAATACATTTGATATTCCGTGTTGATTTTCAAAGCAGTTTTATATAAAACATGGATAGGTGAATATCCATTGCTGAGGAGCTTACAATACAGTGCTACTGCTGTATAGTTCTCAAAATAGATAGCGTGGAAGCTGACAACAATTTGATAAAACTACTGATAACCAGTGCATGCCATTGGCAAAGTGTCCCTTAAAGGGAGGCAAAATATTTCTATTTTAACAAATTAAGAATGACTTTTAATTAAAAACTGGCAGTAAATATATTGCAGAAATGATAGTTGCAGATAAAGGACATCATCTTTCAGTCAAAGTTAAGCCTTTGAGGATGCAATCCTAACCAACTTTCCAGCACTGGAGTAAGAGCAATGCAACTTCAAAGTAAGGGTACGAACATTCCCTTACCTTGAGGAGGCTTCCATGACTACCCTACCCAAACTGCAGTATGAAGCACATGCCCCATTGGCACAGCTGTGTCAGTGCTGGAATCCTAAATTGCTTAGGATTGCACCTTTCGCTTGTTGTATTACTCACATAAACTTGCAAATAAGCCCAACTGAAAACAGTGGGACTTGTTTCCAAGTAAGCTTCCATGGGAGAGTGCTGCTCAGTTCTTGGTTTAAGTAGCAGAGACCTTAGAAGCCCCATCCAAACCCAGATGTTGGGCCAACACTAGCTGCTAGAGTCGGCCCAACGGCAGCAGCGCTGCTGCAAGACTGCCAACCAGCATCCTTGCGCCAACACTGCTGCCACTGGGCTGCCACTAGCAGCTAGTGTTGGCCCAGGAGCACTGGCTGAAGCTCTGCTGGCACGGATGTTTCTGGGCAGGGGGAGGGTGGGCTAAGAGGCGTGCTGACCTAGGGAGAGGGGAGTAGTTGGGATGTGGCCTTTAGGTTTAGGCCACATCCAAACCCCCGTCCCCAAGCCATGTGGCCCCAATTTGGGCCATGCGCCTTGCTTGCTAAACAGCAGGCGCTGATCTGAGCAGGCCCATCAGGGTGGCTGGCGCCTACCCTGGGATGAGGGCCCCATTCTCAAAATGTGAATGAAGCTGGCTACCAGCTTTGTTCATGGAGTCGGGCGGTTAGGGCTGCTCCAGATGCATACGCGCCCCTGAAATGCAATCAAAGCCAGGTTGCCAGCTTCACTCTTGTTTTAAAAAAAAACAGGGGCTGCTGCCAGTTGGATGTGACCCTGGCAGAACATCCTTCAGGACCGCTGTGTGTATGGGGTCTCCTGCTGCCCAAGGGTAATGCAGAAAAGGACTGATAATTTGGATATAGTTAAGCCTTACATTGAAAGCTGATTTTTTAAATACTAAACCATATTGCAGGTGATACTTTGAGGTAATAGTTTCCTCAAAACTTCCTTAAATACATTAAATGCAAGAAACAAAAGGCCTGTGTAGAAATGAATGCTTTTAAACTAAACAAGTCTTAGCAATGAATAGGTGTGATTAAAATCCATGCTTTAAAATTCACACTAATGAATGAATTCACATTTATTCTGTTATTTTAAAGATACTTAAAGTAATACACACAAGTATTTGCTGTGAAACATAGGATATATTGCTGTGTGCTTGCTGTACTTTATGAAATATATTATGTATTATTTAGATTTTTTATTTTTATTTGTTAAATAAAAAATAATTTTAAAAACAGTATTTGCTGTGAAACCTCAGACCCTCACTCACAATGCAGCAGTTGATTATTTTTCTCTGTCCTCATTTAATAGTCAGACAAGTGTATACTCCGTGAGAGTTAAAATTATTACTAAGATTTAACTATTGAAAAGTTGAATCTTAAGAATGATAGAATTCATATGTAGGAACTTCTGGAATCAATAAGAAATTTTCAAGAAATTATTTACTATGCAAAATGCATTAATAGAAATCTATGTGCAATATAGATTTATGTGGAGATGAATTATAAGTGGTGGTAAAAGTAATCTCATATGGTCCCTTAAGTGTAGCTTTTTTCTTTGTTTTCAAGGGTAGCCCTGTGATTTTGAAATGGTGCCCTCTAACACTATTAGGGCAGCCATAATTACTCTGTAAATGACTTTCGTCTTCTAAGAAAAATGTGTGTCCTTAGCATGGAAAGTGGGTAGCACTGTATCAAGAGATGTAGTGTACTTGGTAGTTCGGTCTATGAAGCCTTTAAAGAATTTTAGAGCTTTAAGACAACCCATAAGATGGGGTTTTAAGATGTTTTAAGACAGTCCATAAGATGGGGTTCGATGCCTACTGCTCTAGTTGATGCCAGAGCTGATTTACAAGTCTGACCTGGAAGCTTTTATAGCAGTGGTTCTTAACCTTGTTGGAGGTACTGAACCCCGCATGTTTCATATGTGCATTCACTGAACCCTATGAAGTTGGAAAAATGGTTGTTGTTTTTCAAATTCAAAACATAGACATATATATTTTATTAGTGCACAAAATGAACCATGCATCAGATGCACATAAAATCACTGTGTTCAAAGAACAAAACCAACAAAACATGACTGTCACACAAAAACAAAAACATAAGTCAATGAATATTTACTGCAAATCAATGTGACTTTTGTTGTTGCCTTGTAGAGACAAGTTCAGAAATGCGTGGCTTCACCTTGGCAAGTGCCACTCTCATATCATTTTTGCAACAAAGTCTGTTCCTTTTCTTCATTTTTATGTCTACCATCCTCGAAAAGGATTGCTCGCAAAGATACGTTGTAACAAACGGTATGAGTATCTCAAGGGCTTTCTTAGCAATAAGAGGGTACGGTACAATTTGGTGACACTTTAACCTGAGCGGCGGCCAGGAGAGGAGACGCCGTGCGCCTGCCGGTTCAGTTTAGCCTTCAGAATAGCCTTCAGTTTCTTATGGTGAAACATTGAAAATGCCATAAAAGTATTGTGTGAATGCCAAAAGTATATTAATGCACCTGGCAACCCTGGAGAACGGAATGGACACATACCTCCGCCTAATCCCTGAGACTGAGTCACCGAACCCCTGGGGTTCGATCAAACTCGGGTTAAGAACCACTGTTTTATAGGGATCGTTCAGCTCTGTATCACCTTCTCTGTCTGCTGTTGCCATGAGGCTTTCTTGCAAATTTTCCTCTATAACGTTTGGTCAGGTTTTGGTGGTGACACTTTGGCTAAATTCCTGCCGCAGCATTACTCTGGCATGGGCCTCACTGTGTTCTTAACTCCTGGTAGTTGCCCACTCTGAGTAACTGCTCAAAGGAATGACTCGGGAATAATATTTACATGGAAACCCAACATAGAATTCAAACCAGGCAGATATCTTCTGGTGCTCTAAATATAGTTTGATTTCATAATGACTTTTCTAAGTGGAATTGTGAAAGTTAAGTGAAGGCTGATGCAAAGATGAATTGCAATGTTTCCCTTTCATAAACGCTTGGTTTGAAATGTCCTGCCAAGTGCTGAGAGAATTTTACCATGTGTCAAGAATCCAGGGAGTTGAGGGAGTAGGGCATGCTCCACACTGGCCATGTGATTTGGCAGAATGTTAGACAATTGACTTACCAAGTGGTTAGGTGCATACTGGTGGAAGTTTCACGGTTGGTCAATTTTATGTTAAAATATACCCTTTATGTAATGAGATTTTCTATGAGGTAGACAGTCTTGTGAGTGACTGTGGTGCAAGCAGAAATAGAGAGCTTCTAAAAACCTCAGATTGAATAGCCTTCTCTGAATAGCAGATGCAGGGAAGTGAAGGGGAGGTTCATGCTTTTCTGCTTGTGGGCTTTCCAGAGGCATCTGGTTGGCCTCTGTGGGGAAACAGGATGCTGAATTAGATGGGCCTTTGGCCTGACACAGTAGGACTCTTTTATGTTTACCTCCTGAAAAGCTGCCTTCTAGTCGAATTCTGACTTCTACACAAGGTACATCTACAGCATTTCTGAAGCTCCAGCTTCTGATTTTTTACACGTTCTTTTTTCCTTTACTTCATTACATTTACATTTATTTCATTTTCCTAAACAGGGGCTTAAAGACTTTGGGCAGAGTCTTTTTTAAAAGTCCCTTCAGTTTCAGTGTGCCTATGGAAGTGACCGCTGTTCAAGGAACTCACTCTTCTGACTCCCTCTCCTTTTCAGTATGTGGCACTAACATTCATTGCCACTAATATGTCATTGGGTCCAACCTAAAATATTTTCTTTTACCTTCTTTTGCCACATCACTTCTTTCTCTGCAAATGTGTCATCTATGCACCCAGAAAAACTTCATGTTTCCGAACTGTGGGTCATGAATCCTCAAGGCAGTGTTTTCCGAACTGTGGGTCATGAGCCAATTTTTGGTGGAATGTGAAAAGTTTCTGGGGGAAAAATACACATACATACTTATTGCAAGCACTGTTGCCCAGTTTGCAGAAGAAAATTGCGGCAGTGGGCAATCCATATGGAGAGACAATGCTCGTGGCTGAAATGCTAACCTGTGGTGTTGAAAAGCAGCATATAAATACTGTTTGATGATGGTGCGAGGTACTATATTCGTCATACCTCAAAATTAGAATGTTGCATTTTCTGATTTTTCTCTAGTAATTGGCATGCCATAGATCATATGTGAATCTGGTTTCAGCCTTTTGTCTGGCTTCGAAAACGCTAAGTGCACATCTTTCTCCAATTCAGCCTTCTGGGTACCCTGGAATGACTATAAAGGTCTACAGTCCTTGAATTCCATTTCTAGATTAGGTATAGTCTACACATGCATACTATATGTAAGGTCTTTAGCAGCCTTGAGACCCCGGTTATTATTAGTTAATAACATTGTCTTGAAACTGTTTCATGTAGGTCCTATTCTTTCTTGTATTGACAGTAGAAATGGACAGAGCTCCTCATGTGTAAAAAGGTTCAGGTGAGAATGTTTGACCTCATTAGGAAGAAGGTAAAAGCCTTACAAAGCAGAATCTCTTTGCTTCTCCCAGGGAAGGAGACCTGAGGGAAGGTTAATCTCACTTTGGTGCTGTAAGTATAGGAGATAATGGTAGTCCTGTTTAACCAATGGAAGGTTAAATGTGCAACCTTTTCTTTGTTTTCTCCTAAACTCTTGTCAGCCAATTCACAAAAAGGGCTTTTTTATTATTGGGAAGAGTCTCATTATTGGATTGGGAGCCTCCTGATTTGTAGTATTTTTTCTAATTGGATTTTTTGATTATTACACAGAGTTCCTCTGTACATTAGTCTGTAATTGAGGTATGTTAATAAATTTTGGGTCTATTCCTTTGTGTTTAGGCCTCTTTGAGGTAAGGGGCCAGAACTCCTCCCTCTTGAAAGGATGGAGAAGAAATTAAAGAGAACCCCATGAATTGCAAATTGCAAGCAAGAGGAGTTTAGCCCAGGAACTCCTTCTTGCTAAGGGGTTACCCCAAGGAAGGGTAAATTTTCCCTCAACCTGACATTTACTAATTTATTAGTATTAGAAATATTTTTAGTTAATAGTAATAGCTCTCTTGTCTAATAAAGCTATGTGGATCCTGATAGATTCTTGTTTTAAAAAGTGGGTCCTGGTACTAAAATGTTCAGGACACATTGCTTTAGACAGGATTTGTCATGGCAATGATCATATTGTAATATCAGTAGCATCAGATGCTTTGTATCTTGTAGTTCGCCCTTTTCAAATTGTTTTATACGTTGTTCATCGGTAATTCTACATTGTTAGCCACGTTGAGCATTTGCTTCTGCAAGGGAAAGGTGGGATACAAATCTTTAAAATGAATAAATAAAATTTGGGAGCAATAGACCATAAAAATTTTAATTTAAAAATGTACAATTTGTGTGTTTGGCCACTTTGGTTTAAGGCATTTGTTCTGGATTATCATACAGTCCTTTGGGTGGAAAACCATTTTTGTTATTCAATACAATATTCAGCATGTTATGAGTATCGGTAATAGCAACCCCACTCAGCTATGAAACTCACTGCTTGATGTTGGGCCATCATCAATCAGTGAATTTCACCATCACCGTAACCTACCATGACAGTACAGTAGGGGTGATGGCAGAGCAAACCTCTAAGAACTTTTTTGAGAAAGACTAATATAAAAATGCTCCTGAATTATTTTCATTATCAATTTACCTCCTTCAAATGGAATTACTTTTTCATGCTACCTGGTTTCAAGTATATTTTAAAAATAACATTTTGACTTTTCCAGAAGTTCGACAGAAAATTATATAAAATAGAGAAGCAAAGGAGACATGTTCAAGCAGTATGTTGTCAGTCAGTCAGCAGAGCAATTGTATGAGTAGAGTGATACAGCTCCTTGTTCTTACTAGTGCGAAAAAACTAGATTGATAGTTTTAAATTTCTAGTTTCTCAAGTACTAGGAGAAAAATGGCATGTGAAACTTCGTTGAAAAACTGAAGTTAATTGTGGAAAGATGATATAATACACATTTTGCAATCCATCAATATTGTCATGCGCCACTTAAAACATCCTATCAATTTTTAATGATTTGCTTTCAGTTGCATTTCATTATGAAAATTGGTAGGAAAATGCAAAGATACTTAAATATGAATTGTATTTTTCTCTATTAAATTTCTTCACTAACTCACACTTGGGAATTGTCCAATGAAGTATGCAGGCTTTTAGTGTGACAAGTTTGTCAGTTGAATTCTGGTATAATAGTGCTAACTACACACATTTGTAAAATTTGCAATAGAAAAACATAGAGCTGTGCAGTTAAGTTTGACTATTCACTATGAACAAGCTGGCAAGTTTTGGAAGCACCATACACTTGCCTTGTATTGCACCCGATCTTTGTAACAGAAAATGGTGCTCTTCCAGTCACACAGTAATTTGTACAGAAGAGCTTGTGACTTTTCTATGCTGTAAAATAGCATCGCGGGTAGAATGAAAGTGCATTGGCCAGGATCATAAAGGCACTTTGGACTTCTGCTTCATGCCACATAATAAGACACTTTTGAAAATGAGGGCATTTTCAGCAGTTTATTATTATAAAGAAGCAGTTTATTATATTGAATACTAAACAAAGACTTAGTATTCACGGTGAAATATTTTTATATCCCATTCAATATGCCCCCTCCCTCCCAAAAAAAAAACCTGCTTTGGAACCCAGCTAAAATGTATTGGTCATGATCCAATATGCAAAAAAAGCTTGTATGTGTCAGGCATGAGTTTTTATTTTTGCAAACAGTTCCCTAAGAACTTGAATAGGATGAAAAAGATAGCTATTTTCAACACTAGCTTACTTGTCCTGAGTCTACACTGCTGCATCTCCTTGTGCAATATGATTTTATTTATATTTATAGGATTTTTATGCTGCTTTCTAAAAAATCAAACTCTTTCCATTATGATTGTATGTGTATTTACCCCAACACTACAATTCTGCTGAAAGATTGTTCTAAATTTGTCTGTCCTAAGATAACAAGTGTAACTTACTGAAATTTGTCTGCTTTGAGTGAAAGTTACAGAAACATCTGACTATTCATTTTTCATTAAGTGCAGAAAATAATAAACATGCCTTCAGCAAACTCTATCTTTTAAAAAGGAATCCGATCTTTTTGTATCTACTCACAAAAATGACTTCTTAAATGCAAAACCAGAAATTCGTTTTCTAGATATATGACTGTTTAATTTAGACAGTGTATATTATCAATTACAATACTATTAGATGTATTCATTACAGGTGTAATTTAATGAGAGATGGTAGGGTGTTGCTGATAAGGAAACTGAGATAATACAAAGGTTCAATCAGCATGCTTTGTTACAATTATTCTCTCCAAAACTTTAGTTAGCGCCTTGTAGTCTAAGGAATCCTATTCAGTTTTTCAGTTAATTATAGAATTTCATTATGAAAAGAGAATATTTAAGTTTCTTCTAAGATTCTTGCTAGTCGCTACTGTCTTGTCTCATGCAAGTTATTAATAGTGTTTAAGCTTATTGGTGAAGTTATCTCCAAAACGTTATAGCACTGTTTCTCAAACTGTGGGTTGGGACTGATTTCTGGTGGGTCTTGAATGAAAACATGAGTTGTGGAAAGATCAGATAGCTAATTGCCTCAGGGCTTGAGTAGAGGCAATTAGCTATTAAAAAACAAACTGCTACCTGCCCTGCAAACAGCTGAGCTCCTGCAGTTTGCAAGGAATATTTCAGGAACTCCTGAAGTCTGCAAGCTTGTGTAAATATAGGGAGATAAATGTTTGAGTGTCTTTTCTGGTGTTTTTTTTCCAAGTCCATCAATGACAGTGGTGGTGCCAGGTGGAGGCTGAATTGCTAAATTAAGCCCCTCAAGCCCTGAGGCTATTCATTAGTGTTGTTCCATCAGAAATGGAGCGAGTTTATATGAAAAATAACAATAAATGAAGAGTGCTGTGGCTTTTTAAAAAAAAAATATGCCTCTGTGCATGAAAATATGCCTTGTACTCTCACAATGCACCTTCCAAGCAAAATTTTACATGAGAAACAAATACTAGCCTTTGGGCCCCCAGCACTGGCAGTGCACTTGTATACCAGTGCTGGGTGTTGTAAGAGCATGGTGATATGGCACTCTATGGTGATATGGCACTCCTGCGCTGGCAGTAAGACTTGGCACTAAAGTGACCATCGGTAAGTGTTGAGGCTTCCCAGGGCAGGGGGAATGTGGGGAAGGGGCAGAACTGGATGAAGGGAGGGCAGCCTGGGGAAAGGATTAGTCCCACAAGGGGGCAGTGACAGTGGAAGTCGGCTGCCGAATCCTGAATCATCTCCCAAGCCACAGAGGCTAACATGGGCCTCTTCAGTTCTGTTCCCACTCAGTAGTGCATGCAGATCTGAGTAGACCCACCAGGGCTGCCGGGGCTCTATATGGGATAAGAGAACCAATGTTCCCTTATCCCGAGGGGACCTTAGACTGTTCCTCTATCCTCCTGTATCCACTATGCTTCTCTATGCTCTATCCTCCTGTATTCACAGGATACAGCTATGGGCATTTTGGCACCGCTGTAACCCTGTGCACTGGGGAAGCTTAGGATTGGGCTGCATAGAATGTTCATGTACAGAGGCTATGAAACTTCTAAATACCAAATATTTATACCAAATATCTAAATACCTGGGGAGCAACTCCAGAAAAGAGCATTGCTTTTAAGCCCTGTTATGGGCTTCTTTGGGGCATCTGATTAGTCACTGAGAAGTGGGATGCTGGCCAAGGTAGACGCTTTGGTCTGAGTTCCTCTTATATTCTTGTAGCTTCTTACTGCCAGTTTTAAGAGGTGTGGTGCATGAAGACTTTTG
Source organism: Lerista edwardsae (assembly GCA_029204185.1). Taxonomy (NCBI): domain Eukaryota; kingdom Metazoa; phylum Chordata; class Lepidosauria; order Squamata; family Scincidae; genus Lerista; species Lerista edwardsae. The sequence goes on from JAJKFI010000009.1 coordinate 11,557,282, forward strand.
AGTTCTGTAAAAAAGATCTTATATTCTTGACTGAGTTTTATAGGTATTTCATGCATCAGTTAAAATTTATAGGAACATCTCCTTTCAAAAGGCCTTGCCCAAGAGAAATTTGTGGTGAGTTTGTCTATCTGCCTCATTGGCAAGATGCTACCATTTCTAATGAGCAAGGTACTGCATCCTTAAACATGCAGATTTCACCTGAAAATATTTTTTCAGCTTTTTCATGTTAACACAATAGTTCTACTCTGATCTTAAGTGATTTTTGTGAAAGGAAATTCTGCTGGCTTATAGGGACCATGTTAGCTGTGATGCATTCAATTTTGGGGTATGCGTGTGTCCTCTTGTAAAATCAAAGGGTATTCTTTGATAAATCTTTGAATTCTTTGAAAATCAAAGGGTATTGATTTTTTTTCCTGAATTCTTAGCCTGAGAATTTCTGGTCCTGAGAAAATGTACAGTATTTACTTAAATAATATTTGGGTCCTTGTTAATGTACACATTCCTGAAGACCCCACAGATTGTAGCCTCTTGGGCATTTGTTATCTGTGTGAAGAGGGATAAAAGGTGATGAGATAAAGAGCATGGCTAGTAATCCATTTTAGCCTTTGCTATAGTACTGCAAAGCAAATACGTTGTTTTCAAGATGAATGAGTGAAGGCTGGTGTGCATCTTTGAAACACAGGTGAGAATACAACAGCTGGTCAAGATCTGAGAAGCATGGAAGGAATTCAAGTGCTAATTAAACTGATCACAATTTAAGAATTAGCATAATCTCCACACAGAATCCATTTTCTGAAACTAAAAAACTAGGATAGCTCTCACGGGTGTAGAAAAAAGGCAATTAATACTGTGTTTAAAAATATGAAAGGTGAAGAAATATTCCATATGTCATTATAAAATGTACATTTTGGTGCTTAATGGGTTCTCTCTCTTCCTCCCTAGGAGTCGAAAACTTCAAATCAGAAATATCCCGCCACACTTGCAGTGGGAGGTAGGTATTTCAATTTTGAAGATACCCATTTTAAGAGGATAAATTGGTGTTCTGTTTCCCTCTTTTCTTTGTGCATTTCCCTTCTTGATCTCCTGCTTATTCAAATTGTGGACAGTGGGGTTGGGGAGGTGATTTTCAGGTTTGAATAACAGAGCCTCCCGAATTCTTGCAATTCCCCTTAATCCTGGATACTTGAAGATAAATGTATTCAAGGTTCTATAGTACATTCTTAGGTAAATTTCAACTTCCTGGTGTGTCTCTCTCTCTGACTGAAGGCTCATCTGTTCTCTTCCCCCCCCCCGAAAATAAACATTGGCATAATGAAAGCCTTTTAAAAATAGCAACTCTTTTTCATATAATTATTCTTCTGTCACTAGTTATTTCCATAGTAGCATGCCATAATTTTCAGAAACAAGATTCTGTAGTTCTGTAATAGCTAGATAGCAACAGAATTGATATGAAAACATGCCCTTTTTATTTGTGCACTTAATTTCTTGCTGCACTTAACCATAAGTTCCCTTTGGTGTAACTTGGCCAAAACAGTCATGCATTTCATAAACAAACTATTAAGATGCGACAGTAAACTTAAATGAGCCAAATCATAAGGGTAAAGGATTTGCACAGGTATAATAGTTTTAGATGGAATTTGTATACAGGTACATGAAAAATAAAGTCAGATCACTAAACCCACAAGCAACTGTAAAAGGGGGATTTCATTTGCTGTTGGGGGCAGGGAGGGAGACGTGATTTCCACCAGTGTGGGGTTCACAGAGAAGACCTTCTGCCTTGTTGCTAGTCTCGCATCTCTTGGCGCTGGAATGCAAGGGAGGTACCCTCCAGAACACCTAGTCACCATTTCTTGTGTGCAGCAAAGAGAAAATACTAATGTCACGGTGAATCATATCTGGTTCCTTTGAGACTAGGACCTGCTCAATACCAGATCAAATGAAAACGATATAAAGCATGAATGTTCTGTCTGAGTTAGTACTAGTCCAGGTTCCCAGTTGTTGTTTTTTCCCCAGGTGACCTGTAGAGTAGCTGTTCCCAGACTACATTTTCATGATTTGAGTTGCGTGTCCATCCCTGTTTGTATCATGAACTATTTTCTGTAACTTAGTTCTGGAACAGAAATGGCTCTTCCTGCAGGGAGCTCATACTTTAATTTATATCTATAATTGGATGTTTGAAAAAGGGATCATTGCGTGCTTGCTACTTACTCAGAAGTAAGTTATTCAGAGGTACCCATTATGTTCAGTAATACTTAAGCTGTAAATTTATTACTCACCGGAAACACACCGTTATCTCCGTCTATAACGATGTTCTCAATGTTTGTCCCCCCACTGAACCACTTTGCGTGCTCAACCTATGAGATATCCACCAGAAGTAACTGACAATGAAATCATTATTAGTTACTTCTAGATCGGGAGATCAGACGCAATGCGATAAACACTGGTGAGAGGTTCAGGGCATGTGGGAGGACTTTTTCGAGCATGTTGGAGCTCTGTCTGCCAAGCTGAGCCTCCTATTTCTGTTTGCCATGTTGCATTGCTGGTCTCGCTGTCCAGCAGAGGGGATCTGGGCCCTCTGCGGGTACCACCAGACACAACCTCAAGTACCACTTGGTGGTATGAGTGCCACTCGATGAGAAACACTGATCTATAATATATTGAAAAATTGGGTCTTGTAGAATTTTATCTATCCTGGGTAAATCCAGTTCTTTTAATAAAGCATTTAACAATACATTTTAACAATTCAGTTCAAGCATTAAATGTGCTTTAAAACATTCTAGCAAAAACTGTTACAATTGTAATACTGAAAATTTAGAACTGTGTTTTAATATTCTGAAGAAATCTTTTCCTATTGTAAATGGACATATGCAGTATAGCAGTGGCTCCCAAACTATGAGTCGGGACCCACCAGTGGGTTGCAAAATTTCAGGTAGGTCACAAAGCACCTAGAGCAGCCATATTGAAAACATGGGATGATGGAAAGTGCAAGGGCTGTGTGGTTATTTTGCTTGTGTCAAGGTTGTAAATACAGGCATGCCCTGGTATCCGCTGGGGTTTCTTTCTGGACCCCACTGGGGATACCCGAAACTGTGGATACTGAGTTTTTTAAAGACAGAGGAACGTCAGTGGTTTTGCTGCAACCAGGTAAAAAAAGAGATTTGTTTAATTTTGCCCTATCTTTTTAATAGGCATTCCAGTATCCACGGTATCCGTGGGTAACTGAAACCGTGGATACCGGGGCACACCTGTACTGTAAGTTTTTTCTTTCTGCTTCACTTTGCTATTGGGAAATGGCTGAGAAATAACCCAACATTACTGCATTCCCAGGAAAGTGGCAGGCTCTAGTGTCACAATGACGGCACTTCCTAGCCACAACATTACTTCTGGTGTGTCACAGACAGATCGTTGTTCTAAAAAGTGGGGGCTAAAAAGTTTGAGAACCACTGCATTATAGCAGATAACTCTTTGACTTTATGAAAGCAGCAATAAAGATTGCTTGGAAATGGCAATATGAAAAACAGCACATGTTGGGAGACTTTATTCCCTCTCCCATTAATGAGAACTGCCTTTGACATGAGAGGGGGAGGCGGAATTTCCTTCTACACCCAGCTGCCACTGTCTCAATCCAGGCAGCTGCATCTCCTTGCTCCTTACCAGGAAAAATTTTTATTTTCCTCTGGAGTATTAGTGATAGCACTTGGTGTCTAGAGCAGCTGAAATGAGGCGTTTAGAAGCAGGACTGTTTTAGAATGGCTACTTTTGTTAAATTTAGGATCCCACATCTTCTTCAAGATACCACCTCCCTAGAGGAAACCAAGTGGTCATTCTAGACACCCACTCTCACATCTAATTTTCCTTTTTTTCCAGTGAAGGGGAAAGATGTCCAGCTGTATTACTGTATGGGATGGCGCAAGAGGAAAGAATGGGACAAGTGGTTACAGCTGTCACTTCAGCCTACCTATGAAATTTCATACCCTTTTCACTTGTTCAGTATGATTTTATAGCAAAAGGTCAACTTTGAAACCAGAATTGAAACATGTTGGAATCTTTCATTTAGCAGCATGTTGAAGGTAGCCATGGAAACTAAACGTTTAATTTACCTAAATATATCCTTTATTAGTAACATTTTGCATCCTTAAGGCTAGTTCTGTTTCCCAAACATCAGTGTGTTAAGGTACTTCCCATGTGGCAAATTACAGATTCCTGGGCCCTCTGCTGAGTAATGATGCAAGGTTTTTTAAAATTATGACTTGGCTCGCTCTAGACTCCCTTTAAACTTGACACAAAGTTTCAAATTATGTACTTGAACAATCCTTTTCTGTGGGATCATATACGTGGTCACCTTAGCCATACTCTGTTCTTCAAGCATTTCTGAAAAATTACAGCTTCTTCAGACATTTAGTTAAAAACACTATTTAAAATGTCTCGTTTCTGGAAAGTTTGGGGGAAGGTTTTTATGTATTTCACATTTTTATACCGCCCTTCCTTCAAGGAGCTCAAGCTGGCTCTGTCAGATGTGGTTCACTCCCATCATAGGATTTTGGTGTTTTAAAAGATATCACTGCATGAGCCTGTAATATATATTCTGTTAACAGCTTTAATTGTGTGTAGTGTAGTATTTGGCAAGCTTCAGAGGTATGAAGATGTAAATGGTGGTTCAAGACTGCTCAATTTTTTTCCTGCCTTATCCTAACTGATTCAAGGTGTTGAATGTTCTGATAAAAAAAAATTTAAGTAACAGAGAACACTGGGCTTTTGACATATAGTGTAATGAATGTTCTTTACGAAGCTAAACGTTTCCCTTCTGACTCAAGATCAGTTCTGTGTAAATCCAAACCTTTATCATTCTATACTTGAAAAATTTGGTATATCAAATTCACTACTACTTCTGTGAAGATCGAGAGTACATACACCTCATAACTGCCTCTTACCTTTGCAGACATTAGAGTCACTTGGGCAGAATATTGGTGTATTTTTAATACTTAAGTGGGAAATAGCACTGTGATTCTCATTCTAACACTTCTGTGTGTATTTCCTCTAAGGCAATACAGTATATTTCATTACTCCTCTTTCAGTTCGCCTGTTCTGTCTCTAGCTTTGAGAACACTAGTGTATAGTAAGAGTGTATAAGCCCATCTCTGAGAAGAAATCATTAGAAGTCTTCAAAACCAAGTGTCATCTTGTGACTCAATTCTTAAGCTTTTATGTTATTTTTAAATGAATATGTATGTGATCAAGCCTGTGCTGTAACTTGAAGATATTCAATTGAAAACAAAGTTTATAACATACTAATGTTAATGAAAAATCAGAACCCTTTAAATTCTTTAACTATTACCATTCAGGTCCAATAAAGTGTGGTTCTTCTAGAGGTGTTGTCTGTAGTAGAAGATGTAATGTAGTTTTTGGTTGGGGTTAGTTGGTGTAGGGTAACACTGTTTATAACGCAATCAGAATTGGCTTTCAGAATCCAATGAATGAAAGTTCACAGTGTAAGACTGCAGCTTTTTGTGTGCAAGAAAAAGGCATCTGTGTTATAACAAGAGGAGGAAACCCAATTTAGACAAATGCTGGAGTTCCTACATAACAAAGGAATGACTTATTTTCTAGCTGGAGTAAATATTTATACAAATACACTTTTCTTTTCAGCTGCTCATCAGAATTGCTGTCGCACTACCAACTTGGCTAGAAATTTTGTTCTCATTGCCCAGCAAGGCTGTATGTGGAGATAGGAGGGCAGATGAGCAGTTTAGACAAAACCAGTTTGTCTTAAGGCAGAGTTGGAGGATGTAGTGTTTAGAAATGAAAAATAAAGCGTATAGAAGAGAGTGGCATTGCGAACTGGACACAGGAAATCAATTGGATAGCCAGTTAGTATGACGAGTGCTTGGAGAACTTAATGCATAATTAACGGCACCAGTTAGTTCTACTAGTTTTTCTTTTTCATATATAAATAGATGAAAATGTGAATCTTCTTGTGCTAATCTTTTGTATTCGAGACCAGAATGGTAAAAAAAAGAAAAATAATTTACAGTGATTTGGCCCTCTTATTTAACTTTTGTGTGTGTTCCATTTGTGATTTACTCTTGCATTTCTCCATTTGCCCATTGAATACAGATACAAATTGACTTACGTAGTGTTTCTCAAACTTAGCTTCAGGACCCACTTTTAGAATGGCAATTGGTCCAGGACCCACTGGAAGTGATGTCATGGTCAGAAGTGCAGTCATTGTGATGCCAAAGCTTGCTGTTTTCCTGAGAATGCAGCAATAACTTGGGTTATTTTTCAGCCATTTTCCAATAGCAAAGTGAATCAAAAAGGAAAAAAATCCTATTTACAACCTTGACAAAAGCAACATAACCACACAGCCCTTCCCATTTCCAGTATTACATAGTCCCATATTTTCAGGGCTGGCTGAAATTGGCTCCTGACCTACCTTCTTGTTGTTGTTCAGTCGCTAAGTCGTGTCCGACTCTTTGTGTCCGACTCTTTGTGTGCTCTTGCCCTATGGACAACAGCACGCCAGGCCTCCTTGTCCTCCACTAGCTTCCGGAGTTCGCCCAATTTCATGTTCAGCGCTTCGTTGACACTGTCTAACCATCTCATCCTCTGCCACCCCCTTCTCCTTTTGCCTTCAATCTTTCCCAGCATGAGGGTCTTTTCTAAAGAGTCCTCTCTTCTCATGAGGTGGCCAAAGTATTGGAGCTTCAGGATTTGTCCTTCCAGGGAGCAATCAGGCTTGACTTCCTGGAGGATTGATCAATTGGATCTCCTTGCAGTCCAGGGGACTCTCAAGAGTCTTCTCCAACACCATAATTCGAAAGCATCTATTCTTCGGCGCTCTGCCTTTCTTATGCTCCAGCTCTCACAGCCATACATTGCTACTGGGAAAACCATCGCTTTGACTATGCGAACCTTTGTTGGCAGGGTGATGTCTCGGCTTTTTATTAAGTTGTCTAGGTTCGCCATAGCTTTCCTCCCAAGAAGTTAAACATCTTTTAATTTCATGGCTGCAGTCACCCTATGCGACCTACCTAGTAGGCCCCAACTTACAGCTTGAGTAACACTGGTATTATGGATAACACATAATACGATGCACAGGGGACTTATGTGTTAAAATATCCAGTGGCAACTGTATATAGTAATCACATAAAAGTCTGGTGTAATTTGATCCATTGTCTTTCCTCTTAATTCATATGGATTAGCCAAGAAGAGAGGATTGTGTGTTGTGTACATGTTTTTGTGTTTCATTTGTTGGACATTAAAACCTCTTTAGAAATCAACAGAAGTTCCATTGCTAATTGTTTGCTTGCTAATTGTCTAAACAAGTAGAGAAGAATATTTAAAGCATCGGTCTAATCTGGTCCCCTCCTCAATTATGGTCTTCTAAAATAAAGTTTAGTCATGCCGGCCACATGACCACGGAAGCTTGTCCTTGGGCAAAACGCCGGCTCTACAGGTTTTGAAACGGAGATGAGCACCGACCCCTACAGTCAGTCACGACTAGACCATTCGGTTATGGGGAAACCTTTACCTTAAAATAAAGTACTGTAGCATCCTTATACTATGTTGCTGTTCCTGAAATCTTGGGTTTTATGGCCAGTCTTCATGAAGCATGAATTGATAGATTGTATATGACTCTGTTGTGTTTTTATGATAAAATAGCAGTATAAACATTTTATTTAACTTTCCCAGCATTGCTGGGTGGTCAGGGGGCATCACTTCAGTTTCAAGAAGGAAAACCAATCCTTTTAAGTAAAATAGAAATGGGCCATCATAATGTACTTCCATGACAGTTATGATTTACATAATTTAGTAGTTTAGCCAACTTACATTTGTATATTTAAAGATAAAGTGTGTATGTGTGTGACACAGAAGACTTAATATGGGAAAAATGTGTATTGCTGAATATATGAACTAGAATATATCAATTGCTCTTACTATTAGCTGGCATATTACTATTAGCTTTGCTTTGATTCACATCCATACTTTTTATCTGTATCTTCTGGGTCTGTTGTAAGAATCCTTCTAAGTTGTTGACCATTGAACTTATGGCTCAAATTCATAATTATGAGATGGAGAGATTTAATTATGAGATGGAGAGATGGAAAATTCTGGACAGAGCTTTGTAAGAAGTGTGCATAATTGATAGAGGTGTTGTTTCCAGTGAGTAAGATAGGATTGGGCACAAGCTGTGAACCTGAGGGCCATAACACTGGTGGTACATGCATACTGCCAGCTAAAAGCGTTGCAAATGTGCCGTAAAGCATTCGTGACACTGTGGGAGGAGGGATTGCTGGTGCTGGGCCAATTCTGGTTCGCGCCTGGCCTCAGCAGCATGAGAGAGAGAAAGGGCCATTTGCACTGTAGCAGCACCGGTGACCAGTAAGTTGATTCGGGGGGGGGCAGGGAGGAGGCAGAACTAGGCAGAGGAGGGGAGGTTCAGGCCCTTGTAGGAGTGGATGGGTGTGATCGATGGTGGCTTCCACCCCTGGATCTTATGCCCTCACTTTGGGCACGGGCTTCTTCAGCCTTCACTGGCAAAATAGCCAGTGGTGACTTGTGTAGCATCATTGTGGGAGCTGGGCTTTTCCCGGGGGAAAGGGATGCATGTCCCCTTACCCGGAGAAGACTCCCATGGCGGCTGCAGATTCTGTGGGATGCAGCAGTAGCCATTTTAGTACCGCTGCTCCTTCCAGATTTGGGCAACCTAGGAGTGTACTGAACATAATGGGCTTATTTCTGAACAGAACAGCACCATTTTCAAACACCTCTAATAATTGAATACTGTTACATCTTATACTAACAAAATTTTGCATTTGAATCTTTGTCTTTCGTAGGTGCTGGATAGTTTGCTAGCACAATATGGAACAGTGGAGAACTGTGAGCAAGGTAATATACCAAACTCAAATGGTTTCAGTGTTTAAACAGGAACTAAGCAGAAAATAACACTTTATTTACCCCTTTTTTGTGTTCTAGTGAATACTGACACAGAAACTGCAGTAGTAAATGTAACATATGCAAATAAGGACCAGGCCAGACAGTAAGTGCTTCCTTTACTTCGTTCTCACGATTCTGAACCATTGATTGGCTAAACATTTTTAAAATTATTTTTCTGATGGCTATGTTAAATCCTGGATATAGTTGCAATAGAAAGGTTCTGTACGATCCATCCCATTCTGCTGACTCACATGCTTAGCATTTCTTCTCTTTGTTTTTAAACAGTTTTTATGATCCTAAAAATACATATTCAGAAGTATGTGTTAAGGGCAGGCTGGAGAATTATTGTCTGGTCTAATGACAACTCGGGTAGAGGTGATTGAAAATTATATTGGTGCTTTGGGACACTGGAAAAGTTCTTGTGAAATGAATAGTATGTATATCCATGAACATAAATCAGTCTTGACAGCTTTGGCTTGATCTAGATTGTTTAATGCAATGCATGCATGCTTTTTGTTTGTTTTTTAGGCTGAAGACTCATGAATTTCTAGTTAATGTCTGAGAATTACAGAACTGGTGGTAGCAAAAACGGTTGCTTCATCTGAACACTGAAATTGGATTTATTCAGCATCTAACCTGCCTATTCTGAGGGTTTAGGGAGGGAACCTATACCTGACATTTGCAATAGAATCGGTGATATAAAATGTAAAAGTATTCAAATATGCGGGTTATGGGCAAAGAACACGGGCCCTGATTAAGCACAATTGAAAACACTAGAGATTTAAGTTACTTACGACTAGCCTGTCTCAATGAGTTCAGTACTTGTTACTTTACTTAGGATTCACTTTCTTTGGCTATTAACACACCACTCCCATGTTCCTATTAAATAATTTGAACAAGGCTTTGCAATACTTCTTTAAAATGATCACGTTTCAAACTTTCATAACTTTCCATGGAAGGAGCTCCCTAATACAAGGTGAGCCCCTGAGAGCATCTCTCGGCATGCCATTGCTGTTAAAGTAGGCTCATTGATTATGAAGGTGGTCTTGAAGATCACAGAGATCTGTAAGTGAGGAGGAAGTGTCAGAGATATACACAACCTAAGTGGTCTGGAGTGGTTGGTATTGGTGGTTTATACCAAACTCTGATCTGTAGCTTGATCTCTTAAGGTGAAACTGTTGGGAAACAGGGAATGTCTTGGTGAAAGCAATCGCCCCATTTCTGTCCTTTGAGGCCTTCACACTAAGAACAAATGAAACCATTCAAGAACTATCCTGCAGTTGTTTGCAAGATCCCTGTCCCCCCAAGTCATTTGCCAGTATCTCATAATCCACAAAAGCAGAGAGTGCAGTGGACTCTATTGACCTTGTCCCCACTATAACAAAACTGAAAATCCAGCTGACAAGGGGACTGGAAAGCTGATAATAAACTAGATGTGCATGAAGTTAGAAAAGGGAAAACTGCTTGCTCTCTAACTTTTCCTTCTCCAGAAGAGAAGGTTGCAAACATAGAGGTAACCTCATCTTGTTTTTCTTCTTTGGCACATCCAGTTAATGCAGTGATTTTCAACTTTTTTGGTTGACAAGGTGCTAAAATTGTCAAGCCATACCGTTGGTTTTCTTACAATTGCCACCATGCTGCTGGTGGGGGGCTCACACCCCTATTGCCCTACTAACAAATGACCTTCTCCCAAACTCCTGCAGTACACCTGCAGAAGATTTGTGGCACACGAGTGTGCCATGGCACACTGGTTGAAAATAGTGGAATTAATGGATAGAAGGATTGGGCAACGCTTCTGCCTGAAACCCTGGAGAACTACTGCTGGTGCAGCAAGTGAGTCCTGACCGTTGTAGGCTCAGCTAACCATTTGTTTGATTTAAAGTAGCTACTTTTTGTCTTTGTCCTATAGAAGTTTGGAGATGGCTAGTAAATTCTTCAGTTATCTTGCACCATTTGGCATTCCTATTAGTGTCTTGTGCATTCATGAAGTTTAAGTCTCCTTGATCTTCCTGCTAATAGTATCAAAACTGAGCACAGAGAAATTTTGGCATAGTATTCTCTGTTGAAATGGTAATACTTACTCTCGAAGCACTCAGCCTGTGAAATACAGCCTGTTAATATCTGTCTTCTCCTTTCCTCACTAATCACCTGCTGTTCCCCAGTATCTCAACATTGAAATTGTAGAAATTAGCTGGCATTGAAATTAGGGGCTTTTTTAAACTTGGAAGTTTCTGCCACCTTGTGGCTAACTGAAATTATCAACTTAATTTATGGGTACGTGGTTTTGTGCATGGTTAAAATAAGTAGAATATATCGAGAGGGTTTTTTTTTTGCACTCCAGCCAGCGTTCAATAATTCTAGTAACGTTATTTCACCTATACTGCTGCTAAACTGGCTTGGCTTTCCTCAAACATCTGATAGGGCTGAACATTCTCTCTTACAGGGCTTTTCAACATTTTGCAAGGACCACCAGAGACAACTGCTGCGCACAGGAGTGGGTGGCTTGCCCTACAGTTAGATCTTGGCTCTGCACCTCCCCAAACTGTGCCACGCTTGGAAGGGCCAGGCAGCTACATAGCTGTATCTTGCCTGGTGCACCACCATCCCATCTCCCCTTCCAATGCGGTTGGGCTAGTCAGGGAAAAACCCTGTGGCAGTGGGGTCAAGTATCTCCTGCCATACTGTGAAGTACCACTAGTGTGGTACAGTACTTCAAAGCTACAGGTAGATTATCTCTTATCTGGAAATCTGAAATACAGACCTTTTTGCACCAGGACCTTTAAAACTTTCTGTAGTGTGAGCACTAGAAGGTCTTGTGCTCATTGCCACGTACAGGCTGTAAGTTCTATTCTCCGCTGTGTGGTATGTGTCACTTTTGTGGTATGTGTCACAAAAATGGCGAAGAGGCCAGCAGACAATCAAATGGGTAATAGTGAAAAGAGCAAGAGGAAAACATTCTCATTATATTGTTGCAATTCTGAAATCCAGACATCTTCTCCCATGCAGTCCGGATAAGGGACACTCAACCTGTACTGGTTGAAAAGCTCTGCTCCATTGCGGATGCATAATCCCCCTCATGTCACTGAAGTAGATGCTTGCTTATGAGAGCTTAAGGTGAAGTGAATTTATTTTGACTTTGAGTTGCTACAAGATGCTTGTATGTTGCAATAACAGAGTGAGGATGACAAATATTTATAGACCATTTTTCAGCTTCAGTGTTTATGAAGTGATTTACGTAGAGGGGAAAAATGTTCCCTGTTCCCAAAAGGCTCACAATTTAAGACCCAATGGAGACACCAGCAAGAATTATTGGAAGGAATACTCTGCAGGAATCAATGGGGACTGTTACTTTCCTCAACCAGCATAGAAGACAACCACCATTTTAAAAGGTGGTTATACACTTACTGTATATACTTGTATATAAGTCCATCTCATAGAAAAGTTAAGGACAGGTTTCAAGCCAAAAATTATAGAATTTGCTGTGTTCATGGATAGGTTTTGCTTGTCTAATTGGCAAGGACAACCAATGGTTACCCTTCTGGAGAATATTATTCCTAAATTCTCTGCTGTGATAAGACCTGCATTAATGTGGGTGTATTAAGCCCATTTCCCTGTGAGGAGCAGTTCACTTGAAGTGTTTAAGTTTAAAGGATATACTAGTCTTTCTCTTTCGAAACTTGTGGTCTTTCGAGCATCGTTTTTAGTGTCTGATGCTTTGAAACAAGTTGCTCAAGGCCTTGCACGTATAAATTGTGATTTTGGTTTTGGTATCCTATAAAATTTCCAGCACAATCAAATCCTATTCATGTCTACTCAGAGGTGCCACTGTGTCCAATGGAGCTTACTCCCAAGACAGTGTGTATAGGATTGGTGCCTTATGCCTGGTGCTTACCTGCCCTGGATGGCTTAAACCATGGGATGTCTATTTGACGTATAATTTGGACATTACTAGTGCAGTATCCAATAGCCTAATTTGCCTTTATGTAGTATTATAATTAGGTGCTTGCCTGATTGCTTGTGGAGGAGCAACAGTTGCCTCTAGGCAACCAGGTGCAACCCCACAGCGGTTGGGTGTGAACAGCTAGACGGAGAGAGATTGCCAAAATTGGCTGGCTGCTTGCCCTGCCCAAAAAAAGCAGAGAAAGGGTATTGGTTCTGCTGTAAGTGCACTTCTACTCTAAACCTTGGAATAACCTCAGCTGAAGCAGGTCTCAGGGTGGTGCCTGCTTTTATTGGACATGGGGGTAATAGCAGTGGTGGAGTATGATACTGCTTTATTGGTCCTTTTTGTCTTTGGTTTAGAGATAATAGGCACTTGGCTCTCTTTATCAACAGGTTTTTTTTTCCTTTTCATAAAGTATGTGAAAATATCTCTTTGCACTATATGTATGGAAATATCTTTCCGTGCTGAACAATGTGCCTTCCCATGCAAGGCACATTTTCTGATAGGAACAGTTACAGTAAGCATAATGTGCATCACCAAGGGCAGTTGTTTACAGCATAATCCAATGCACATCTCCTCAGAAGTAAGTCCTAAAGAGTGTATTGGGACTTGCTCCCAGGTAACTGCAGATAGGCTGCAGCCTTAGTGACCTAGGATGAGCATCAGTTCCTTTTCAATTGGAAGTTAATTTTCAATCAGGGCTGAAATTCTATGCACATGTATCTGGGAGTAAGTCCTATTGAACTCACTGGAACTCACTTTTGAGTAGACATTAATAGGATTGTGCTTTAACTAGCTTTGTCTAAATCAGCGGTTCTCAAACTGTGGGTCAGTGGGTTGCAAAACAACCTAATCTGGCTTGTCAGTGTGCATTAACCTTCTATTTGGGGGGTGGGGTGGCAGAATCTGACACAAAGCACTGCTGTCCAATCACCATTATAGCCACAGAGGCTTGAGGAGCTAGTAAAGTGAAACTTGTTTTTTAAGGGGTCCTGATGCTAAAACGTTTGAGAACCACTGGTGTAAATTATCACTTTAACTTTGATTTTTTTTTTTTAAGGGCAGGGCAGATTTAAGTTTGTCTCTCCTCCCTGAGAGGCCCTAAGGGACGTGGTGGCGCAGCGAGTTAATCCGCTGTCGCTGGGCTTTCGACCGCAAGGTTGGGAGTTCGAGACTGCGTGATGGAGTGAGCTCCCGTTGCTTGTCCCAGCTCCTGCCAACCTAGCAGTTCGAAAGCACCTAAAATGCAAGTAGATAAATAGGAACCACTTTGGTGGGAAGGTAACGGCGTTCCGTGCGCTACGGCGTAGAATCATGCTGGCCACCATGAGCGGACAAAAACGCCGGCTCACAGGCTTTGAAACGGAGATGAGCACCGCCCCCTACAGTCGGTCACGACTAGACCATTCGGTCGTGGGGAAACCTTTACCTTTACCTCCTCCCTGAATGTGAGACCTTTAAAAACAGCTATATGTAATCTTGCTTTTAATGTGAGACCGTTAAACAGCTATATGTAATCTAATAGTACTTACTGTACATACTTATGCATAAGTCTATCTCATTAAAAAGTTAAGGACAGGTTTCAAATCAAAAATTATAGAATTTGCTATGTTCATGGATAAGTCAAGGGTAAAACTTAAACATGTGTGAAATTTTTTTTGAAAATGGCTTAACAGTAAGTAATGGTTATGAGGCAACAACAGAAAGCAAAAAAAAATGTGTCAAAAAGAGCAATTTCTCTTCCTCCAAATAGGAAAGGAGATGAAGGTCCTTGTAGGCTTTGTAGGCTTTGTGAGGAATATAGTACAGGACTTCCATAGCAGCAGCAGCCCTCTTAAACACTACAATTCCCATAAGCACCTTCACCTTTTCCTACTTGGAGAAAGCGAAATGACTACATTTTTTGTGTGCTGCATGCTGCTGTTTTAGAACAATTACTGGTAAGTAAAATTGCCCCGTTTTCACCCCACCCCCTTGCACCACCACATTCTCTTGGAAGATTTACAGTATTGATCCGTGTATAAGTTGACCCATGTTTTCAGGATCAATGTTACCAAGGCACAATTTTTTGATATACAAGAGTATATATGATATATTTCTTCATGTTAACTTTCTATGATAACTGACAATACTGAGGAGCAGCTTAGTTGCTATGGAAACTCAATTCCGTGAAAAATTGATACAACCCCCCAAAAAAATCCTAATTGAGAGTGTTTGAGTGAGAGTTCCGAACTGATTTGTGTTCTACGAGCTTCAAATTACAGTATTTTCCCTCCCTTGCACACCTATACAGAGCAATAGAAAAACTGAATGGATTCCAGCTTGAAAACTACTCACTAAAAGTTGCATATATTCCTGACGAAATGGCGACGCAGCCACCTCCACAGCAGCACTCACAGGGGAGACGTGGTTTTGGGCAGAGGGGACCACCCAGGCAAGGTTCACCAGGTGCAACTACAAGGCAGAAACCACAATCTGATGTCCCACTAAGGATGCTGGTTCCCACCCAGTTTGTAGGAGCCATTATTGGAAAAGAAGGAGCCACCATCAGAAACATCACAAAGCAGACACAGTCAAAGTAGGTTCTTTTCTAACTTGTTGAATTGTAGTTTAATTGTATAGATAGACATGTTGAGCTACAGCTTGCCCAAAATTATAATTACTTCGCATCAAGAACTGTACATTTTATCGCTTGTTCTGACTGCTCTTTTATGAAAACAGTTTTTTTTGGGAATTTTCATCTAACTCTTTTTGAATTGAAGCAAATTACCTTTTTAATTCACTGAATTGCACTATTATTTATATAAAATGTTTGAAAACAGATTCGCTCAAAGTAGTAATCACAACAGTTTAAACTAGTGCTCTAGAATTGTTAATATATAATTATATTAATCTGGCTGATCTGGAAGACACCTCCAAGTGAAGTTGGGGGATCTGTAGAGAAGCATTGTTAAAGGCATTGATCCCAGTGACGAGGAACTGGCCAGGATTTGGCCTTGTGTCTTGG
The DNA here is from genome assembly GCA_029204185.1 of Lerista edwardsae. Taxonomy (NCBI): domain Eukaryota; kingdom Metazoa; phylum Chordata; class Lepidosauria; order Squamata; family Scincidae; genus Lerista; species Lerista edwardsae. Next base: position 11,573,169 of record JAJKFI010000009.1, read on the forward strand.
TAGTTATAATAAAGAGGGCTTGAGATGTATGGAGGCTTGCAGGAAAATGTAGACAATGCCTGGATATGTTGTTTAATGAAGTTTGCCAAATTAGCTATACAGGCATGCCCCAGTATCCACAGAGGATACATTCTTCCCCTCCCCACCCCCTGCAGATACTAGAAACAGCAGGTATGGGGAACTCCCATGGCCATGAACCTGTTTCAAAGGCTTACCAGGTGAAATTCTTCCTTAAACTGAGCACTATAATCTTGCAGGCTTATTATATAGCAACTTTCAGGCTGCCAAGAGGCTAAGCCTGTAACTTATAGTGCTCAGTTTAAAGAACATTTTTGACTGGTAAGCCTTAGATTCATGGGCACATGGGGTGGGGGCTCAGGGCCCCTCACATTGTGGAGATCTGAAATTGCAGGTATGGGGTCCCCTGTATGGTTCAACTTGCATCTTGAGGAATGGATGAATATGGTTTGTTTAGAATTGATTGGATGTAGAAACTAGCAGAATGGCTTTCCACAGAAGCTGTCATTGTTCTTTTTCAGCAAGGGAGACCTATGTGCATAAGTTAGCTTTGCACATGCATGCTTATCTGATGCGGATGTGATACTCACCTGGACTGAATAAATCTTCTGGATTGAAAGGGAGCATGTACCTGTGTCCAGGGGCCTCAGGTTGTTGCACATAACTTGAGCTGGATTGGGGCCCCTGTCTATATGGGTGATAGTAATGTATTGTTACAAAACTCTGGCTGCTCCCTGAACAATGCATGCACATTATTTGCTTTTTTCTTTCCAGAATTGATATTCATCGTAAAGAAAACGCAGGGGCTGCTGAAAAACCAATTACGATCCATTCTACTCCAGAAGGGTGTTCAACTGCTTGTAAAATTATTATGGAGATAATGCAGAAGGAGGCACAAGATACTAAATTGTGAGTGAAGAATTAGGCGAGTCATCTTACATTTACCTCAGACTAATTGCAACAAAGTGTATTCATGGTGTATTGTACACAGAAGGATGTAGTAATCAATATTTCCTAAGTCTATCAAAATTGAAATTGGGAAAGCAATTTAAATTTTGGAACACTGTGTTTGATTTTTTTTTTTAGCACTGGGGCCCATTTTTTAGAATGACAATCTGTCCGTGACCCACCAAAAGTGATGTCATGGCTGGAAGTGCCTTCATTGTGATGCCAGAGCCTGCTGCTTTCCTAAGAAAACAGCAATAAGTAGTGTTATTTCTCAGTCATTTTCCAATAGCAAAGTGAATCAGAAAGGGAAAAAGCCTATTTACAACCTTGACACAAGAAAAACAACCAAACAACCACATAGTCCATTTTCAATATGGTTGCTCTAGGTGCTTTGCAACCCATCTGAAATTGGGTCCTGACCCACAGTTTGGGAACCACTGGTGTACAACCATCAGCTAGAGCAAGGCAAAGTTGCATTGAGGTTGGTGAATGCATGAAGCCCAATAGGGTACTTGGACTCCCATCCAGAACTGGAAGAAGTTGGTTATCACTAGATGACAGAACTTTGCTGCAGAATCAGAAATGGAGGAAATGTACCTTTACACAATATCTTTACCAGTAGTTTTCTCTCTGGGTTAAAGAGTACACTTATGGGAATTCAACAAGTTCTTTTCTTGACCTGGAGAAATTTTACTGTGACATTTTCTGTGAATCTCTTGATTATATATGGTCAGTTACCTCAGCCTGGCTCATCACAGAATGACTCATGTTCTTAAATTTGTGGTTGACAGTAAATTATGTGAATCTGAGTTCATGCAATTCTCTGCCCTGCTTACAGTACAGAAGAAATTCCCTTGAAGATACTAGCACATAACAATTTTGTTGGTCGACTTATTGGCAAAGAAGGACGGAATTTGAAGAAAATTGAACAAGACACTGACACTAAAATCACAATATCTCCGTAAGTCATCAGTGATCCGATTGCAGTGATCTCATTGAGTGTATTTGTTGAAATGTTGATGTATTCATGAAGAATTAAATGTATGTGTTCCCCTAGGTGTTAACCACAGGTTGAAACCCCCCCCCCAAAAAAAGATCAAGTCTAAAAATCAACAACCAAATCCTACGACAGAGTCTGCTATAAAATATGGTTTCCGAAAACAGATAATGGAGCCAGTAACTAAAAATGATATATTTATTGAAACTGGTTTAATGTCCAGCAGTTTTCTGAAAGTGCTACTGCATCCATAGTATTGCTTATTGCCATTGTTACCGAAGTGCAACTATCAAATATACATTTGGCTCTGCTTAGAAATGTGGAAGACGTACTGCTACCTTCCGCATCTCGTGACCTTTCAGCCTTACTGTTTACAGCTTTGTTTTTCTCTGTATCAGTGCCTCGCACATCAGATGAAGTGGGCTGTAATTTTTGAATCAGGTGCTACAATAGGACTTTTCATCTTAGGATGCTTTAGGATGTGTTTTAGGATGCTTAGCTGTATGTTATCCAGTTGAGCAGTACACTGTGGCTCTAACTTCTACTCATTCCTAATAGGTCTATTGCTTTTCATCCTTGTCATGTCCTTACAACAGGCTTATCACAAACCACTTCTATTTGAATATTGCACATGGGAAAAGAGGCTGAAATTGTTCACAATTCTCTTTATGACTAAGCAAAAATTGGAATCTGTGTTGAGTTTTGTTCAATCCAACAGTGTCAATATTCCAAGACTCTCCCTGATATGCAAAGTCTCCTGAAGGATTCATTTGCAGTAAGCAACAAGTGTTTATAACAGTTTAGCCTGTCTTTGATGTATTGGATATCTATTATAGATCCAAATTTTTGCATCCTACTGTATTCAGTGGTGATGCATCAGTAGGTTGTGTTCTTGTGTTTCTTCCCCCAATGGAGGGAACTTCCCCAGAAAGATGCAAACTTTACAGACTAGTCTATGGCCCCAAATTCATCACTTTCTCCATGGCTGGAAAATTCTTGCTTCATACTAAATTAGAAAAATCATATATAGCACTTAATTTTCAGACTGTTCTTCTGAAGAATATTTAGAAGGAATGACTGCTCCTTGTGGACTGTAAGTGCAAGGTTGATCACGCAAGCATCTTTTTTCTCCAGTGGGCTCTCCACATCAGGGTCAGCCATTGGAATTGTGGGTAGCTTCTCCACTCGGAACAGGCGGGTCAGGTGATGAAGACTTCCTGAGGGGAGGGGCTGCTCCGCCATTTCAGTTTCTGACCTGCCTCATTCAGAGAAGGTCGGGTGATCACAGGAGAGTCCACTTAAAAGCAGCAGCCAAGAGATAAAGGGGCTCCTTGCTGCCTCAATTTTCAGCTTACTCCAGCCGTGGAGCACAGTCAAGAGGTGAGAGCAGCGGCGACCCGGGCACATTTTCAAAACTTTGCGCCTTCCCAGCGATGCGCCCCAACAGCCCTTGCGCATTATCAGGGAACTGGGAGAAGTGCTGTGGTGCCAGGGCTCTCCGCCGAGCATGTGGTTGGCGGATTGAGTCGAGAGGAGGATCTCCAGCAGCCGCCAAATGGCCATCCTCGCTGCCGCGGCTATCTTGAGGGGAGAAATTCAAAGCCCCCAGCCTGAGCCTGCTCCCTCCCACACTGCGCCGGGAGCAAGAGCCGGCAAGCCCAAGAGGCGCAGTCTGGGCAGCAGCAAGCCTCACACTCCACTTGCACAGCCAGCCACAGCAACCGGGAGAGGAGCAACCATGGAGATCGAAGGAGCGGTGAGCCCCCCCTTCCCCCTTGAAGGCCTCCTTGGCCGATACCCCAGGTCGGATGGAACCAGCGGGTGTTCCCACCCTGGCATGGGGCGCCCAGACAGCCCCTCCCAGGAGGAGGAAGCTGACCCCACCACCCCTTGCCCCCAGGCGGCCACTTTCGGACATAGCCCAGCTGACTGGGCCGCCACCATAAACCAGATGGCCAGTATGGCGGCGGCCATTAGGGCATTGCAGGAGAACATGAACCTTACCTCCGGGGTCCCATGGACAGTTGCGCCAACACAGGCAGGGGCCGTAATTTCCAGGGGGGAGGCACAGGTGTACAAGACATCCGCGGGGAGGGATGACGAGGGGAGACACACACCCTCACAAGCAGCCTAGGTTTCTCTCCTCTCCGACCCAGCCTCTCTTAGCTGCCATGGAAGCAGGCCTCAAGGAGGGCCAATGCTCAGAGGTATCCTCTTCGGAGGAGGGGGAGGCATCAGAGGTGGACGAGGCACCGATCCAGGAGGCCCAAACCAACCGCCTCTTCGTGCCTGACTTGTTTCCTAAGCTCTTCCATAGAGTGGTGAAGGAGCTGGAACTCCAGGGAGATCTCCCTGAGCATGGTGGCTCCCACCTTGGGCGGCTCCCACCCATGAGGAGTCAAGGCTTGGGCAAGTCCCACAATTCCAATGGCTAACCCTGATGTGGAGAGCCTACTGGAGAATGGGGAGATTTGTCACCGTGAATCCCCCTTCTCAGTGGACTTCACATCAGGGTCAGCCCCCCCCCCCCAGCCCGCCTGGGGGGGGCGCCCCCCCCCCCAAATGAGAGAGATACGGAGGAATCTAGATTCCGGTCTGCCCAACAGTAGCTGGGAGCCAGGGTTCCAGGAGTACCACCCGCAAGGCCCTCCAGGATGAAAAGGGCCTAGCCACAGACACGGCACAGTCGTCATGATGGAACCTGAGAGAGAGCCAACACAAAGCGCCGGAGAGGAGCGCATTCCTAATCTGCAAGGCTTTGCACAATACAAACTGGAATGGCAGAGTAGCTCCTCCCCTCAGGAAGTCTTTATCACCTGACCCGCCTGTTCCGAGTGGAGGAGCTACTCACAATTCCAATGGCTGACCCTGTTGTGGAGTCCAGTGAGAAGGGGGATTCACGGTAAGTGACAAATCTCCCCGTTTTCTGGTGAAACAGAAAGGTCAACTCTATTTCTGGAAATGGACTTGCCTTTGCAATTTCTATGTAATGATCCAATGAGATGCCCTCCTTTGTAACAGAGGCGTCAGCTGAAGAAACAGGTTCTCTGAGCACACTGCTCTCATGCTTGGAAAGATCAGACAGCAGTTGTGTTGTGTTGTCCCTTTGTAATTTCCTCACTCTTTTCAACTAAACAGTCTGAGGAAAACGAAAAGACAACAAGCAAAAGGAAAGGCCTGAATGTTCAATGGTTTTGTTAAGTACTGCTGCCGAGAACACACAAGAATCTTCTTTCATGTTGAGACAAGAGCAGGAGAAGAAATTTCTTGCAGTGTCATAGCTTCTTAATCAAGTGAATAGCTGCCTTCAGCTGGTGTACTGCCTCAAATGCCTAAAAATGATCTATAAATACTAAGCAAGGCAAGTTTTTGTTTTACTCTGGGAAAGATTTTGAAGTACATTTAGGTCATCCAGGAAGTGCTTTTCTAGTATATCTTCAGGGTTGTATTCTTGTCTGTACATGATCCATCTCCTGGATTTGATTCCACTCCATACTACACATGATAGCTTCTGTCTATCAGGATAAGGGACGTGGTGGCGCTGTAGGTTAAACCGCTGAGCTGCTGACTAGAAGGTTGGCAGTTTTAGATCACGCAATGGAGTGAGCTCCCGGTGCTTGTCCCAGCTCCTGCCAACTTAGTAGTTTGAAAACACATAAAAATGCGAGTAGATAGTCACCACCTTGGTGGGAAGATGCGTTCCATGCATCTTGGCGTATGGTCATGCTGGCCACATGACTACGGAAACTTGTCCTCGGACAAACGCTGGCTCTTCAGCTAAGGAAGGGAGATGAGCACGGCCCCCTAAAGTTGGTCACGACTAGACCATTCGGTTGTGTGGGAACTTTTACCTTTTTATCCATCAGGATAATACTGCCTGCAAACTCTTAGTTACTAATCTGTCGGCCATTCTTGAGTACCTCCTTTGATATACTGAGGACCACCATCTTGCTACAAGCATCTCTGCAGATTTCAGAACAAATACTGTGCAGGTTCTCATGAAAGCAAGCCTCTCCTGCTGTGATTCTACCAACCAGGAATTGTCAGTATAGAGCATAAGGTTTTGGGAGAAAGCGGTTCCCAGCATAAATTAACTTCAACCCCAGAAAGATTCTGGTAACTTGCCAGCCTTTTTCAATCTGAAGGGTTCTTCTGTGTTGGTGAAGACTCAATCATCATTGCTGACGCCCATGTCAACAGATGAAGGAGCACTTGCCCTTAAACCTTCCAGCAAGCAGTATAGTAGCACTCATAATGGAATGGTCCAAAATCTACTTTGTCGGCAAAAGATCTCCAGGGAACTGGAACGAACTTGGCATCTGGGACATCCCAGAATGCTATAAGGAGGTTTGGAGCTTCCCTTCTGGGATATGTTTGTCAATCTCACCAACCACATCATATAGGAAATCTGGTTGATCAGTGTCAATTGGATGTTGTCAAGTGTGGAAAGCATGGCATTCACAGCAAGTCCAACATTCTGTTCTAGTGTTTTGTCAAGATGCTGTTATGGATTGAACTATAGTTTTGTAAGGACAGCGGTTGTGTGAATTTATTTACATAAAAAAACAGGGAAGATCTTCTGATTCTCCAGTTTTATCAGGCAGGATATTTTCCCTCTTGTTATCAGAAATTGACTCTTGTGTAACAAACGGGAAGGTCAAAAGAATAGTTGGCCAGATCACAAAGTGTATCTTTTTTTTAAGTGGTGCCCTCTTATATTTGCAGGGGAAGAGCAATTGCCCTTCTTCATCCAGGCATGTTGTCTTTTCTAGAGTCTGCTGCTTTTGTGACTTTGTTACTTATGTTCTATGGGAAAAGGAAACTAACCTTATCTGTGTTCCTTGTTACCAAAAAAAGATTGAACAAATTGTTTGATTCTGACTGAACTATATGGTTTTCATTTTGGGAAACAAATGCTTGAAAGCAATAAGTGTGAACTAAACTGGGAAACCCTTGCCCATCTCTGGCAGCCATAACACCAAACATATAAAGTTGTGCCTCATTATCCACTGATTTGGTTTCCACTGATTTGACTTACCACTGATACTGGGGCTCCCTGTTTTTTCCTTGTTACAAGGGAAAAAGGGGGCCAAATCCCATTTCTTACATTCCATTATTCACCCCATCTAGTGGCTGAATGTGGTGTAGCACCTATACCAATGCATTCTACGGCAACCATGGAAGAGCAAGAAATCTGGACATGGGCCTTGAAAGCTATTTTTGCGTTGATTTTGGTATCCACTTGGGGTTCATGACCTGTATTGCCATATGAAATCTTAAGTATTGAGATCAAACTTAAGAGGTCGGGGTGCCGAACAGGCATCCCTCAGCACCACCTTCTGGGATCAGTCAGCCAGGAAGGAGCGGAACCACTGCAGAACAGTGCCTCCAAGCTCCAACCCGGCCAACCAACCCAGAAGGACACCATGGTCAATGGTGTCGAAAGCCACCGAGAGGTCCAGCAGGACTAACAGGGATGCACTCCCCCTGTCCATTCCCCGGTGAAGGTCATCCACCAAGGTGACGAAGGCGGTCTCCGTCCTGAACCCCGGCCTGAAGCCAGATTGGAATGGGTCCAGATAATCCTCTTCCTCCAGTACCCTCTGAAGCTGGGACGCCATCACCCACTCAGTCACCTTGCCCAGAAATGGGATGTTCGAGACTGGCCGAAAGTTGTTTAAGTTAGTGGGATCCAGGGAGGGTTTCTTCAGGAGGGGGCGAACCATCGCCTGCTTCAAAGCAGGCGGGAGCACCCCCTCCCTCAGAGATGAGTTCACCACCCTCCCCGTCCACTCGGCCAGCCCTTCCCAGGCAACTCTAATTAGCCATGCTGGGCAGGGGTCGAGCAGGCAAGCAGCAGGTCTCACACTCCAGAGAATCCTGTCCACATTCTCAGGTTCTACAAGCTGGAAAGAATCCCAAATAGTAGGATAGACAGGTTCCCCAGGGACATCACTAGATATGCCCACAGCGGTGTCCAGATCACGCCAAATCTGATCAGCCTTCTCTGCAAAGTGTTTCACAAACTCGTCACAGCGAGCCTCCGTGTGCTCCTCCCCTCCAGTAGGGGGGGCCAGATGTAGAAGGCTACGGACCACCCAAAAAAACTCAGCTGGATGGTTCTCTGCAGATGCGATGGTGGCAGTGTGCCCTCTTAGCTGCCACCGCCCTAGAATAAGATCTTAATTGGGCCCTAGCCCGTGTACGGTCAGATTCGGCATAAGTCTTTCATCACTGACGCTCTAGACGCCTGCCCTGCTGCTTCATCATTCGCAGCTCCTCAGAAAACCAAGGAGCCGCTCTGACTCTGCGACTGGGCAGGAGACGCTTGGGAGCGATCTCATCCAGGGCCCTGGTCATCTTCATATTCCAGAGGTTGACCAGGGCGCCGGGTGGATCTCCAGCTCTGGCAACAGGAAAATCCCCCAGGGCCCTCAGGAATCCATCAGCCTCCGAGGGTGGATCATAGAATGTGATCTCCTGCCACTGCGGAGGTGAGAGGCTGCAACAAGCCTAAATCCCACCAGAAAATGATCTGTCCATGACAAAGGAGTGATGTTAATCTCCTCCACCTCCAGATCATCATCAACCTGCCCAGCAGTAAACACCAAGTCCAGCGTGTGTCCCACATCATGTGTTGGGGCAGATATTCTAGATAGACCCATGGAGGCCATGAAATCCTGAGCTGTTCCCGAGGCCTCAACATGGACATTATATATTGAAACATTTCTGTTCCCTGCTCCCTGGACCACATATCTGGATATGCTCAGTTTAGCTAAACATTCTGGAGGAGGAAAGTGTGCCTTGCTGGTTGCCTAGCTATACTCTGCTTGGAAGTGCAGTGTCTGATGGCAATCTTAACTGTGATCAGAGTGAGCAAGGGTAGATTGGTCCCTCAGATAGCATTCCCTGATGCTGCTTCACTGGAGCTTCAGCAAGCAGCAGAGGTTGGATTCTTGAAGTTGCTTCTTTGCATTAGTTTTTAAATGGAGCGTGCATACTGAATGCAAACCTGAAATCTTCTAGGTATCAGTACTTTCTGGTATCAATGCTTTTTGGTTGCTACCCATTCATGAAATGGCTTATATTACTGCTTTATGCTTTGTAGATTGCAGGACTTGACTCTGTATAACCCAGAAAGGACCATTACAGTTAAAGGCAGTATTGAAACATGTGCCAAAGCTGAGGAAGAAATAATGAAGAAAATCAGGGAGTCCTATGAAAATGATATTGCTGCTATGAATGTAAGTGCATTGTTTCTATACTGTATTTATTGTATTCTGATAAGAGAATTGGATAATTTACTTTTAGTGGAGGTAGGCAGGCATGCAGGGAGAGAGCTTGGTATTGCTACCATCAGTGTGAAAGAAAACAGAGCAAAGGTGTCCTCTCTGGTGGGAGGCCACATAACACATTGAATCCTTGCTTACCCTTTTAAACTGGTGGCTTTCTTATATTTGGTGGGGGAGAGCAACTGTCCCTGATGCGGTCCCTGTTTATCTCAGCATACCATCTTTTCCAGTGGCCATTGATTGAGTTTCTTTTTCCATGATTGTGAACCCTTTGAGACGTGGAATTTTTGTGTTGAACATTGTTGAAAAGCAGTAAGTAGGAGTATATCGGTATAGGCGTTCCCCCACCATATCTGTGGATCATGGAGGGAACCCCTCCCTGGGTGCACCCATTACAATACCTTCGTTTTTATGTAGAAGCACATGCAGCACAGATGTTTCTTGCTTAACATTCTTAACTGAAGGTGCAGGCAAGTAGCCTGCACACTAGAGGAAGACTAATAGAACGCTAGCAGGAAGCAGTTGTGTGTCATGTGACAGAAGGGCATTGCATCACTCGGCCCTGGGCACCAGCTGGCCTAGCTACACAACTGTCTACAGTAGATCAATGTTTCCTGTAACTTCCTGTTCAGCTTTATTTTCAGTTTATTTTATTTGCTTTTGGAAGTTATTTCTGGTTTGCTTCCAAAAACCAGAAGTAGTTTTCTAAAAACTGGAAGTAGCTTCCAGAGTCTTCTGTGGGCCATTCTGAGGCCCATAAAGACCCAGTGGAACCCAGAAGAGGCCTCTGGAGCCTCCAAAGGAAAACATCAACACAAAGGATTCTTAACACTTAACAACAAAATCACTTAATTTATGGGGTTCAGGGAACATATCCCCATCAAGTGACGCATACCTGTAATCAGTGACTAATATTCTTTCAACAGTACTTCCCAGAAGAGTCCCCACAACGTGATTAGGTTGAGTGCTACAGCCTAACTTGTCAATGTCAGTGGTATCATGAGGGAGACAAGTTCTCAGTCGCTTTGTTAATTTACATAGGCAACTGTTTTATTCCAAGTCAGACCATCAGTCCATGTTCTTTAGTATTATCTATACTGACTGGCTCTCCAGGGTATGACAGAAATCTTTCTCAATCCTACCTGGAAATGCTGCAGATTGAACCTGGGACCTTCTGCATGTGTAGCAGATTCTTGTTCACTGAACAGCTGTCTCTTGTGTCATTGCAGCTTCAAGCACATTTAATTCCAGGATTAAATCTGAATGCTTTGGGTCTGTTCCCACCTTCTTCTTCAGGGATACCACCTCCTGCAGTAGGTGTTGCTTCAGCTGCTGCCGCCTCTTCATATCCTCCATTTGGGGTAAATATATAATATTAGGTGTTGTCTGTCACATACTGGATTCCTATTGCTATGACTTGGTTGAGAGGTTGACTGCATTTCATGACCTTGGATATGCTCTCAGTGTGATTTTTCATTACACCCTAATGGGAAACTATCCTATAAGAGGAACAACTAAAATGTATGTGCTCCATAGAAGATAGGCTTACTAATCTCATTTTTTGTATTAATAGTTAAGTGGCAGGCCCGACAAGGATGTAATCAGCTGCATCTGTGTGCAGTAGTGATGAATGCAGAGGCCTGGAATTGATGGGCAAGGTATCTATTCATTTGGTATCTTGTTGGATAACAGGGATGTGCTCCAGTCACTGAACCCGAATCAGGCACAAGTTAGGGATGTCTTTTGCATACAAAACTGCATACAAGTTTCAGAGTTTGTATTACTCCCTTAGGGGGTGGTATTCGTGCAACATTTCAGAGACATTGGGAAAATTGGTGTTCTGCTATTTGCTTAAGGGGAACATATCTGAAAAAAATCAGGTACAGGAAATTCTCAACATTCTTTAGTTTTAATGTTGATGAGAAACAAGTCTGAAATTTGGACATTTTTACCTTGTGGGCTTGTCTTAAAAACTTTAAATGTTCTGCACATCAATTGGCATAGCACTTGACATGCTGGATGCTAGGAAGTTAGCTGCACTGAAACCCCTGGCCTGCTTGGGTGTCATGGAGTCAAGTGGGCAGCTTGGGGGGATGGCATACTTAAAGCTGAATTTTCAATAGATCATTATATCAAAAATTAGCAAGGTCTACAATCAACAGGGTCTGCAGTGCAAGATGACAAGTCTTTGTGAAATGGTGCCAGGATAGCTAAGTGTCCTCTGGCCGTTGAACATTTGCTGGAGTTCCTCTAGGCAGGCCTGGAAAAGGGTTTTGGTACTAGCACAGTCAGGCAGCAAATCTGAACCATAGCCCCTATCCCAGGTCACCCCCATGACGTCTCGCCCCCCCCTAGGGTCTCTTCATCAACTCTGAATTAGGGAATGCATTGTGGTTGACCTACAATGCCCATGGAAAGTGGCCCCACTGCCACACTTTCTGAGGGGAGTAGCAGAATTGGCAACCTACCAAAGCAGACCTTCTCTTGCAGCTTTATATAAGGCAGCAACCTGGAGCTCAGTACACACCTTGATTAAACAGGGTCGATGCTTGAACTTTGGCAGGCTCATAATGCAAAAAGTGATACAGGGAACCACACTCAAGCCCTTAAGGAGGCCCTGCTTGGGTATATCCCACTTGCCCTGGAATCACTGGAGAACGGAGGAATTTCATCTAACCAGTGAATTTCCCTTTTTAGTGGTTCCAGAGTAACCCAGTCTACCTACCGTAATTGAATCAAGGTGCATACATCCAGGATTCCAACAGAAGAGAACACTACCCTGGCTTGGGGGGCAGGGCGGACAGGAGGAATTCTGCAGATATTCCCCCTTCCTTATACATAGTTTTTCAGGTTTTCAATTGACAACCTGTTTGGGGTTCCGTGGTGATGCAGAGTGGCTTCAACAGGCTTAATCCAGCAGGAGTAGCCCCTCTCCTTGAAAGAATTTGGATCATGCCAGTTGCCAAGAGGAAGAACTTCCCCCAGTTGCTAAGACTGATCTACCCTGGGACCACTGAGAAGGGGAATTCCCTGGTAAGACCAAACCTCCCCATTTTACATAATGGAATGCAAACATTAAGGTGAAATAGCAAGAAGGGGGCCCATACTGAGAGAGGTTTTTGAAATGTTGGGGAGGCGGCAGTAGGCTGCCCAGTAAGAGAATGCAACTTTTCTGATGTACATTTTAGTTCAGTGAAATACTCATGATTTTGCTTCCTGTCAGGAGTTCTGGAAGATACAACTAATGGCATGACATTGCTGAGAGAATGTTATCAAGAGTTGTTCCTTTTTATTTATTTTTTGGCTTACATGACTGATACTAAAGATGCCTAGCTTATTTCATTATGCTCTCATTCATTTATGGTGATAGTTTCTTTATCTACCATTGTCATGTTTACTGGAAGACTGGTGTTTACTAGAGATGAACTGTGATGTCTGGGTCATGGTTTTGCTGGGAGTACTTTAAAAGACTTCAGCCCTGCATAAACTGGGGAAAAACCTTCCTCTAATCATTACTTGTTCTTTAATTGCTATTAAGGGAGAAATATAATTTTTTTAAATATTTCCCTAATTTTTGTCTGTCCTTTAAAAAAAAAAAAAGCCCACACAACTTGTGTTTTTAAGGCATGCCTCAGTATCCTGAGCATTCCTCGCAATAGTGATTGCTTTTTCCTTTGACACTTATAGAAGGTGTAAGAGACACTTGAAAGATACAAGGCTGCTTCACACACTATGTACAGGGCCTTGGTAACACCACCAGCCCCTTGAAATGTCCTCTCCTTGGAAGCCAAGTAGGCACACATTCCACAAGCTTTAGGCAAGGAGTTAAAACGTGGCTGTTCAGGAAAGCATTTTATATTGGCTCTCAGTATGGTTTGTGGTATCTTCTATTGCTGCAACTGATTAGTCTAGTGTTGAGTTTGATTCTGACTGATTTTATTGTAATTGTTGAACGCCACGCTAGGTTAAATGTGAGAAAGGTGGTTTAAAAGCTTTTAGAAATAAGAATTTTTTAAAAATTAAGTGGCTTAAGATTTGAAATATGCTTTATAGAAAGGAATGGTTAAACTAGTTGAGATTAGAATGTGAATCTCCAATTACGTCATACTTATCTGGACTTACTAATAATATTTATATACTGCTGTTCAACAAAAAGCAGTTTACATGTCAAAAGGGTTTTGAAGCTGAATTCTGTTTTCACTGTTGAATTTAAAATTGAGCTCTCTGTATCTGTTAAATGTTCAAATTGCATAATCACACAGATCTTAATTAAACAGGCACTGAGATTCATAAATAGATGAGGGAGTTTTTTAACTTGCCTGTTCAATCTCGCCTTCAAGAAATAGTGAGTATGCGTCATGTCATTTGAATTTAGGATAGTGATTTGGTAATGCAAACTTAAGGTATGGTGGATATCCTATTTTAGGCAGAAGGGCCCATGAATATAAAAACTGATTCTGCTGACAAAGGTGACAAGGCATTAATTTAAGGAGACAAGGTGAGAAAGCAAGTACTCACACAATATAACAGGCACCAAAAGCAATTTAAAACGATACTGGTGTAGGTGGCTGGTTGAAGGTGGGGGGAGAAGTATGCCAATGGTGACAGATGGTGTGAGGTGTTAAGAGGGAAGAGGGGGTGTTGGTATCATTGTCGTTATAGAGGAGAGAATATGGGGGAGAGACTTATTGCAAAAAGGCACTTTTCCTATATTTTCCCTTTTGAGAGGTAAATGAAAGAGCATGGAGGAAGGCTTCTTCTCTCCGAGCCGAAAAGGTAGGTTCTCATTTCAAACGGCAGGAAGAGAGTCATTGCCCTTCATTTCCCAAAGAAGTTACTGCTTTGAACTTGTGAGACAAACCTAAAAGGAAAAAAACAGGATCCAGAGTTAAATGAGAAGGAATTGCCCCTTTATTGATACTGAAGTCAAAATAGTGCACTGGCATATGCATTCAATGATATGTGGGTCCTGGAGTGTATCATGGTCTACTCTGTTTAGGGGTGCTGCAACCTCTACTTAAGGGAGCTGCTCTAGAAGAGATATGCTGGGTCACCAGATGTTGTTAAACTGACTGGCACCTCTGCAGAAGCCTCCTTTGAATTGGAGGCTTCCATAGATGGAGTAGTACCAAGAGCTGGTTGGGGGAGTAGAGGTCACTAACCATAGAGTTTCTGTTTTTGGACTTCTTTATATTAGCTGTCACGTTCCCTAGAAAACCTTATGCACATACAAGGTTTATGCACAGTAAATGCATTGAGTCACATGGTCGGCAGAGCAAGGCTCTAGACCTCTGGTGGAGCAAGACAGGCTGCAGAATAGGCCTGTGACACCCCTCCCCATGTTGCTGTTAGGATATCGCTTTGTCTTATACTGCCAGGAAAGTCTACTCCAAACAGGTTGGGGAAGACTACAAATGGGGCTGCTGAACACATCCAAAAGGTCCTGCATTGCCAGAATTTGTAAGCCCTCCTTGCCTTCAAACAGGAGCTGCTTGGATTGGGGTGGGGCGGGCTGAGGAGTGGAGTGAAAACAGGATGCTGCTTGCAAGGGGATGGAACTGGTATTGTTTACCTGTACTGCTAGCGAGAAGGCTGGCTTAGCACTTTTTGCTTTGTGCAGGCAGCAGACACAATAGATGAAGCAGGGAGGGAAAGTCTAGCCTCCCACCCCAGCACTCATATTCTCCTTCCTAGTCTTGGAAGCACTTTGAAAAATCTTTCCAGCAGGCAAAGCAAGGAGTGAGGAGAGCCAGTCTCATATATCAATTAATCTTCTGCACACCATTTATTTGGAGTCACTGATAAAGAATCAGACTCTGGAGGATTTTCAGAAGATGTTTAGTGCCACTTTAAACATCTGTTAGGTTATAGCAACAAGAAAGGCACTTCCTGGCTCACAGTCTTGTTCTAGGATTCTGTGTTAAATGAACATGCACCTTTATATTTTACTTTTTTTACTTCAATAAATAGGTAGACTGTACAGTTCTTAGGTAGCAATTACTGGTAGGTCATTTGTCAGGCTCTGGTATGGGGTAAAATCAGATCAAATTATCTAATTCAAAGAATTGCATATTACCCTAAACTTATCCATGGGTCAGGGACGTGGTGGCGCAGCGGGTTAAACCACTGCTGCTGGGCTTTCCAACCGGAAGGTTGGGAGTTCAAGACTGTGTGATGGAGTGAGCTCCTGTTGCTTGTCCCAGCTCCTGCCAACCTAGCAGTTCGAAAGCACCTAAATGCAAGTAGATAAATAGGGACGACTTCGGTGGGAAGGTAATGGCGTTCCATGTGCTATGGCGTAGAGTCATGCCGGCCACATGACCACGGAAGCTTGTCTTCAGACAAAACGCCGGCTCTACAGGCTTAGAAACGGAGATGAGCACCGCCCCCTACAGTCAGTCATGACTAGACCATTCAGTCGTAGGGAAACCTTTACCTTTTTATCCATGGGTCATAACAAATTCCATGATTTTTGACTTGAAACTTGCCTTCTACTTAGCCATGAGATCAACTTATACATGAGTATATATTGTTGATTTCTTGGTCCTTCCCTATCCCATTTCTCCATGACATCACCCTGTCTCTGCCAGAAAATGTACTCTTGGAAAAAGGGGAAGCATTTCAGTCACTGATTCTGTTTTACCTATTAGCACTGCCAGTTGATTACACAACTGGCATGTTTTGTAATCTGGGGGGTGAGACTCCTCCAGTTTGAAATGGATGACTCAATTGCTGTGACTAGTTCTTGAAAGGCTTAATGAGCTAGAGAGGGATTTTTTTCTCAAGATTTCCTTCTGTCACAGCATAAAGTGTGCATGTGAGCAGATTTACATATATATGCAACAAGCAAATACAGTACACACAAGAGGAAAAATATTGTGGAACAGTTCCACACACAAACTGTATACACAAAGTATATAACTGTATACAACTGTATATACAAAAAGTGTACAGTCATGTCTTGGTATCCACTGGGGTTTGCTTCCGGGACTCCCTGCTGATACCTAAAACCACATTAAATAAAAGCAGCTAAAACAAAACACAAGTCAGACAGTCAGTCAGAACTGCTGTTTCAGGTCACTCTGGAGAAAAGTGACTCCAGTGTATGGAAAGGTTGGACCCTGTATACATTTTTTTCCTATATACAAATGAGGGAAGAAATATTGTGGAACAGTTTCAGTTCTTAAAAACTGGCTATTGTGCAAATGTTGTGCAATTTGAAAGACTATTTTTGTGTTTCTGTACTAGAGTAGACAGTATACTAGAGCGTGTTTATGTTCTATCTCCACCAAGGATAATTTTTGATTGGCTTATTCCTTGGGTTTTCTTTTGTCCTCGGGGTGGTTGGTTGTGCAGTGTGTGTTTTAAAGAAAAGTTTAAGCAAACGTTGTGTGTTACCCATAATCTATCTTGAGTAAAGATAATGAATCTAAATACCTGGGCTCAGAGAGAGATCTATTACAAGAGCTATCAGAAAAGCCGACAGCTATGTACAACTTTTCATCAGGGCTGGTAATGGAACTATGTGATGACATGAAGGTATTAACAACACGCCAAGCCATGTAAATGATCAAATCATTCATATCAAGTAGCAGAAGTTATTCTTCAACCAATTTTCTACACAACTCGGTTTCAAGATAGGCAGATTTATAACAATACGGTTTCATGTTGCTCTCTTCCCTCCATGCTGTGTGATTCACAGACTTCTATATAGCTTATGATGCACTGGGTTTCCAGATATTTACTAAATAATATGTCTGCATTTTACTGACTACATTTTGTATTTATTCCCTTTTGGCCTACATAAAACTCTTTTGTTCAATTTTTCTAATTAGTATTTGACTATTGAAAGAGTGTAGCTACATATCGCCCTTTGTAAAGATGTTGTGTCAAATGTAGCCATCCTTGCCATAAAATGTAATACACAGCATCATGAGAAGATGCCTTAAAGTGCTTATGACATTTGTCATTGACCTTCCTGTAAGCCATTTACTTGCAGAAGACATTGTATGTGAAAGGACTTGCTAAGATGTAGCAAATGGACACGTACAAGCTACAGTACAGCTTGGGAGTGTGTTTTGGCCAAAATTGGCATGTTTTATTCTTATACAAGTTTGCAGGATTCGTACACTTGGCTTTCCCCCATCACTAACTTCAGCTTTGGAGCAAAGGACAGTGATGATATTGATGAGTGTATCCTTTAATGTAGATACATTAAAACTGTAGGTTATGTATCTTCTAATCATGCTGAAAACTGCCCACAATTGGGCTTCAGGAGTGATTTCAGAAAAGCTAAATAAATTTATTAGCATCCATTGTTCATAGAGCCCATTTTTCTTAAATTGTTTCTCACTTTATTGTTGGTGTTCTGAATTGTATGCTTTTTTACTAAATTTTTAAAATCTGATTTTTACCTGCATTTCCTTTCCCTGACTTATGTGTATTAAGCCATATAGATTACCTTGCACATAAAAATATTAGGCAAAGGGTTCTCAGGCTTTAGGAACTCGTAACCTTGCATTTAATTTGCTGTTGTGGGAATTATTGCCCAGTATGAATTTGTTTACACAGTGCTACTGGGGAGGGTCACTATAATTAGCTGATCATGTAATGATAGAGCTTTGTGATGTAATTATGTTCCATGCAACATGCAAACATATATATTTTTAACTCTAGGAACAATAGGCTTGGTAATCCTAGAAAGCTGGAGTTCCAGTACAATAAATTTTCCTTGTTACAATAAATTTTCCTTGTTTGTACAAGAGTTATTTAACCATTCTGTTTACGGAATATTCGTTTTCTACTTTCAGCTTTGCTTTTAAAGCTTGGCCTGCTGCTGTTTAGAGAAGCAATAAATGGTCAGTTTTTTTCTTTTTTACCGCAGCAACAGCCTGAATCTGAGACTGTTCATCTGTTCATCCCAGCCTTGGCAGTGGGAGCCATTATCGGCAAGCAGGGGCAGCACATCAAACAGCTTTCTCGTTTTGCAGGTGCATCTATTAAGGTAATATTAAACTGATCAGCTTCAACTATCTTCAATCCTCATAACTCTCAGCAAGTTTCTACAGGTGCTGTTATGTTCTGTGTCTTTCTCAGACATCCTGATTTGAATGTAAAGCGGTAAATGCCCTCATGATGTTTATGGAATGCGTCTTGCTGCCTTCTTCAGAGACAAGATAATTAGAAACATGTTTCTAGAAGTTCTTTGAGAGGGTGAAATATAAGCCACAAAACCCCTACCACCTTGGTGGTCTCTCCTTCTAGGCAATATTCTTAACATCACTAAACCTTGGACCACTTTTGTATGTTGAAAATTATTTTGCCATATTGTAAAAAGCAGGAAATGACTTTAATGAACATGAGAAGCACATCCATTTAAGCAGCTTTCATGTTGCTACAAATGCTTCACTCTAAATAAGAGCTCAAAATGTCACCTGTCATGTGCTTATTGTTAAGAAAGTCCAGTTTCTAGACAATTGCTCACTTTAATACAGTTCCTCAATCTCATGTCAATCTTGACTGCTTAATAAAGAGCATCAAATTAGCAACATCATTGGAGTTGGTGGGTGGTGGTTAGTAATTTGTTTTAAGTAGGAATAAGTACCAATTGTGTAGACAATCTTTCAGTTATTTCCCTGATGGCCATATCATACAGTGGGTGGGTTCAGACAAGTAAACTAGCTTTCTTCTTTGTAAATATACCCCTCACAGTTGCCACCTCTTATCACTTTAGCTCCATCACTGAACCATGATCCAACATGGTTAAACCACAGTTCTGTAGTTCACCCAGTCTAGATCTGTGCTTTAATTGTGGCTTAAACCCATAATTAAACCAACTTTTGAAATGGTGTCAGAACTCGCATTTCAAATGGGTTTGTTATTTGTAAACCACAATTAAAAATGTAGCTGTAGTTTGGATGAGCCATAAAGCCATGCTTTAAGCTACCAGAGTTCCTCCAGTGCATGGGCTTTTTTGAACTTGTCCAGTGTGAGAGGAGATCTTAATCCACTCAGACTACTTCCTACGTTCCAGTCACACTGCAGAAGTTTTCCAAGTTCTGGTCTCCATTTCTTCTCTCCCCAGTTCCATTTTCCAATATAGTATGTAACCTTCCTTTAATTGTAAATCCATTTATATAGAAGTAATTTTGATTACATTGATAATATCAACCTGGCTTTTGATTTTTCTTTGAACCAGTAAGAGAAGATGGATTAAGATGGAAATTTTTCAAAAAGAAAAATCATGATGGTTAAGAACATAAGAAAAAGCCTTGCTGGATCAGGCCAAGGGCCCATCTAGTCCAGCTTTACGTATCTCACAGTGGCCCACCAGATGCCTCACAAGACAACCAGATACTTGTATGGTTATGCCTAAATGGATTTGAATTAATGGGAAATCTTAACACTAACTTCCATGCTTATTATTATTAGTTCATTTATGTCCTCCTGCTCTTCTATTTTTGTGACTGGCTGTTTGCTGCTATTTGTTGGTGACTGATTTTGCTGCTGGCTGTTTAATATTTATTTTGTATCTGATATTTATTTTGTATTAAATAATGTGTGTTTATATGGTTGTATTTTTAATAGTTACTGTCTGCCACTTTGGGTGCCCTTTTAGGAGAAAAGCAAGATACAAATTGAATAAAAGATACTAATAGAATTTGGCTGCTACGGGGAAAATCTTCCCTGGCACAAACAGTGCTTCACATTCCACTGGGGAAGCTGCAAAAGACCCCTACTGCAGCTCCCATGGGTCTTCACGGCTAAGCACCTGTTTTGCTGGGGCAGCAGACCCTGGAAGCAGCTGGCCGCAAAGACCCCTAGGAGCTGTAGTAGGGGTCTTTTGCGGCTTCCCCAGCAGAACGTGAAGCACTGCTCACACGGGAAGGATCAGGGAGGCACCACATCTGGCCCGTGGGCCGGAGTTTGGACCTCCTGGTCTAGAGACTCTTTCCCCGCTCCCACTTCTCAGCTTACTATGTTTTCTTAATACTTCTGTGTTTTAGATTGCACCTGCTGAAGGACCAGATGCTAAGCTGAGAATGGTGATAGTTACTGGGCCACCAGAAGCTCAGTTCAAGGTAATACGTTCTAAAGCTTCCAGTTCATGTTTGTATCTGAACATGCATCAGTCCACAATCTTTGGCTGGCTTTGGCAGCCAAGACAAAATTTGGCAGGGCAAGAACTCTGTACTTTTGTCCCTAATCTCCATACTACCTGTGTCCTAAGGTAGTTGCTCACTCAGTTCCAGGTTTGGAACAGTGCAAAAAGAGTCTTTGTTGTTGCAGACGGCCAGAGCAAATGTGAGAATGATCACTTCTCCAAACTTGGAAATGATAATTATGTTTGGTGCAGAGGCAGTTGGAGCAATATGGCAGCACAGCACCAAAACAACAACTTTCCTCTCCAGCTTAGAGTTGGGAGAGGAAAATATTAATACAGTTGAGCTACATTTCCAAGCACAGCATAACTGTGGGAGGTTTCTGGCCCCTTTAAAGAAGATAGCGACCTTACTGGGGACCCATAGTGCTATTAGAACAGCAGTTCTGGGTTTTGCTGTTGCCTGCCTGCCTAATTCCAAAGATCTGCTTTTGTGGCTCTACAATTTGATCCCCCATTGACAAAGATATAGCTGGTGGGGGCACAAAGGGAATTCTTGGTGGTTGCTTTGCTACTGTGGAACTCATCCACAATTGTCGTTTTAAGGAAGATGCGAACGCTGTTTTTATTTGGCAAGATTCTTCTTGACTTTTTTTAACTTGCGCAGTTCATATTGATTTTAATGCTGCTATTTTAGAGTTGGTAGAAATTTAATTTATGATGGTTCTTGTCAATGTTCTGTAAACCGCTGTGATTTCTCACAAGAGCAGTCTAGGCATTGAGAAAATAAAATAGAACGCAGTATTGGATGGGTCTCA
The DNA here is from genome assembly GCA_029204185.1 of Lerista edwardsae. NCBI lineage: Eukaryota > Metazoa > Chordata > Lepidosauria > Squamata > Scincidae > Lerista > Lerista edwardsae. The sequence goes on from JAJKFI010000009.1 coordinate 11,594,343, forward strand.
TGACTGAGATACAATTAAATTTTCAGGCTCAAGGAAGAATCTATGGGAAACTTAAGGAAGAAAATTTCTTTGGACCTAAAGAAGAAGTAAAACTTGAAGCTCATATAAAAGTACCATCCTATGCTGCTGGTAGAGTGATTGGTAAAGGAGGCAAAACGGCAAGTAGCTGGAGAAAATTTTTACATAATTCAGCTTAACTTTGACCAGTGTGAACTGTGAAACACGATGGGGTGGTGCAATGATGATTTTCCTGTTTGTTTTACAGGTAAACGAGCTTCAAAATTTGACAAGTGCAGAAGTTGTTGTTCCTCGTGACCAAACACCTGATGAGAATGATCAAGTGGTTGTGAAAATTACTGGCCATTTTTATGCATGTCAGGTAGGCAAGAAGAAACTACATAATTTACATAGGTCTGTTAACATAGACTTCCTGAGTAACTTATGTACCTCTGAAGCCAGGGCCGGCCTTAAGCCAGTGTCGTCCCATTGGTCCTCGCACTTTCGGTGGGTGGCCACACCAGTGCAGCTAGCATTTTGCATCTCTATGGACTGTAAGTCAGTAGGGCAAGCAGATCAGCTTTACCATGGGCCCTCCCACCTGCCCCTGTCTGCCACAGAATGGGCCCTTCCAGAAGCGGTTGGCAGTGATGTCATGTCACCGGGTGCTGCATATTGCGTATGGCATCACAAACACTCTTCTTGGTGAGTGGGGGGCCTTGGGGAGGGTGTGGGTCCCTGTGGGAATGCCCTGCATTGGGCTCTTGCTACTCCTGGAGTCAGCCCTGTCTAAAGCTTTTATGTGAACAATTACCTTGTCTATGGGTGGATCCATTGTGCTTCTAGCCCTGTAGGCCCTTAACCACCTGAATTTGCTATTTGTATATCTAGATGATTGATACTGTCCAAAATGCATTGGATTGGGGTGGGAGGGGAAGTAAATTACAAAGAGAAGGTACTTTTATAGTACCATAAAAGTGGTGTTTGGATCTGACCAGCAACTCCATTCCCTTGCAGCTTGCCCAGCGAAAAATTCAGGAAATACTGGCTCAGGTAAGAAGGCAGCAACAGCAGCAAAAGTCGGCGCAAAGTGGACCGCCTCAGCAGAGACGAAAATAAAGGCTTAGGAAAAGACCCTTCGGAGACGGATGCCAGACCAAAGAGAGACTGTAATGGACAGGTTCTTGGCACCTGTTGGAATGATATGCAGAAGTATCACCAAGCCAGTCACTTGTTTGAGGACCAGGCCACCGTTGGCATGCTGTCTCTGAAAATGTATCCTTTAGGCTCTCTTACTTTGAAACCCAGCTTTAAACTAAGGACTCCTTCACTTCCCTTTTGTTCTATTCTCACAGTTTAACATAAACTTGTTAGTCTTCTTTTTTATTGTTCTTACTATCCCCCAGCAATTTTAGAACTTGGTTTAATGAAGCTTTCTCTTTTGAGTTCACTGATTTAAAAAGAAAAGGCATTGCTCTTCTAGGTCCACTTGTAAAAAGAAGAAAAGATAATAATTGAAGGGTGGGGATTATGGGGAGGGTTAGGGTTTAGAACAAGGGCATTGATGAGGTCAAGTGTTACTCCCAATGTTAACCAAGTGGCATTTCTTTTAAACATTTGGTTGCATTTTTACCTAACACTGCCATGTATAAACTAAGGGAAGTGTTAAATGGTGTTGGCCAGGGCATGAAAAGATAAATATGCATTTTACTAAACTACCTCAGGCATTTAATACCTCAAATAAGAAATTGTTCCTTTTTTGCTTTTTTTTGTTTGGTATTTTGTATACTTTATAAAGCTAATAGTTCTTGAGCATTTTATTTTTTTAAAAAAAGTAAAATTTGATCAGCCAGCAGCCAGGAGAACTACAGAATTTAGGGGGGGGGCGGGGGGAAGGAAGAAAATACTGCAGATTGCTTCTAGCTGCTGGCTGATGGGAGTGAGATGGAAAAAATATAGTCTCAGATTATTTCTGAGGGTTTCAACACAATCATTTGTTTGAGGGGGCGGGGAGGAAAAATCAGTGAATGTTCAAACAAAACATAAACAAATGCCAACATTCTGATAGCAGCAATGCCATTATTTTTCTTTTAGGATGGGATGAAAAAGTTTGTGATGGTACTTTGTTGGGAACAGAACAAGGAAGTGATGGCAAGAGGCTGGGATTTGGGGGTACATTTTAGGAAGTCTTCTGGAGACTGGACATGTGTGTTCGTTTGTTTTTCTTGTACTACTTGATTGATGCATGAACCCTTTTGTGCCTTTGACCATCACTACCTACCTACTAATGCTACACTTAAACATTTGCAACCCATTTGTACTTTACAGTTCCGTTTCAAAGAGCAAGCTTCATCTTCTGTTTGGTAGGATGCTTGATCTGCTAGAGCAGTTTCAAGGCGTGGGTTCTCTGCTCTCCGGCAGATTGCTTCATACTGTGTTCAGTTACCACGATATTGGGCAGGGGAGGGCGGGAAGGAGAGATCAAACATTGCTTGATCCCATTTAAAGGTAATGAAAGGCTAAGTTTACATATCCAGCCGCTACTAAGGGCCACACTAAGCCACTTCGAAGGTTTTTTTTTAAAAAATGAATTAATACAACCTCAAGCTTGGCTTACAAAATAGATGCAGCAGGATTTATGCACATTCTGCAACCAACCCTAAAAAGAATTTATCAAAAGGCAGGGATCACAGGAAATTACCAAATTTTTTTTTTAATTGCAGAATGTAATTTGAATCATGATTGTGATAGTATGCATTCAAGTTTCTACAATAAACTTCAGTCTACCTCAGTTTTAACAATGTGGCAACACATGGTGCATAAAGACTGCTGTGCGTGTGCACGCCTCCCGTGTGCACGAGCCATGCTATTACCTCGGACCCTTTGTTTGTGATGTTTCTGTGCATGAGGAGATTGGGATTGCTACGCTGCTGCACTGATTTGAGGGGCACAATGAGCAAAAACGAACGTTTATTTCACCATTTTGTTGATCTACCTCTTAGATTGATATTAAAATAGAGGCATTTCTACATAGACTAGATCATTTTCCCAAAGATCATTGTTGTACAGGTTAGATAACTTTTTGAAAAATGGTCTGGTGTTTTTTACTGCATCTTTTCTTTACTATTGGTTTAAAAACCACCAATTTATGTTGTAGTTTTAGCAGAAGGAAAAAAATGGAAGTTTTTTTGGACAGTACTAAACCTAATCTTTAGGATAATTTTTTTCTTACAATGAATTTACAATTACTGAAGTATGAGAAGGTCATAGTGTGATTTCTTTTTTGTCTACATCCAATATTCTTTTCTTGATATTGGGGAAAGATTGATTTGTTTTCCATAACAGTTTCATTTTAAAATAAGTGCTGCATTTACATCTGTTGATTTAAATATTGTCATTTCTCTTAAATTTCTAGACTTTAGTGTGGAAATCATGTTTGTTTTTTTTACTTTCAGTTGAGACTTGGTAATTTTGGAGTATTTGGAAATAGCTAGGAAGTGATTCTGTAAATGACTTCAGTATTCTCAAAAGTATTGATCATTTATCCTCTGTGATGTGCCCCCAATGCAGCTTCACTTGCCAGATGCCTCTGAATGGAATAAAGAGTTTAACTCCTATCATCAGACATATTCGTGTGTTTGTTTTACCTCTTGGAAGAAGACAGATTTGGCAACTGAGTGATGCTGGCTCAAATGAACAGTGTCCTATTCTGGCCACACTGCCTGTCCTCTGATAGTTCATTCCTTGTTTACCTTACCAAACAATGCACAGCTGCAAGCTTCTGAAGTTTGCTTAGAATTTACACTGGGATTAGCAGTTAGAGGCATCTGGGACAATTCCTACATTGCTTATACTGTAGTTAAAATTGTACATCTGCCGAGCACTCAGTGTTCAACTAAAGGCTCCTTGGGAATCTAGGATGACATTGATGAATGCTTTGATTTGCTACGCCAAAAAGGAACAGGTAGTCTTTGCACCAGAATGGCAGATAAACCAAGGAAACTGTTTTGTATTGAGTCAGACATTTGGTCATTCTAGCTCAGTAGTGCTTATGCTAACTTGTAGCTGCCCTGGTTTTCAGACAGAAGTGTTGCCTGGAGATGCTAGGAATATCCTGGTACCATAAGCATGCAAAGTATGTGCTCTGCTATTGAGCTAAGGTCCCATTGCTTGAGATACTGTGCAGGTACTACCACTAACAATCCTGATTCTTTCTCTCTCACACACACATAACGTTAAAAGTTCACTGATAAAGGATGCAATCCTAACCAATTTTCTAGCACTTGCATTGCTGTACCAATGGGGCATGTGCTGCATCCTGCAGTGGAGTAATAGTAACAGAGGCCTCCTCAAGGTAAGGGATTGTCTGCAAGCTGCATTGCCCTTACCCCGTGCTGGAACGTTGGTTAGTATTGTGCCCCTAATCTCGGTGTGCTATGGCACTGAAAATGGCATAAGCACTATTGGGAATCATGGTAAAGATAGTCCCTTGTGCAAAGTGCTGAGTCTTTCATGGGGTGATGCCATATTGTGATGTTAACTGGGCAGACTTTGTTGCATGGGGTGATTTGCCATTGCCTTCCTCATTTACATTTTACCCCTAGCAAGCTGAGTACTTGTTTTACCAACCTTAGAAGGATGGAAGGCTGAGTCAACCTTGAACCCGGCTACCTTAGAATTTGACTTCAATCAGGATTGGACTTTGGCTGTGCAGAGAGCTTTTGACTGCAGCCTACCACTGTGTGCCACACAAGGCTTTTGTTAGGAATCGCAAGAAGAGTTTAAAACAGAATTATTATGTAAACTGACAATGTGGCCACATTTACAATACTAAGGGTAGGATCTAGCATTAAATTCATGGTCCAGCATTAAGTAAATATTGTTCATTGTCTTCAGTTAGGGCTGCCTACATATCTCTTTTGAAATCAGTGGGACTGAGAAGTGCTTAACCTTAGTTGGACATGCTCAGCATCTGGTAAGATACCTTCAATGATGATGCAGTGCTCAAAGTTATACAGAAACTGGCAAATCTAAATTGGTTAGCTTTATTTACTGATTTTTAAAAAAAGATCCCCCAAGGTGTGGCTTACAGTAAATTCATACAATATGATGCTGGGATAGTTAAGATATTGTAGGAACATTGTGTGAAAGCATCTCCCCTGCTCGCTGATGTTGGTACAGTTTCTGACGGGTTGTCTTAAGAACTGAGCCTAATTGGCAGTTACTTCTGGATTAGGAGGCCATACATGATGCAGTGAACACTGGTATGAGGCTCAGGGGAAGGCTTGAGAAGGATGGAAGGCTCTTTCAAATGTGCAGACAGTGTATGCCAATCTGCCTACCAAGCTTCTTCCTCCTGCTTTGTTGTGTTGCTGATCTCGCTGCTGGGTGGTGAAGGTCTAGGGGGGTCCCATGTGTACTACTGGGCACCATCTTAAGTACTGCAGGTGGTATGAGTATCACTAGTTGAGAAATACTGGCCTAGGGGAAAGGATATCCTTCCTGGAATGTATGGCCAGGCACTAGCAGGCGCAATAGGCAAGATGCTTTCATCTTAGACTGAGCTGGGACCTGATGCAGATGATATAATAATAGAAAGCTGTCTTACACAGACTCAAATTGAAGCAGGCTCTTATATGAATAATAACTGTTGGTTCAGTTTGCTTCATCCAAGTCACCCTAAATTTGTATAATGTAAGTCACCCTTGTATGTGTACAAAAGGACAGTGGCATATAAATGGCATGAGTGTTAGTGTGTTTATGGGCTCTTAAACGACATCAATAGGCTCTGTAGGGCTGCACTTGTGGCTTCAATATACTTGTGACAGATACCTACATTAGCCTCAGCCAGGCAGGGTAAAGATTACTGGCTGTAGGAACGTAGGAGGAGAAATGGTAGGAGGGAGCATAGCCAAGGCAGGTATTTATGGGAAGGCTAAACAAAAACAATACATTTCCCCCTTAGTATTCTTTGACATTTTCTAGGTATTGCAACTGATGATACTCGTTGAAGTTGAAATTTATAAGGCCGATTATAGTGTTTGACAACAATAAGAACAATGGACCATAGTTGCTGAATAAATGCTAAAACAAGTTTTTGAAATTGCTGTATTTCTTCCATTTTCATAGCATCAGCTGTACTTCCATGGAGCAATTCCATAATACCTCAAACTCTTCTGCCACCAACTGCATGTGCTAAAGTCATAGTATAGGTAAGATCCCCAAAACTTGGTGGAAGCTAAATGACTAGGCTGTCAGCCAGCTTCTCTGCTAAGCACTTATGCCAAAATACAGTTTGCTTACAGTACGCTTTCTACAGTTGAAGCAGCAGGTAACCCTTCACATATGAAAGTATTTGGTTATAGGTTGCATTCTCTGTTTTTCCATTCTAATAAAGTTCTTTAACCACTTTGACATTTAAAGTTATCTGGTTCCTATTTCTTCCACGCATCAAGAAATGGCACCAGAGGTTCTAGAGGGCCATTGCAATAGCAGTTTGACAGTACTTTCCATACACAAATCCTCTCTAGGCATTATACAAAGGCTAATCATGGTTGTTCAGAAGTGAGCCCAAATATGAAGTCATCAGGTAAAGATTCTGGAGCCATCTGTGCCAACTGATCATCAAAAGATCGGAGTGTCCATAATTTTTCCAATTCATAGATTTCACGTGTTTCTGGCAACATGAAATGGATGACAATATTGCCTATGAGAGGAGAGAAAATCACATTGAATAAACTGCAGCAAGCTGCATTATACTGAGTGAGACCTTGATTCTAATTAGCTCAATATCCTGAACACTGACAGGTGCTGGCTCTCCAGGGACTCGGACAGGAATTTCTGTGCCCCCGCTTGAGATGCCAGGGATTGAACCTGGGCCCTCTTGTACCCAATGCAATTAGCAATGTAGCACAGAACTAAAGCCCCATCCCTGAACTGTCTGCATACCAACTCTTCTGGGAATAGAAGGTTTTAATTAGACTTGCTCTAGGTAAAATCAATAGTTTTGTGTGGACCAGCATATGCTCTTGCTTCAGGTTAAGCTAGGGCTCCCCAGCCCACAGGCTGGATCTGGCATTTGTCCTCATCTTTTCCTTGCATGAATGGAGCTTACCATTCTGCAGGCAGCCTCCTTTGCGCACCATGAATTGCCCCAAACTGCTCCAGCCAGCCCCTTCTGGGTTCTACTGTCCCAGCATGCTGTGCACCCAGATTTCTGGGCAGATGCAGCTGGCTGGAGCAGAGTTCCAGGGTACTAAGCAGGCTCCCCGGTAGAGCAGCATGCTCCATTCCCAGTGCTTATCAGGCACCAGTGGAGACAGATGGTCTAAGCCAGGGGTCAGGGAACGGGTAAATTACCCCAAATGGGGTAAAAATGAAATTCCTGGGGGTAATGGACGGTCGCGCTACCGAGACACAGCCGGGCATGCATATGAATCTATATGCATGCCCAGCTGTGTCTTGGCAGCGCAACCGTCCATTACCCCAAATGAAGTGATGTCATCAAATCAAATCTAACTAAGCAGGTTAGATATTTACAATAAGAGTAAGATTAAAAAATATTTAGAGAACTTTCCTAACTCTCCCAAACCCTTTACAACTTCATATTTACACAGCATTAATTAAGCTCATTAATTAATCAAATAAAAAGCAATGGGTTCCAATATGTTATTTTTTTCCCTTTTGTTCTGGCCGGGCGGGGTAACGTTGGCGTATCTAAATATATTTTGGGGTAAAAGGTAAAAATGTTCCCTGACCCCTGGTCTAAGCAAAGTGTCACTAGAAAATAGCTTTACTCACAGCAAACACAATAAGTTAATATGTATAATAAATGCTAACATTTTATTTCACAGTATAATATTTTGTGGACAGCACTTTCTCAATAAAGAAAGCTAAAATACTTTGAATTAGGATGACACTTCATATTTTTCTCTCTAGTTTATAATGGTAGGCTACAAACAATGGAATCGGGAAAATCTTAAACTCTGATCAGCTGCAAAGCTTCCTGAGCAACAGTAGGCCTCTCAGGCTAACCTGTCTTCCAAGGCTGCTGTGCAAGGATAAGAGGTGAGACAGAGTTTGGGGTAATCTATTAGTAGGGCCATTGGTGGTGTGAGCCCCCTTCCAGAAGCATGCAGTGCCTTGTCAATTGATGATGTGCCTGAAATGTTAGCACCTTCTCACTGTACTGTGAGACGAAAGGTTGAAAAATCACTTATTTAGATGGTATTCGGCCAACATCACATGCCAAAATGATCATACTTACATTACAACAACCCCATGTGGGTAGTGCAAGCTCACACCCCACCACAGATGGTTTAAGAAATCACTTTTTCCATTACACTGTGCAACAGTGTCACAATTTTCTACAATACAGCTATGCATGGGACTCTATACTACCAGCAATAAATGTCTCCACATCCATAATTCAAGTGTTAAATTAAGTGCTTACCTAAATCGATGCACAACCAGTCATCACAATCTCTTCCTTCAATCAAAACATGTGGATCACTGTCTGCCTTAAGATGCTTATACTGAAACAAAGAAACTGGTTTGAAGAACTAGACAATTTCAGACAATATGCACTGTCGCAGAGTACTTAATTCCATTCATAATTTAGATATGCATGTTTCCTATAATTGTGTGCAGGAAATATTTGTTACAGAGATGGATGGGCAAATCAAGGACAGCTTCTCTCCCCAAGAAATATTAAAGGCTTTTGTTTCTGTCTTCGTCTACTTCAGCAGTATCAGCATGCTAGAAATTTGTAAGAAGCCAGGCCTGTCCTACACTTGATATTCAGCAGCTTGGGAGATGCTTGACCACAGCTAAGGGATAGATGGTACAGTACAGAAGATTTAGCCGAGAGGCAGAAGATTTAGCCGAGAGGGTTAATGCCTCTGTTTGCCCGAAGA